>CM077094.1:108164798-108764798 GCA_039513925.1 Platanthera zijinensis
CACAAGATACTATACAAGGATGACAATCTACAACTTGAGAAAAAGAAAAAGAAATTCTCAGTACAATTCACAGGATAGTTAGATCAACTCAGAAAAATCATTGATCAATTCTTGGAGAATTAGTTGAATATTAGCATACTGAAAAGTGATCATAGCTTCAACATCAAGGACTCCAGACAATTCATATTTCAGCCTCTGCTGAAACCATCTTCTGCTGGAGATCTGAAGCTTCTGAAGACCTATCACTCTCAAAGCTCTCTCTCATCTGAACCATCTACATCTCAGGGGAGCTTTGACAACACAATCAATCCACTAAGTCTTCTCTCAGTGATTGAGACAAAGAAGACAACTTCACCTCTTCCTTTTTCTTTTCTTGCTGTAAAAGGGTTATCAAGACTCCCTTCAAAAGTTTTGATTCTGGTTCTGAGAGCCTTGTCAAAACTCAGTGGTGGCAAGACACCTGATCAAACAATCTAGTTTGGTTTTTGAGCACCTTATCAAAAGTTCATTGGTGCCCAGGACACCTAATCAACTCATCCTGCAGTGATTCCTACCAAGGGTGGTAGAAGAGTGGATGTACCCAGGTTTTTGGGGAACCACTATAGCTCCTTGTGTCTTCTGGTTTCTTGTGCATATTCTTTGCTGTGTGCTGTTGTTTTTATTTCACTGCTTTAGTTTTATTTCTACATCAAAGCACCTAACACCTATACATAAATTAAGCCTTTACTACTGTGCAATTTTAAATTGTAAATTTACTTTAAAATACTCTATTCACCCCCCCTCTAGAGTTAAGATAGATCGTACCCTCACTTTCACTGATCAACATGTTTTCCATGTTCATCAGCATCTAATACAACATTAGTAGGCATAGGTTTTTTCATACAAGATGCTTCAGACATACCAAATTTCTTAACCAATTCTTTTGCATACTTGGTTTGAGAAATAAATATGCCTTCAGCATGTTGTTTGACTTGCAATCCTAGAAAGAAGGAAAGCTCACCCATGCTACTCATTTGAAATTTAGAATGCATTAGTTTAGAGCACTTATTTGCACAAATTTGAGTTAGTAGAACCAAATATAATATCATCTACATATATTTGTACTAGTAGGGTATGGGACTTATGGGTTCTAATGAAAAGAGTTTGGTCTACTCTACACCTTATAAAATCATTTTTCAGAAGAAAGCATGCTAAGGTCTCATACCATGCTCTAGGAGCTTGCTTGAGACCATATAATGCTTTATGCAATTTGAAAACATGATAAGGAAAAGTTGAAGAGATAAAACATGAGGGTTGTCTAACATAGACTTCTTCTTTGATGTATCCATTGAGAAATGCACTCTTCACATCCATTTGGTAGACCTTGAATCCTTTGTGAGCTGCATAAGCTAGGAATATTCTTATGGCCTCTAACCTTGCAACTGGTACAAAGGTCTGGTCATAGTCTATTTCTTTTTCTTGAGAGTATCCTTGAGCACCTAGCCTTGTCTTATTTCTGACAATGACTCCTTGATCATCCAATTTGTTTCTGAACACCCACTTTGTTCGAACAATGGAGTGATCCTTAGCCTTGGCACTAGCTCCCAAAGTTTATTCCTCTTAAATTGATGTAGTTCCTCTTGCATAGCAATGATCCAGTGTGGATCTTATTTTGCATCTTGAATGGATTGAGGCTCAACTTGAGATAGAAAGCAAGTGTGCATCAGGTTCTGGTTGACCTTATTTCCGATTTGCACACCAGCTGAGATGTTTCCAATCACTTGGGAGATTGGATTATCTCTTGTTGTTACTAAATCAACAGGTGGTATTGATTGTTCACAAACCTTTGTTGTTGTTTCCTCTTGTGGAACAACAACTGGCTCTTCAAGATGGTTCTCTCCAAGATGTTGAGTACCAAGATGTTGAGTATCCTCTTCATCTTCACTTATTTCACCTCTTTGTTGGATAGATGAATGTACTGAATCCTTCTCTGCAATATACAACCTGTCCAAATTTTCTGAAAGAGAGCTTACCTACAAGGGTTCTATGGTAGAAGTATTCTTCTCCTTGTAAAACATATTAGTCTCATCAAAAGATACATGAACAGATTCTTCAATTTTAAGAGAAGATTTGTTATACATCCTATAAGCTTTACTGATCATGGAGTAACCCAGAAACACTCCTTCATCAGCTTTAGCTTGGAATTTTGCTATATACTTCTTGTCATTATTGTGAATATAACAAATACAACCAAAATTTTTTAAATAGTCTTCTTTAGGTTTCTTCCCTTTAAGCAATTAATAGGGAGTCTTGCCCTTCAGTTTATGTATCAAACTTTTGTTCAACACATAGTTGGAGAGTGTTCATGCTTCTCCTGCCCAAAAAGATAGAGGAAGGTGAGCATCTTCACAATGTGGTGGCAGATTTCAATAAGGTTTTATTTTTCCTTTCAGCTACCGCATTTTGTTGAGGAGTTATAGGAGCTGAGAAAGTGTGTATGATCCCTTCACTCTGACAGAACTCTTGCATAAGAAGAGAATCAAACTCTATCCCATGATCACTTCTGATCAAGGCAATGTGAGTATTGAACTCAATCTGTATGCATTTGAGAAAATCTATCAAACATTTAAAGTTATCAGACTTCTTCCTCAGAAACAATACTCAAGTGAATCTAGAGAAGTCATCTACAATCACTAAAGTGTAAGATTTCCCTCCTAAGCTTTATACTGTAATGGGTCCAAAAAGATCCATGTGTAACAGATACAAAATCCTAGGTGAATCACTCTTATTTAGTGACTTAAAACTATTTTTAGTTTTCTTGCCTAATTGATAAGCCCTGCAGAGTCCTTCCTTCTTGTAGGGGCCAGAAGGTAGTCCTCTAACAAGATTGTCCTTGGATAGCCTAGAAATTATTCTAAGGTTTAAGTGTCCTAATCTCTTATGCCAAAGATCATTTGGTTTGAAAACTGAATTAAATAAACAGATGTCTATATTGGTTGAAAAGAAATCTACAAGATAAATGTTACCTTTACTTTTACCTATTAACACTGTTGTGTTATCCTCTGACTTGATCTTGCATAAGGATTTGTTGAATATCACTTGATAGCCTTCATCACACATTTGACTGATGCTGATTGGATTGTGCTTCAGTCCTTCCACATAAGCCACTTTCTTAAATATGACTGAGCCAATATGAACAGCACCATATCCTTTTGTTTGACCAAGTTTGAATCACCAACTATCACTTTGGGTCCAAGTTTGGTTTTGAAGGATGTTAGATTCTCCTTGTTCCCTGTCATGTGCTTTGAGCACCCATTATCCAGATACCATTGTTAGTTCATTGCTGGATAGGTCTTCACCAGTACATAAACAATTTATATGTTTTTGACCCAGTTTACCTTGGGTCTAGGTTGATAACCTTTAAACTCAGAAATAAAAGACATCCCTGGCTGACTTTTAGATCCTTCAGGATGGTATCTCCTAGGAGGTACTATCCATTCAGTATAAGGGTTGAAGCTTTGGGATGTAGGACCTCTAGGATTGATTTTAGATTTACCTCTAAGATATTGTTCAAAGCTCTGAGCTCTGTTCGACGATTGTCGAGCTGAGTTTGACGATCTTGGGTTAGATCGTCAAGCTCCGTTCAAAGATCGACTATGCCAGAGTTCAGAGTTCAAAAGTCATCGACCTGAGTTTGACATTTCAGCCTGAGATCGCCGAGCTCTGTTTGACGATCGTCGAGCTTTGTTCGACGTTTTCTATTGTACTTTGTTTTCCTTAGGTAAATTAGGATTCTTCCTAGCTACCTCTACAACACCCTTTCCTTTATCTGAGATAAATTTAATTGGGGTTGTTAATACTATAGGTTGGCTGGATGAAGCACCCAAGACCAGTGTACTGTTGAGTCTAGAGTTCACTGTGCTTGTGATGTCCATCAATCTGATGCTTCTCCCATTAAGGGATTCTTCAAACTTCTTTGCCTGGATAGTTCACTTTTCAGTGAAGCTATCTCCTCCCTACAACATTCTAACTCCTCAGAGAGTTTGAGGTTGTCTGATTTTAAAGTGTTATGTTCAGACAATTGATTACTGAGGGAGATAATCTCTTTCTCAGACTTTAACAGGTCTAAACAAAGTGCCTTAAATTCAGATCTAAAGTCCTCTGAATCAAAATAAAAGGAATCTATTACCTGGTATTCTTCAGTTTTAGTTTCAGATTCAGACTCTGAATCTTGTTCTGCATCAGAATTTTGTTGGGAGGCATTGATAGCCATCATGCAGAATTCCTTTTCTTCAACATCATCTTCATCATCACTTGAGCTTTGAAGCCTCTGATTCTTCTTCAGTTTCACTCCAGGTTTCTGCTACAAATCCCTTCCTTGTATGTTTATTTTTGCTTGAGGAGGATTTGTTGTAATTATTTCCCCTGGAGTCCTTTTCTCTTCTTCTTTCTTTTCTGTCCTTTTTGTCCTTGTTCTGGTTTTCTGGACAATCAGGCACAATGTGGCCTGGTTTCCTGCATCGAAAACAGATTATTTCTTTATTATTTGACTTGTCACACCTTGGCTTCTCATGCCCTCTAGATGACCGCTTTCTGAAATCTTTCCTGGCCATCTTATAAAATCTTTTGGCCAGTAAGCTCATCAATTCTTCATTGCCTGTGACCTTGTCTTCATGCAGATCACTTATAGCTTTGAATGTTATTATCTTCTCCTTCATGATAGCTGGAGAAGCAACCTTTTGTTCTTCCTCTCTGTTCTTGATGAGCAGCTCATAAGACTTGAGCTTGCCCAAAAGAGCCTCTTTTGTGATATCACTCAGGCTTCTAGAATCCTTGATTGGCCAGATTCTTGAATCCCAAGTGCTGGGGAAGCACATTAGGATTTTGTCATTTAGTTCAGTTAGAGAGATCTTCTTGTCCAGTGTTTTTAATTCACTGACAATTAGGCTGAGCCTATTGTACATATCAGCAACTGACTCAGTTTCTCCTTTCTTGAAGTTCTCATACTGGGATATGAGATGGGATCTTCTGTCCTTCCTTTCATCAGCAGATCCAGATACAATCTCAGAAAGCTTATCCCATATATCTTTTGCTAAACTGCATTCAACCACCTTTTGGAATATCTCATCAGACATAGTCTGAGCAAGGATATTCATAGCCTTTGCATCTGCAACTTTCCATTTTTTTATTTTTGCATCTGTTCCCGAGGGAGGTGGAACAACACTTGTACTTGTAATTACTGGGGGTCTTGGATATACTGTCAAAGCAGAATTAAAGATGTCCTCATCAATAGAATTCTTGTAAAGCCTAATCCTTGCCTTCCAAAGTGCAAACTTAGAAATGTTGCACACTGGAGGTCTGGTGCTAGCATAATCTTTGTTCTGTACCATGGTTTTGTAAGAATATAAATATAATACAAAAAGTAATAACCCTCTATAGAAGATTGATCTTATCAGAGATCTTTTGGTTCAGGTGTTAGCAAGTTCAACCAATATGTTAAAGATTCAGTTGTTGAGTAACCAAACCTCCCTCTGATACCAATTGAAAGTGAGGGTAAGATTTATCTTCACTCTAGAGGGGGGGGGGGGGGTGAATAGAGTATTTTAAAATAATTTACAATTTAAAACTATAAAGCAGTTGAAGTCTTAATTTATGTACATGTGTAAGGTGCTTACAGAAAAATAAAACTAAGAAGCATGAAACAAAATCACAGCACACATCAAAGCAAAACACAGCAAGCCAAATGACACAAGGAGATATAGTCGTTCCCCAACAACCTTAGTACATCCACTCTTCTACCACCCTAGGTAGGAATCCACTGTAGGAATAGTTGATCAGGTGTCCTGGGCACCAATGAGCTTTTGATAAGGTGCTCAAAAACCAAATCAAATTTTTTGATCAGGTGTCTTGCCACCACTGCGTTTTGACAAGGTCTCAGAAACCAGCCACAAAACTTTTGAAGGGAGTTTTTAGAAACCCTTTTACAGGAGAGAAAGGAAAAAGAAAATGAGTTGAGTTGTTCTTCTCTGTCAACAATCTTAGAGAAGACAAGTGGAAGATGTTGTCAAAGATCCGCCTTAAATCTGTAAGGGTTCAGGAAGATGAGCTTTGCTTAGGGTGATAGGCCTTCAGGTTCTTCAGATCTCCAACAATAGATGATTTCAGCAGATGCTGAAATGTGTGATGTCTGGAGTCCTTGATGATGAAGCTTTTGAACACTTGATGCTTGAAGGAGTAGAATAGCAGATGATCTCCTTCACAATAATGTTCCTTGTGTTCTGAGTCTATTCCAGAAGATGAATTCTTGATGAATGATTTTTTAGTTCTCCTTCTGTATATTTTTTCAAATCTTGTCTGTTCTCTTGCTATATTTCAGAAAGATTCTCTAGGGAATATATCAGATTCTGACTTCTTGATAGCCGTTAATCAGTCATAAATGACTACCTTAACTGATATCTGCCTCTGGAGGAAAGTCCTTAAGAAACATTCCAATTAGTCTTCCTTGAAACTTGCTCCAGATTGATTGAAACGGCTACAAAATCCTTTGCCATAAATGCTGAAAATAAGTCTGAATGAATTCCATAACTTTCTTGAATTTGAATCCTGAAAACGTCGATCTCTTCAGAAAAGCATCGATCTGAGCTCAACGATCGTCGACCTGAGCTCAGAGATTGAACTAGACAGAAAACAGAAATCGTCAACCTGGGCTCTACGATCGTCGACCTGAGCTCAGAGACTTTAAACAACTTTGAGACAGAGGGTCGATCTGAGCTCAAAGATCGTCGAACGGAGTTCTACACTCCATTGAACTGAGCTCAGAGATAGTCAAACTGAGTTCGACGTTTCGTCGACCTGAGCTCGACGAGAATTGTCTAAGTCTTCAGCACTTGAATCATGATCTTTAGAAGGTCTTGAGGGCAGCTTTCAAACCTAAGTACTAACCCTAAGACTCATTCTAATTGACCTATCAGACTATACAGCAAGGTCAAAACAAATTCCTAAGCACATAGTGATCCTTACCCAAATTAGTAATAAGGTGTTCCAACAAGGAACACTTTCTCAGCTCCTAAAATTCCTCAACAAAATGGGGTAGCTGAAAGGAAAAATAGAACCCTTATTGAATCTGCTACTAGATCGTTGACAGATGCTCACCTTCCTCTATCCTTTTGGGCAGAGGCAATGAACTCCTCAAACTATGTGTTGAATAGAAGTTTGATACATAAGTTAAAGGGCAAGACTCTTTATGAATTACTCAAAAGGAAGAAACCTAAAGTAGACTATTTCAGAAATTTTGGTTGTATTTGTTACATACATAATAATGACAAGAAATATATAGCAAAATTTCAAGCCAAAGCTGATAAAGGAGTATTTCTGGGATACTCCATGATCAGTAAGGCTTATAGGGTATATAACAAATCATATCTTAAAATTGAAGAATCTGTGCATGTGTTCTTTAATGAAACTAACCTGTCTTTCAAGGAGAAGAATACTTCTACCATAGAATCTTTGCAGGTACATTCTCTTTCAGAGAATTTAGACAGGATAAATATCATTGAATAGGATACAACGCCTTCACCTATCCAACAAAAAGGTGAAAGCAGTGAAGATGAAGAAGACATTCAACATCCTGGTGAGAATCACATTGAAGAGCCAGTTGTTGTTCTATAAGAGGAAACAACAACACAGGTTGGTAAACAATCAACACCCCCTGTTGATTTAGTAACATCAAGAGATCATCCAATCTCCCAAGTGATTGGAGATATCTCAGCTGGTGTGCAAACCAGAAATCAAGTCAACCAAAACCTGATGCACACCTGCTTTCTTTCTCAAATTGAGCCTCAATCCATACAAGATGCAGAACAAGATCCACACTGGATCATTGCAATACAAGAGGAGTTAAATCAATTTGAAAGAAACAAGGTTTGGGAGCTAGTGCAAAGGCAAAAGGATTATCCCATTATTGGAACAAAATGGGTATTAAGGAACAAACTAGATGATCAAGACATTATTGTAAGGAACAAGGCAAGGCTAGTTGCACAAGGATACTCTCAAGAAGAAGGAATAGATTATGACCAGACCTTTGCACCAGTTGCAAGGTTAGAGTCCATAAGAATATTCCTAGCCTATGCAGCTCACAAGAGATTCAAAGTTTATCAAATTGATATGAAGAGTGCATTTCTAAATGGAGATATCAAGGAAGAAGTCTATGTCAGACAACCCCCAGGTTTTATCTCTCCTACTCATCCTGATCATGCTTTTAAACTGCATAAAGCATTATATGATCTCAAGCAAGCTCTTAGAGCATGGTATGAGACCTTAGCATGCTTTCCTTTGGAAAATGATTTTAAAAGGGGTAGAGTAGACCAAATTCTTTTCATCTGAACCCATAAGTCCAATATCCTACTAGTACAAATTTATGTAGATGACATTATCTTTGGATCTACTGATTCAAACTTGTGTAAGAGGTTTTCCAACCTAATGCATTCAAAATTTGAAATGAGTAGCATGGGTGAGCTTTCCTTCTTTCTAGGATTGCAAGTCAAATAACATGTTGATGACATATTCATTTCTCAAACCAAGTATGCAAAAGAGTTAGTTAAGAAATTTGGTATGTCTGAAGCATCATCTATGAAAACACCTATGCCTTCTAATGTTGTATTAGATGCTGATGAACATTGGAAACCTGTTGATCAGACAACATATAGAGTAATGATTGGCTCTTTATTGTATCTTACAGCTAGTAGACTTGATATAATGTTTGCTACATCCATCTATGCTAGATTCCAAGTAAGACCTAGAGAGTAACACCTAACATTAGTAAAAAGGATTGTTAGGTATGTGAAAATTTGTCCAAATCTAGGTCTCTGGTATCCAAAAGATTCAGGATTTGAATTAACTGGATTTTTAGATGCTGATTATGCGTGATGTAGAGTAGACAGGAAAGGCACCAGTGGAACTTGTCAGTTTATTGGTGACAGACTTGTCTCCTGGTTTTGTAAGAAACAAACATCTGTATCCACATCAACTATTGAAGCTGAATATATGGCAGCAGGTAGTTGTTGCTCACAGATATTGTGGATTCAAAATCAGCTCCTAGACTATGGTTAAAACTTAGATAAATCAAAAATCTTTTGTGATTGCACCAATGCTAGAGACTCCATAGTAGGACAAAACATATAGAGATTAGGCATCACTTCCTAAGAGATAATGTTGAAAAGAATAAAATTGAATTTCAATATATCCTAACATATTTGCAAAGGGGAGATATTTTCACCAAACTCTTTGATGAAAAGAAATACACATTCTTCCTGAATCAGTTAGGAATGTTTGATGGAGGAAGTCTAAATTAAGATCCACGATTTTTAAAACCTTAAAATTGACAAAGACTAGGCTAAAAACTTGATTTTTCTAGTGTCTATAGGTTCTTTCTTAACTCTGAACTGTGCTCGATGTTTTTCCTAAAGATCGTCAAACGGAGATCGACGTTCTCATGAAAGTGTCGAACGGAGCTCAATGTTTCCCAGATAGTGCTAGGCTATCTCTTTCTGGTCACGGATCGTCGAACGGAGCTCGACGCTCTCCAATATTGTCGAACGGAGATCGACGATGTATAATACCTTTCAGATTCCTTTAGAAGCCCAGATCGTCGAACTGAGTTCAACGATCTTTCCATTTCAGCGTCGAACCCTGATATAAAATCATTTTCGACCGTCATTCTCTTTTGCGCATTCATACTTTCTACAGAGCTTTCTTTCCCTCCAAACCCCTCTACACTTGGTCTTGTTTGGTTTGTTTTTGCAGGAAAGTCATGGCCGTTTCAGTTGCTGTCCTAGCCGCCATGAAATTCGACACAGGATTTGACATTTATATGGATTCATTTGAAAGCACCGATCAGATTTTCAAGGACATCCTAGAGTTATTCAAAGAACAATAGATGGTCACCATTATGACATCAAGGATTAATCTTGCTGCCGATGAAATCAAGGAATGGGTATACACAACCCATTACCTAGATCATAATACAGTGGTCGGGACTATCTCGGGAACCCAGGTATCCCTCACTCCCGCAATTTTGACAGAGGTATTTCAACTAAGTACTGGAAATGATAGTGTTTAGTTGTCCGGAGAAGAGTTTTCTAATATGCTAGATACAATGGGTCATAATGCAGCAAACCCTAATAAGTTACTTAAGAAAAATCTATCAGTAGAATATAGATTTCTGGCTGATGTAGTGGGCAAAGTCATATTAGCAAAACACTGCCCATGATACTATTTCTAAGTATCAGTTCTGTCTAATGGCTGTTATTGTAGATAAGAAACAATTGAACTGGGGAGAGATTTTCTTTGATCTGATTAAGAAGAAAATCAATAAGAATTTTTTAAATTTTGGGAGAATAGTGGGATTGTTTTTGAACAACTGATGCCCCCAACTGCTGGTCTCAAATGGCATGCATATTAATGCCTCCAAGAGGTTGTCCTCTACCTTATTTAGCATATGGGAGAGGACAATTGTCAACCCCAGTAGGACCCCCTCAGTAGTTACTACTTCAGGCACCAGAACTGCTTTGGTCACTTCCCCTCAAGCAACTGCCCCATTAGAGGATTTGCCTTCATCCTCCATCTCATCTCCACCATCTCCACCTCCAGTTTCCTCAACCATCCCTACATCCCTCATCATAATTTCATCTCCGACAATCTCTACACCTCCTCCAGCCACTCTTTAAGAACAATTTCATCCACTTCATTACTATCCCCCAATAGAACTTGACTCATCCATCCATATTCCATCATTCAACCTCCTAGATGACACCTATATGGATGATTCACCTTCTTCTCCACAAGAGCTTCCATCTTATTCCACCTCCTACCAACAGCCTCTTCAAGATATCTTAGCTCAGCCCTCATTCACACCATCCATCTCCACAGTCTCACCATCCATCACCATCCCAATTTCATCCATCACCACTATCCCTATATCTGAACCATTCATACCACTTCCATCAACTTCACCTCCACACATTTCTGCAGCTCCACCAACAATATCCTCTTCTGCAACATTCTTCTCTACCTCTACTCAAGCCTCCCTTGAGCAAGTAGATGTTCTTGTACTTGCAGATAGGTTATATGAGATATTAGCTCACAGGCTAACCCTCCTGCTGGAAGCCTCCTTGGCTCCTCTTCTAAAATCTATCAATGATTTCTCTGCAAGGCTATCTTTTCCTATCCTCCTCAGGCAATCCCTTCTTTGGGGTGCCTAGATCCAGATTTCTCTGCAAAGCTTCTCATACTGACCTACTGCTAATCTCAGGGGGAGCTTTGACATCAATAAATCCACTACTCTTCTCTTTGATTGTTGACAGAGAAGAACACCTTCAGCTCTTTTTTTTTCTTTTGCTGTAAAAGGGTTATTCAAAAATCCCTTCAAAAGTTTTGTGTTTTGTTCCTGAGACCTTGTCAAAACTGAGTGGTGGCAAGACACCTGATCAAAAAAACTGGTTTGGTTTTTGAGCACCTTATCAAAAGCTTATTGGTGCCCAGGACACCTGATCAACTCATCCTACAGTGGATTCCTACCTAGGGTGGTAGAAGAGTGGATGTACCCAGGTTGATTGGGGAACCACTATATCTCCTTATGTCATCTTGTTTGCTTGTGTATTGGTTGCTGTGTGCTGTGTTTTTTATATCTTGCTTTACTTTGTTTTATTTACTGCAAGGACAATACACAATAAATAAATTAAGTCTTCCACTACCAATTAGTTTTTAATTTACAAAATTATTTTAAAATACTCTATTCACCCCCCCCCTCTCTAGAATAAAGGTAGATCTTACTCTCACTGTCATATTATTTTTGTGAAAAGGAAAATATATTGTAACATATAAGTTGTTGTTTTTCCCGTATAGACAAATAAAATTTCGGGACAAAATTTCTATAAGGAGGGGAGGGTTCTAACACCCCAAATTTGATAGCAGAACCATTGGTCGCTATTTTCAGGCGATAGTGGATAGTGCCAATGGCGATAGCGAGAACACTCAATGCCATAAAGCATTGAATGAGATCAATGCACTCGACGCTAGGGAGATTTGAGTGATATATCTCATAGCGATTGTCGATATAATCAGGCGATAGTAATAGACGCGACATAATACCTTAAAGCATTGAATGAACTCGACGCACTCGATGCCATGAAAAGTTGAGTGAGAATTCGTGTGGAGATAGTGGATATTGCCAGGTGATAGTGCCACGTCTGCTAGATAGTATTATATGGACGGTCGATGGCTGATGAGCGGTGGTTGACAGGGGTCAAAGCCGCGAAAAAGTCAATATTGCAAGGTGACAACGATATTACACGGCGATACCGTTCTTTTTGACATGAAGGACCAAATCATGGCCTTTGCTCACTTTTGATAAAATGATCCTATGGCTGGGATTAATCGCAAGGCCACTTATGCAGAGGAGTGGAGAAATGAGACTTTATTCTCTTCTTCTTACTCTCTCTCTTCCTTTCATATAAGTTCTTGAGAGGAAAAGCTAAGGGATGGAGTTGCGCTTGAATAGCTTGCTAAAGGAGATCCAGTAGTCGGAAGCAAGATCTGAGGCTTGGTATGTGAAGAGGAAAGCACGGTGCTCCATTCCAACCAGGCAGAAAAGCGGTCATGGCTCCGAAGAAAACTACAAGGGTAACAATCTTCCTTCTTGGACAAGTGAAGTCCTTCTTTTGTCATTTGCATGGAATCCCACACCAAAAGGTGGAAAAGTGAAGGGAAATCCTTTGGGTTGATTCGTGAAATCCCCAGGTTGTCTTGCATATATATCCAGAAATGTGTAGTACGGAATAGGCATACTGTGTGAAGCCCATCTGGAAAGGTTGGTCTAGATTGGTGATGTTTATTTTGCTTGCCGGAGAAGACTCTGAGTATAAACGTGTAGTTTACAGGGTCTACAGGGTTGTACCTATGAATAGAAAGTAGCAGGAAATACTGGAGTTGCACTTAAGGAAAATACCCATAAAATACCATAGTTTGAATAACTGTTCGATATTGCCGAGCGACAGTGAGTATCGCCAACGGTGATAGCTCTTGGTGAGCTATTTTTGCTGTGTGCTATGAAAATACCATTGTTTTTGGCATTGCAGGATGCTGCAGTGTTTTGGGTTGATTCTGGGCACAAAAAGAGAACTTTTGTTGGTCCAGCCAAGCGATTATGACGAGCGCTGACGATAACTCCCTTTTTATTGTAAAGCCTGTCTCTGGGAGACTGTGAGGCTAATCTGTGAGCTACGAGCTCCTAAAGGCTAGTTTGCCTAACGATCAAAGGTAAGGCGACCCGCGTTAGTCTAGATATTGAATTGAAGATTTGAGCAACGGGAAATGGCTGAACTGTATCCACATTATGGTTGTCTAACTCGAGTGCCTAAGTTATTGGAGTTTGTTACGATCGTATAATGAGAGTCTTAGGCTGTACGCCATCAAGACTAAAGTCTTAGGTCGGGGTACATAGAGACTATAAATGCTCAAAGTTAACCGTTATGTCTGGGACCTCTGAATGGTGGTGTAATTCGGGAAACTGGCACACCGAAAATGTGCCCTGAGTGCATGGAGCATCGGAAGCTAAGGCCGACATTTATGATATATTGAACTGTGCGTGAGTGCCCGTTCTTATGATATATCTGCTTGTGATAATGTTCTGCCTGCAGGGAAGAAATACATCTGCCCCAGGAAATGGGTAGGGTCGTTATAAATTGGTCAGCTTAATGCTGACCGTTGACTTATTTGCCGCCCTTGTGGTGGATTGTCCCTGTGCAGGTGCTGGAGAGCCGAGCGGGAAATAGCGGGCTGAAGTCCTGATGTTCTGTAGGCCCTTGAATACCAAGCAAAAATAGTTTATGTTTTCATGTGTGGCCGGCCTGCGCGCCGATGTTTGTAAACCACAATTATGAAGAATAATGTAAGGCCTTAAGGCCATAACTTTTGTGTATTTATAATTAACATTTCTAATGTATATAAAACTTGTATGGTTTATATATAGTATACATTCAATTGGTATGAGTTCATGCAACCTTAAAGCTTCCGCTAGAATGCTCTTAGTTAAGATTCGAGTAGTTTTTGATATTAACTTGTAATCTTGCTGCCTATCAGTGGAATATGGTGTGGGGCCCAGACGGACCCTCTAGTATTTTTCATGTGACGGACGGAAGTGTTACACCTCGCAGCGACATGCGCCTTCAATCCTCTCAAGAAGATAGCGTGAGAAACCGCTTGCCTCCATTTGGCACCACTGGATAGGGCTTGTTACCGCTGAAGTCACCGACTCGTGAGCCGCCTCAAGTTCCTACCCCCGATCCTCTACTTGTAGGGGGAGGTGCTGGGGACATCCCTTTCCAAACTTCAACCTGATCTCCCCGAACTCTCAAGTTTTGGGTCGCGGCAAGGCCCTTTAGCCTCCTTTCACTCATCCATTTTAGGGTCAGTCAAGTTATTCTCAGCAACCCTACCTTGGTGGGACCACCTCGAGAAGTTAGTCTCTAGCATTCATCGTTTATGCAAACCTCAGCTTCTTATTTGAATTTGTTTTTCTCGCAAGCCTTCCTGACAACTCTATAGCCGAAGAATCTTCTGAGCTAGCTCGTAACTCGCCACCCCCTTCGCCCAATTCGATAAAGTATTTTCTTGATGCCTCGCTGGACCCTACCGAGTTGAGGCGGTAAACCGTTAAAATCCATAAGAAGCAGGGACTCGCCCTATGCCAGATCCAGGAGGAGAACTCACTCAGCGAACAGCGGCTGCTGGCGATGGAACAGAACTATGTGCTTCAAGCGGATGAAGTGAAGTGCGGCTCGGTGAGTGGGATTACTTCCCCTACCCTGCTTATGGATAGAATAAACGAAAACATGCGGTTCATACACTAAGACTTGGAGTTGGTCCGCGAGTTCAAAAACCCGCGACGACCTCCGGTGATGGGGACACGAGGCCGGGGTAAATGTAAATGGCTCCCTAGCTGAGCCTACCGGCACTCGCCCCCAATTCCCCAACTCGCGCATGTTGAAATAATTCAATTGCCATGTTCTATGAACATTTAATGTGACTGTATGTAATAACTCTTTACTATTTTTAAATTTAACTTTCAATGCTTGTGGCTTACGAAATGCGTTATGATATGGACTCTGCTTGCGTTATGGTAGAACAGATCGTAGTGTTCGGCGAGTCGAGCCAGCGAGCCGGACTGACCGGTCGGCTTGACAATTAATGTGTTTACTATAAATAGGCCCACTAACCTACCCCATGACCATCTCTTTTACTACAGACTCACACCCCCCTTCTTCTGCCCTTCTCGTCCATTGCACTTGCATCAAGTCCTAATGAAAGATGGGAAAGATGTGACCTGACGCTGACGACAGGTCCAAATGTGTAAGGCAGTTTGTCGAGTACACCTTTTATGATGAGAACACCACTGAGAAGGAGTACCTTGATTTTGTTGCCGACTATGTCCCCTCTGGCTTTACCACGAGCCAGATTAGGAGGGGCGAGGCGAGAAACACATTCTTTGAGGACGAACTGGCCTTCCCCATCTCGCACTTCAAGGTGGGGTTGTACCTCCCTCTCTAGCTAGAGGTCCTCCAGATGTTGAAATATTATGGGGCAGTCCCGACACAACTGAACCCAAACACAATCGCCATGACGGTCGCATTCACGTGTTTCCTCTAGCGAGAGAAAATAGAGTTCAACATCACTGTCTTCTGCAAGCTATTCATATATTTCGCGACCAATGATTAGGTCACCTTTCTCAACGGCACACAACCCAAGGTTCGCGAGACGGCCAACAAGAACCACAACTGGTTCTCTAAATTTGTATTCATCAATGGAGAGCTCAGCAATATACCCTTCTCGCCTTGGCAGAGGAGCGAGTAGGTGTACTGGCCGCCAAAAGTGAAGGGTAATGATGCCGAGCTCCCCAAGTTCTTCCTCGACAAAGACTTTGGGGTCGCCTTCCTCCGAAGGGGCTCGACTCGCTACCCCCGATTCTTCCCTGCGAAGGTTGAACTTTCCTCCTTTTTTCTTTAATGGGCTCACAAAAATCAAAATTTTCTGACGCTAAGTTATTTCTTGCAGGGGAGCGGCTGATTCCCGAGCACCCGACCTTCGCGGACTCAAGACTTTACCCAAACCCACTCGCGCACGAGAGGGTAGCCGTAGCGGCTTGCCGGAGTGAGTCAAGCTCAACCAGGCCTCCTTCCATGACCCCGCAAGCTCCAGCTTGCCTCCACCCACCCTACCACCGAAGAAGATGAAGAAGGCATTGGCGATCTCCACGGGAAATCAGGTGTTCCAGGGCTCACTGGAGACGATGCCAGAGAAGTCGCCGGAGAAAGAGGTGGACGGTGGCGACCCTCTTGCATCCCTAGCTGCTGGGGAGTTCGCGGTCCGCGAGCCGGGCCTGCCGTGGGAACATCGGCACTTCAACCTTAGGGGAAAAGCAAAAGACCAGCTCGACGAGCCGATGGTCTGGTGGGATGAGAAGACACAAAGAGTCTCTATCTCATCCCTCCTTCCTTATTGGTCTGAGCGTCATCCTCCCACCAGGCATGTTTATGCCCTCGGCTTTGGGCTCAATGGCCACGAGGATGCCGAGGACTACAATAGCATGACCCTCCAGTTGATTGGCAATGAAAGCTCGCGAGAATTAATCCGGGCTTTGGAGCTGGCGCATATGGTGGTCCGTCGCAGTTTCAGCCTCAGCCACAACCTATAGAAGGCCGAGAAGGAGCGGGATGTTGCCAGGGACGAAGCCGCCGACCTAGCGAGGCGGCTTGGAATTACCGATGACATCCTCAATAAAAGTTCCTTCGGAGTGATAAGCATCAGCTAACCCCTCTTCATTTTACTTGGTACTTTCACAAATCCTTCTCTTACCATTCTCGCCTTGTAGGATGCCGAATCCGCGAGCCGCATGTGTGCTCGCACTGCCGAGCTGGAGGAGAAGAATAAGAAGCTGGAGGAGAAAAACAAGGGGCTCCAGGGCGAGCTCACCCACCTGATGGACATTCCTTCCCATGTCTGTCAATGAGCCAGGCTTCCCAGCCAAGAGGCCGAAGGTGCTCAGCGAGGCGGAGGTCACCATAAAGTTGTGGGTTAACTCTATCAGCACTGCTGACTATACCCTGCAGGTCATGCGAGATATGTAGGTGTTGATGGCGAGTTGCGCGGATATGACTGCAAGGGACCTGGTGCCAGAGTTGTTTCCCCCAGCTTCCACCCTTGGAAAGTTGATATACATTAATGAAAAGGCATAGCATTTATTTTACTCTTCTGTATTCACTTTACTGTATTGTACTCAAACGCGTGCGCCATCCCTTTGCTAAGCGACCTCGCTTGAATAGAACTCACCACTAGAATGTATTTGAGTTAGGATATATACCCGCGCAGAGGCCTCGAGATCTCCCTCCCCCACCGCCTTGATATTAGGGACAATACCACTCGCCGAGCTGAAGACGCAACCCTCCGGCTCCCCTCAGTGTTTCCTCCCCTTTTAAGGGTTCGTGTTAAGGCCAAAATTTTCCCAAGTAAGATCTCGAGGGGATGGAGTGTACTGTCCGAGAATAATCTCGGCTCCCCTTCCTTCATAAATGTTGAGATTTCGACTCGCCAACTTGGGCTTTACCTCTCCTAGAGAGTGCTACCCCTGAGTAATTGTCGAGATCCTGGCTCGCCACTACTTGCTTGCCTTGAGATGGTTGGATCTAATCTTTTGTTTTCATTGTGATTTGTTCCCTCTGACCTCGGCCTCATGTTTCAACTTCAAATGCCTTATGATGATTGGCAAGAATAGCCTAGGACCTGACTCTAAAGCAACAACAACGTCTACTGACGGCCACTGTCCTGTTAGCTAGATGAAAGCCCGATAGAAGGAGCAACTTGAAACTTGGCTCCAGAGCAAGAACAATGTCCACCAAGGGCCACTGTCCTATCAGCTAGATGAAAGCCTGACAGTGGGAGCAGCTCGAGTTCTGAGACTCCTTCGAGTGACATCCAACCCTGATAGCTTGTGGGTGTAACACCTCCCCTGTAACGACTATATAATATGGGTCTGGCCGGGGCCCACAACATACATACTCCATAACTTAAGCATTAAAAGTTAATATAAACTACCCAACTAAAAACTCAAACAAAACTCAACGGAAGCAAAGAAATAAGACTAGAATTTATCCATTAATATATGAGTATCAACACGACCTTAAGGCCTTATAACAATTAAGAGTTTAAAAACTGAAACAATAATCATCAAACAATAACGTGAACAAGCACTCCTAGGCTACCTCGACATGCATGCCGGAAACATAGTGCGTTGAGCATAACAATCAACAAAACAGAGCTACTACACAAAATGAAACACTTCGTGAGGCTTAGGCCTTTTTGGCCGACGAGCTCGGTCCTGCTTGCATTCCTTGCCCTGTAAAAATTTATAGTAACGTGGGTCAGCAAAGACTGACCTCTACTGTGTAAGCAACACATCTCCTCCCAGCCATCCCTAACAGACCCTGGGGGTACACCAGCTCCCTATAGGTCAGCACTTCATATGCAATATACATAAACATGTAAAGCTATAAACAGGTTTGGATGTCTCATACAACGTACACATTTTCTATGTTGAATATATAATATAAAAGGCCTACAATGCAGCATGTATGCAATCCTGAGTTTCACCCAAGGAATGCTAAAGTGTATGCTTCTAACACATCATCAATCGGGTACTTCTAATTCCCTCATCGGAGTTCAATCCGCAAGCACAAGGGTACTCTAATTTCCCCCAACGACATACAAGCCGCCATACGGAACTCTTGCCTCGGCCCTATCTGCTCGTGGTGTCAAAACACGGGCTTTCCTGTAAGATCTGACTTCTCATGTCAGGATTCCGTCTCACACACAAACCGATTCTAAGAACCCTTGCTGGACCCCACCTGCTCGTGGGCTTCATCGCACGGGCTTGTCCTAAGTTTGGCGTTCTTATCAGTTTCACAGAAGGGGACTTGTCTCGCCGGGACACTCTGCACACATGACTTGCACGTTACGGGCTAGCCAGCCGATCATTGAGACAAAGTCAAGCCTTTGCACAATACCATCCATAGCCTTTCCCACCCTAATCCACAATTCGTACTGTAACGTTCCCATGCCCCAAGGAAACCATCTACCATCACAACTGAGCTAACCTTGTCTTATTCTGATTACGCATACTCACGCGGAATAAGGGGGACATACAACATCACAAACAATGTCTTTCCCCTAACGGATTTCTAACAAAATCCTTAAGGCTCGCTATTCCACATCACCGAGCCGAATAATGGTCGCAACTAGGCTTCACACACAATGCCTAATCCACTAGCGAAGCGGATTTCTAGTACAATATCATGTCGGGGACAGACACAATCGACCTGATCATTCTTCTTTAACCATGGCAACCCGAATCACTCTCACTTGAGAGATCTGGTGCCCAAATGCTTGAAAGGAAGCAAAAATAACCTGGATGCCTTGCACGCATCCGAAAGACTGAGAGGATAAATGTCATTACCTTATGAATCCTCTTGCTAGACATGGAAACCTTGCCTTGCACGGATGAAAACGAGTGCCTCAAAGTTCTCTCCAAGGATCTGGACTCGGATCAACGATCGAGGCTCCAAAGCTCCGTCAATGGTGGAAGAAAGCTCTCTTCTTGCTCCTCCACTCTACTTCCCAAATACCCTAACTCCCACTTCTCAAATAATAAAAAATTAGGGGAAACAACCGTTCAAACCTATAAAAGGACTATGGAGGGAGAGTCTTTGGCCTTAGGATCAAAACCTAATTGAAATCGGACGGCTAAAAAGTCAAACGATGGAACTGCTTCCGCTCACTACCGTTAGGCGGTAACTACCTACCGTTGAGCGGTAGTTTCTCGAGCGCTCAGCCAGGAAAATAATGTTGCACTTATGTCGGCGGTAGAACTAACGTTGCGTGATAGCTCACTCAACACCACCACTCAACGCCAGCCTCTCAACGCACTCAATGCCAAGCTATTGTTGCGCGGTAGATAGCTAACGATGCGTGCATCACTTAACGCTCTCAATGCCAACCCTAGAGTTACCCCCACGCAGTAGTTAACTATCGCCTAGCGATAGCCCTCTCAGCACTCAATGAACAGCTTTTGTCGAGCTGTCTACACCCGATAAAACAAGTCTACCGCCAAGCGATAGCTACTACTGGCGCGGGGTAGCTTCCAGAAATCTATGGTCTGGAAAAATTGTGGTGTTACAACTCTTCCCCCCTTATAATAATTTCGTCCTCGAAATTAAGCATGCAATCAAACCAAAAGTATACCTGAAGTAAAAAAGTTCTGGGATTTCCTCCTGCATTGCTTGCTCACACTCCTAAGAGAACTCGTCTCGCCCTCAGTTGTCCCAACGCACTTTCACGAGCATCACTTCTTTGTTCCGCAACTGTCGAACTTCAGTATCCTCTATGCTAAATGGGAGGAATTTCGTCCCAAAGACCCCTTCGACCGGCACTGCTGCCGACTCGACCACAACACTTGGCTCTACCAAGGCTTTCCTCAAGACGAAGACATGGAAGACATCATATAATCCACTCAGCTCTGCAGACAATGCTAACCGATAAGCGGCTTCTCCAATGCATTCTGTAATTTTGAACGGCCCCAAAACCTCGAACTCAACTTCTTGAGTCGGCGAATCTGTGAAACGCCTTTGAACAGCTTAATCTTTAGGTATGCCCAGTCGCCTACCGTGAACTCCACGTCCCTATGGCGAGCATTAACGTACCTCACCTGTCGATCCTAAGTTACCTTCATGCGCTCCTGAATAGTCCGCACCAACTCACAAGCATCAGTCACCACCTCTTTTACATAAAGTTTGGTGTTTCCCGCCTCTACCCAAGATATCGATGTTCGACACCGCCTTCCATACAAAGCTTCTTATGGTGCTATCTTTATACTTGTCTGGTAACTGTTGTTATAGGCAAACTCCACCATGAAGAGGTGATCTTCCCACTTCTTTCCAAAATCAAGAGTACTCATCCTCAGCATATCCTACATTGTACGATTCGTTCTTTCTGTTTGTCCATCGGTTTTAGGATAGAACGTCGTACTGAACTTGAGGTTCGTGCCCAGACTCTTCTGTACCAACCTCCAGTCTTTGGACGTGAATTGTCCATCGTGATCACTAATAATACTCTTAGGAATCCCAGGCAGTCGCATAATGTTGCGAACATAACCCTCTACCAGCTTCTCCACTCTATCCACTTTCCGATTTGGGATGAAATGAGCCACTTTGGTCAAGCGATCAACGATCACCCAAATCGTGTCATTACCCTGTAGTCATTGAGGTAACCCATGCACAAAGCCCATGGAGATGTCATCAAATATCAACTCAGGGATAGGAAGAGGCTTCAGGAACCTGCCGGGCTTCTGACACTCAGCCTTCACTAAGGCACAAGTTTGGCACCGACTCACGTACAAAGCTATATCTTGCTTCAAACCAGGCCACCAAAAAGATTTCTTCATATCCAAGTACATATTTATACTGCCCGGGTGAATGGATTACTTCGTAAAATACGCCTCAAACATCAACTCCTCATGGATCTTGCCAAACTGCGATACACATATCCCTTCATCCTTCCTCAGGATCCCATCAATCATTTCTCAAGCGCTACCTTCGCCCTTTTGAGCTTCCTCGACAAATGGCTGCCACTCTCCATCCAAACTTGTCGCTTCCTGAAAACGAATGGCTAAGTAATTTTACAACTCAATCTAGTTTAACCGAGCTATGCTAGACTCGCCCATTACTACGCAATCAATACTAAGGGACTACCAGTCCCGCACCAACCGCTCATCATGAGCTTCGATCCAACTCCCTTGTCCAGAGTATTTTCTACTCAAGACATCCGCCACAAAGTTGGCTTTACCTGGCATATAATGAATAACCACGTCATAGTCCCCAAGGAATTTGACCCATCTATGTTGCCGCATGTTCAAATCTTTTTGATCTAGAAGAAACTTCAGGCTTTTATGGTCCGTGAAGATTTCTACATTTGCACCATACACATAGTGCCGCCATAATTTCAACGCAAAAATTACCACCACCAACTCCAAGTCATGGATGGGGTAATTCCTCTCATGAGGTTTCAATTGTCTAGACTTAAAGGCTATCACTCTGCCATATTGTACTAACACGCAACCCAAATCGCATCCTAATACGTCACTAAAAATCTGAAATTCTTCAGTCCCTTTAGGAAGACATATGATTGGAGCTGTCATCATTCTCTCCTTCAGGTTGTCAAACGCTTGACTGCACTCTTGAGTCCATATAAACTTCTTGTCCTTGCGAGTCAGAGATGTGAGGGGTAGAGCTATCCACAAAAAGTTTTCCACAAACCTTCTATAGTACCCAGCGAGTCCAAGGAAACTTCAGACTTCCACCACGGATCTCAAAATCGGCCAATCCCTGATAGCTTCAACTTTTGCCAGATCCACCGCCACCCCATCACAACTAATTACATGGCCCATAAATGCCACTTTCTCTAACCAGAACTCGCACTTTGAGAACTTTGCATACATCTAGTTCTCTCTCAAGGTCTGCAAGACTACTCTCAGATGAGTCTCATGCTCCGCCTCCATTTTGGAGTAGACAAAAATATCGTCAATAAAGACAACTATAAAAGAGTCCAAGTATTCCGGAAATACTCGATTCATCAAATCCATGAATACTGATGGCACGTTCGTCAACCCGAATGACATCACCGAGAACTCGAAGTGACCATACCTCGTACCAAAAGCTTTCTTGGGTATGTCCTCATATCGAATCCGCAACTGATAGTATCTTGACTTCAAATCCAACTTATAGTACACCACTGACCCCACCAACTGGTCGAATAGATAATCTATCTGTGGAATCGGATACTTATTCTTGAAGGTCAGTTTATTCAACTCTCGGTAGTCTATGCGCAGCCGCATACTACCATCTTTCTTCTTCACAAAAAGCACTGGCGCATTCTATGGCAAAGAAATGGATCTAATATACCCCTGATCAAATAGTTCCTACAACTGTACCTTGAGTTCGGCCAACTCCTTTGGTGCCATCCTAAAAGGAAGACGTGACACCGGTCTAGCCTCTTGACACTAACTCAATCGAGAAATAAATCTCCTATGGAGGAGGTACTCCAGGAAGCTCCTTAGGGAACCCATCCTCGAATTATGCTACTACCGGCACTTCTCCAAGTGATAGTTTGGAAAGGCAAACTTCCAACAATACTACAAGAGCTACTCCTCCCTGGTTGACTACCCGCACCAACTGCATGGCCGAAATTTGGGAATAGGCCACTCCATTAATGCCCTCAAATATAACTTCTGCCTTTCCCTCATTTCATAGGGTCACTACCTTTAACAAATAGTCAATACTAGCACGCTTCTCTATAAGCCAGTCCATCCCAAAGATCACATCAAATTTGGTCAACGTTAGAACTGCTGCTACCAATCCGAAATCACCTCCGCCTAGACTCCAACCAATGTTCCCCTTCGCCCCGATAGTCATGGAAGATATATTGGGCATGCGCACCTTAAGCTCTGCGTTCGCCGAGAATGACTCAACTCCAATTCTCTAGATAAAGCTTTCTGCAAGAAAGGAGTGTGACGCTCCCGTATCAAACAACACCCTAGCGGGGTATCCAGAAACAAGCACAAAGCCTAAAACATATGCGACATATATAAACGGTCTCGAAAGTCTAAAGCAAAGAAATGAACTTAAAATTTCCCATACCTATCACCACATCGGGTTGGCGGATCGCTTCCTACTGCCCATAGTTATAAGCCCTTGGCTGCACGGGTTTGTAACGCGAAGCGCTCGACTCCGCCATTTTCCCCTTCTCCGTCACGCTGGTCCAGAAGCGCACCGACTGCTTTTGCCTTGGCTCCTGCTTAGTGCAGGCTTCAGTGCAAAAATGAGCTATGTGGTCCGGCTTGCCACACTTATAGTATGATTGTGGTCCCTTGGAGCGAGACCCCCTGACGTCATACTACTCTTCTCCCAAGTCTTGTAGGGATGGGAATTCTTCTTCCACTTACTTCCGTCAGATTTCCCTTGTGATTGAGAAGGCTTTATTTCTCCCTGCTTGGCTACAAAACCCTTCCGACATTGGGTTCGCTCCTAGCTCTCCAACATCCTAGCAGCCTCGACTAACTCATTGAAGCTCGCTTTCTTTATAGCTATGAGGGGTCGTCTCAGATTCTCCCTAAGTCCATGGTAGAAGATGTTGCCCCTCTCCTCATCGTCTTTTATGGTCATCCCAGCAGAACGTCCCAACCAAGTGAACTCCTGGGCGTACTAATCTATTGTCTTGTCCCGCTGCACCAAGTGCAAAAACTATCTCTGAAGGGCTAGCCTCATCGACACGGGGATATACCTCTTCAAGAAAGTATTCCCGAATTCCTATATGGATAACTTGCAGCATGAAAGCTGCAAACTTAGACATTAGGACACTCACGGTCCCGTGATACTCCTATGTGGATAACTTATTAACATGATCCGATTATGACATTCAACCATGAATCCTTACCTTCAAACAAACTAGCCTGCCTCTGATACCAAATTGTAACACCTTCGCAGTAATGACCATATAATATGGGTCCAGCGGGGGCCCCACAACATACAGACTCTATAGCTTAAACATTAAAAGATGATATAAACTACCCAACTCAAAACTCAGACAAAATACAACAGAAACAAAAAAACAAGACTAGAAGTTATCCACTAAAATATGAGTATCAACACGGCCGTAAGCCCTTACAATAATTAAGAGTTCCAAAACAGAAAAATAATCATCAAACAAAAATATGCATAAGCACACCTAGGCTACCTCGACATGCAAGCCAGAAACATAGTGCATTGAGCATAACAATCAACAAAACAGAGCAACTACACAAAATGGAACACTTCATGAGGCTTAGCCTTTTTGGCCGACGAGCTCGCTCCTACTTACAATCCTTGCCCTGTAAAAATTTGTAGTAACGTGGGTCAGCAAAGGCTGACCTGTATTGTGTAACCAACACAACTCTTCCCGACCGTCCCTAGCGGACCCCGAAACACCACCACCCTGTAGGTCAGCACTTCGTATGCAATATACAAAAACATGTAAAGCTATAAAAAAGTTTGGATGTCTCATACAACATACACATTTTCTATGTTGAACATGTAATATAAAGGGCCTACAATACAGCATGTATGCAATCCTGGATTTCACCCATGGCACCCTAAAGCGTATGCTTCTAACACATCATACATTGGGTACTTCCAATTCTCCCATCGACGTTAAAGCCGCAAGCACAGGGGTACTCCAATTTCTACCAACGGCATACAAGCCGCCACACGGAACTCTTGCCTCAGCCCCACCCGCTCATGGGTCTCAAAACCCGGGCTTTCCTGCAAGATCTGACTTCTCACATCAGGATTCCGTCTCACACACAAACTGATTCAAAGAACCCTTGCTGGACCCTACCCCCGCGTGGGATTTATCGCCTGGGCTTGTCCTAAGTTTGGCGTGTAACACCCCCATCCGTCTTATGGAATATAATAGAAGGTCCGGTCGGGGCCCCATGTCATATACCACAGACAGTTAGCGGAGTTACGTATTAATACCAAAATACCACAGAAGGAATTCGAATCCTAACTAAGATCATTCTAGAGGAAGCTTTTTAAAACAGCTATAAGAACCCATAAATACCACATGAATGTCCACTACAGCCACAATAGGAATGAAAGAACATACACAAAAGACTTGGCCTTAAGGCCTTACAACAGTTTGCTTAAACAGTAAGTGTTTTACATACTTCTGCATGTAGGCTGGCCACACATGACCATAGTAAAATAAAACACATCGCTTTGGCCATCAAGGGCTAGCACAGCATCAAGGGTTTCAGCCCACTACTTACCACTTAGGTCACCTTTTCCTGCACAACAATCAACCGAATGGTTGTAAAACAAGGCAACGGTCAGCTAAATCTGTCCAAATTATAACGACCCCACCCCTTACTCAGGGTGGCGATGCTCCTTCCCTGCAATTCTTTTGCATATCCAACCATGGTATAGAAAGTACAATTAAAGTACACTTCACCATAGGCGTAGGAACGCACGGCCACAAACCCCGTTCTCTCAGGGCACATTATCGGTGAACCGAGTCTATTTTGAGGCTTCACCACCGCCACCAGGACGGCAACCATCGTGAGCAATTAAGTCTTTCCGGCTGAAGCCTAAGACTCGCCCTCTATGCCCCCGGTAAGTGCCACGTACATTAGGTCTCTTTAACTGAATCACATAGAGAGGGTACGGTTAAGCTCAACCCGTTTCTCACATCGCCATGTCAATTTAAGTCATCGGCATGGGTCAGCCTTCCCGATTACCGAAGAATCGATCATACAATAATACATAACCCGGTTATGCACAAGGTCCGCACTCAGGCCTCCAATCTGGGCTCCCATTGCTCTCAGCCCCACAACCTGGCCCCAAGGTCTCCGTGAGACAGGCCTCACAACAGCTCATCATAGAGCTACCGCCGGTGGTAACACTACCGTAGCGCGGTACCTTGCAGAAATGTGTTTCTGCCTAGTTTTTCGGGAGCTCCTTGGGGTTAGTTCCCAACGTTCCCTGCTGCAATCTACCGCATAGAAACCCGAAAACATACAACACAGAGACTTCTCTGAGAATTCATGCATATTAAAAACGTCACCAATCCATACCAACACGTCCGGATGGGCTTCACACACCATACCTATGCCTGTACTTCGATTCCAAACACTACATGTAAAACTACGGGGATAATCCATATCTACCCGAAGGAATACCCCACGCTTACCACACACTCACGGGAGAGGGTTTCCTATGCAAAAGGAAGAGGACTTCACATGTCCGTGTAGAGAATCGTTACCCTAGAGGTTCGTTTCGGCCCCATGGAGGAGAAACTAGCCTTATGGAAACAACCGCAATGGACTCGCCTCCGCGGATCTAGACTCGGCTTGCAATTTGGAGCTCCGAAGCTCCAATAATGGTGGTATTCCTCCTTCTTCTTCTTCTTCTCCCTTTGCTCTCCCCTCTCTCTACCTCTTAGAAAGAGAATGGGCCAAAGGAAATGAGGTTTATACCCTCATTTCCCAACCTGATCTCATCAGGAAAGACTATGGACCATCAGATCCCACCTAAATAAAACGAAAGGCCTTGATTTGACCTTAAAATGGTCTTCCTAGGTCCGTACACGGCTTATGACATGGTCGTATCCCGTAATAACAATAAAATAGCCAAATACAGAGCACAACATGGCCCTGGACACACCTGTGCCATAGGCCGTGTTTCTCGACATTGCTTTGGACACACCGTGTCACAACCCGTGTGAAACTATAAGGGCTCCCAAAATCCTTCAAAACACTTCCAATACATCCCCAATTTTCATAGGGATTCACTAAGGGTATTATAAACATATTAACCAATTTGTATTCGGGTTTTGGGGCGTTACAGTTCTCTTCCCCTTAAATGAATTTCGTCCTGAAATTATAAAATGGAAAGGTAAACAAAATTAAATGGTACCTGAGTAGAATAACTCGGGATACTCCTCAAGCATGGTCTGCTCTTGCTCCCATAAATGCTACTCACGACCACAATTGTCCCATCGAACTTTCACCATCCTGATGGCTTTATTACAAAGTTGCTTGACTTCCACATCCTCAATGCGAATAGGCTTGACCTTCATCGTCAACCAATTGTCGACTGACACTTGATTCGCAACAACCACTTGAGTAAACTCTTTAATAGCCTTCCGTAACACTGAGATGTGAAATACTTCATGCAAACTTCTCAACTCCACCGAAAGAGCCAAATGATAGGCGGCTTCACCAACCCGCTCCAAGATCTCAAAAGTCCCAACATACCTCATACTAAGCTTCTTTAAGAGTCAAATCGTTGATATGCCTTTAAACGACTTTATCTTGAGGTATACCCAATCGCCCGTCGCAAACTCCACATTCTTATGCTTGGCATTATAGTACTTGTCCTGCCTATCTTGAGCAATAAGTAGCCATTCTCGAATCAACCGTATCGTTGAAGTACCATCTTCAACGTCCCTTCGCTTGTACAACTTTGATTCTCCCATTTCTACCCAAGACAATGGCGTACGACACCTCCTCCCATACAGAGCCTCAGAAGGCGCCATCTTAATTCTTGCTTGGTAGCTATTATTATAAGCGAACTCAATCATAAAAAGATGGTCCTCCCATCTTTTCCCAAAATCCAATGCACACATACGAAGCATATCTTCCATTGTCCTATTCACTCTTTCAGTTTGCCCATCTATTTGTTGGGGAAAAGCTGTGTTGAAATGCAAATTGGTACCCAAGAACTGATGAATGAGCCTCCAATCATTAGACGTGAACCGACCATCTCAGTCACTATACAATACTCCGGGGCACGTTGTACAATCAGACTATTGTATAACCCCGTGTTCATCGAAGGGGCTCGGGCGACCAGGCGGGTCAGCCCCGGCCCGCCTCTCCTAGGTGGGTCGGCCTCCAAGGGTCGCCCAGGCGGGTCAGCCCCGGCCCGTCTCTCCTAGGCGGGTCGGCCTCCAAGGGTCGCCCAGGCGGGTATGCCTCGGCCCACCTCTCCTAGGCGGGCCGCCCTCGGCTCGCGCCTTCCCAGGCGGGCCGCCTCCAAATCGTGTCCCCTAGGTGAGCCAGCCCCGTATCCGGCGAGTGGGGACGGCAGGAGCCAGATTGGCCAAGTATAGCAAAGACCCCAGGCAAGCCAAGTCCGGGGCGTTGAGTAAAGCTCACTCAACGCTTTCGGCCATGGCGCCGAGTGAGGCGAGCTCACTCAACGCCTTCAGCTGTGGCGCCGAGTGAGGCGAGCTCACTCAACGCCTTCAGCCGTGGCGCTGAGTGAGGCGAGCTCACTCAACGCCTTCAGCCGCGACGTCGAGTAATGTGAGTTTTGTCAACGCCTTTTGACCTCGGCGTTGGGGGACATCCCGACACCCGTCAGCTCGCACTCGCGGCAGACGAGTGGGGTAGGCAAGGGCTGAACTCGCCTACTGCCGAGCCGAGCCCTGCGAGTACCAGCTCCATCGATACTCGCTGCCTTTGCCGAGTAGGGGCCATTGAAGGGTAGCTCGCCCCCTTCGGTTGTGATGTGTTTTCCACCTTTTTGCCCCCGCTGGCCTTCCTATAGCCCATTAGAACAGCGGAGTCTCGATGTTGGCAGACCCAGGTGGGCTACACATAGCTATTCAGAATAGCGGTGTTTGGCTGTTGGCAGGCCATCCCAAGTGATTTTCAGTAATTTCAGGCCAGCAGAGGATGGTTCTTTGCAGATCGTTTTCTAAAATCTATAAATAGGACCTAAGGGGTACCTCAGAAGAGAGGCTTACTCATATCCCAGTCTTCTAGCGCTTTCTGAGGTACCTTAGCCCGACATTTGGCTAAGGAGGGGAAGCCCTCAGTGATCTTCCAGGTTTGTGGTGGCACCTCCGCGTCGGGCCCATGGTATAGTCCTTTGCTCTTTCTTTCCTTGGTTGTTTTTTCTTGCAGGAGCGAAATAAGTGAGCCACCACCCCTTCCCCAAAGGTGAACTCCACAAGAGACCGATTTCCAGTTTCAACATTTTGGTGCGGTGAGTGTGGAGAGTGGTCAGCACAGAAAGCCTTCAGCGAGCTCAATTACTGGAGGAGAAGGGCAAAGTCGGACAGGACCAACTTGCCACCCCCTTACCCTCTCGCAACGATGGGAATGTTCGAGGACTTCAAGCAGGAGGTACTCGGCCTGGTTCGATTCGCACTCGACGCATGTGCCGAGTGCTCAATTCTAGTTATCCCAGTTCTCGCGGATACGGTACTCGGAGAGGCCGCTCCTGCCCGACGAGCAGGGAAAGAAGTCGCCAAGGAAGGCTGGGGCGCCAAGATCCCCGGGAGAGTGCTTTTCCCGAGCTCGGGAGGCGGTGGCAGATCTTGGGAGTTGGGAGCGCGAGACCCTCCGGCTCGCCCGGTGGGGGGAGAGCGTCCCTTCAGTGAGCTGGTCTCCTCTGCCCCAGTCCTAGATGGGTTCAGGGAGCCCGACATGTCCTACTACACCAGGAAGGGAGACCCGGTCCAGCACGTCCAGTGGTTTGAGGATGTGGTCTTGATCCGGCAGATGTCGGATGGCTTCAAATGCAGGCTCTTCGCAATCACTATAAAGGAGAAGGCCAGGGAGTGGTTTCACTAGCTGCCGGCCAGTTCCATCTACTGCTTCGAAGACCTCCGCCGGGGGTTCATGCTGAGGTTCACGACCTCAAAGAAGAGGAAAAGGGAGTCAGAGTCACTGTTCGCATCAAACAGGGGGTGAATGAGACCCTGGGGAGCTACGTCGATCGCTTCCATGATTAGGTCACCCAGGTTCAGAAGATGTCGAGTCACACTCTGATGATGGCCTTCACCCTGGAGCTGCAATAGGGTTTCTTTTGAATGGATTTGAAGAGGATTTCCCCCCCTCTCCTACGAGGAGTTTTTGGAGAGGGCGGCGAGAGAAGTCGACTGGAAGGCATCGAACCCGGAGTTTGACTGGAGGTTAGCCAGGTGGGATACGGAGGAGGAGAGGCCCAGAGGAGGCAGAGGATAGGAGGAAAGAAGACCTAAGCCCCGGCAGAGGGAGCAGCCACAGCAGCAGCCCAGGTGGGGATGGCAGGAGACGAATCAGCGGCTGGGGTGGAGGCCCGAATGGCAGGAGGAGAGGGCGAGGAGAGGGTTCCACGGAGGGGATAACCGACAAGGTTGCCAGGTCATGTTCTACCCTCCAGGTGGGAGGCAGTGCCAGAGGTCCCCCTCCTCGATCAAGAGGAGGCTATGGCCGTAGCCATGGGGGAGAGGAGAAGATAAGCTCGGAGGAGAAGAAGGGAGGTTAGGGTGGAGTTACCCTACTGTCACTTCCATCGGGAGGAAGGGCACGCCACGGCCATGTGACCGGAGTTCCTCGAGATGAGAGGAAATAGGGAGCAGCAGCAGTAGCAAGACCACCAAGGTTTGCAGATTGAGGAGGTCCTGCCTCGGGCAGGGGAGGACAGGTGCGAAGACCGGGCATATGTGGGAACCCGGGGAGGGATTGGAGAAATCCATGGGGGGGGGGGGGGGGGCGGGGATCGAGGCTTCTCGTAAGGCGAGCCTCCACACCATGTACCTATGGAGCGTTGGCTCCGTATCCCAGACCCCGCCCATGGAAGAAAGAATCACCTTCATGGTCAAGGACATACCGAGTCACGAAGACCCCTTTTGCGACGCGCTGGTCATCCAGACGGCCATCGAGAATTTCACCGTCTCTCAGATCCTCATCGACAATGGGAGCTCCATCAACATCATCTTCAATAAGGCGTTTGACGTGATGAAGGTAGAGGCCAGAAGGGTGTTGGCCTCAGATGGGCCCCTGTTTGGCTTCTCGGGGGAGAGGAAGGAAGTCGAAGGAGGGGTAGGACTCCAAGTCTCACTGGGAGGGAAGTCCCGCAACTGCATGTTCATCATTGTGGATGCCCCTAGCAGCTAAAGCACCATCTTCGGGAGGCCCCTCATCAGCGCCTTCCGCTGCATCCCCTCGTCCTTCCACCAATGCCTAAAGTTCAATGTCGAGGGAGTCCAGGTCTGGGTCCGTGGAGACCCTAAGATGGCAAGGGAATGCTACGTCACCACCGTAAACTCCATCTCATGGCAGGAGGGTGCTCAAGAGATGGGGCGGAGGATTTAGGAGGCAGAGCAGGGGGTTGGCCCGGAGGAGATGGAGGTGGAGGAGAGCTTCGCCCAAAAAGAGGAGGTGAAGAAAGTTCGGGAGCCGGCCGAGGCAATGGACATGGAAGAAGCCAAGGAAGAGGCCCTTGCCCCAGGAGGAGGGGATGCTGAAGAATGGGGGGAGAAGACTTGTCTGGAGGCGGCCGAAGAGGTAGTGGAAATGGAGGTTCTCACCCTCAGAGGCAAGGTGGAGAGGGTTCGCGTCAGCGGAGGGCTGACCCCGGAGGCCCAAGGCAAGATGCTGGAGTGCATTCAAAAGAACGTGGACATCTTTGCTTGGAGCGCTGTAGAGATGCCCAGGATCGACACCGATGTGGCGTGCCACTGCCACAACCTGGATCCGGAGTCTCGCCCCGTCCAGTAGAAGAAGAGGCCCATAGAAGACAGGTTGGCCAAGCCGATCCGAGAGGAGGTGGCGGAGCTCCTCAAGGCCGATTTTGTATCCGAGATCCAATACCCCGGCTAGGTCTCCAATATTGTAATGGTTAAAAATGGAGACGGCCGGTGGAGTATGTGTGCTGATTTTTCTCTTCTTAATAAATCATTCCCTAAAGATTTTTATCCCTTGCCTCGGATCGACGTGCTGGTTGACTCAGCCATTGGTTTCCCTGTAATGAGTTTTTAGATGCCTTTTCAGGTTATCACCAGATCATGATGCACCCTCCCGACATTAAGGATGTCTCCTTCATCACCGGGGAGGGGTGCTACTGTTATAATATGATGCCCTTCGGGCTAAAGAACGCAGGAGCGACCTATCAAAAAATGATGGATAGGGTCTTCCGAGAGCAGAAGGGAAGAAACCTGGAAGTGTACGTTGACAACCTCATGATCAAGAGTCGAGACGGTGAATCTCACCTCCAGGATTTGGAGGAAACCTTCGCCACCCTGCACGAGTACAAGATGAAGCTGAATCCCTTGAATTGCATCTTCGGGACAAGCAAGGGCAAATTTCTGGGCCACCTTCTCACCCCCGCTGGGGTAGAACCCAATCCCGACAAGGTCCGGGCGATTATGGAGCTGGGGTCGCCCAAGAATGCAAAGGAGGTGGAGCGGTTAACAGGGAAGCTGGCAGGGTTAAGCAGGTTCCTCTCACGAGCCGGGGAGAGGTACTCTCCCTTCTTCAAGAACTTGAGAGGTGGTTGGAAGTTCGAGTGGACTTCGGAATGCGAGGAGGAATTCAAGGCCTTGAAGATGCAGCTGACTCAAGCCCCCCTACTCCAGGGGCCAAAGGAGGGGGAGGACTTATTCTTGTACTTAGGGGTCGGGGCGGAGACCCTGAGCTCTGTTTTAGTTCGAGAAGAGGGAAAGAAGCAGCTCCCGATTTATTATGTGAGTAGGGTGTTGAGGAAGGCCGAGCTCCGCTATCCTATTTTTGAGAAGCTGTCCTTTGCTCTAATCATCTCGGCCCGGAGGCTCCGACCTTATTTTGAGGAACATTTGATCCGAGTGGTGACTGACCACCCCCTCCACAACATATTCGAGGGGGTGGAACATTCAGGCAGATTAGCCAAGTGGTCGGTGGAATTGAGCGAGTTCGACATCTCCTTCATTCCCCGCCTCTCGATCAAGGGCCAAGCTATGACCGACTTCTTGGCAGACTATGTGATCGAAGTGGCGGAGGAATAACTCACTCGCTCGGTTCCTTGGAAGGTCATGGTGGATGGTGCCTCGGGGAGGGATTCCCTTGGGGCGGGGATAATCTTGGAAAGCCCCCAGGGAACGATGATCGAGCAGACAGTGGTGTTACATTTCCCCATCACCAACAATCAAGTCGAGTACAAAGCTGTGATTGTGGGTCTGCGCTTGGCCAGAGAACTAGGGGTGAATGATGTGGAGGTCCTCACTGACTCCATTGTGGTGGCTTCCCAGATTAACGGGAAGTTTGAGTCAAGGGAGCCGACTCTGCAGCTCTACTTGGCAAAGGTAAAGGGAGTCATCGGCACCTTCCAGACTTTTTCCATTCGACACATGCCCATGGAAGAGAGCGAGCAGGTAGATCAGCTGGCAAAGCATGGCCCCTGGGTGGGGGGTACCCTCACAGATCTTTTTCGCCCATCCATTGAAGAGGGGGAGCTGATGGAGGTGGAGAAGCACCCCTCGTGGATGGATCCCTTCTCGACGTACTTTTCCACTGGGGAGTATCCTGAAGGGATGGACAAGAAGAGGCTCAAGTACAAGTCGGCATACTATATCATGCGAGGCGGCTAGCTATACCGAAAGACCCTCGCTGGGATGCTGGCGTGCTGCGTGGCCGAGATGGAGGTCTCGAGGATCTTGGAGGAAATTCACTTCGGGGAGTGCGGGAGCCATTCCGGGAGTCGAACCTTGGAAGGTCGGATCATCAGGTAGGGATATGTTTGGTCGACCCTGAGCCGAGACACGGTGAAGTTCATGAAGGAGTGTCATAAGTGCCAACTGTTCGCTCCCCTCCTACTATAACCGGTCCAACGCCTCAAGAGTATCACAGCCCCCTAGCCATTTGCAACCTTGGGAATGGACTTTGTTGGGCCCTTCTCCCAGGCCAGCGGCCAGAGAAGATTCCTGCTCGTAATGATTTATTATTTCTCTAAGTGGCTGGAAGTTAAGGAGTTGGCCAAGATAACCTCCAAGGTCGTCAGGAACTTCGTGTGGGGGGGGAGATTATCTATCGTCACGGTTTGCCTTAGGCCATTGTCACGGAAAACGGCCCTCAGTTCGTCAGCGCCGAGTTCATTAGCTTCTACGAATAGCTCAGGATCGATCTTAGGTTCGCCTCGATTCATCACCCCAGGAGCAACGGGCAGGTGGAGGCGGCGAACAAGATCATTGTTAACCTCCTCAAAAAGAAGGTAGAGAATCTGAGAGGAGCTGGGTGGAGCAGCTCCCTTTTGTCCTCTAGGCCCTTAGAACCACACCCAATACGGCTAAAGAAGAGACTCCTTTTAAACTCTCCCATGGGTGTGAGGCGATACTTCCGATAGAGTTCGAGGTCCGAACCCCTCGGGTGGTCGAGGCCAGAGAGGAATGGAGGGCCGAGAATGAGGAGGAGCTGCGGCTCTCACTCGACATGGTTGAGGAGCTGATAGACCTCTCTGCCGTCAGGCAAGAGGAAGCGAAGAGAAGAATGGCCAAATACTTTTACAAGAACGTCAGGGTCAAACAATTTGCGGAAGGGGACTTAGTCTTAAGAAAAGTGGATGCCGCGGGGAGGTCAACTACCGTGGGGAAGCTCAACCCCAACTGGGAGGGACCATACATTGTATAGGAGGCATTGAAGTCGGGAGGGTACCGCCTCCGGAATGTGGAGGGAGAGACCCTAAGTCTCACATGGAGTGGTGATGACTTAAAACGTTTTTTCTCCGGAGTCATGTAAATGTCGTTTCAGTTTCTAATAAAGCTTTTGTTGATGAACTTGTTCCAATACGATGAAAAGCGCAAATGCGAGTCCGCCCCAGACCCCCGAGCAAATCCCGCTGCCAGGCTCCCATCAAGCTGGTAGGGCTAAATTTCACTCAGAGGAGTCTGTCTTAGACCCCAAGCAGATCCTGATGACAGGCTCCCATCAAGCTGGCACTGGATGTCACTCAGAGGAGTCTGCCATAGACCCCAAGCAGATCCCGCTGCCAGGCTCTGATCAAGCTGGCAGGGCTGGATGTCACTCGGAGGAGTCTGCCTTAGACCCCGAGCAGATCCGGTTGCCAGGCTCCCATCAAGCTAGCAGGGCTGGATGTCACCCGGAAGAGTCTGCCTTAGACCCCGAGCAGATCCCGCTGCCAGGCTCCCATCAAGCTGGCAGGGTTGGATGTCGCTCGGAGGAGTCTGCCTGAGACCCCGAGCAAATCCCGCTGCAAGGCTCCCATCAATCTAGCAGGGCTGGATGTCACTCGGAGGAGTCTGCCTTAGACCCCGAGCAGATCCCGCTGTCAGGCTCCCATCAAGCTGGCAGGTCTGGATGTAACTCGGAGGAGTCTATCTTAGACCTCGAGCAGATCCCACTACCAAGCTCCCATCAAGCTGGCAGGGCTGCATGTCACTCGAACGAGTCTGCCTTAGACCCCGAGCAGATCCCGCTGCCAGGCTCCCATCAAGCTGGCAGGGCTGGATGTCACTCGGAGGAGTCTGCCTTAGATCCCTAGAAAATCACGCTGCCAGGCTCCCATCAAGCTGGCAGGGCTGGATTTCACTCGGAGGAGTCTGACTTAGACCCCGAGCAGATCCCGATGCAAGGCTCCCATCAAGCTGGCAGGGATGGTTGTCACTCGGAGGAGTCTGCCTTAGACCCCGAGCAGATCCCGCTACCAGGCTACCATCAAGAAAACAGGGTTGTATGTCACTCGGAGGAATATGCCTTAGACCTCGAGCAGATCCCGCTGCCAGGCTTCCATCAAGCTGGCAGGGCTGGATGTCACTCGGAGGAGTCTGCCTTAGACCCCGAGTATATCCTGCTGCCAGGCTCCCATCAAGCTGGCAGGGCTGGATGTCACTCAGAGGAGTCTGCCTTAGACCCTGAGCAGATCCCGCTGTCAGGCTCCCATCAAGCTGGCAGGGCTAGATGTCATTCGGAGGAGTCTGCCTTAAACCCCAAGCAGATCCCGCTGCCAGGATCTCATCAAGCTGGCATGGCTGGATGTCACTCAAAGGAGTCTGCCTTAGATCTCGAGCATATCCCGCTGCCAGGCTCCCTTCAAGCTTGCAGGCCTGGATGTCACTCGGAAGAGTCTGCCTTAGACCCCGAGCAGATCCCGCTGTCAGGCTCCTATCAAGCTAGTAGGGCTGGATGTCACTCAGAGGAGTCTGCCTTAGGCCCTGAGCAGATCCCGCTGCCATGCACCCATCAAGCTGACAATGCTTGATGTAACTCAGAGGAGTCTACCTTAGAGCCCGAGCAGATCCTGCTGCCAGGCTCCCATCAAGATGGCAGGGTTGGACGTCACTCGGAGGAGTCTGCCTTAGACCCCGAGCAGATTCCGCTGCAAGGATCCCATTAAGCTGGCAGGACTGGATGTCACTCGGAGGAGTCTGCAATAGACCCTGAGTAGATCCCGCTGTGAGGCTCCCATCAAGCTGGGAAGGTTGGATGTCACTTGGAGGATTCTGTCTCGGACCCCAAGCAGACCCCGCTGCCAGGCTCCCATCGAGCAGGCAGGGTTGGATGTCACTGGGAAGAGTCCATCCCAAACCCTAAGCAGACCCCGGGATCCCCGCTCAGAACCCCACTGACTGACGTGGGTGGGTAACCTCGGTAGGAGCAGCGTATGAGGGAAGGAGCTAGCTGCCCTAGCCACGAATGGATCGGCGGGTCGACAAGGGGATCTCGACACGATGGCGAGCCAGGAGAGCCAGCCCCAGCCTGGAGATCGACGGTTCCCATGGAAGGGGGTCCAGGCGGCGAAGGGGCTGACCACCCTCGTAATGAATGGATTGGCGGGTCGACGAAGGGATCTCGGCACGGTGGCGAGCCAAGAAAGCCGGCCCTGGCCTAGAGATCGGAGGGCCCCAGGAAAGGGGTCCAGGCAGCGACAACCCGACCGCGCCAAGGCCCCAGAAAGCCGGCCCGCACAGAGTCCAAATGCATGCCCGAGTTCCCTCGCCCACCCAATGGCGCGAATGGGTAGTGAGCCCGGATGGAGTAGGCGAGTCGTTCCCTCGCATAACAACTATCCAACTTACCCCTCGCTCCTAAGCCTAAGTTTAGAGTCTAAAACGAGCAGACGACCTCACTCGCTCGCTCATCTCCACAACGTCCAAGAGAACATTCAAGAATAAAAGAAATTATAACAAGTGTGAGAATCAAGGGGCGAATGCGAGAAATAACGATATTAACATTTCAGATTAAAAAAGAGTTTTTTTACATTGTCGAAATCAAAATAGATAAAACTATTACAAGAGTTGGGCTCTAGCCCGCGTCACTGCCATGACAAAAATGGGACGAATGTAAGCTCCCGACGAGGCGAGCCCTGAGCGGCGGGCCCTTATATAGGGTGGTAGGGCCCGTAGCCCGGCCCTGGTACCGGAAGGAACAACTCTGGTACCACCTCGCTAGCAAAAAGCTTGGCACCGTCGTCCTTGTTAAGGTTGGCCCTCTGCAACATCTGGAAAGTATATTTCTCTGCACTGGCCGCATTCTTCTGTATAATCACTTAGATCTCGTGATCACTATAATGAGCGAGCTGGCAGCCGCTTGTAGATGGCGGCGGGGCGGCCGCTGCAGCCTCCAACGCATCCACTTACTTCTGAAGCGCCTGCTTCTCCTGCTGGAGGGTGGCGATTTCAGTGCCCAGCCATCTGGAAGTCGCCGTATCCTGCGAAAAGGAGAACAATCGAGTTATGTTATGCGGGAGGGAGGAAAGATTGAGGCGAGCCAAGAAACCTATAGCTCCACCTAGGTACTGAGTGAGAGCGGCCTCAGCTGCTTCGGCCCGCTTTCGCTGTTCACCCGCCTCCTCCTGAGCGAGTCGGCGAGCCGCCTCCTTCTCAATGACCAACTTGTGGAGGGACGGGGCGCTCTTATCCAACCGAAGGCACCACCGGCCGACCATATGGGCCAGCTCCAGGCTGCGCAACTTGGCTTGAGCGCTTTCATAGATCAGCACCCGCGTCGCCTCCTCATTGTAAACGGCGGCGTCTTCTTGCCCATAGATGCCGAAGGCGAGATTGTAAGCATCCCCGCTGCTGGAGTCATCCTCTAAACAACTCGGCAGTAATGAGGAGATGAAGACCCGATTGGTCTCTTTGTCCCACTGAAGCAGAGGGACTCCTGACTCGTCCGCGGGTCCCTCCAGGTAACCAAAGTTACGATGCCCCCGGAAGATTGCCTTCCCGGCGGGCAGAACCTCCTCCGGCGGCTGCGACGTGCCCGCCTCTCTGCCATAAGATCTGACAGCCGAAGAGGCCGCGGGGGAGGGAACGGCGGATGGCTGGCTTGCAGGGGCCTTACCTTTGTCGCGAGCCGGGGGAGGTGAACCACCCGCCTTCTTCAATTTCTTTGGCGGTGGTGGGTCCTGAGGCCGCTCGCGGCTGGACCGCTTCGCGGGAGTAGGGGTTGAGAGCTCGCGATGGGCGGCAGCAGCCGCTTCGGCTCGACCGAGCTCGCCGGTAGCGAGTCACGCGGTCTCATAAGGCGGGTGGATAGGGATGTCACGCTCGCCTGCAAAAGCCTGAAACATAGAAAATATTCGACGGAACTAAAAACGAGTAGAGGGGCGAATCTCTTACACTCACTGGGCTGGACGGGGATGAGATCGTCCAGGTTTTGGCAGAGGTAGGCCACCTAGAAGTTCTTCCCAGTGAAGAACCCGAATAAACCCGCTTCATGGCCCCCCAAGGTCGGGGGGCGGTAGCTCGCCTCGCTGAGTTGAATTGGGGAGAAGGGGACGTTGCCGAAGTCCCCCTTGACGAAAATAAACTTCTTGAGCCAGTTGTGGCTCTTGTTGATGGTCTCCCGCACCTTCACGTGGCTGCTGGCGATGCAAGCGGTTACGTCTTTATTCGCCCGGAAAGAGAATAGCTTGAGGAATACTGCGAGGCTGAACTCGACCTTCTCCTCCCGTCGGAAGCAGGAGAACCCGACGATCATTGCAATGGAGTTCAAAGTCATCTGCCCGGGGACCACCCCATAGTACTTGAAGATCTGGCAGACTTCCTACCATAAGGGTAGCCGGAGGCCCGCCTCGAAGTGGGCCGTGGGGAATGCGAGCTCATCAGCGAAATCGTTTATTCGTTCCTCCTTCCTGGACCGCCTCGCCTCGAAACCGGGCGGGACAAAGTGGCTTACTGAATTAACGAACTCTCTCTCCGTAAGGATGGCGAGGGGGAAATCGTACTCGGAGAGGGTCCAAGCAAACTTGATCCTCCCCTCCGCCTCGCCACTGCCGCCTCCCATCCTGTAGAAGTCTTGCCAAGCGGGACAGGGGATTTCTCGCAAAATCTAGGGGAAGGAGGAAGTCTTAAATGCGGTAGGTGAGGGAGGGTCAGCATGGCTTATTTATAGAGTGAGAAAGGGCGGGAAAATGGTCCTTTTGGCGGGAAGAGTGTGGATAGAAATATAGCCCTGGTGTTTCGACTTCTGAAACCAATCCGGGTGCTCGCCCACTCGTTATTCGGCCGCTAAACGCCCGCACTCGTGCCCGCATAATCGAAATGCGGCCACCATGCGGGTTGACTCTGACCCGCGCACGAGTCACCTCTCGCGCGACCTGCTAGCGGCCAGCTCGCCTTTGCCAGTAATAAGTAACAATGGCTAGGCGAGGCGATCCAGCAAGGCCGAACCCGCTTGAAAGAAAGCCGGCCGAGCCAGAGCGTCTCGACCACACCTCCCGCGGAGATCGAAGCATCTACACAGCCAAAAGAAAATCCCAGCAAATACTCGCCCATGGCGGGTGAGAGTGGTCCTTAATTATTAAAAATGTTCATTGTCCAAAGCAAAGAAGTTAGTACCCTGAGCGTTTCTACCGCTGCATGCGGAGGCGATTTGGACCCAACGGATCACAACTAGCGAGGGGAAGGGAAAGACTCATTGCGGGATCCACTTCCACCTGCCTCCCCTTCCCGTGATGGTTCGGGGCGGTGCGCGAGGATAGTGAAACTCGCGGACTGCCGAAAGCTCCCACTCGGTCTGATCAATCTGCTCCAAGGCACGCTTGAGCCGACCCTCGGCTCGCGAAATATGTACACCCGGAGAGGTCGCCTCATCCTCTTCAGATGGAAATCTCACTCCTTACAACACTGCGAGTCGCTCCTCCGTCTCGGCCTTATCTTTCTCCACTCTGTCGAAGACCTCCCGTTGCAGCAGCGTGTGCTTTTGAAACAGTTGCTTTACTTTCTTGATCATCTTCTCGGCATCAAGCGGGCCTCCCAGGTACTCGAAGATGATGTCCGCGTCAGGGGGAGGTGAGTACCCTCTGCTCATCTTGGCATCAGAAGAAGAGATCGCATTATAGCCTGCAGAGATAGGATCAGAAGGAGCGATGACCGTAAGCGGGCCAAAGCAAGAGGATTTACCTGGCGTCGGTATGTCGCCCATATCATCAGTAGGCGTAGTGGTGCCCGGCCGACCTTGGAAGGGTTCCCCTCCAAGAGTGATGAAGGGTTTCCCCAGGCCGTGGGCCTTTGGCGAAAGAGGCACCGTAGGGGGAATAGGTATCTGTGGGACTATTGGCCCGATCGACTGCCACCAGGGCGGAGCTCCCAGGTTCTCCCTAATTTGCCCAATCTCCCCGGGGGATCTCCTACCAAAGAGAAAGGAAAAGTTAGGAAGCAGGGTGGTGGATCAAACATAAGAAACATATATACCTCCGGGATGACCTCGACACCGCCAACCGAGCTGGAGGCGGGGTCATCGGGCACCCGAGACTGCCGGACGACCTTTGCTTTCTTTGGCTTGAAAAGGGGGCAAGGCGACCCGCGCGCCAGCCACGGGGCAGCTTCGAGAGCCAAATCCATGGCATCCTCCCTCGCAGCCGCCAAGCGAGCCCGCATCTCGTCAGACATAGGCATCTTCTGACTATAGATCGCCAAAAAGGGAAAAGAAGAGGAGTCATCCTTGAGGCCCGACAGCTTATTTATAGCGTGAAGGTGGGCCCCCCACTGAAAAGATTCCTTCCAGCTCAGCAGGACGTTCGTCGAACACGTGGGGTTAGATGTTTCTTTCCGAGCCTTTTGCAAAGCTCGCATAGAGCAGGTATTATGTACAACCTCGGGTTCGACGAAGGGGCTCGGGCAACAAGGCGGGTCAGCCCCGGCCCGCCTCTCCTAGGCGGGTCGGCCTCTAAGGGTCGCCCAGGCGGGTTAGCGCCGGCCCGCCTCTCCTAGGCGGATCGGCCTCCAAGGGTCGCCCAGGAGGGTCAGACCCGGCCCGCCTCTCCTAAGAAGGCCGCCCCCGGCTCGCGCCTTCCCAAGTGGTCTGCCTCCAACTCACGTCCCCTAGGAGAGCCAGCCCCGTATCTAACGAGTGGGGCCGGTAGAAGCCAGATTGGCCAAGTCTAGCCCCGACCCAGGCGAGCCAAGTCCGCGGCGTTGAGTAGAGCTCACTCAATGCCTTCGGCCATGGCGCCGAGTGAGGTGATCTCACTCAACGCCTTCAGTCATGGCACCGAGTGAGGAGAGCTCACTCAACGCCTTCAGCCGTGGCGCCGAGTGAGGCGAGCTCAATCAACGCCTTTAGTTGCGGCGTCAAGTAAGGTGAGTTTTGTCAATGCCTTTTGACCTCGGCGTTGGGGGACATCCCGACACCCATCAGCTCACACTCGCCATCTCGCACTCGCGGCAGATGAGTGGGGCAAGATGAGGCTGAACTCGCCTACTGCCGAGCCGAGTCCTGCGAGTACCAACTCCATCGATACTCGCTGCCTTTGCCGAGTAGGGGCCATTGCAGGGTTGCTTGCCCCCTTCGGTTGTGATGTGTTGTCCAACCTTTTGCCCCCGCTGGCCTGCCCATAGCCCGTTAGAACAGCGGAGTCTCGCTGTTGCATGACCCAGGTGGGCTGCACATAGATATTCAGAACATCGGAGTTTTGCTATTGGCAGGCCAGCCCAAGGGGTTTTCAGTAATTTAAGGCCATCAGAAGTTGGTTATTTGCAGATCGTTTTCGGAAATCTATAAATAGGACCCAAGGGGTACCTCATAAGAGAGGCTTACTCATAACCCAGTCTTCTAGCGCTTTCTGAGGTACCTTAGCCCGGCATTTGGCTAAGCAGGGGAAGCGCTCAGTGATCTTCCAGGTTTGTGGTGGGACCTCCGTGCTGGGCCCTTGGTCTAGTCCTTTGCTCTTTCTATCTTTGGTTGTTTTTTCTTGCAGGAGCGAAGTAGGTGCGCGACCACCCCTTCCCCAAGGGTGAACTCCACAAGAGGCCGATTTCCGGTTTCAACACCTATGTTGTCCACATAAAGCTTTGCCAGCTTCTCCACTGAATCATCCTTCCTATTGGGTATACAATGTGACACCTTCGTTAAACGATCAACGACCACCCAAATGGAGTCATTCCTCTTCTGCGATCTCGGCAACCGTGCATGAAATCCATGGAGATGTCATCAAATTTCCACTCCGGTTTGGGCAAAGACTTCAGGAATCCGGCAGGATTCTGTATTCATCCTTCACCAAGGCACAGGTTTGACATTTAGCCACATACAACGCTATGTCTTTCTTCAGACCCGGCCACCAAAACAATTTCTTCATCTCCTTGAACATCTTGGTTCTCCCGGGGTGAATCGAGTACTTTGTAAAGTGCGCTTCGTACATCAATTCTTCTCATTACTTCCCCATATTGGGAACACATAATTTACTACCTTTTCACAAAAGGCCATCGTCGATAGAGAGCAGGCCATTAGACCCATCAATGGCTTCCTCTCGGTGACGTTTCAAGCTCACGTCCAACTCCAAAGCCTGCCGAATCCTGTCTGCGAGGTCGTATTGATCCTCCGTCCAACTCAAACATGTGTTTGTACTAGATCCCTTGTAAACACAAGCAATCTCCAAGGACTCCAAGTCCTAAATAAGCTGCTCATCGTGCATTTGTAACCAGTTGGCCCATGCAGGAGTCCTACGACTCAGAGCATCTGCAACGACATTCCCCTTCCCTGGAATATAATGAATCTTTTAGGTGTAGTCCCCAAGGAACTCCATCCACCTACGCTGTCGCATGTTCAGGTCCTTCTGATCAATCAAATACTTCAGGCTCTTGTGATTTGAATATATATCGACTTTTACCCCGTACAGATAATGCCTCCAAAGCTTGAGAGCGAATACCACGGTCGCTAACTCCAAATCATGGACCGGGTAGTTCCTCTCATGCACCTCTAACTAACATGATCCATAGTCTATTGCCGACCCGTGTTGAAGTAGAACACAGCCTAAACCACTCCTAGAGGCATCACTATAAACCTCAAAGCATTCAGAACCACAAGGCGAACATAAGACAGGTGACGTGGTCAAGCGAGACTTTAGATCTTCGAAACCTTGTGCGTACCCCGGCGACCAAACAAACTTCTGGTCCTTCCCTGTCAGAGTAGTGAAGGGCAACGCTATCCGCGAGAAGTTCTCCACAAAGCGCCTATAATAGCCGGCAAGTCCCAGAAAACTCCGGACTTCCTCCACGGTAGACAACACTGGCCATTCGCGTATTACAACTATCTTTGCCGGATCCACCGTAATTCCTTCATCACTAACTACGTGACCAAGGAATGCTATCGAGGATAACCAAAATTCACATTTGGAGAACTTGGCATACAGTTGGTTCTTCCTCATGATCTCCAATACCATGTGTAGATGCTTGAAATGATCATCCTCGCACTGTGGACCAGTATATCGTCGATAAAAACTATCAAGAACTTGTCCAAGTATTCCCTGAATGTCCTGTTCATCAAATCTATAAACACGGATGGCGTATTCTTCAGCCCAAACGGCATGACGGTGAACTCATAATGCCCATAACGTGCACTAAAAGCCATCTTGGGAATGTCACTTTCCCTTATCCGCAGATAATAGTATCCGGATTTCAGATCCAACATCGAGTAAAGAGTTGACCCGACCAACTGGTCGAACAGATTATCAATCCTGTGGATTGGATACTTATTCCTCTCCATTAGCTTATTCAACTCCCGGTAATCAATACATAGTCATGAGCTTCCGTCCTTATTCTTTACAAAGAGGAACGGCGTGCTCCAAGGAGATGAACTCAGACGCACATAACCTTGTTCCAACAGCTCTTGAAGCTGTACTTTCAATTCCACCATCTCCTTAGGCGCTAACCGGTACGGAGAGCGTGATACTGGTTTGGCACCTAGTACTAGCTCAATGGTGAAGTCGATCTCTCATTGAGGTTGAGCTCTAGGGAGATCTTCAGGGAATATGTCAGGAAACTCAGATACAACTGGGATGCTGTCCAAACCAGGCTTGGGCTTTGAATCCTCCACTAAAGTGAAAAACAACTTTGCACCACTAAGAACTGCCTTAACCACCTGGAGAGCAGACATCAAAGTCTTGCTTGACCCCTTCATGCCTGAGAACGTCGTCTCACGATCTGTATCCAGTCCCAATCTGACCACCTTAAAGTTGCAATCAATGTATGCACGCTGCTCCAATAGCAAGTCTATTTCAAAGAACACATCGAACTCCACTATCGGTAGTAGCGATGCTTGCAAATCATATTTGTGACTCCCAATCCCTACCTTCACGCAAGAAACTATATCCGCCTGCATAGAGCACCCGTTAGGCAGAAGCACATCCATTTTGTCCCTTGCCATCAAAGAAGGTACTCCGATGCCTGATACAAATTCTTCGGACAAATAGGAATGCAAAGCTCCCGTATCAAACAGTGCTCTCGCCGGACAATCAAGGATCAGTACAAAGCCTAGCACAATCGGTCATAAGCTACCACGCATAAGGCAACAAGTATATAAAGCTAAACTGCTATTAATAAAATCATACCTGTCACCACGTTAGCATGTTTAATGGCCTCCTGAAGGCCAAGGTTGTAAACTCTAAGCTTGGCTGGAGCATGATGGGATGCGGTTGACTCCACCGTCTTTCCATTCTCCACGTAAGATGCTCCAAGATTCTTCTCGGACTTCAGACGTCCGCTCCAACAATCTCTAGCAAAATGTACCGACTTTCCATAGTTATAACAAGCGCACTAGTCTCGGCCTATAGTTGCCCCGGACACACCCGAAGAAGGTGCTGGACCCGAAGTCCTAGCCTTCTTATTCCACTTACGGAACCCAGACTTTGAGGAGTTCGGCACTTTGAACTCCATTTTCTTCGCACTCGAGTCCTTCTTCCCTTGGACTCTCTTAAGATCTTTTTCCAATGATAAAGCCATATTTACCAGGGTTAGGAAGCCTTGCGTCATAGGCCAAGAAAGTAGTAGCCTCTGGTCATCACGCAGACCCTCGTAGAACCGATTGGTCTTACGCTCCTCATCGAAAAACCTAGAGCCAGCATAACGACCCAACCACATAAACTCGTGGAGATACTCATGCACGCTACTATCTCCCTGTGTTAGTCTCTAGAACTGATTCTCCATATCGATCCTCTGTGCTGAGGGAAGGTATCTTGCTAAGAATAACCTTGTGAATTCCTCCATCGATACATCAGCGAGTTGCCTTCCAACCAAGTGATGCAGCTCCAACTATACCCACCACAACATTGCCTCTCCATCAAACATGAAGGTGGCTATGGTGGTCATCTGCCATTCCTCCATTTTAGTGGTCGTCAAGACTCCCTTCACCCGAGAGTGCCAATCTTCGGCCTGGGATGGGGTTCCAATCCCCAAAAATACCAGAAGTTTAAAGCTCATTACATGCTTGAGCTGCTTCTCTGTTGCTCTTCTTGGTACTAAAGGATCTACCACCACTTGTTCCACCATTATAGGTTCTGCTGCTTGAAGCGGTACATGCTCCCATGCGGGGGCAGGATGCTGCACTTGCCTTCCTTATGAGTCCTATTTATATACTGATTTTCGGACTCATCTGGGCTAGTTTTCTCGATGATGCACTACACTTGAGAGCCATAATTGTTCATATTTGATACTATGTCCATTCCATGTGAAGTGCACTTTAGGCCCATTTTCAATGTGTTTTCAATGTTTTTGTACTTTTGCCCTATACTTGGTGTTTTTCTGTGTCTGGAGAATTTGGAATGCCCATTTTGGTGGCTCTTCTGTTTTTACTGCAGGTACAAAGGTCATGTGAGTGTTCCGGGATTGTTTGGGAATGTTTTTTTCGCCTAAGGGCAACTGATCGTGCGTTTTTACACGTGCACGGTCAGTGGACTCCTTAGCGCACGACCGCTGGTCATGCGCGGTCAGTTCATCGAATCCCAAACGGTACAGGAATACTGCGCACGATTATTGGATCTATAGCACACGACCACTGGTTATGAGCCACTAATCGTGCGCACTATTCTCCATATTTCCAAGTTTTGTCTGGGGCAATCGCACGACCATTGGACATAGTGTGCACGACCTCTAATCGTTTGCCACTGATCGTGTGCATTATATTTTTTGCGCATGATTCCATTTTTACCAGGTTCTGTCATGCCAATGCACACTATCACAGGACACAGTGCGCACGACCACTAGTCGTGCGCCACTGATTGTGTGCATTATATTTTTTGCAATCTATAAATATGCAGGTTCTACACTAATTCCAGGCTGGACTTTTGTCCCCGCCTTTTTCGTCTCCGAGGAGGGTTCCGTCAATCTCCTTCTTCCTCCACCGTAGGTAGGGACTCCGGGCAAGCTTTCAATGCCAAATTCAAGCTAGAGCTTCCTCTCGACCTCCTCCTTCATCCTTGAGCTTCAGGAAGGGTTTGACCTAGCTTTCACCATCAAGCTCGGAGGAGTTTGTGTCATCCTCAACCGGACCATGACACAAAGAAGATGGGTCCATTAGGAGTTAGTGGCAACCTCCTCTACCCCGGACGCAGTTGAGGTTCGAGCTAGGACCCGGATTGACAACCCGACAATTCCTTCAGTGAATCCTCAGCAAGACTTCGGATCCGGTCGATTTCACACTCTCTTCTTCTTTTGTTGTTGATAGTGTAGTTTGATCTCTTCGTATTTGATGAAGTGTGCTTAATTTGATATACGTTTGTGTATAATGATGTCTATGTGATTTTATATTCACTTTATTTACTTGAGGTGCGCCATTATCCATCCTGCACCACATAGTGTCGTACTACCAATTTCTAGTGGCATGCATAGCGAAGAGTTTCTTATGACCCTCATTCCGCCATTCTCACCACCTCATCCGCAAGCCTACTTGTCCATCTGCCTAGCGATTCGGTGCATAGCGGCCTGTGTAGTTTTCCATCCGCCTGGCAAAGCATTGCATAATGACATTGTATTGGAGTAGTTTATTAGTGTTTTACTTTCTTTTTCCGCAAACAATCAAAACCCCCTTCGTAAACACTGACCTAAGGACTTCAATCTAAAGTCCTCCTAAAAATTAACTCCACCTTACTGTGTTCCTTGAGAGATCGATAATTGGGAAAATTCGCCCATTTTATATTACTTGACAGCGACTGGTGCACTTGCTGACACATCTCATTTTTGGCGTCGCTATCGGGGAACACATTCGTGAGAATTTTTGGAGAGGGAGATAGGAGATAGAAGCCCTTTTCCATTTGTTCATTTCATGTTTCTTCTTTGCTTTAGTTTTTAGAATTTGTTTCTTATTTTTCTTTGTCCCTTTTCTAGCTTTAATTTTTTAGTAGCAGACATTCCTTTTCTTTTATCTGTTTGTGTGTAGTTAATTTTTGCTTAGAATATTAATGTTGGTGAATTCTTTCTTGTTGCACCTTGTTTTCTTATATGAATATCTGTTGGGTGCGGGGATTATAGGCATTGTAGTGATGAGTGCCCCACTGAAGATAGTGAGCATAATTCTCATGGTTCAGTATATGGAGCACCGTCCTCTTATGGTACTCCATACACCATACCCAAGTCTTATGGTAACTGAAAGATGGGGGTTAGACCTGATTTACTCTAGAGGGGGGGTGAATAGAGTAATTAAAACTTTGTCTATTTTTAACATTTATATCAGAGTAAAAATAGGTTATACCAATAATAATATAGAAGGAAATAAAAATAGGTTAAACTAATCTATCTATCGCAGTACAACAAGAATAGAAAGAAAATGAACACAAACACAGACAACACAAGAATTTTAAAGTGGTTCCCCAACTTGGGTACATCCACTCTTCTACCACCCTAGTAGGAATCCACTTTCAGGTTTTTCATCAGGTGTCTGCCACCACAAGATCAATTTCTAGGGAGATCTAACAACCATTTAGGCTTTTGATCTGGTGCCCAAAAACCAAGAATAAACTTTTGAAGGGAGTTAATAAACCCTTTATACAGGAGGTGAGAGAGGGGTGATTGTTGGAACCTCTAGTTGAATTTGGGCTAGGTTCACTGAGTTAGGATATGACCAAATATGTATAGATCAGGGTCATAGGTGTGTCTTAGAGTCTAGGGAAAGTCCTTCTTATCAAACAGTACAAAGGACCAGCCTCCATCATTGTAAAAGACTCAAGACTTAAGGAGATCAAAAATTAGAAAAATAAATCTACGTTCATCGATCTCAGGTCGACGATAGTCGTGCTCAGCTCGACTAACTCAGAGCTAAAATCTCTGAGCTGAGCTCGACAAACTCCGTTCTCAGATCGACTAACTCTTCAACACCCAGTGCCATAATTCACTCAAAGCCAAGACTGACTAAGAGATAAGGAACACTCGACGCCAGATGTGTTATTCACTCAACACCAACAGATTGACCATGTTCTTAGGTCAACTGTAACACCTCTACACGTCAAGAAGAATATAATAGAGGGTATGGCCGAGGCCCCACACCATATTCCACCAACAGGCGGAGACGCTACGAAATAATATCAAAACCAACGCATCCTAACACAGAGCATTCTAGCGGAAGCTTAACGGTTGAAAACTTGAACTCAAGCAAAATAAGAACTGTCCACTAAACCAGAGGAATGTATAAAACCAAAGTATCTGGCCATAAGGCCTTACAAAATTTCTCATAACAAGGTGTGGTTTATAGACATCGGCACATAGGCCGGCCACACATGAACAAGAAGAAACAAAACAAAGCCCTCGAGGGCAGCAACGCAGCTTGGGCTTTAGCCCGCTAAGTCCCGCTCGGACCAGCACCTCCAGCACCTGCAAGAACCAATCCACCAAGCGGTGGCAAATAGGGCAACGGTCAGCATTCAGCTGACCAATTATAACGACCCTGCCCCTGGCACGGGGCAGCGGAATTCCATCCCTGCATAGCATTTTCCAATATGATATATATAGCAAACCACACAAGACGTGCACGACCGCACAGTCAATACATATCACAAACGTCGGCCCGATGCTCAGTGCACTTAGGGCACATTCGGGTGTACTGGAAACACCGGATCCCACCAATGAGCATTCTAGTCTTGATTGGCACGCAAGCCGTCGACTCTCGCTATGTGATCCTAACAGGGCCTTAAGCACCCAAGGTTAGACAACCATAATGCGGGTACAGATCCGCCTATCCCTTTGCTCACATCGTCAGACGCAAGGCTGGACTGACACAGGTACATCTTCACCTTTCCCGACCACCACAAGAGTTGAACCCAACCCTCACAATTTCTTGTACTTCCTCTAGTAGGGGTATACGCCACAGATTGCACACAAATAATCAAATACTCGGAGGCTTCTCCGAAATGCAAATATAGCATCACCAATCCAAACCAACACGTCCAGATGGGCTTCAAACAACATGCCTAGATCCGTACTCAAATTCCGTATTATAACAAGGGGGACTTCACATATCTACCCCAAGGGATGCCACAATCACCCGCATACTCGCGGGGAAGGGTTTTCCCTATGCATATGCAGGAAAGAAGGACTTCACATGTCCAAGACGGAAATCTTTACCCTTGGAAGTCGCGTCGGAGCTATGGAGAGAATCGAGACGGATGAAAGCCTTCGTAGCAGCCTTGCCTTCGAAAATCCGAACTCGGCTCGTAATTTGGACCACCGTAGCACCACTGGCGGCCAGATTCCCCTTATTCTTCCTCACCTTGCTCTCCCCTCTCTCTTAACCTTGGAAAGAGAATGATATAACTCAAATGAGCTTTCTCTTCTTCAATCCCGGCCTTATCAACCCAAGGAAGAGCCCAGACCATTGGATCTTGGTCAAAGAAAATGAACGGCTCTAATCAGCCTTGAATTTGATTTCCTGGGCCGAACACGGGTTATGACACGCCCGTGTCGCAGGCCGTGTTCCTGAAGCAGTGCACAACCGACTTAAAATAAACAAGAACACTTGCATTGACACGCCTGTATCAAGCCTGACACGCCCGTGTCACACAGTACACGGCCGTGTACCCGGCCGTGTCACCCCTGTAACACGATCTCCAAAATTACCCGAGCAGGACACGGCTAAGGCACACACCCGTGTACCTAACCGTGTGCCAAACACGCCGCGGTGACACGCCCGTGTCACAGGCCGTATTCCACACTCGACGATCAGGTCTCGAGTACTTGTCGAGACTAGGGACACGCCCTAGGACATGCCCTGGGACACGCCCGTGTCCCAGGCCGTGTACACCTGACACGCCCTGAGACACGCCCGTGTCTCAGGCTGTGTCAGCCAACCTGAATCCCACTTTGGCTTTTTTAGATTTCTGGGGTGTTACAATCCTCCCCTCCTTAATAAATTTCGTCCTGAAATTTGAAGACAGCAGGGAGACAACAACATAACACAATCAGAGACATATATGTTTCTATCACATATACAAACGAGCGAACAGGTTACGAAAATAACTCGGGAAACTCGGCTCGCTTGGTCTGCTCTCGCTCCCATGTTAGCTCTTCTCGGCCACAATTGTCCCACCGGACTTTGACTATCCCGATCGTTTTGTTACGCAACTATTTCTCGGCTCGATCCTCGATCCGAATGGGCCCCACCTTTATCGTTACCCCATACTCAACCGACACCCGATCATTCTCAATCACTTGAGCTGGATCCTTGAATGCTTTTTGTATTACCGAGATGTGGAACACGTCATGCAATCCAACCAATACCGATGAAAGAGCTAGCCGATAGGCAGCTTCCCCAACTCGCTCCACCACTTCAAACGGACCAAGGTATCGCGGACTTAGCTTTTTCAACCGCCGAATTCGAGATACGCCTTTGAAGGGTTTAATCTTTAAATAGACCCAGTCACCTATCGCGAACTCCACGTTCCGGTGCTTAGCATTATAATACTTGGCTTGCCGATCCTAGGCTATTAGTAGTCTCTCTCGAATAGAGCGTATTGTTGAGTTAGCATCCTCGACTGCCTTTTGCCATAAAAGTTTGGATTCGCCAGTTTCTGCCCAAGCTAACGGTGTACAGCACTTGCAACCATACAGAGCTTGAAACGGTGTCATGTCGATGCTCGCTTGGTAGCTATTATTGTAGGCAAATTCCACCATAACAAGATGATCTTCCCATTTCTTATCGAAGTCTAGGGCGCACATACGGAGCATATCCTCCATTGTTCTATTTGTTCGTTCAGTTTGGCCATCCATTTGCGGATGAAAGGCCGTACTGAATGCTAACTTCGTGCCCAACAGCTGATGAATTAGCCTCCAATCCTTTGAAGTAAATCGCCCATCAGGGTCACTGACGATGCTTCGGGGGATACCGTGCAATCGAACAATCTGCTCCATATAGAGCTTTGCCAACGTTTCCACTAAATCGTCCCGCTTGTTTGGTAGGAAGTGAGCCACCTTTGTTAATCGGTCGACAATCACCCAGATTGAGTCATTCCCACGTTGAGATCTCGGCAATCCATGCACGAAATCCATAGAAATATCCTCAAACTTCCACTGCGGAACTGGCAATGATTTCAGGAAACCACTAGGACGTTGACACTCTGCCTTTACCAAAGCACAAGTACGACACTTAGCCACATACTAGGCTATGTCCTTATTTAAACCGGGCCACCAGAACAATTTCTTCATGTCATTGTACATCTTTTTGCTCCCAGGGTGAATTGAGTACTTTATAAAGTGTGCTTTATATAACAATTCTTCTCGCAATTTACCCGCACAAGGGACGCACAATCGGCCATCCTTCCGTAATAACCCGTCATCCCAAGAGAATTGGTAACCAGACCCTTCCTTGGCATAGCGTTGGAGACTTTCATCAAGCTCTGTTTCCCGTCGAACCCTATCCGCAAGGACATATTGAACTTCCATCGAGTTCAAGCATGCATCGGCCGAAGAATCCCTCTCAACACAAGATATCTCCAATGATAGTTTTACTTTCAAGACAACCTAAACACCTAGAGGGGGGGGTGAATAGGTTCTTATTGCTTGTTTATACTTCTAGGCAGAATTCAATTGCAGAAATAAAACATCCAGCACAGCAATCACAGAAATTGAAACATCACAGATTGCACAATGTTTTATAGTGGTTCCCCAAGGTTTGGGTACATCCACTTTCCCCCTCCACCTATCTAGCAGTATGCTAGATTCGGCCAAACTTCCACTATTCTCAGATCCGCAGATCCTACAGCTCAGAACCTGGATAGGTTCCTACAACTCAGGCTCAACAGCCCTACCTCAGCCTTGCCTCAAGGCCTACCACTCAGAGAAGAACCTTCTCCTACACTCAGGCAAATAGCCCTACCACTCAGAGATCACCTCTCCTACACTCAGCCTTTATAACACAGGCTTAAAACTCAGATCTGTGTAAACAGATCCTACAGAAATTTAGAAAAGATATTTTAATGTCTTGCCTTTGTTGAGAGAGAAGAGGACAAGACACTTCTTAATCAGCTGATGAAATCAACTGAAACTGAGCTTTCTTCAAAGCTTCTTGAATTTGAACTTAGCTGAGTTGATTTCCAAAGAGCTTCTTGAGAAACCACTGATGGCTTCCTTCTTCTTCTTCAAGATGACTGGATCCCTCTCTATCCAACACCTTTTCTGATACTTCAGACTTCTTCTTCTTAGATCTTCTGATGAAGATCTTCTTTAGAGCTTAGCACTTTCTTGAATTGAAACTTCAATAGGATCGTAATCCCTTTTTTTTTCTTCTTCTTAGATCTTCTTCTATATATAGATTTTCTTCTGAATATGTCTATTTATAGACTTTCTTCATGGTAACCGACTGATCCGGTTTCTAACTGTTTTCTGACAGGTCTGACAGCTTCAGTTAAACGGTGGCAACCCACAGATGTCAAGTCTTCAAATAGTTCCTGTACCTTAGCCTTGGACAGCAAAATGTCGAGACAGTCTGTCAGAAAGTGTCGAGACCAATCTGTCTATCTGTGTCGACACAAGTGACTTTGGTGTCGACACAGTCTTTGATGATGTCGACTAAGTTGCCTTTAAGTCGACACAGCTTCTTCAGAAAATAACTTGGTCTAGACTCTGTAGTGTGTCGACAAAAGTCCTGTGTGTCGACAAAAGTCCTGTGTGTCGACACAGTTGTTGTAGATTCAGAGCTCAGTATGTGTCGACTCAGCCTTCAGGTGTCGACACAGCAATCTTCAATTCTGCCAAAATGTGTCGACTCAGTCTTCTGGAGTCGACACAAGCATAGTCGACTTCTGCCAATATGTGTCGACTCAATCTCAAGGTGTCGACACATCCTCCCTGTGTCGACACAGTTGAGGTCGACTATCTTCTTCTGTGAGTTGCCTATCTTTCTCTGGTCGACTATCTTTTACTAGTCGACTATCTTCCACTAGTCGACTATCTTTCTCTGGTCGACTATCTTTCACTAGTCGACTATCTTTCACTGGTCGACTAACTTTCTCTGGGTGTCGACTATCTTTCACTGTGTCGACACTGCTTCCCAGTGCTGAGGTCGACGATTTTCTTTATGTGTCGACACTGCTTCCCAGTGTCGACATAAATGTGGTCGACTATCTTTCTCTGTGTCTACACCGATATTCTGAAGTGTCGACACAAATATTCTGAAGTGTCGACACAATTTCTTCAGGTGTCGACACGTGGACTTAGAATATTTTTCTGCATTCTTTAATACTTCTTCACCTGTACACGTCAACTCAAAACAACATCAAATACACCTTGATGTATATCATTGAGCTAAGTTGGGCTTCTTCAAATCAGGTACACATTTTCCAATGTACCCAACAATCTCCCCCTATTTGGAGAAGTCATAACCCTTATAGTCAATGATATACACCATTTATAAAAAGTATAAACTGATGATATATGACATAACAAGAATACTTAATATAAACAAAATAAAAACAATCCATCATAGAATGAACATTATATGATACCAAACAACATTTTGTTTATAACTTGATAATGTTTGAATACAGAGTTTTACATTTAATGATCAAAACATAACAAAACACTTTGAAAGAACTAAAAATTAAGACTGATCAGGCTCTCTTATGACAATCCCTTTGTCAGATTGGATTTGAGCCTTTACAGGAGCTTCAGAATCTTCAGCTGGTTTCTTGCCTTTTAGCTCAGCTTTCTTCAGAGCTTCTTCCTTGAGCCTTTGCCTTTCAAAATAATGAAAGGGCTTTGGAAAGTACTTGCTCGGCTCCTGAGCATCTTGTGGCAGCCTACCCAGCTTGGCTTTTCTTCTAAACTGTACTATTGCCTCTTGCCTGGCTTCATACTTCTGCCATTCCATCTCATTGAACCACTTGCCTCTTTCATGTACTTGGTCTTTGACAGCCTTCCATGCAGTGAGTATAATGTTTCTGGAAGTAGGACTCCACTGCTCAAAGTCTAGCTTAAGTTCAGCCTGCTCTCTAAATCTTTTCTTAGATAGTAGAGCATCTTGCTGTTCTTTCAAAGTAGCCTCAGGCTTATCTACTTTCCCAATAACAACCCTGTTAACCTCCTTTGGAGGACTATACATTCCTTGAACTTGCTGATCAATCAAATCAAAATCTGGAGGAGGGTAAATGACTTGGGCAACCTCAGGTTGATTGCCTTCAAGTAGACCTGTTTGTATTCCTGACTCAGCCACCTTAGCATCATCACACAAAGGTGGATATCCCAATGTGGCTCGAATACTATTGGTCACCCATTTGGTGTGCTCTGAGCCTGCATGAACTAACAACCTCTCCCCCTTTATGGCTTCTCTAGTAATATGATCTCTTAGATCTTCCTTCTGAAATCTGATTTGTCCATCCAGATAATTCACACCCTCTTTAAAAAATGGTTTTAACTTTAGAAGCTTGTCAGATATGTCCTTTTGAGAGGTAGTGATAGCAGTTTTAACAGAATCAATAGCAGCTTGAAATTTCTTATCAAATTCTTCCATTTCCTTTGCTCTAGCTTCAGGCAGGCCTGGAATAGTCTTTTTCAATTCATCAATGATCCCTTGATGAGATTCAGTTAAATTGTCATTCATCCTTATCTGATTTTCCAAAACATAGATTTGCTTTAAAGCAATATCATCCACTTTAGGGATGATGGACTGCTGTTGTTTTGCTAAATATACTACAGCATTACCTCCCTTAAGGAAGCAATCTGTCATCTCTTTCTTATGCATATTGACTTCAAATCGAATAGACTTTATATCCGGAGCCAAGTCAAATTGCAGGGACTTGTAGTTCTCATCAACATATTTTTCAATAGCCACTCTGTGTTCATCCAATTTCACTTGTAAATCGACCATAAACTTGTTATAATCAAATTCAGAAGGAGTGTGATGTGCTGTAGGCTGTAGAGCCTGCTTATAGCTCTTGCTCCTTCTCTTGAAGACCATAAGTTTTCTCTTCTTAGCCATCCTGGCTTCTTCATTCTTAGAATTAGAAGTACTATCAATTTGAACTCTCTCTTTGGGAGGAGGAGGAACATCTGCTTCAGTGCCATGTTGTTCAGCCTCTACATGCACAGGCTCCCCCTCAATTGCTTGCTCCACTTCCATTCTATCAGTAACTATTTCATCATTTGGAAATAACTCATCTAGAGTATATTCCTTCTGGGCTGGAACATCTGCAGTATTCAAATCTTGAGATAAATAAATTTGAGCTTCCTCTTGCACTTGCTCAGACAGCTTCTTCCCCTGTACTTGTTCAGTATTGGTGATGTCCTGGACAGGTGAGGACACTTGCTTCCCCTGGACCTGTGCAGAAATAGAAATATTAGAAACGTCTTTTGTAGGAAAATACACCAGCTCCCCCTGCACCTGTACCTGGTCATGAGTAGATACAGCCTGTGTAGGTGAAAAAACTTGCTGAGCTGGTATTCTTACTTCTTCTCCTTGAATTGCAGGTACAGTGGCATCCTGAACTTGTGTAGAAGCAGGCTGATCTTCAACCTCTTGTCTTACTTGCTCTTCTTGTGGTTGCTCAGTACTGGTAGCATGACCTGGGGATTTCTTAGGTGAATCCTGCCTTTCCACTTCAGGCATCTCTTTGGTCAGCACCCTATCCCATCTGGAAAACAATCTCATGTCCATCCTTCTCATGTGATTAATTTTTGTTCCAGGTAGTTGTTGCATAACATTAGGAATCTCCTTAGTTAGGTATATACTCATTATTCTAGCCAGATTTGGCTTCTTGATTCCTTCCTTAATCTTTTCAAAGATTACAGTGGACCAATCTGTTGGAATTGTAAACACAATCCTGGTCATGAGGCTGAACATATAGGCGGAAATCCTATCATGTCCACCTGGCTTGCACAGAATTACTTTGCCAACCACCTCAGACAGAAACTTGCCCTGTTGATTCATTCCTTTCCTGTTGAAAGCAGCTCCAATTTTCATGGTGGAATCCAATCCACACCATTGAAGAGCCTCCCTTGATTTAGAAGCAGGGACGTCCTCTTCATTCTCAATTATAGGTAATTGAAGAATTGTTCTTAACTTACTTGGAGTAATTTCCACTGTTGACCCATGAACTGTGGATTTTATCTCGTGACTTTCGGAATCTACAAATGCAGAAGTAAAGAACTCATGCACCTCCTTCTTCCATATCTTAGATGGTTCGGAGACCAGAAATTCTAATCCCGAGTCGGAGAGGAGAGAGATAACCCCGTGAACATCTGGTGGGGCAGCAGCAAAGGCCTGGCGCACCAACTCATATCCTTCATTTATATTATCTTCAATCTTTGGCGCCATAGATCAGTCGAGAAAGCTTGAAAGATGAGAGAAAGAGAGAGAGAGGGAGAATGTCGACACAGGGTTTCAGTCTCGAAAACCTTGTAAGTGTGTCGACAGAATGAGTTTTTGACCTATTTATACCTTCTGTTTAAAGAAGATCAAAAGTCGCCAAAAACAGACTATAAGTGTCGACACAGATGGAATGTGTCGACACAAGCTTCTATTGTCTCGACTTCAAGTCCGTCTATTATGTGTCGACACCAATTTGCAGATATGTCGACACCAGAGATATATAGTAGAGCATCAGAAATTCTGTGTCGACTCTTAGTATTAGTGTCGACACAAAATCTGTAAGTGTCGACACCACTATCCTGGTGAAGTCGACACTACATTCCTGGATAAGTCGACAATAAGATTCTTAAGTGTCGACACATATTTTCTGTGTCGACATAATATCTCTGACTTGTCGACATTACTACCCTGAGTCGATACATTATTACTGAATGTGTCGACACCATCTTACTTAGCCAATTTCTATTTGTTCAACACAACTTATAAGTACTACAAAGTACTTGATACTACTTCAATGTGTCTTTATATCACTTGAATGTCTTGTTACCACTTCAACTTCATTGTTGATGATTTTGTGATTACACTAATCAATGGTTAACATACCTAATTCAATTTTAAATTTATTGAATTTGGTCTCATCTAGAGGCTTAGTAAACACATCTGCTATTTGATAATCTGTTTTCAAAAATTCCAATGAGATGTCTTCTTTTTCTACATGTTTTCTAAGAAAATGGTATTTAATTTCTATATGCTTAGTTCTACTATGAGAAACAGGATTATTAGCAATAGAAATTGCACTCTTAGAATCACACAAAAGAGGTGTTCTACTTACTTGAATACCATAATCCTTAAGTTGATGCTGCATCCATAATAGCTGTGCACAGAAGCTTCCAGCAGTAACATACTCAGACTCAGCTGTGGAAATTGCCACACTGGTCTGCTTCTTACTACTCCATGATATTAGTCTTCCTCCCAGGAATTGACAAGTACCTGTAGTACTCTTCCTATCCTCTCTACATCCTGCAAAATCTGCATCTGAATAGCCTGTTAGTAGAAAATCTCTATTCCTAGGGTACCAAAGACCTAGATTAGGTGTGTCCTTAAGATATCTCAGGATCCTTTTGACTGCAGTATAATGAGATTCTTTAGGGCAGGCTTGGTACCTAGCACAGACACATGTAGCATACATAATATCTGGTCTACTAGCAGTGAGATATAGTAGTGAGCCAACTATTCCTCTATACAAAGTCTCATTAACAGGTTTACCTGCATCATCTTTGCATATGGGCATAATTGTTCCCATAGGAGTTCTCATGGTGGAAAATGACTCCATACCATACTTCTTAATCAATTCTTTGGTGAACTTAGACTGGGATATGGACAAGCTATCATCAGTCTGTCTTACTTGGAGTCCCAAGAAGAACTTAAGTTCCCCCATACTGCTCATCTCAAACTTCCCTTGCATAAGTTTGGCAAACTTTTTACAAAGGTTGTTTTGAGTAGATCCAAAGATTATGTCATCAACATATATCTGGACTAAGATGATCTTACCTTTGGATTCCCTAAGGAATAGAGTTTTGTCTATTTTTCTTCTTGAGAATTTATTCTCAATGAGAAAAGTAGACAGGGTTTCATACCAAGCCCTTGGAGCTTGCTTTAACCCATACAGAGCTTTCCTAAGCTTATAAACAAAATCAGGTTTAAGAGGATGTACAAAACCTGATGGCTGCTCTACATATACTTCTTCTTTAAGATCTCCATTCAGAAATGCTGACTTCACATCCATCTGGTATACTTTGAAGTCTTGATAGGCTGCATAGGCAAGGAACATTCTGGTTGCCTCCAGCCTTGCTACTGGAGCAAAGGTTTGATCAAAGTCAATCCCTTCTTCCTGCCTGTATCCTTTTGCAACCAATCTTGCTTTATTCTTCACTATTATTCCACTTTCATCTAGCTTGTTCCTATAGATCCATTTTGTGCCAATTATGTTGTGGCCTCTTGGTTTAGGAACAAGCTCCCAGACATTGCACCTTCTGAATTGATTCAGCTCCTCTTGCATAGCATCAATCCAGTGCTTGTCTTGGATAGCTTCTTCAAACTTCTTATGCTCCATTTGTGACAGGAAACTTGAATGTAGACCTGTGTTTTGATTTCTGCTTCTAGTTTGCACCCCCTGTCTTGGATCACCTATTATCTGATCAGCTGGATGATCTCTTAAATGTCTTGTAGCTGGAGGAAGATTCCCTTCTGGTTGAACATCTCCAGCTCCTTCATTTAGCTGAATCTCTTGGTTTTCATCAGCTTCTATAGTGTCTTGTTCTCCCCCTGGATAGAAGCCTTCATTTTCCAATGCTCCATCTTCCTTTGATACTTCAGTAATGGAGAGCTTGTCCATACTTTTGCTTATACCTGTTGAGTCATTTGATCTACAAGACAACTCACAGTTGATTAATCTTGTTTCATCAAACACAACATGCACAGATTCTTCAACAACTTGAGTAGTCAAGTTGAAGACTCCATAGGCCTTACTATTTGTGTTATACCCAACAAATATCCCATCCTGGGATTTGGCAGCAAACTTAGTCAAATATAACTTGCCATTGTTAAGTATATAACACTTGCAACCAAAGATCCTAAAGTAAGATAGATTTGATTTTCTGCCTTTCACAATCTCATAGGGAGTCATTTTGTGGCTTTTGGTGATGGTAGCCCTATTGATTATGAAAGTGAGGGTAAGATCTATCTCAACTCTAGAGGGGGGGTGAATAGAGTATTTTAAAATAGTTTTTCACAGTTGAAATAAACAGCACATATAAAATTCAATTTATGATATAGTGTAGAGTGCTAGTAAGAAGTTAAAAACTAAGAAGTAAAAAGCACAGCACACAGCAAACTAATCACACAAACAAACCAGAAGACACAAGGAAATATAGTGGTTCCCCAAAAACCTTGGTACATCCACTCTTCTACCACCCTTGGTAGGAATCCACTCAGGATGAGTTGATCAGGTGTCCTGACACCAATGAGCTTTTGATAAGGTGCTCAAAAACCAAAACTGGATTTTTTTGGTAAGGTGTCTTGCCACCACTGAGTTTTGACAAGGCTCTCAGAACCAGATAAAACTTTTGAAGGGAGTTCAAGAACCCTTTTACAGCAAGAAAAGAAAAATAAGAGTGAAGGGTGTCTTCTCTGTTCTCAATCAAATGAGAGAAGCACAAGTGGATTGATGATATCAAAGCTCCCTCTGAGATGTAGAAAGGTTCAGGAAAAGAAGCTTTGCTCTAGGGTGATAGGTCTTCAAAACTTTTATCTCCAGCAAAGGATGGTTTCAGCAAGAAGGCTGAGAAATGAGGTGTCTGGAGTTCTGAGATGAGATTGTGAACACTTTTCAGTCAGCAAGAAGATTTTTGAAGTCACAGTTCTTCTGTTGTTCTTCTGCTATCAGTATTCTCTATTCTGTATGTTCACTTTCTTTCTTGTCAATCTATGTATGTATTCTCTTGTGTATTCTGTATATCTTAAAAACACAGAAGAGAGGAATTAATTTTCTGAAGTTTTCTTTGTCCAAATTAGCCGTTGGGAGTCATAAATGTCTTCCAAAAAGAGTCTTGTCTTCTAGAGGAAAGTCCAGCAAACATTCTCTGAATAATTCCTTGAAACTTGCTCCAGAATAAAGACAAACGGCTGGGAGATCTTCTGACATAAATGTTAATAATATTCAAAAACATTCCAAAGAACAGCAGCATTTGAATTCCTGAAAGCGTCGATCTCTCTAAAAAAAACGTCGATCTGAGCTATACGATCGTCGAACTGAGCTCAGAGATGAAATGAGACAAGCAGACAGAAAACGTCGACCTGAGCTCGAAGATCGTCGACCCGAGCTCGACGATTTATTAAAGTTGAGCTCAGAGAGCGTCGAACGGAGTTCGACGATTCGTCGACCTGAGCTCGACGAAAATTGCCTTAGACTTAGCTCTTCAACATTGATCTTGGAATGGTCCTGGGGGCAGCTCCAAACCTAAGTTCTAAGCCCTAGACTCATTCTAACGTTGACCTTCTCAACTATACAACTAGGTCAACTGGGATTCCTAAGACAAGCATAGTGATCCTTACCCAAATTAGTAATAGGGTGTTCCAACAATCTCCCCCTATTTGGGTTAGGATTACTATTTACAGACAATCATAGGGAATGAAAAGCATACAACAATACAGAAGCTAATACAAAATTGCAGAGAAGATATATAGCAGCAAAGCAGATCACAGATAAATAGCAGCAGATATCCAAAGGTGGATGAAATGTTTAGCTTACACAGTTCACTTCCTTTTAGTTCCCTTTTTAAATAAAATTTCTCTATTAGGATTCTGACTTTCTTTCTTTGACCTTCTGTCATCCTCTGCACCTAGAGAAGTTTGAGATTTGGGCCTGGGAACAACAGCCTCAGGGTGCAACTTCATATAGTCTTCTGGATTGAAGAATTTCCTTGATGCATATCTTTCTAGTTCTTTCTTTCTCTGCTCTGATAAAGTAGTTATGTTTGAAGTATCCTTGCCTTGTTCTCTGGCCTTTTTTATTTGATCAAGGGCAGCCAATTCTTTCATTCTGGCTGTCCAGGACACAGGGTTGTTCTCAGGATCTTCAAATGGAACAGGAGGTTCATATCTGTTGAGAGATTCAGAAGCAGGAGAAATCCTTGAAGCAACTGTGTCTTTCAGCTTGAAAGGGAAAGGACCCGAAGTAGAGTCAGAGTGGCCTTGTCCTTCCCTTTGATAGGATCTTTGTCCTCTTTGATTTCCTCTGTAATTACCCCTTCTGGGTTGATATCCTCTTTGATGTTGTCCCCTTTGGTAATATCTAGGATAGGATTGAGAGGAGCTTTGTCTTGAAGCTGGAGCTTGAGAGGCTGAGCCTGATCCAGAATCTGGAGGAGGAGGAGGAGGCTGATATTGAGAAGGGCCTTTTTCATACTTATCAAGCTTCCTTCTCTTCTTCATGGCTTTCAGTTGGTTCTTGGAGAATTGCATCCATGGCTCAGAGATGGGGCAGTCATGCAGGATGTAGTATGGAATATCATTGGAGTCTTTGGCTTTGGCAGGAGGGACTGACATCATTGCTTTACTTCTAGCTTTTCTCTTCTTGGCAATAGTGCTAGCAAAATCATCAGAATCAGTCCTGTACTGATCACTCTCAGAGCTTTGAGGTTGATCATACAGATCATCAATTCTTCTGATAAGCTCTTCTTGAGCTTTAAGCTTTGCAGAAACAGCAGGAGCAGGAGGAGAGAGAGCAGCAGCAGAGCAGACAGAATCAGCAGCAGACACTCGAGCAGGAGTAGCAACAGCAGGAGTGGGATCTACTAAGTATGAGGCAAGCTCTTCATCAACAGTCTCAACAGCAATTTCATCAGCATCAGTTGCTGGAATCATCTCTATGTCAGCAGTAGCAATTTCAACAGAAGGAGGCACAGTGGCCTTAGTAGCAGCATCAGAGATATCCACAGCCTTCCAGGACTTGATGTAGGAATCAATATGGCTGGGATCACAGATAGATACAAGCACAATGGCCTTAGACAAATCTTCAGCAGGAGTTGCAGGCAGACAGCTGAAATGGACTGTATTAAATATAGATAGCAGCCTCTGCAGATTCAGTGCAAAAGCACATCCAAGAGCTGGAGCTGAAGCAGACATATGATCAGCAGCTGGCACATCCACTTCTTCATAAGGCATCTCCCCCTGCCTTGGTTCAGAGAGAGGTGAATCAAGGCACCCAGAAGAAGAGATAGCCTGGGAGGAGGAAAGGGAGGCAAGCTTGGTAGACAGCTCCTGGACTTTCTTTAGGAGTGGAGCCAGGGAAGACTCCAGTAGAGATGCCAGCTTGGGAGCTAGCAACTCATACAGCCTGTCTGCCAAACTAGGAAGATCCACATGCTCAAGTGGGGCTTGAGCAGAGGTAGGAGCAAAGGTGGATGGAGGGATGGTGGCTGAAGCTGAAAATGTGGAGGAAGGTGGAGAGGGAATGGTTGGTTCAGAAGATGGAATAATGGAGATAGAGGAGGTTGAGGTGGAGATAGGGGAAGTAAGAGAGGGTGTGAAGGAGGGTTGAGAGAGAATTTCATGGAGCATTTGTTGAAAGGAGGAGGTTGAGGGTGGCTCAGGAGGAGTAGAGGGTGAAACATCCATGAAGGAATCATCTATAAATGAGAAGGATGGTAGGGTGAAGGTTGAATAGGAAAAGAGAGGATGGAATTCCTCTGAGGTGGATAGAGGAGGGGATGACATAGGTGAGGAAATGGTAATTGGGGATGAGATGATTATGGTGGTGACTGGTGGTGAGGAGGTGACGGCTTGGGTGGATATGGCTGGAGGAGGGGAAGAAGCAGGCAGCTCTTCTGCTGGAGGAGTGACTGAAATAGTCCTTGTGCCTGAATGAAGTGGTGCAGCAGCCCTGGAGGGGTTTATGATCTGCCTATCCCATTTACTGAAGAGGGCACAGGAAAGCCTCTTGGATTCATTGATGAACATGCCAGAGGAGGTTAAAAGGTCAGGGAACCTGTTGTGCAGATAGACCCCTAAGATTCTCCCACAACTAACTGCAGTCTTATTGATCTTCTTCTTAATCAGAGTGAAGAAGATGGAGCCCCAGTCAAGGTGTTTCTTATCTAATAATGCTCCCATCAGGCAGAACTGATATCTGGATATGGTGTCATGAGCTGAGTGCTTGGCCAACAGCACCTTCCCAACTACATCAGCCAGGAATTGAAATTCTATAGCCAGATTTTTCTTCAATAGCTTATGAGGGTTGACTGCATTGTGACCCATCCTATCCAGCATGGAGTCATACTCCTCTCTAGACAGTTCAATGGAGTCTTCTCCAGTACTGAGTTGAAAAACTTCTGTTAAAAGAGCCGGGGATAGAAGTACCTGAGTCCCCTTAATGGTGCCGACAACAGAATTCTCAGTCTCATCTGTTGCGGTATAACACCACTCTTTAATTTCTTCTGAGGCGATCTTTATCCTTGTAGTCATTATTGGAGTCAGCTGTTGTTCTCTGAATAAGTTTAGGATGTCCTTGAAGCGCTGGTCGCTTCCATCGAAGGAGTTTATGTCGATGTCAAAGCCTGTGTCGAACTTCATCTTAGCAATAGAAGCACTTGATTCAGCCATATTCACCTGCAACAGAAAACCAAAAACAACCAAGCGTAGAGAATTTGGAGGGAAAAGAATGAAAGTTGCAGAGTATGAAAGCGCAAAAGGAGAACGGCGGCTGAAAGAAAGATTTATGTTAGGGTTCGACGCGAAAAAGGAAAATCGTGGAGCTCAGTTCGAAGAAGCGTCGAACTCAGCTCGACGATTTGGGCTATAGAGGGAATCTGAAGAGTCTTCAAAATCGGCGATCTTCGTTCGACGATGTTGAAAAACGTCGAGCTCAGCTCGACGGCCTCTGATCAGAAAGAGAGAAATCCTAGTTCTAGCGAGGGCTCTGAACTCAGATCGACGACTGCAAAAGCGTCGATCTCTGGTCGACGATTTTGGGGAAAACGTCGAGCGCAGTTCAGAGTCTAAACTTATTCTACAGACACAAAAAAAGGAATTTTTGGCCTAGTCTTGGTCTGTTTCAGCTTTTCAAAATCTTGTAATTTAATTTAGGCTTCCTCCATCTAACATGCCTAACTGATTGAGGAAGAAGGTGTGTTTCTTTTCATCCAAAGGCTTGGTGAAAATATCTCCCCTTTGCAAATCAGTAGGAATATATTGAAGTTCAATTTTATTTTTCTCTACATTATCTCTTAGAAAGTGATGCCTAATTTCTATGTGTTTTGTCCTACTATGGAGGACTGGATTTTGTGCTATAGAGATAGCACTAGTATTATCACAGAAAATTTTTGACTTCTCTAAGTTGTAACCATAGTCTAGAAGCTGATTTTGTATCCACAATATTTGTGAACAACAACTGCCTGCAGCCATATACTCAGCTTCAGCAGTTGAAGTTGACACAGATGTTTGTTTCTTACAAAACCAAGAGACAAGTCTATCACCAAGGAACTGACAAGTTCCACTGGTGCTTTTCCTGTCTATTCTGCATCCAGCATAATCAGCATCTGAAAATCCAGTTAAATCAAATGCTGAATCTTTTGGATACCAGAGACCTAGATTTGGACAACTTTTAACATACCTAAGAATTCTCTTAACTAAGATTAAATGTGACTCTCTAGGGCTAACTTGGAATCTAGCACAAATACATGTGGCAAACATTATATCAGGCCTACTAGCTGTAAGGTACAATAAAGAGCCAATTATTGCTCTATATGTTGTCTGATCAACAGGTTTCCCATGTTCATCAGCATCTATTACAGCATTTGAGGGCATGGGAGTTTTCATACATGATGCATCAGACATACCAAATTTCTTAACCAATTCTTTTGCATACTTGGTTTGAGAAATAAATATGCCTTCAGCATGTTGCTTGACTTGCAGTCCTAAGAAGAAGGACAGCTCACCCATGCTACTCATTTCAAATTTAGAGTGCATAAGCTTGGAAAACTTTTTGCACAATTTTGAATCAGTAGAACCAAAAATAATGTCATCTACATAAATTTGCACTAGTAGGGTATGGGACTTATGGGTTCTAATAAAAAGAGTTTGGTCTACTCTCCCCCTAACAAAATCATTTTCCAGAAGAAAGCATGCTAGGGTCTCATACCATGCTCTAGGAGCTTGCTTAAGACCATATAATGCTTTATGCAATTTGTAAACATAATCAGGGTGAGTTAGAGAGATAAAACCTGGAGGTTGTCTAACATAGACTTCCTCTTTGATGTCCCCATTGAGAAATGCACTCTTTACATCCATTTGATACACTTTGAAACCTTTGTGAGCAGCATAGGCTAGGAATATTCTGATGGCTTCCAACCTTGCAACTGGTGCAAATGTTTGTTCATAGTCTATTCCTTCTTGTTGAGAGTACCCTTGAGCAACTAGCCTTGCCTTGTTTCTGACTATAACTCCTTGATCATCTAGCTTGTTCCTGAATACCCACTTTGTTCCAACAATGGGATGATCCTTTGGCTTAGGCACTAGTTCCCAAACCTTGTTCCTTTCAAATTGATGCAACTCCTCTTGCATTACAATGATCCAGTATGGATCTTGCTCTGCATCTTGTATGGATTGAGGCTCAATTTGAGATAGGAAGCAAGTGTGCATCAGGTTCTGGTTGACCTGATTTCTAGTTTGCACACCAGCTGAAATTTCTCCAATTACTTGGGTGATTGGATGATCTCTTGTTGTTACTAGGTCAACAGGGAGTGTTGATTGTTCACCAGCCTGTGTTGTTGTTGTCTCCTCTAGTGGGACAGCAGCTGGCTCTTTAGGATGATTTTCTTCAAGATGTTGAACTTCTTCTTCATCATCACTGCTCTCATTCTTTTCAGCAACTTGCAATTTGTTCAAGTCTTCAGCTAGAGAATGTACCTGCAAAGATTCTATGGTAGAAGCATTCTTCTCCTTGAATGACATGTTAGCTTCATCAAAAATAATATGAACAGATTCTTCAATTTTACAGGAAGATTTATTATAAACCCTATAGGCCTTGCTGATCATGGAGTATCCCAGAAACACTCCTTCATCAGCTTTAGCTTGGAATTTTGCTAGATATTTCTTGTCATTGTTATGAATAAAACAAGTGCAACCAAAAACTTTAAAATAGCCTATTTTAGGTTTCTTCCCTTTGAGCAATTCATAGGGAGTCTTGCCCTTCAGTTTGTGTATCAGGCTTCTGTTCAACACATAGTTGGAGGTGTTCACCGCCTCAGCCCAAAAGGACAGAGGTAGGTGAGCATCTGCCAATAATGTAGTTGCAGATTCAATGAGTGTTCTATTTTTCCTTTCAGCTACCCCATTTTGTTGAGGAGTTCTAGGGGCTGAGAAAGTGTGCCTGATCCCTTCACTTTGACAGAACTCTTGCATGAGAAGAGAATCAAACTCTGTCCCATGATCACTTCTGATCAGGGCAATATGAGTGTTGAACTCAATCTAAATGCATTTGAGAAAATCTGTCAAACACTTGAAGTTATCAGACTTCTTCCTCAGAAAGAATACCCAAGTGAATCTTGAGAAGTCATCTACAATCACTAAAGTATAGGATTTCCCTCTTAGGCTTTGTACAGATATGGGTCCAAAAAGATCCATGTGCAACAGGTACAAAATCCTAGGTGAATCACTTTTATTAATTGATTTAAAACTACTTTTAGTTTGCTTGCCTAATTGACAAGCCTTGCAACGTCCTTCCTTCTTGTAGGGACCAGAAGGTAGTCCTCTAATAAGGTTGTCTTTGGATAGCCTAGCAATGGTTCTAAGGTTAATATGCCCTAGTCTCTTATGCCATAAAATATTTGGTTTTGAAATGGAATTAAACAGGCAAATATCTACCACTGGTGAATGAAAATCCACTAAGTAAATGTTACCTCTTCTGTTACCAATCAACACAGTTGTGTTGTCCACTGACTTGACTTTGCATATGGCTTTGTTGAATGTCACTTGATATCCTTCATCACACAGTTGACTGATACTTATCAAGTTGTGCTTGAGTCCTTCAACATATGCCACCTTCTTGAATGTGACTGAGCCAATTTGGACTACACCATATCCTTTTGTAGTTCCAAAGCTTGAGTCTCCAAAAATTACTTTGGGTCCAAGCTTGGCTTTGAAGGAAGTGAAGTTGTCCTTGTCCCCTGTCATGTGCTTTGAGCACCCACTATCCAGATACCATTGATGGTTTGATGCTGGATAGGTCTTCACCTGCACAAAAACAGCTTATTTGTTTTTGACCCAGTTAACCTTGGGCCTAGGTTGATATCCCTTGAATTCTGAAATAAAGGACATCCCAGGTTGATCCTTATAACCTTTAGGATGGTATCTCCTAGGAGGTACTATCCATTCAGTATAGGGATTAAAGCCTTGGGATGTGGAACTTCTAGGATTGAATCTAGATGTGCCATTGAAGGAATGTTCACAGTCCTGATTTCTGTTCGACGATCGTCGAACTGAGGTCGACGATCTTGGGTCAGATCGTCGATCTCTGTTCGAAGATCGATTATGCTGAAGTTCAGAGTTTGGATATCGTCGAGCTGAGGTCGACGATCTGTAGTTAGATCGCCGAGCTCTGTTCGACGATCGTCGAGCTCTGCTCGACGCCATCTGTTGAACTAAATTTTTCTCTGACAGATCTGCATTATTCTTGGGTACCTCTATTACTCCCTTTCCTTTGTCAGAGACAAACTTGATTGGAGTTGTCAAAATTATAGGTTGGCTGGATGAGGCACCCAAGCCCAGTGTGCTATTAAATCTAGAGTTCACTGTGCTTATGATGTCCATCAGTCTGATACTTCTCCCATTTAGGGATTCTTCAAACTTTTTGGCCTTTGATAGTTCACTTTTCAGTGAGGCTATCTCCTCCCTACAGCATTCTAACTCCTCAGAGAGTTTGAGGTTCTTTGAGTTTAGGACACTATGCTCAGATAATTGATTCCTGAGAGAGATTATCTCCTTCTCAGATTTTAATAGATCTAGACACAGTATCTTAAATTCATCTTTGAAGTCCTCAGAATTAAAATCAAAAGAGTTGATTACCTGATCTTCATCTGGTTGAGTTTCTGAATCTAATTCTGATTCTTCATCAGAGTTTTGCTGTGAGGCATTGATAGCCATCATGCAAAATTCTTTTTCATCTGCATCATCCTCATCATCACTGGAGCTGGATGAGGCTTCAGATTCTTCTTCAGTCTCACTCTATGTCTCAGCAACAAAGCCCTTCCTTGTATGTTTGTTCTTGCTGGAGGAGGCTTTGTCTGAGGTATTCTTCTTGTAATCCTTTTCTTTTCTTCTTTCTCTTCTTTCCTTCTTGTCCTTATTCTTGTTTTCTGGACAGTCAGGCACAATGTGGCCTGGTTTCCTGCAACCAAAGCATATAATTTCTTTATTGTTGTTTGATTTATCATACCTTGGTTTATCATGACCCTTGTATGGTCGCTTTCTGAAGTCTTTTCTGGCCATCTTGTAGAATCTTTTGGCCAGTAGACTTATGAGCTCATCATTTCCTGTAGCTTTATCTTCAGGCTCCTCTTCTACAGCTTTGAAGGCTATGGTCTTTTCTTTCCTTGTGGCTGGAGAGGTAGCCTTTTGTTCTTCTTCTCTATTTTTAATGAGCAGCTCATAGGATTTGAGCTTGCCCAGGAGTGCTTCAGTAGTAATCTCATTTAAACTTCTGGCATCCTTGATTGGCCAGATTCTTGAATCCCAGGTGCTGGGGAAGCACATCAGGATTTTGTCATTCAGCTCAGTTAGTGAGATTTCATTGTCTAGGGTTTTTAGCTCATTGACAATTAGACTTAGTCTATTGTACATGTCAGCCACTGATTCAGCTTCTCCCTTTTTGAAGTTCTCATATTGGCTTATCAGATGAGATCTTCTATCTTTCCTTTCATCAGCAGATCCTGAGACAATTTCAGAGAGTTTGTCCCAGATTTCTTTGGCTGAGTGGCATTCAGCTACCTTCTGAAAAATTTCATCAGACATTGTTTGGGCTAAGATGTTCATAGCATTAGCATCTGCAGTCTTCCACTTCTTTATATCTGCATCTGTTCCAGAAGGAGGTGGAACAGCACTTGTACTTGAGCTTGCTGGTGGAGTTGGACAAACTGTCAAGACAGAATTGAAAATGTCTTCATCAATAGAATTCATGTATAATCTAATCCTTGCCTTCCAGAGTGCAAACTTAGAAAGGTTGCACACTGGTGGTCTGGTGCTTGCATAATCTTTATTTTGTGCCATGTCTTTAAATAAAAAGGAAGATGAGCTTGCCCAGGATTTGAGCTTGCCCAGGAGTGCTTCAGTAGTAATCTCATTTAAACTTCTGGCATCCTTGATTGGCCAGATTCTTGAATCCCAGGTGCTGGGGAAGCACATCAGGATTTTGTCATTCAGCTCAGTTAGTGAGATTTCATTGTCTAGGGTTTTTAGCTCATTAACAATTAGACTTAGTCTATTGTACATGTCAGCCACTGATTCAGCTTCTCCCTTTTTGAAGTTCTCATATTGGCTTATCAGATGAGATCTTCTATCTTTCCTTTCATCAGCAGATCCTGTGACAATTTCAGAGAGTTTGTCCCAGATTTCTTTGGCTGAGTGGCATTCAGCTACCTTCTGAAAAATTTCATCAGACATTGTTTGGGCTAAGATGTTCATAGCCTTAGCATCTGCAGTCTTCCACTTCTTTATATCTGCATCTGTTCCAGAAGGAGGTGGAACAGCACTTGTACTTGAGCTTGCTGGTGGAGTTGGACAAACTGTCAAGACAGAATTGAAAATGTCTTCATCAATAGAATTCATGTATAATCTAATCCTTGCCTTCCAGAGTGCAAACTTAGAAAGGTTGCACACTGGTGGTCTGGTGCTTGCATAATCTTTATTTTGTGCCATGTCTTTAAATAAAAAGGAAGATGAATAGAAAATAATCCCCTTAAGATATTGATCTTAATCTTATCAAGGATCTTTTTGGTTCAGGTGTTAGCCTGTATGAGCAACCAACCTGCCTCTGATACCAATTGAAAGTGAGGGTAAGATCTATCTCAACTCTAGAGGGGGGTGAATAGAGTATTTTAAAATAGTTTTTCACAGTTGAAATAAACAGGACATATAAAATTCAATTTATGATATAGTGTAGAGTGCTAGTAAGAAATTAAAAACTAAGAAGTAAAAAGCACAGCACACAGCAAACTAATCACACAAACAAACCAGAAGACACAAGGAAATATAGTGGTTCCCCAAAAACCTTGGTACATCCACTCTTCTACCACCCTTGGTAGGAATCCACTCAGGATGAGTTGATCAGGTGTCCTGACACCAATGAGCTTTTGATAAGGTGCTCAAAAACCAAAACTGGATTTTTTTGGTAAGGTGTCTTGCCACCACTGAGTTTTGACAAGGCTCTCAGAACCAGACAAAACTTTTGAAGGGAGTTCAAGAACCCTTTTACAGCAATAAAAGTAAAATAAGAGTGAAGGGTGTCTTCTCTATTCTCAATCAAATGAGAGAAGCACAAGTGGATTGATGATATCAAAGCTCCCCCTGAGATGTAGAAAGGTTCAGGAAAAGAAGCTTTGCTCTAGGGTGATAGGTCTTCAAAACTTTTATCTCCAGTAAAGGATGGTTTCAGCAAGAAGGCTGAGAAATGAGGTGTCTGGAGTTCTGAGATGAGATTGTGAACACTTTTCAGTCAGCAAGAAGATTTTTGAAGTCACAGTTCTTCTGTTGTTCTTCTGCTATCAGTATTCTCTATTCTGTATGTTCACTTTCTTTCTTGTCAATCTATGTATGTATTCTCTTGTGTATTCTGTATATCTTAAAAACACAGAAGAGAGGAATTAATTTTCTGAAGTTTTCTTTGTCCAAATTAGCCGTTGGGAGTCATAAATGTCTTCCAAAAAGAGTCTTGTCTTCTAGAGGAAAGTCCAGCAAACATTCTCTGAATAATTCCTTGAAACTTGCTCCAGAATAAAGACAAACGGCTGGGAGATCTTCTGACATAAATGCTGATAATATTCAAAAACATTCCAAAGAACAGCAGCATTTGAATTCCTGAAAGCGTCGATCTCTCTAAAAAAACGTCGATCTGAGCTCTACGATCGTCGAACTGAGCTCAGAGATGAAATGAGACAAGCAGACAGAAAACGTCGACCTGAGCTCGAAGATCGTCGACCCGAGCTCGACGATTTATTGAAGTTGAGCTCAGAGAGCGTCGAACGGAGTTCGACGATTCGTCGACCTAAGGTCGACGAAAATTGCCTTAGACTTAGCTCTTCAACCTTGATCTTGGAATGGTCCTGGGGGCAGCTCCAAACCTAAGTTCTAAGCCCTAGACTCATTCTAACATTGACCTTCTCAACTATACAACTAGGTCAACTGGGATTCCTAAGACAAGCATAGTGATCCTTACCCAAATTAGTAATAGGGTGTTCCAACAGATTACATGACAAGCAGTGTTAACTGCCTCAACCCAAAAATATTCTGGGAGAGAGGTGTCACTCAACAGAGTTCTACCTGCTTCAATTAATGTTCTATTCTTTCTTTCAGCAATTCCATTTTGCTGAGGTGTTCTAGGTGAGGAAAACTCTTGGAAAATCCCAAAGTCTTTACACAATTTTGATATGCTTTCAGATTGAAACTCAGTACCATGGTCACTTCTGATTTTGACCACTGCACTATTCAGTTCATTCTGAATTTGCTTTACAAAATTAAGTAATACACTTGGGGTTTCAGATTTCTGTCTCAGAAAGAACACCCATGTGAATCTAGAATAGTCATCTACAACCACAAAAGTGTAGACTTTCCTACCTAGACTGTGAACTGGCATAGGACCAAAAAGATCCATATGCAGGAGGTATAAGCACCTCACAGAATCCTTGTTTTCAAGGCTTTGAAAGGAGGATTTTGTCTGCTTGCCCTTTTGACAAGCTGAGCATATCCCTTCCTTTATACACTTAACTTGAGGTCCATTCCTCACTAACTCTTTGCTAAAGAGTTGGCCAATTGTCTTGTAGTTTAGATGAGCCAATCTCTTGTGCCACTTAACACAATAAGAAGCATTGTCATCAGCTACAAGACAGATGGAAGAAGCCTTATTCTCACATTCAAAATTAAGACAATATACATTTCTCTTCCTATACCCAGTCAATATAATCTTTTGATCACTTGACCTTTTGATATGACATCCATCTTTAACAAATGAAATGTCATATCCTAAATCACTTAGCTGGCTTATGCTTATTAGATTATGTTTCAAACCTTTTACATAAGCCACTTGAGTGATAGTAATTAGGTTAGAAGAAATGTTACCCAACCTTTTGATGACTCCTTTTTCAGATCCACCAAAGATCACTTTAGGTCCATCTTTGACAGATGAATACTCCTTCAGCAGCCCCTTTGTTCCAGTCATGTGCCTAAACAACCACTGTCCAAGTACCATATAGGGGCATGGCCACTTGGACTATCCTGCAACACAGAATTACTTACCCTTAGAACCCAAGTAAGTCTTGGGTTCTTGGTTCAGGTTAGCATTAATAAAGCTACCATAACCTCTTCTAACAGGTAGACTATTGTTCTTTATAACACTTGTGTTATACCAGCAGTCTAGTGCAAAATGGCCTCTCTTGCCACAGCACTAACATTCAAACTTATTGTATCTAGATCTAGATACATCCTTGTCAGAAGAATTTCTGTTCATTGCTGGTGCTGCAGTAACTTCACCTACTGATTTCTTAAAACCATTTGGTTTATGACCATGGGTAGGCCTGCTTGCATTTACACCCTTGTTCTTCAGAACATTAGTCTTAATATGACCTTGAATTTCTTCATGATCATATTTGTTAGAAGGCACTTCCACCTTACTAAACTTTATGAGGACTGAAAGGTTTAGTGGCTGAACAGGAGCTTTGCCTTTCCTCTTGAATCTGCCAGCCCTGGAGTTACCTTTAAATCCTAATCCAGCCTTACCCTTTTGAGTGACAAATTCATCTATCAAGGGTAAGACAGATTTTGGCTTAGAGTAACTTGCCACTAAATCCCTTTCAATTTTAAGTCTGGCCTCCAGACTCTTCACTTAATCATTAGTATAATTAATTGTGCCCATCTGAATAATAGTTATATTCTTCAGCTTGGCAATTTCATTTAATTTTTGATCAATAACTTTCTCTAACTCAGTTGTAGCAACCCTTAGTTCAGCAATTTCCTGAGCCTGAGATTTAACCAGGTTCTTGCTTTTCTTAAGAGCCTGCAACAAGTCCCCATACTTGTCTATCAATTAATAGACATCTCCTTCAGATTCAGATGCATCTACATCTCTTGATGCAGATGTAGCTGATTCTTCACTTGTACTACAAACAGATGTAATAGAAGGACATTTTACCTTATTAGGACCAGACTGATTCTGGCATATGTCCTCTTCTGATCCTGCCATCAGCCCCATACACTGATGATCCTTTTGTTCATTGATGGAGTCTAGCAACTGCAGAAACTCCTCTTCTTCAGATGCAGCATATAGTCCAATATATGCTTCAGCTTCAGATTCTGACTCTGAAGTTGACTGGTCTGTTAGACTCTTATCTTTCTTTGCAACAAAGGATTTCTCCTTCTTGCCTTTCTGATGAGTCTTCTTCTTGTCTGAAGACTCCTTTCTCTTATCAGGACAGTCAGCCACTACATGTCCAGGCCTATTGCAACAATAGCAGACAATCTTTGAAGTTGTGGCTTTGCTGGGCTTTGATCTGCTCTTCTCTTTCCTTGATGACCTTTTCTTTTGATAATAGTCATCAACTTGCTGTGATGTGGAAGGCCTAGACTTCCATTGCTTCTTTTTCAAGAATCTCTGGAATTTCCTTGTGAATGTAGCAAAGTCTGCATCTGAATCACAGCTTTCTGAACCCTTATCTGAATTTTCAGAACTATCTTCTGCAACTTCCTTAGGAGGAGATGGTGATTTCCTCCTATTCTTTCTAGTGGCTTCTGCATTGAATGCCACAATATTTTCTCAATGCTCTCCTCTTGAATTCTTTTCTTCCTCCTTCCTCACCATAAGTTGCATTTCATAGGATAGCAACTTTCCAAACAAGATGGGAGGAGAGATCTCTGTCAATTTAGCCACTTCTCTTATGGCACAGATCTTTGTGTCCCAATCCTTTGTTAAGGATCTCAAGAATTTGTCATTCAGTTCATAAGTACTGAAGACTCTTCCATAGGACATAAGCTCATTCACAATTCTATAGAATTTCTTGTAGTACTCAGTTATGCTATCAGATTTTCCTTGTCTAAAACTTTCATACTCCTGATTGAGCATAGATTTCCTGTCCTGCCTTACTTCTTCAGATCCCTCCATGTAGACAATCAATGTGTCCCACATCTCTTTAGAGGTCTTGCAGTGAATCAGATTCTGAAATGTTGAATCATCTATGGCACTAACAATAATGTTCTGAGCTCTTTTATCCATGGTTGCCAAGATGATTTCATCCTTGGTCATTTCTGAATAACTTTTTGGAGTTTGGATATTTGCATCAAGAACTGATACCTTCATTGGAATGAAGGGGCCTTCCTGTACTGTGATGTAAATCCTTGGGTCAGATGCCTCCATAAACAATCTGACTCTTTCTTTCCAAATTCCAAAAATTTCTTTCTTGCATATGGGTAATTTCATAGATCCTAGCTCCTTATGATTCTCACCAGAACCCATCTTTTTGAATCTTGATTCTGCCTTTCAGATCTACCTCAGACTGTTAAGTCCTTTTTGAGGAACCTCCCTCTGATACCACTTGATAGTTTTACTTTCAAGACAACCTAAACACCTAGAGGGGGGGAGGGGTGAATAGGTTCTTATTGCTTGTTTATACTTCTAGGCAGAATTCAATTGCAGAAATAAAACATCCAGCACAACAATCACAGAAATTGAAACATCACAGATTGCACAATGTTTTATAGTGGTTCCCCAAGGTTTGGGTACATCCACTTTCCCCCTCCACCTATCTAGCAGTATGCTAGATTCGGCCAAACTTCCACTATTCTCAGATCCGCAGATCCTACAGCTCAGAACCTGGATAGGTTCCTACAACTCAGGCTCAACAGCCCTACCTCAGCCTTGCCTCAAGGCCTACCACTCAGAGAAGAACCTTCTCCTACACTGAGGCAAATAGCCCTACCACTCAGAGATCACCTCTCCTACACTCAGCCTTTATAACACAGGCTTACAACTCAGATCTGTGTAAACAGATCCTACAGAAATTTAGAAAAGATATTTTAATGTCTTGCCTTTGTTGAGAGAGAAGAGGACAAGACACTTCTTAATCAGCTGATGAAATCAACTGAAACTGAGCTTTCTTCAAAGCTTCTTGAATTTGAACTTAGCTGAGTTGATTTCCAAACAGCTTCTTGAGAAACCACTGATGGCTTCCTTCTTCTTCTTCAAGATGACTGGATCCCTCTCTATCCAACACCTTTTCTGATACTTCAGACTTCTTCTTCTTAGATCTTCTGATGAAGATCTTCTTTAGAGCTTAGCACTTTCTTGAATTGAAACTTCAATAGGATCGTAATCCCTTTTTTTTTTCTTCTTAGATCTTCTTCTATATATAGATTTTCTTCTGAATATGTCTATTTATAGACTTTCTTCATGGTAACCGGCTGATCCAGTTTCTAACTGTTTTCTAACAGGTCTGACAGCTTCAGTTAAACGGTGGCAACCCACAGCTGTCAAGTCTTCAAACAGTTCCTATACCTTAGCCTTGGACAGCAAAATGTCGAGACAGTCTGTCAGAAAGTGTCGTGACCAATCTGTCTATCTGTGTCGACACAAGTGACTTTGGTGTCGACACAGTCTTTGATGATGTCGACTAAGTTGCCTTTAAGTCGACACAGCTTCTTCAGAAAATAACTTGGTCTAGACTCTGCATTGTGTCGACAAAAGTCCTGTGTGTCGACACAGTTGTTGTAGATTCAGAGCTCAGTATGTGTCGACTCAGACTTCAGGTGTCGACACAGCAATCTTCAATTCTGCCAAAATGTGTCGACTCAGTCTTCTGGAGTCGACACAAGCATAGTCGACTTCTGCCAATATGTGTCGACTCAATCTCAAGGTGTCGACACATCCTCCCTGTGTCGACACAGTTGAGGTCGATTATCTTCTTCTGTGAGTCGACTATCTTTCTCTGGTCGACTATCTTTTACTAGTCGACTATCTTCCACTAGTCGACTATCTTTCTCTGGTCGACTATCTTTCACTAGTCGACTATCTTTCACTGGTCGGCTAACTTTCTCTGGGTGTCGACTATCTTTCACTATGTCGACACTGCTTCCTAGTGCTGAGGTCGACGATTTTCTTTATGTGTCGACACTGCTTCCTAGTGTCGACATAAATGTGGTCGACTATCTTTCTCTGTGTCTACACCGATATTCTGAATTGTCGACACAAATATTCTGAAGTGTCGACACAATTTCTTCAGGTGTCGACACGTGGACTTAGAATATTTTTCTGCATTCTTTAATACTTCTTCACCTGCACATGTCAACTCAAAACAACATCAAATACACCTTGATGTATATCATTGAGCTAAGTTGGGCTTCTTCAAATCAGGTACACATTTTCCAATGTACCCAACATCCAACGCTTCCAATTCCTGGATTAGACGCTCGTCATGTATCCGCAACCAACTTTCCCGCATCAGAGTCTGACGACTCAAGGCATCAGCGACCACATTTCCCTTTCCGGGAACATAGTGAATGTCGAAGGTATAATCCCCTAGGAATTCTATCCACCTCCTTTGTCGCATATTCAAATCCTTTTGATCGAGCAGATACTTTAGGCTTTTATGATCTGTATAAATATCTACCTTCACGCCATAAAGATAGTGCCGCCACAACTTTAACGAAAAGATCACCGCCGCAAACTCCAAGTCGTGGATGGGGTAATTACGCTCATGCACCTTTAATTGACGTGAGCCATAAGCGATCACCTTGCCAAACTGCAGGAGAACGCAGCCTAAGCCGCTTCCTGACGCATCGCTGTATATCTCAAAACCGTCTGTAACACAAGGCGACGTCAAAACATGCGCCGTGGTAAAAAGACCTTTTAGCTCCTCAAAAGCTCGCGCGCACTCTGGCGTCCAAACGAACTTCTGATCTTTTTTCGTCAACGTAGTCAAAGGCAAAGCAATCCGGGAGAAGTTCACCACAAATCGTCTATATTATCCTGTCAGTCCAAGAAAACTCCTGACTTCGGCCACCGAAGACATCACTGGCCAATCATGAATGGCACTTATCTTTGCCGGATCCACCGCTATGCCCTCTCCACTTACCATATGTCCCAGAAAAGCCACCGATGAGAGCCAGAACTCACACTTAGAGAACTTGGCATACAACTTATTTCTCCGCAAGGTATGCAATACCAACCGCAAATGGTTTGCATGATCTTCCTCTGACTGAGAGTACATGAGGATATCATCAATGAACACAATCAAAAACAAATCCAAGTATTCACGAAACGTTCGATGCATGAGATCCATGAATATCGAAGGCGCATTACATAAGCCGAACGACATCACTGTGAACTCATAATGACTGTAGCGTGTGCCAAATGCTGTCTTGGGAATGTCACCTTCCCTAATCCGCAATTGGTAATACCCGGATTTCAAATCCAACTTGGAATAGACGGTTGAGCCTGCTAGCTGATCAAACAAGTCATCGATCCGTGGAATCAGATACTTGTTTTTCTCCATCAGCTTATTTAGTTCGCGATAATCAATACATAGCCGCAAACTACCGTCTTTCTTTTTCACAAAAAGAATAGGCGCGCTCCAAGGTGACATACTTGAGCGTATGTATCCCTGCTCCAACAGTTCTTGCAATTGAACTTTTAGTTCGGCCATCTCTTTTGGTGCTACTCGATACGGCGAACGGGCCACAGGCTTCGCACCTGGCACCAGCTCGATAGCAAAGTCGATTTCCCTTTAGGGAGGTAACCCCGGAAGGTCCTTTGGAAACACATCAGCATACTCCGACACAATCGGCACTTCACTCATACTGGCCTTCGGCACCACCGCCTCTACGAGTGTGAAGAACAACTCCGCACCCTTCCGAACTGCCTTAATAACTTGGAGTGCAGATAACAACATCCCACTCAACCCTTGCATACCAATGAACTTGGTCTCTTGTTTGGTATTCCTCCCGAGTGTGACCTCTTTTGAAGTGCAATCTATACAGGCACACTGCTCTGACAGCCAGTCCATACCAAAGTTATATCAAATTCCTTGATCGGCAATACTAGTGTTTCCACCTTGAACTCCCGACTCCCTATCTTGACCTCAAGACAGCAAGATTTATCCGCGCACATCAAACATCCGTTAGGTAACAACACCTTTACACTGTCTGTCATGGTCCGAATAGGTACCCCGACACGAAAGATGAACTCTTCAGACAGAAACGAATGTGAAGCACTTGTGTCAAACAGTGCTCGCGCCGGATACTGTCGTATAAGGACAAACCCTAAAACATCACAATCGAAACAAGCACAGCACACAGTATAAAATAACATTAAAAACTGCGCGCACCTATGATGAAATCCGCCTGCTTAATGACCTCCTGTTGTCCAAGGTTGAAAACCCTGGGCTGCGCGTGCGAGGCAGAAGACTCCACCACAGTCTTCCCTTTCTCCGCATAAGATGCTCCCGTCTTCTTGTCACCCTTTGGAGGACCAACTCGGCAATCACGTGCGAAGTGTCCCAACCTACCGCACATAAAACAAGCACGAGATCCATACCCAGATGTCTCTGTCACAGTCGCAGAAGGAGCTTGTAAAGTAGACTTGGAATTCTTTCCCCATCTCTTACGGTACCCAAACTTTTTCGGATGCGGCGGCTTGAACTTTGGCTTTGTAAAAGCCAAGGTCCCCTTTGCTTGCCCCCCTTTTCATGTCCGTATCCAAAGACCGAGCCGTACAGACTAAGGCTTGAAATCCCTGACTCACAGAACTCGAGAGCAAATATCGCAGATCATCTCGCAGTCCCGCATAAAACCTACTAGTCTTACGCTCTTCTTCGGCAAAGATTATACCCGCATATCTTCCCAAACATGTGAACTCATGTAGGTAATCATCCACACTACGATCTCCTTGATTTAACTGTTGAAATTCCATTTCCATCATCCTTTGCTGCATTGGTAGATGTTGTGCCAAGAACAACCGAGAAAATTCATCCATCGAGACTTTTGCAAGTTGTCTACCGGCCAAGTGATGCAGTTCAATCTCATCTGACCATAAGAGAGCCTCTCCTTCTAGTAGGAAAGTGGCCAACGTAACCTTCTGTCCCTCCTCAACCTTGATCGCTCTGATGATCCTCTTGATCCTTGCAAACCAATCCTCTGCTTGGGCCGGTGACCCTGCCCCAGTAAATTGGGGAGGGTTGAAGCTCAAGAATTGCTTCAATTGTTGATCTGCTGCCCTCGGATCAACTACAGCTTCTACCGTTTCTTGCCATACCCCAGCATGCGTTGGCACCACTGCAGGACGTTCCTGCTAAGCATGCTGAGCATTCATCACAGCAAGTATCGTTTCCATAATGAAACGTATCGTTTCAGCGGATGGAGGAGGTGTGGGCACCTCAGATGGTGCCGCACTTTCTACAGAATGTTGAGGTTCGGATTGACCCGCAACACTTCTAGTCACCTATATGTGTAAAACACATAATTTAGCTACCAAGTAAAACAGCAAACATACAAAAAGAATACACAAGTTCAAAAATCAAGTGTATTTACATTCCTAAGTGGACATTCTTGAGTTCAAGTTATGAGTGTATTTGCATTCCTAAGTGGACATTCTTGCATTCCTTAGCAGAAGCGTGGTGGGCCCATAACCCACAGGTCGGAGGATCGAAACCTCCCTCTGATACAAAATTGTAACACCTCTACCCGTCAAGAAGAATATAATAGAGGGTCCGGCCGGGGAACCACACCATTTTCCACCAACAGGCGGAGACGCTACGAAATAATATCAAAACCAACGCATCCTAACACAGAGCATTCTAGCGGAAGCTTCACGGTTGAAAACTTGAACTCAAGCAAAACAAGAATTGTCAACTAAACCATAGGAATGCATATAACCAAATTATCTGTCCTTAAGGCCTTACAAAATTTCTCTTAATAAGGTGTGGTTTACAGACATCAGCACGCAGGCCGGCCATACATGAACAAGAAGAAACAAAACAAAGCCCTCGAGGGCAGCAATGCAGCTTGGGCTTCAGCCCGCTAAGTCCCGCTCGGACCAGCACCTCCAGCACCTGCAAGAACCAATCCACCAAGCGGTGGCAAACAGGGCAACGTTCAGCATTCAGCTGACCAATTATAACGACCCTGCCCCTGGCACGGGGCAGCGGAATTCCATCCCTGCATAGCATTTTCCTATATGATATATATATATATAGCAAACCACGCAAGTCGTGCACGACCGCACAGTCAATACATATCACAAACGTCGGCACGACGGCCCGACGCTCCGTGCACTCAGGGCACATTCAGGTGTACCGGAAACACCGAATCCCACCAATGAGCATTCTAGTTTTGATCGGCACGCAAGCCGTTGACTCTCGCTATGTGATCCAAACAGGGCCTTAAGCACCTAAGGTTAGACAACCATAACACTGGTACAGATCCGCATATCCCGTTGCTCACATCGTCAGACGCAAGGCTGGACTGACGCGGGTACAGCTTCACCTTTCCCGACCGCCACAAGAGTTGAACCCAACTCTCATAATTTCCTATACTTCCTCTAGTACAGGTATACGCCACAGATTGCACACAAATAATCAAATACTCGGAGGCTTCTCCGAAATGCAAACAAAGCATCACCAATTCAGACCAACACGTCTAGATGGGCTTCACACAGCATGCCTAGATCCATACTCCAATTCCGGATTCTAACAAGGGGGACTTCACATATCTACCCCAAGGGATGCCACAATCCACCTCATACTCGCGGTGATGGGTTTTCCCTATGCACATGCAGGAAAGAAGGACTTCACATGTCCAAGACGGAAATCGTTACCCTTAGAAGTCTCCTCAGAGCCATGGAGAGAATTGAGACGGATGAAAGCCTTTGTAGCAGCCTTACCTTCACAAATCCGAACTCGGCTCGCGATTTAGACCACCGTAGCACCACCGGTGGCCTGCTTCCCCTTCTTCTTCCTCACCTTGCTCTCCCTTCTCTTTTAACCTTGGAAAGAGAATGATAAAACTCAAATGAGCTTTCTCTTCTTCAATCCCGACCTTATCAATCCAGGGAAGATCCAAGACCATTGGTTCTTGGTCAATGAAAATAAACCAGAACACGGGTTGTGACACGCCCGTGTCACAGGCCGTATTCCTGAAGCGGTGCACAACCGACTGAAAATAAACCAGAACATGGGCATTGACACGCCTGTGTCAAGCCTGACACGCCCGTGTGACACAGTACATGGCCGTATACCCGGCCGTGTCAACCTTGGAACACGATCTCCAAAATTACCCGAGCAGGACACGGCTAAGGCACACGCCCGTGTCCCTAACTGTGTGCGAAACACGCCCCTGTGACACGCCCGTGTAATAGGCCTTGTTCCACACTCGACGATCAGGTCTCGAGTACTTGTCGAGACTATGGACACACCCTGGGACACACCCTGGGACACACCCGTGTCCCAGGCCATGTACACCTGACACGGCCTGAGACACGCCCGTATCTCAGGCCGTGTCAGCCAACCTGAATCCCACATTTGCTTTTTGAGATTTCTGGGGTGTTACATCGACTAACTTCACAGTCTCAGGTCGACGAACATAGAGCGCAGAATTAGTCAGTTTATGCACAGCAGTTGATTCACAGAGCTCAGGTTGACGAAAGCAGATCTCAGGTCGACGAAGGTTAATAAGAGGTCGATGAAATCTCAGGTCGACGAAAGCTAATTAGAAGTCAACGAAAGCTGATTAGAGGTCGACGAAATGATGTCAGGTCGACGAAAACTGTAAGATATTTTGTTATTTATTCTTTCTCTTTCTGTCTCATCATTTTATTTCCATTATAGGCTATTAATTCCCTTGCAAATCAATGCACTTATATTCTCTGAATAGAGCTGTTATTGGCAGCATTGATTGCTAACATTCTCCATGGAATTAATTGTTTATATCTCGGGACAGACATAGAATAGAATATTTGACAGCATTCTTGCCATTTTCTCGTTCCTAAGATTTTGGCTAAACATTTATTGCAGAATTTCTTTTGAATTCAACCAAGTTGCAGTCATTCAAAACACATCTCCCTGCCAAGAAAAGAGACAACACAGAAGAGCAGAATTTGATCATCACCTTTGAGTCACAACAAAGAAAATGTCCTGAAGTGTAGTGAAAAACAAATCTCAAAAAAATCAACTGCTCTCAAGAGAAGAAGAAAGAACAATCATCACAATCAAGAGTCTTTCTTTCTTTCTCTCCCTCTTTGTTTTCAGGGATCTCAAGTGACAGCAATATTCAAATCAGTTAAGGATCTCTAAAAAGATGAAGGCTTACACACTTGAACAAAGCTTCCACTCCCGAACAATTCAAGATCTCAGGGGGAGCTTTGACAACAAATATGAATCCACACAGTATTCTCATTTTGACTTGAGAAAGGAAGACTTACATCACTCTCTTTTTCCCATCTCTGTACAGGGTTTTAATTTCCTTCAAAATTATTCTGGTTACAAGTTTCCTTCCAAAAGACTTGAGGTTTGGTTTTTGAGCACCTGATCAAAAGCTCATTGGTGACAGTCACATGATCAAAACCTGTAGTGGATTCCTACTAATGGTGGTAGAAGAGTGGATGTACCCAGTTTGGGGAACCGACCACTATAAAATTCTTGTGTTGTCTGGTTGCTCTTTATTTTTTGTTCTTGTTGTGGCTATGTTAGTTAGATATTCTGTGATCTTTGATTTACTTTAATCTGTGATAGTTAGATATAGTTGTTAAAGATAAAGATAGTATACTGTTAGAGAAGAAAGTTTTGAAAACACACAGACATACTCTATTCACTCCCCCTCCCCCTTCTAGAGTATATCAGATCTAACCCTAACTTTCAATTGGTATCAGAGGAGGTTCTTTTGGTTGTACAAGCTAACCCTTGAACCAAAGATCCTAAGTTAGATCTGTTCTCTTACTTCTTCTAGATCTATACAGCATGGCACAGAACAAAGAGTATGCAAGCACCAAACCTCCAGTATGTAACTTGTCCAAGTTCACACTCTGGAAGGCAAGAATTAGACTCTACATGAATTCTATTGATGAGGATATATTTAATTCCATCTTAACAGGGCCACCAGATCCAGTGGCTTCAACCCCATCAACTTTAACAGACATGAGTATAGTTCCACCCCCTAGATGGACAGATGCACAGAAAAAGGCAAAGATAGCTGATGCCAGAGCCATGAACATATTGGCTCAAATAATGTCAGATGAGATATTTCAAAAGGTTGTTGAATGCTCATCAGCCAAGGCCATTTGGGACTCCCTGAACCAAATGGTGGCTGGATTAGTAGATTAGAAGAAGGATAGAAGATCCAACCTCATCACTCAATATGAAAACTTTAAAAAGGATGAAGTTGAAACAGTGGAAGTGATGTACAACAGACTAAGCTCCATTATCAGTGAGCTGAGGACTCTAGATAAGGAAATCACTTTGACTGAAGTGAATGACAAGATCCTCATGTGCTTCCCCAGCACAAGGGACTCAAGAATCTAGCCCATCAGAGAAGCCAGAAGCACAACAGAGATCTCAACTGAAGCTCTACTAGGAAATCTAAAGTCCTATGAGCAGCTGATAAAATCAAGGGAAGCAGTAGCTGAAGTCAAGAATCCTACACCAACTAGGAAAGAGCACAAAATAGCTTTCAAAGCAGCATAAGACTCTGAAGTCATTCCTATGAATGAAGAATTGATGAGTCTCTTTGCCAATAGATTCTTTAAGATGGCTAGAAAAGATTTCAGAAGGAAACCATCCAAGTATGAAGACAAGCCAAGGTATGACAAAACACCATCTAAAGAAGTAGTATGCTTTGGCTGCAGGAAACCTGGGCATTTTATCTCTGAGTGCCCAGAAGTTCAGAAGAAGGATAGAAGAAAGGAGGGTGACTCAAGGAAGGGTCACTGCAGATAGCCTTCCTCAAGCAAGAATAAGAGGAAGTACAAGGGCTTTGTTGCTGAGTCATGGAGTGACACTGAAGAAGAGTCAACCTCCTCCAGCTCCAGTGAGGATAAAGAAGAGCAGAAGGCCAAAGAAGTTTGCCTCATAGCTATTGAGGCAGGCAGTAGCAGATCAGATGCTAATGAGTCTGAAGATGAAGAGCTCTTATCAGCTGAGGATCAGGTATTAGCATCTTATGATTTTTAATCAGAGGAATTCAAATCTGAATTTAAACTATTATGTTTAGACCTAATAGGATTTGAGAAGGAAATCAAACTCCTCAGGGAAAAACTATTAGAACAAGAAAGAGTCATTGCTGATAATGAAAAATTAACTGAAGAATTAGACTTAGCTAATCAACAAATAATGTTCATAAAATCTGAATTAAGTAAGACTAAGGAACTAGAAGAAATATTAAATGGTAGAAGTTTACAATAGATAGACATAACTAGCATAGTCAATACAAGATCCAGGAATAACAAACTAGGATTAGGAGCCTCATCTAGTGAACCAATCCTTATTCATAAAAATCAACTATCAAAACCCATAAGTTTTATTTCTGAAAATGGTAAGAAAAATAATGAACAGGTAGAGAAGGTTAATGAAGTTCTTAAACAGTTAGAACTTAAGAAAACCAATCAGAAAAGGAAAAATAAACAACATAACTATGTTCAGCAAATTTTGTCGAACTCAGAACGACGAAATGGGTATAGTTCGTCGAACTTAGAACGATGAACTCTGAACGCAGATAATAATGTAATCTATTCTTCGAACTGGGATCGACGAAACCAGTATGGTTCGTCGACCAGAGATTGACGTTTTTGGGGCTCTGAGAATGGATACTTCCATTCTTCGAGCAGAGATCGAAGAACTCAATCCCGATTGTCGAGATCAGGTCGACGAACATACCCAAATTTGTCAGATCTAGTTCATAACAAGAGGAATCTAAAAACTAATAAATCCTTTAACCCCTTTAGTCAGTGGGACATACCTCCTAGAAGGTATCATCCTTTAGGCTATAAAGATCAACCTTAATACTCATATATTTCCAGTTACTCCTATGTAAATCAACAAGGACCCAAGGTCACCTGGGTCAAGAACAACTAAGTGTTATATTTGCAGATGAAGACCTATCCAGTATATAATAAACACTGGTATCTAGATAGTGGCTGCTTCAAGCACATGACAGGCAGCAAGGACAACTTAATTGACTATATGTCCAAGCTGGGACCAAAGGTCATCTTTGGTGATTCAAATTATGGCCAAATAGAGGGCTATAGTAAAATCAGGATTGGAGCTGTAACTTTCAAGAAAGTTGCATATGTGAGTGGACTGAAGCACAATCTCATCTCCATAAGCGAACTCTGTGATGAAGGCTATCAGGTATCATTTAACTCTGAATCCTGTACTATTACCTCAAGAGAAAACAAACCAGTTTTAATTGGCAGTAGACAAGGAAACATATATTTAGTTAATTTCCAGTCGATTACTTAAGATATATGTCTGCTTAACTTAGTTAGTAGTCAAAATGACTTATGGCATAAGAGATTAGGACATGTAAATCTGAAAAATATTGCTAGGCTATCTAAGGACAACCTTGTGAGAGGTTTACCTTCTGGCCCCTACAAGAAGGAAGGCCTCTGCAGGGCTTGTCAACTAGGCAAGCAAACTAAATCTATCTTTAAATCCATTAATAAGAGTGATTCACCTAGGACTTTGTACTTACTTCATATGGACCTTTTTGGACCTATTACTGTACAAAGCCTAGGAGGGAAGTCTTATACCTTAGTGGTTATAGATGACTTCTCCAGATTCACTTAGGTTTTCTTTTTGAGAGCAAAGTCAGATACTTTTCAAGTTCTTACAGATTTTCTCAAGAACATACAGATTGAGTATTCTACTCAAGTTGCATTGAACAGAAGTGATCATGGAACTGAGTTTGAGTCTCTTCTTATGCTAGAGTTCTTTAGGAAAGAAGGTATAAGACACTACTTCTCAGCTCCGAGAACTCCTCAACAAAATGGGGTAGCTGAAAGGAAAAATAGAACACTCATTGAAGTTGCAGGCACATTACTTGCAGATGCTTACATGCCCCTATCCTACTGGGCAGAGGCAGTTAGCACATCAAACAATGTCCTGAACAGAAGCTTGATACACAAACTAAAACATAAGACCCCCTATGAATTTCTCAAAGGGAAGAAACCAATAATTAACTATTTTAAAGTTTTTGGTTGTGTATGCTATATTCATAATAATGACAAAAAGCACATTAGAAAGTTTGAAGCAAAGGCTGCAGTCGTTATTTTTCTAGGATATTCCAAAGTCAGCAAAGCTTATAGGGTTTTTAATAAATCAACATTGAAAATAGAAGAATCCATGCATGTTATATTTGATGAGACTAACATGTTTTTCAAGGAGAAAGAAATTTCTACCAGAAACCTCCTGCAGGTAAACAACTTGTGTGAGAAATTGGATGAATTGAAATTTACATCTCAGTCTCCTCAACAAGCCAATGAAGAAAGTAATGAAGAAAATCTAGATGTAGTTGAACCCTCCACAATAGCAGAAGTAATTCCACAAGAGGAATTCTTCCAAAATGTTGTTGCTGAACCAACTCCACCCACTGATCTTGCCACACTGAGGGATCATCCCAGATCCCAAGTGATTGGAGACATAACAGTAGGTGTACAGACAAGCCATCAACTTAACCAGGACTTGATGCATGCTTGTTTCCTCTCTCAAATTGAGCCTCAGTCCATATCTGATGTAGAGCAAGATTCCCACTGGATCATTGCAATGCAAGAAGAGCTCAATCAGTTTAAGAGATGCAGGGTTTGGGATTTGGTTCCAAGACCAAAAGACTACCCAGTCATTGGAACCAAATGGGTATTCAAAAATAACCTTGATGCCCAAAGTGTGATTGTGAGGAACAAGGCTAGGCTTGTTGCTCAAGGATATAGACAAGAGGAAGGGATTGACTATGATCAAACCTTTGCTCCAGTTGCTAGGCTAGAAGCAATAAGGATATTTCTGGCCTATGCTTCATTCAAAAAGTTCAAAGTCTATTAAATGTATGTGAAGAGTGCTTTCTTGAATGGGGAACTTAAAGAAGAGGTATATGTTGAACAGCCTCCAGGTTTTATTTCTCCAACTCACCCCTCTTTTGTGTTTAAGTTGCACAAGGCTCTCTATAGTTTAAAGCAAGCTCCAAGAGCTTGGTATGAGACCTTAGCCAGCTTTCTATTAGAGCATGGTTTTTCAAGAGGCATAGTTGATAGGACTTTGTTTACAAAATGCATCATGATAAAATATTGTTAGTACAAATATATGTAGATGATATAATATTTGGCTCTACTGATCCCAAATTATGCAAGAGATTTTTTGATCTAATGCAATAAAAATTTTAGATGAGTAGCATGGGTGAGCTTTCCTACTTCCTTAGTATCCAAGTGAAGCTCCCTGATGGAATCTTCATTTCCCAGGCTAAATATGCCAAAGAGCTTATAAAGAAGTTTGGGATGGCTGATGCCTCAGCAAAGAAAACACCCATGCCTACAAATGTTGTACTAGACTCTGATGCACATGGGAAACCTGTGGACCATAAACTATATAGGGCCATTGTTGGATCCCTTCTATACCTTACAGCAAGCAGACCTGATATTATGTTTGCTACATGCCTTTGTGCTAGGTTCCAGGTGACCATAAAAAATCACATCTAGTTTTTCTAAAAACAATTTTGAGATATATAAAGGGTTTTCCTAGTTTAGGTCTCTGGTATCCTACTGAGTAAGAGTTTGAGTTGACTGGATACTCAAATGCTGACTTTGCTGGATGCAGAGTGGACAGAAAAAGTACTTCAGGAACTTGTCAGTTCCTTGGTATGAGATTAGTGTCTTGGTTTTGCAAGAAGCAGTCATCTGGGTCTACATCAACTGCTGAAGTAGAATATATTGCAGCTGGCAGTTGCTGTTCCCAAATGCTGTGGATTCAAAACCAACTACTGGACTATGGTCAAACCTTAAATAATTTAACATTACTATGTGATAACACAAGTGCTATAGCCATAGAACAAAATCCAGTTCATCACAGCATGACTAAGCATATAGACATTAGGCATCATTTCATTAGAGAGTGTGTAAATAAAAATAAAATTAATCTTATCTATATCTACACTAATTTACAAAGAGCTAATATCTTCACCAAACCTCTGGATGATAGAAATCATCTATTCTTCATAAATCAGCTTGGAATGATAAATGGAGAAGAATTAGTTTAATTTCTGTCTGCACTCGACAAATTTTTCAAAGTTCGTCGAACAAAGATCGACAAACTGGGGGAATTTTGTGAGATATTCGTCGAACGGAGATCGACGAACTCTCTGTGTGAAGTTAGTTTCGTCGAACTAAGATCGACGAACCTACTTCTGAAAACTTTCGTCGAACGAAGATCGACGAAATGTCTACAGCCCTTCATACTGAGATCGATGAATCATTTAAGTCTAAATTATTTCGTCGACCTCAGATCGAAGATTTATTCATTTTTCGTGGAACGGAGTCTGTCAGTTCATATTCAGGAAAACACTATATTTAGGTTTTCTTCGACCTCCGTCCCGCGCTTCCAGTTCTCTTACACTTGATTTTCGTTTTCTCTCTTGCAGGTGCATTTATGGCGATTCCATCAGGCACTCTTGCGGCAATGAAATTTGACACAGGATTTGACATTGATTTTGACTCATTCCAGCATTCAAATCCGATATTTCTTCCCATCCTGCAACTACTAGAAGAACAACAACTGACCATGAGAATCAAACTACCTAGCACAAAAATCAGAGAATTGGTGTACACAGATACTGTCCAAGATGACCGGTAGCATCGCGGGTAACGAAATCTCTCTTACCCCCGATATTCTTACTGAATTATTTGGATTGAAAAATGGTGAGGAAGAGTTAGAAATTGATTCGAAAGAGTCTGATATAATGCTGAACACAATGGGGTACTCTGGGGATAACCCTAATAAACTACTGAAGAAACACCTATCTGCCGAGTTCAAATTTCTTGTAGATATAGTTGGGAAAATCTTGTTGGGCAAGCATGTCACAACCCGCATTTTCTCCAAGTTAAGAATTATCAGAGTAAGAGAAAACACGCGTCATGATGCCACGTCAAGTAGGGGATAACTGCTGACGCTCAGGCAAAACCACCTACCAACCTAATGAAAGAAAAACATGTGATTAATGATTTGAAAATCAGATATATTTTAGAGGCCGTATACCTCGGCTCAGTGGATCACATAGTCCACACAAGAAAACTATATTTATAAGCTGCGGGAAAATACTTTATCAGGTTTGACATCCTAAGGAGCGCATAAGAGTCCCAAGAGAACCACTTATGCTATACAAGACCCTACATTTAATTTATATAGTATATAAGAAAACGGTCTTTATACGTTACTTGAAAAATAGTGATTAAGTTTTATAAAAACATGCCGATCGTGAGTTTTATTTATAATAATAGTTATAGTTTAAAAATAACTAGTAACATAGCATAAATCCTTCTCAGAGCAAGTAGACTATCTCCAGAAAATGGTAACAGCATAATTATATATATCTAGTACAAAGGTAAAAACTACCAGAGGGCGCCAACAACCTGACACGAACCCACTGGCACATATGTATGTTTGTTAGAAAGTACAAGAAAACTACCTCACCAACACGGCAAACAGAACTCCCAAGTCCAAGAGACCACCAACACTACCACTGCAAGCTAGCCACCCAACTGGCTACGGCTCAGAACCTGGGGTATTCCAAAAGAAAACAGAATACCTCAGCAAACTAAACAAAGTAAAAACTGCATGAAAGAGTCAACCCAAGGGACAAAGTAACAAAGAAACCTGTAGTAGGAAGAATCACAACTGTCCAAACAGAACAACGAGAAAAGCATAACGAGCAACGGAAACAGCAACAACCCAACTCAGGAACAACATCCTGCCGGGCCTACTAGGCTACCAAGAGCCCAAAGTGCTGCAAGCTACCAAGGAAGAAACTTCTAACACCCTAAACTGTGGAAAGTGGTAGTAGTAAAAACAAACAACGAGGAACCGGATCGGAGGCAAACTCAGTCCCCCATCCACCATATCCAAGTCAACAAGCTCGAGGGGCTACACGTGAAAGCACAAGGGACCTTCCACCCACACATGCCCAGCTCGTACCTGGAGCAAGAAAAACAAGAGTGGCCTTGGCTAAATCACACAACTCCACCCCCATAAAGAGCTATAAACCACCACTACTAACTACGACCCACGATTCGGCCCTTAAGAAAGTAAAGAAAACGGCCGACAAGGAAAAACCAGAAATATAACAAGAAAACCACTCGGGAACGAAAAACAAGGTAAAGGAAGAGTGTTGAAATGAATCAACACGACAATCGTCTCCAGGGAACGACTAATGATGGAAAAGGGGGGTCACGGGCGTAACAAAACTGCTAAGTCTATACGGAGCTCGACGATAGTCGAACGGCTGCCAGACTATACGGAGATCGACTATCTCCACGACGATAGTCGATCGACCTAAGACAAACTGGAGCTCGACGATCTTCATCAGGAGATCGACAATAGCAGAACGACCTAAGGCAGAAACCGAGATCGACGATCTCCATTCAGAGATCGAAGATAGTCGAACGATTCTAAGACAAATTGAGGCAGGGAATTTCCAGTACTCGAGTAGTTGCCCACTACTCATTTATTCAAATTCCAGCACTCGAGTAGTTACCCACTACTCGAGTACCCCAACCCTCTACTCGAGTACCCCAACCCTCTACTCGAGTATCCAAAATCCAGCACTCGAGTAGTTACCTACTACTCGAGTATGCTAAAACCACTACTCGCGTATCTAAAATCCTGAACTCGAGTAGATGCCTACTACTCGAGTAAACCAAACCACTTACTCGAGTATCTCGAGTCCACTACTCGAGTAACCCAAATTCCCTACTCGAGTAGTTACCTACTACTCGAGTACTCCAAAGCCTATACTTGAGTAAACCAAACCACTTACTCTAGTATCTAATTCACTACTCGAGTATCTCGACACCCATCACTCGGGTAATTACCTAATACTCGAGTGATACACTGAACAAATTCGGGAATCACCCCCCCCCCTCCTAACACTCCCTCTCGGCTACACCCAAACCAGAGCAAAATCTGAGCAAAAAATAAACGGCATCACGCCGGCAAATTGGGTTCCAACAGCACAAGGTAGAGGGGGGTTCAATAGGAAGAACTAAGTCCTATAGTTAGCAAGAAAAGGAGAACAACTAGGCCTCTAACCTAGGGCTAACAGGGATCTCAAATTCAGCAAGAAAATTCAAAAAGGAACTTGGCAAGGGCAAGAATACCACTTGCCTCAAATTTCAGCGAAGCTTGGACGGCTTTCCCTCCTCTTCACGCACGAATCCGGCGACGAAGCACAAGGCCAAAAATCTGGACATTGCCGGTGGAAAAACAAGTCAAAACCCTAAATTCAAAACCATAAGCAAGGCCACGAAACTTGGAAATCTTACCGTAGGAATGAATGTCTTGACGAGAGCAATCCGAATCCACTCTCGGAATCGAATTCCGTCCACAAACGATCCGGGAATCGGCGGTGGAAGGCAATGACTCGGCGGTTCCTCCGTTTTCTCTCGTACAGGGGCGGCGGTTTCTTATGGGGAAGATGATATGGGGCTTTTCTACTTCTAACCTAAGTATATATATAGATAAATATATATATTAATATATAATAATATAATTTATTACATAAAGCACCAAAAGAACGCGAAAACCGAATCACCTCGGAATTTAACGAAATTCGCATCGTAGCTAAATACCCATGCTACGAACACAACGGCGAAGTCGAAATTAACTTTCGACGAACAGAACTTGAGTTATACCCATATAAAGCCAAACACAAACATCCCCCCGAGAGGCCACACCGGGTCACCCAAAACGACTCGGCTTGCTAGGGAGATCTTGCCAACAGGCTACAAAATAGGGCACTCAGTTCTAAGGAGATAAACCACACTCCACAAATGGCACAAGCCACGGAAACGCGTCATCGTAACGCCAACGAGAATAAAAATAATCGCAGGAAAAATTGGGGGCGTTACAGTCACTCCCCCTAAAAGAAAGTTTCGTCCCGAAACTTTACGCACAATACTCCTACTAAAGAAGGAGAAAAAAAAAGAAAAAAAATAACCAATGGGAGTTATAAGAAGGGAAACATACTGATCAAATCAGCGAAACAGGTGAGGGTAAGCCCTCCTCATGGCCGACTCTAGCTCCCAAGTCGCGCTCTCCAAATCCTGATTTTTCCAAAGAACTTTCACCATCGGTATGGACTTCTTTCGCCGCACTCGCTCCTGAGTATCCAAAATACGAACCGGCACCTCAACAAAAGAGAGGTTGGGCTCCAACTGGGGCACAACGTCCAAGACCTGCCCACTGCTGCGCACACACTTCCGCAATTGGCTAACATGAAAAACATTATGAACACCTGGGAAGTTTGCATGCAAATCCAATCTATAAGCTGACACGCCAATCCGTTCCAAGATCTTAAACGGGCCCACATACCTTGGGTCCAATTTCCGATTCTTACCAAACCTCTTTACACCCACCATCGTGGAAACCTTAAGAAATACAAGGTCTCCTACAGAAAACTCCAAAGCAGACCTACGCCGATTGGCGTTCTTTTCATACCTCTCCTGAGCTAAACGAAGCTTCTCCCGAATAAGCTTCACAGCAACTTCCATTTCCTCAAGCGCATCGGGACCCAACAAAGTCCTCTCACCAGCCTCAGCCCAAAACAATGGAGTCCTACAGTGCCTCCCATACAAGGCCTCGAACGGAGCCATCTGCAAACTTTCCTGATAACTGTTGTTGTAGGCAAATTCCATAAGTCACAGCCGCTCAGCCCATGCTCCACCGTGGTCTAAAATATAGCATCGGATCATATCCTCAACAATTTGATTCACCCGCTCCATCTGCCCATTAGTCTGTGGGTGCTACGCAGTAGAATACCTCAGATCCGTACCCAAACCCTCCTGCAGACTCTGCCAAAAACGAGAAGTAAACCGGGAGTCTCGATCAGAAATGATGCTAACCGGCACACCGTGGAGTCGGATGACTTCATTCAAGTACAACTCCGCTATCTTCTTCATCGGGTAATCAATCTTATAAGGCACGAAGTGAGCACACTTCTTCAATCTATCCACTATAACCCAAACAGAATCAAAACCCCTCGGGGATTTCAGTAAGCCTGTAATGAAGTCCATAGATATACTCTCCCACTTCTAAGTTGGGATCTCTAGCGGAGTCAACTTACCACCAGGTCTTCCATGATCGGCCTTCACACGCTTGCAAGTGTGACACTCAGCAACAAATCGGGCTATATCTCCTTTCATCCCATACCACCAGGAAATTTGCCTTAAGTCACGGTACATCTTCGTAGATCCTGGATGGTAGGAAACGCTGGAACCATGAGCCTCACTGCAAATCATCCTCCTAATATCCCCAACAGCGGGAACGTAAAACCTGCCGTGATACTTCAAAGTACCCGCATCATCGATAGCAAAATCGGGCAACTCTCCCTTCTCAGTCCTGGTGAAAAGGTGCATAAGATCAGGATCGTCCTTCTGGTGTAGTCTAGTCAAAGAAATCCAGGACGGCTCTGCCACTAACAAACTACTCTGCAAACTACAGCATCCCACTGAAATATCCATAAGGAGGAACTCCTCAACTAACCGATCGGCAGAGAGGTTAAAGATCTTTCCCGTATTTCGGCTCAGGGCGTCGGCCACCACATTGGCCTTGCCCGGATGATACTGGATCTCTACATCATAATCAGCCACATACTCTAGCCACCGCCGCTGGCGCAGATTCAACTCCTTCTGCGTGAACACGTACTTTAGGCTCTTATGGTTAGTGAAGATCTTGCATTGAGCCCCATAAAGTAGGTGCCTCCACAACTTCAACGCATAAATAACCACTGCAAACTCAAGGTCATGCGTAGGATAATTCTTCTCATAAGTCTTCAGTTGCCTTGACCCATAGGCAATTACCTTTCCATCTTGCATTAATACGCAACCCAGACCTACAAGCGAAGCATCCACATAAATATCATAATCCACACCCTCAGTAGGCAGGGTCAGAACTGGAGCAGTGCACAATCTCTTCTTTAGCTCTAGAAAAGCCTCCTCGCACTTTTCGCTCCAAACAAATGCCACATTCTTCTGAGTCAACTTGGTCAAAGGTGCGGATAGGGAAGAGAAACCCTCCACAAATCTTCTGTAATAGCTAGCCAACCCTAAGAAACTCCTGATCTCCTTAGGAGAACTCGGTCTAATCCAATCCATCACTGCTGCAATCTTTTCTGGATCGACCGAGATCCCATCCTTGTTCACCACGTGGCCTAGAAAAGAAACCTGAGGCAACCAAAATTCGCACTTGCTCAACTTGGCGAATAACTTGTGGTTCCTCAACTCTGATAGGACTAAACGCAAATGCTGCTCATGCTCCTCAGCATTGCGAGAATAAACTAACACGTCATCAATGAAGACCACAACGAACTTGTCGAGGAAATCCTTGAATGCTCGGTTCATCATATCCATAAAGGATGATGGTGCATTGGTAAGACCAAACCACATCACCAGAAACTCAAAGTGTCCATGCCTCGACCTAAACGCAGTCTGCGGAATATCCGCCTCACGGATCCTAAGCTGATGACAACCAGAACGAAGATCGATCTTGGAGAACACCGTGCTACCACGCAACTGGTCAAACAAATCATCTATCCTCGGTAGAGGGTACCTGTTCTTGATAGTGACCTTGTTCAACTCTCTATAGTCGATGCAAAGCCGCTTCGACCCATCTTTCTTCTTTACAAACAAAACAGGAGCACCCCAAGGCGACGAACTCTGCCTAATAAACCCCTTAGCTAACAGCTCATCCAACTGAACTCACAACTCCTCTAACTCACGAGGGGCCATCCGGTACAATGCCTTAGCAATAGGACGCGTACCCGGATCTAAATCGATCACAAACTCAACATCCCGATCAGGAGGAAGACTAGGAAGATCATCAGGAAAAATATCAGCAAAACCACGAACAATAGGAATCTCTTCCAAGCGTGGCACGCTAATAGCGGCTCCAACCGCCGAGACTAAACAAACACAACAATCAGAAAGAAAAAATCTCTGAGCACATACCGCAGAGATGACAGGAAAATCCTAACACAGAGCAGCATACACGCTGTTGGGCTGACCGTCGTCCCTGATGAAGTCCAAGCGCTTCCCTTTGCACTGACTGACTGCATCATACCGAGAGAGCCAGTCCATGCCCAAAATGACATCGAAGTCCTCCAGATCAATCATCTTCAGGTCCGCCTTCGCAAGAAAGTCCCCCAACAAAACCGGGCAATCCAAAATGCCCAAATCTGACAACACAGATTCACTAGAGGGAAACTTGACACGGAAGGAATCCCGAACATGATCTAAGGTCAACTGATGTCGCTCCACAAAGGCTCTAGCCACGAACGAGTGGGTAGCGCCAGAGTCAAACAGAACACACGCCCAGCGGTTCTTCACCTTAAATCTACCTATAGGAGCACACAAAACTAAGGAACTACCACCATAATACCGCAAACACTCTAGCAAATAAAACTACTAGGCTAGAAAAATAACAAACAACTAACCTGAAATCACCTGAGTCGAGGCTTGAGCCTCCTCGGAAGAGATCACGCTCAGCTTCCCCTTTCCCTTGTCCACACGCTGAGGTGGAGGTAAAGCCTGTAATGGAACTGCAGGGAGAGCTGACTAAACCTGAGGACACCTCGACTTGATGTGACCCTTTTGCCCATACTGATAGCAGACCCTATCCTTGGACAAACACTGGGCCGCATCATTCCCGGATCGCTTGTAAATAGAACATGAGAAACCTCTACTAGGAGCTCCCTGAATCGCATGCACCTGCTCCTTCCTCTGAGCTGCTGACCTCTTGAAACACTTATTAACAGGGTGGCCTGACTGGCCACAGAAACTGCACACCACTCTGCTCCTCTTTCCCGGAACAGCACCGGGTACCGGGGGCTTCTTCTCCTCCACGGACTTCCTCTTGTCCTTCCTAATCTGCTGGCCTCTGCTCTTTGCCGCCTCAATAGCCTCCACCTTCAGAGAAGCCTCTACAACTCTAGCATAAGTCACTGACCCATAAGCACTGGTCAACTGCTGCACTTCGCTCCTCAAACCACCAAGAAATCTCTTAACTTGATCAGCCTCAACGCTGACCAATGCAGGGGCAAAACGGCTCAACTTACTAAATTCTATCTCATACTCACCCACCGTGAGTTGCCTTTGCTTCAGATAGAGAAAGTCATTGATGAGGCGGTCACGCTCGACCGAAGGCAAGAACTTCCTCAATAACATCTCCTTAAACATTTCCCAAGAGCATCCAGCTACTAAGCTCTCCTTCTCTCTCAGCCACCAACTCTTAGCCAATCCTTTAAGCTGATAGGTGGCTAGCATCACCCTCTGGTCACCTACAATCCCTGAGTACGAGAACATCTCCTCCATGGAGATCAGCCAATCATCTATAACCATGAAATCTGCCTTCCCGTCATAAGTGGGAGGGCTCAGCCTCTGAAACTGCGAGATAAAGGCCATCTCCGCTGGCACCACCACTGGAGGTCTCAAGGGTGGAGGAGGAGGAACGGCTAACCCTCCAGCAGGAACTTGCACACCCTGAGCCTGTCCTGCCACAGCTGCCACCAAGGACTGAATCTGAGCTTGCACTTCCTCCAACTGCCTGCCCATGGAATCATTACTCTGACGCAGACTCTCGGTCACCGCATCGTTCTGAGCTCCAGATGACTCACCCTCAGACATGGGAGTCAATCGAGTCGCAGGACGCCTAGCTATCCTAAAATCCTAACAACACAAATTAGATCCTAATACAACGACTAGAACCAAATACTAGTACAGACGATACATATATAGATATAGACTTAAAGCTGCTAAACTTGCTCTAAGAGTTTATCTTTTTAACAAAATTTAGATGGTATGCCCTAACCTAGGATGGTTAACCACCACCTTACTAACTCTTGTGCCTAGATCGGGAATGCATGACTTTATATTATTTTTGAAACTTATGTGTGTACGTATGTCATCCTACAAATCTTTAGCTTGGCACGTTGTGCTTATGCAATGATATGCTATGCATGATTGTGCTATGCATTCTAAAAAAAAGGCCCTAATGCATGTTATGAGCGGCGTACGCATGAAAATGTTATGCATCCCATACTACATAACATTTCCATGCAACGAAAAGAAATCGTTCTTCCAGTTCTCTTGCACTTGATTTTCGTTTTCTCTCTTGCAGGTGCATTTATGGCAATTTCATCAGGCGCTCTTGCGGCAATGAAATTTGACACAGGATTTGACATTGATTTTGACTCATTCCAGCATTCAAATCTGATATTTCTTCACATCCTGCAACTACTAGAAGAACAACAACTGACCATGAGAATCAAACTACCCAGCACAGAAATCAGAGAATTGGTGTACACGGATACTGTCCAAGATGACCGGTAGCATCGCGGGTAACGAAATCTCTCTTACCCCCGATATTCTTACTGAATTGTTTGGATTGAAAAATGGTGAGGAAGAGTTAGAAATTGATTCGGAAGAGTCTGATATAATGCTGAACACAATGGGGTACTCTGGAGATAACCCTAATAAACTACTAAAGAAACACCTATCTGTCGAGTTCAAATTTCTTGCAGATATAGTTGGGAAAATCTTGTTGGGCAAGCATGTCACAACCCGCATTTTCTCCAAGTTAAGAATTATCAGAGTAAGAGAAAACACGCGTCATGATGCCACGTCAAGCAGGGGATAACTGCTGACGCTCAGGCAAAACCACCTACCAACCTAATGAAAGAAAAACATGTGATTAATGATTAGAAAATCAGATATATTTTAGAGGCCGTATCCCTCGGCTCAGTGGATCACCTAGTCCACACAAGAAAACTATATTTATACGCTGCGGAAAAATACTTTATTAGGTTTGACATCCTAAGGAGCGCATAAGAGTCCCAAGAGAACCACTTATGCTATGCAAGACCCTACATTTAATTTATATAGTATATAAGAAAACGGTCTTTATACGTTACTTGAAAAATAGTGATTTAGTTTTATAAAAACATGCCGATCGTGAGTTTTATTTATAATAATAGTTATAGTTTAAAAATAACTAGCAACCTAGCATAAATCCTTCTCAGAGCAAGTAGACTATCTCCAGAAAACGGTAGCAGCATAAGTATATATATCCAGTACAAAGGTAAAAACTACTAGAGGGCGCCAACAACCTCACACGAACCCACTGGAACATATGTATGTCTGTAAGAAAGTACAAGAAAACTACCTCACCAATACGGCAAACGGAACTTTAAAGTCCAAGAGACCACCAACACCACCACTGCAAGCTAGCCACCCAACTGGCTACGGCTCAGAACCTGGGGTATTCCAAAAGAAAACAGAATACCTCAGCAAGCTAAACAAAGTAAAAACTACATGAAAGAGTCAACCCAAGGGACAAAGTAACAAAGAAACCTGCAGTAGGAAGAATCACAACTGTCCAAACAGAACAACGAGAAAAGCATAACGAGCAAAGAAAACAGCAACAACCCAACTCAGGAACAACATCCTGCCGGGCCTACTAGGCTACCAAGAGCCCAAAGTGCTGCAAGCTACCAAGGAAGAAACTTCTAACACCCTAAACTGTGGAAAGTGGAAGTAGTAAAAACAAATAATGAGGAACCGGATCGGAGGCAAACTCAATCCCCCATCCACCATGTCCAAGTCAACAAGCTCGAGGGTCTACACGTGAAAGCACAAGGGACCTTCCACCCACACATGCCCAGCCCGTACCTGGAGTAAGAAAAACAAGAGTGGCCTTGGCTAAATCACACAACTCCACCACCATAAAGAGCTATAAACCACCACTACTAACCACAACCCACGATTCGGCCCTTAAGAAAGTAAAGAAAACGGCCGACAAGGAAAAACCAGAAATATAACAAGAAAACCACTCGGGAACGAAAAACAAGGTAAAGGAAGAGTGTTGAAATGAATAAACACGACAATCGTCTCCAGGGAACGACTAACGATGGAAAACGGGGGTCACGGGCGTGACAAAACTGCTAAGTCTATACGGAGCTCGACGATAGTCGACCGGAGGTCGACGATAGTCGAACGGCTGCCAGACTATACGGAGATCGACTATCTCCACGATGATAGTCGATCGACCTAAGAATAACTGGAGCTCGACGATCTTCATCATGAGATTGATGATAGCCGAACGACCTAAGGCAGAAACCGAGATCGACGATCTCCATTCAGAGATCGACGATAGTCGAACGATTCTAAGACAAATTGAGGCAGGGAATTTCTAGTACTCGAGTAGTTGCCCACTACTCGTGTATTCAAATTCCAGCACTCGAGTAGTTACCCACTACTCGAGTACCCCAACCCTCTACTCGAGTACCCCAACCCTCTACTCGAGTATCCAAAATCCAGCACTCGAGTAGTTACCTACTACTCGAGTATACTAAAACCACTACTCGCGTATCTAAAATCCTGCACTCAAATAGATTCCTACTACTCGAGTAAACCAAACCACTTACTCGAGTAACCCAAATTCCCTACTCGAGTAGTTACCTACTACTCGAGTACTCCAAAGCCTACACTCGAGTAAACCAAACCACTTACTTGAGTATCTAATTCACTACTCGAGTATCTCGACACCCATCACTCGGGTAATTACCTACTACTCGAGTGATACACTGAACAAATTCGGGAATCACCCCCCCCCCCTCCTAACACTCCCTCTCAGCTACACCCAAACCAGAGCAAAATCTGAGCAAAAAATAAACGTCATCACGCCGGCAAATTGGGTTCCAACAGCACAAGGAAGAGGGGGGTTCAATAGGAAGAACTAAGTCCTATAGTTAGCAAGAAAAGGAGAACAACTAGGCCTCTAACCTAGGGCTAACAGGGATCTCAAATTCAGCAAGAAAATTCAAAAAGGAATTTGGCAAGGGCAAGAATACCACTTGCCTCAAATTTCAGCGAAGCTTGGACGGCTTTCCCTCCTCTTCACGCACGAATCCGGCAACAAAGCACAAGGCCAAAAATCTGGACATTGCCGGCGGAAAAACAAGTCAAAACCCGAAATTCAAAACCACAAGCAAGGCCATGAAACTTAGAAATCTTACCGTAGGAATGAAGGTCTTGACGAGAGCAATCCGAATCCACTCTCAGAATCGAATTCCGTCCACAAACGCTCCGGGAATCGGCGGTGGAAGGCAAGGACTCGGCGGTTCCTCCGTTTTCACTCGTACAGGGGCGGCGGTTTCTTATGGGGAAGATGATACGGGGCTTTTCAACTTCTAACCTAAGTATATATATAGATAAATAAATATATTAATATATAATAATATAATTTATTACATAAAGCACCAAAACAACGCGAAAACCGAATCACCTCGGAATTTAATGAAATTCGCACCGTAGCTAAATACCCATGCTACGAACACAACGGTGAAGTCGAAATTAACTTTCGACAAACAGAACTCGAGTTATACCCATCTAAAGCCAAACACAAACATCCCCCCGAGAGGCTACACCGGGTCACCCAAAACGACTCGGCTTGCTAGGGAGATCTTGCCAACAGGCTACAAAATAGGGCACTCAGTTCTAAGGAGCTAAACCACACTCCACAAATGGAACAAGCCACGGAAACGCGTCATCGTAACGCCAACGAGAATAAAAATAATCGCAGGAAAAATCGGGGGCGTTACAAAGCATACTTCACATGATTATATAACCAGGCGTCAATTTCTAGTCATGTGTGTAGTGGTAAACAAAAGGAAGGTGGACTTGGCTCAGATTATCTTTGATCTTATCAGGAAAAGAAATAGTAAGAAGGAAGTGAACTTTGGAAGGATCCTAGGGATCTTCTTAACAGCAAAGGCTGCTGAATCACTGGTATCCCTGACCACATTCATTAATGCCTCAAAGAGACTTACTTGTGCTCTTTTTGGCAAGTGGGAGAGGACCATTACAAAGCCAACCAAGGCTCCTTCCTCTTCCACCAGAACTTCTGAAAGTATAAGGGCTACATCTGCCACTCCTCACCCCTCTGCAGAGATTCCATCCATCCCTCCACCTCCTCCTGATTTTCAAGCTCCATCTCATCCTCAAGTTCAACAAACCCCAGCCTTCACTTCCATTCTAATACATACTCCTACACCACCAGCATCTCTAATTCCTTCCCCTACACATATTCCATCCAATTCTCCCTCTCCTAGGGCTGATACATCCATCCCTACTCCTCCCCAATCTCCTCTTCCAGCTCATCTTGCTGATATCCCCTTCTCCAATCTCTCTTCTATCCCATCCTTCAATCTACTCTCAACTCCTCTGAACACTCCTTCTCCTCAGCATTCTCCTCTACTGGACCCCCTTCCAGAAATGTCCAATCAACCATCTCCTCCAGAAACTATCATCACTACCTCTATACCCTCTCAACAACCTCCTACCCAACCATATGACTCCATATCTTTGAATCCCTCTATCATCCAACCACTTCTTGAGCTCCTCAAGCCTATCCTCTAATCCATCATTGTAGAAGCTATTTCACCTTTGTCTATCTCCATATTCTCTCTCTCTACTCAAATCTCTACCCTCACCTCTACCCTCTCTTCATCTGGGGGCCTGGATTCAGTACATACTGAAACCAAACAGGTGGAGATACTTAATGATGAAGCAGCAGCAGCAGAACCAGCAGCAGCGGGAATAAATGTTTATATTACACTTAATGATGCAGTAGCAGCAGTAGAACCAGCAGCAACAGTAGGAACTAATGTTGATATGGAATCAGATTTTCTACAGTTTCTTGATACTGATATGGAATCGGCTGATATAGAGACAACTGACTCTGGAGAAGATGTAGATAATCAGTGTATAGATATTATAGTATCCAATTCTCAAGAGACCAGCTTGCCAGAAGTTCTGCCTGGAAGGGTCTACTTCATTAAATCTAAATTAAATCTACATAATCTGCTGAAAATTTTTGGTTCCTATATTCAGTTCTGCCTCTCCTCTCCCACTCAATCATCCAGAGCAATAGTATGCTACACCTCCCCTGCTAGTTCAGAAGTGTTAGCCAGTAGAAAGGAAAGTCTGACAGCTCCTCTAACAGAGACAACCAAAGCTGATTCAGTCAGAGCCTCCTCCCCTAAAGAAAAATTTTCTGCTCCAACATTTATCATGGATGATTCTCCAATGCCTGATCTTGATGCCTTGATAATGGCTGATGTTGAAAAAGAGATTAAGACAGCTGCTGAAAGCACTATCACAAGCAAGTCTCCAGGACCAATTAACATTCCTCCTCCAGCTCCTGTCCAGCATGGAAAAACCTCCATTCCAGCTGAGTTCTTAAAAGAGATAGATGACCTGTATGACAATCCTCAATCCTCTAATAATGATGATGATGATGATTCTGATAAGGAATCTAAGAAAAGGAAGCTCTCAAAGAAAAGGAAGGCTCCCCCTCCTCCTGCTCCCAAACCTGGAAATACCAATGATACTCTCTACTATATCCTTCAAAAAATAACCCCATACAAGGGAATGTAGGCCTGGATGTAGCTCTCAAAGAATGAACAGAAGGCCAGGAAGAAATACAGGAAGGATCGTCCTCCTCCTCCTCCACCAGCTGTTGGTGCTTCTAGAATGAGTTCTCAAAAGTCAGATGCACCTTCCAAACCCTCCTACACAAGAACTTATCATAGACAGGAAAGGTCATCCAGTCAGCATTCTGATAGAAGCAGTCACCAGAGAAGTGTTAGTGGTTCAGAACAAATAAAGGAAATTGTTTATCAAAAACCAGAATTCTCTCCTCCTCAACCTCAAACTGAACAAAGAAGTCATTCTGAATCATTCAAGCCTAAAGGAAAATACAGTGAAACTGCACCTCCAAAACCCTTATACACTCTAAGTATCGAAATCCAAGCTGAGACAAACTTTCAAGGACAGTCTACACATTTCAAGCCTGTTGCACTGCTACCCTCACAGGAAGATCAATCTTCAGCCATTCAGAATGATGATTCAAACTTCAGGATGGACAGACTCAAAGAATTAATTGCTTTGTCACAAATGAAAAAGGCCAGAGAAAAAGGACAGGATCCAACAAAATTCTCCACAATGTCTACATACAGAGAAAAAGAACTTGAAAGGCTTCAGATAAGCAAGAAACTATTTGATCCTACTGAATATATGGCTAGACATCCAGAAGTAATTGTTCCCAGAACATCAACTCAGACAGTGATTGGAGCTGCTAATTTATATAATTCAAAAAGAGAAGCTGAAAATCCTAACAGGGAAATTATATTTACAAATCCAGGAGAAAAGAAGATGGAAGAAAAATCCAAGAAGTAGTAGCAGAGAATCCTGAAGAAAAATTGCTACTTGTGGTATACTTTGATAAACTTATGTTTTTATTATCTCTTACAAAGCTAGGTACTAATATCTGCTGCACTTGTTATTAAATTATCTGCCAGATATATGCTATGTTCCAGCTTTGTGTATTTTTTTATTGAGTCTGTAATCAGTGACCTCACCCAAATAGGGGGAGATTGTTGGAATCTCTAGTTGAATTTGGGCTAGGTTCACTGAGTTAGGATATGACCCAATATGTATAAATCAGGATCATAGGTGTGTCTTAGAGTCTAGGGCAAGTCCTTCTAGTCAAACAGTACAAAGGACCAGCCTCCATCACTGCCAAAGACTAAAGACTTAGAGAGATCAAGAATTAGAAAAAGAAATCTACGTTCGTCGATCTCAGGTCGACGATAGTCGTGCTCAGCTCGACTAACTCAGAGCTAAAATCTCTGATCTAAGCTCGACGAACTCCGTTCTCAGATCGACTAACTCTTCAACACTCAGCGCCATAATTCACTAAAAGCCAAGACTGACTCAGAGACAAGGAACACTCGATGCTAGATGTGTTATTAACTCAACACCAATAGATTGACCAAGTTCTTAGGTCGACTAACTTCACAGTCTCAGGTCGACGAACATAGAGCGTAGAATTAGTCAGTTTATGCACAGAATTTGATTCACAGAGCTCAGGTCGACGAAAGAAGATCTCAGGTCGACGAAGGCTGATCAGAGGTCGACGAAATCTCAGGTCGATGAAAGCTAATTTGAGGTCGACGAAAGCTGATTAGAGGTCGACGAAAGCTGATCGCAGGTCAACAAAAACTATAAGATATTTTGTTATTTATTCTTTCTCTTTCTGTCTCATCATTTTATTTCCATTATAGGCTATTAATTCCCTTGCAAATCAATACACTCATATTCTCTGAATAGAGCCGTTACTGGCAGCATTTATTGCTAACATTCTCCATGGAATTAATTGCTTATATCTCGGGACAGACATAGAATAGAATATTTGACAGCATTCTTGCCGTTTTCTTATTTCATAGATTTCGGCTAAACATTTATTGCAGAATTTCTTTTGAATTCGATCAAGTTGCAGTCATTCAAAACACATCTCCCTGCCAAGAAAAGAGATAAAATAGAAGAGCAGAATTTGATCATCACCTTTGAATCATAGCAAAGAAAACGTCCTGAAGTGCAGTGAAAAACAAATCTCAGAAAAATCAAATGCTCTCAAGAGAAGAAGAAAGAACAATCATCACCATCAAGACTCTTTCTTTCTTTCTCTCCCTCTTTGTTTTCAGGGATCTCAAGTGACAGCAATATTCAAATCAGTCAAGGATCTCTGAAAAGCTGAAGGCCTACACCCTTGAACAAAGCTTCCACTCCTGAACAATTCAAGATCTCAGGGGGAGCTTTGACAACAAATAAGAATCCACACAGTCTTTTAATTTTGACTTGAGAAAAGAAGACTTACATCACTCTCTTTTTCCCCCTTTGTACAGGGTTTTAATTCCCTTCAAAATTATTCTTGTTGCAAGTCTCCTTCCAAAAGACTTGAGGTTTGGTTTTTGAGAACCTGATCAAAAGCTCATTGGTGACAGTCACCTGATCAAAACCTATAGTGGATTCCTACCAAGGGTGGTAGAAGAGTGGATGTACCCAATTATGGGAACCACTATAAATTTCTTGTGTTGTCTGGTTGCTCTTTCTTTTTTGTTCTTTTTGTTGCTGTGTTAGTTAGATATTCTGTGATCTTTGATTTACTTTAATCTGTGATAGTTAGATATAGTTGTTAAAGATAAAGATAGTATACTGTTAGAGAAGAAAGTTTTGAAAACACATAGACATACTCTATTCACCCCCCCCCCCCCTCTAAAGTATATCAGATATAACCCTAACTTTCAGTGATGAGGTCTTCTCTTTTCTCTAAATAATAGAGAAGACAAGTGGATATGTTATTATCAAGACTGCTTCTGAGATGTTGAGATGGTTCAGAAAGTTGGAGCCTTGCTAAGGGTATAGGTCTTTAGCCTTGTCTGAATTAATACTGGAACTTTCTGACTGATCCAAGATGTTGTCCTTGAATGTTCCTGGAGGAGAAGATTGAAGAAGACTCTTGATAGTGATGGATGTTCTTCTTCAGTCTTCAGAAAGGACAAGGAAGAAAACATAATGTTTTCTACACTGGAGAGAGTTCTAAATGTTCAGTATGTGTCTCTTTGTATTCTTGTGTGTTGTATATTCTCTTTTGATGTCTATCTAAGTGTCTATCGACTGAAAAGAGAAAATCTCCTTTATATTCTGCAGTCAATAATTTCTCCTTTGAAATTTGAATTTCTGGCATTAATTATTGATTGCCCTGGAGAAAGAAACGGCTGGAATATTGACTTAAATGAGTTTCCCCAACTTTCCCTAATAAAATAAGCAAGTAATTAACCTGATGAAGACCATAATTAATGCTGTCAATAACGAATATATTCAGGTGAACATGAGCATTAATTACTCAGGAATATTACTGCTAAATAATATAGAAAATAAGGGACAGAAGTAAGGAAAACTTCTCATTCTGGCTCAGGACAGAATTCGTCGACCTCTGAAATGAATTCATCGACCAGAGTTCCAAGTTCGTCGACCTGAGAATTCCTGTTAGTCGACCTGAGCTCTGCAAACTGCATACTGAGAATAACTTGCCAATTTTGTGCTCTGAGTTCGTCGAGTTGAGAATCTGTCTGAAAGAATCGATCATTGACCTGAGCTCGAATATCATCGAGCTCAACTCAGAGAAATAACTCTGAGTTCGTCGATCTGAGATCGATGATTGTCGAGCTGAGTTCGAAGAACTTTGAACTGATAATTTTGATCTATGAATCTTCTAAGTCTTGAATCTACTGAGGTCCTATGCTGGCTGGTCAAAGAAGGTTGAACCCAAAGACTAGCCTAAACTCTAGGTCTACTTGACTTGACCCTTGTTATACAATGTGGGTCAGACTCATCCTAATTTAGTGAACCTAGCCCAAATCCAACTAGGGATCCAACAATCTCCCCCTATTTAGGTGAGGTCAATAAAATAAATTAAAGAAACAATCATATAGCATAAACACATATATCTGACAGAAATAAAACATTCAACAGATATTTACAAATAAGTGCTTCATGATTAGACACACAGAGTTCAAAAAAATAAAAATAAAACATAAACAAAATCACTTGTTCTGCTTAGGCTTTTCTTTCTCGGGCTTCTAGAAAGCTATCTGAAAATGATTTCTCTATTAGGATCAGTAGCTTATTTCTTTGTCATGGTCAAATCTGATGTACCAATTATATTGACAGATGTGGCTCTTGGAACTACAGCTTCTGGATGCAGGCTCATATAATCATCAATATTGAAAAATTTGTTAGCTTTGGCATACCTCTTTAGTTCTTCCTTTCTGTATGATGACATAGCTGAATATTGAGAGGAATCCTTTCCTTCAACCTTGGCTTTGTTGATTTGAGAAAGTCCTATCAGTTCATGAAATCTGGCCATTTTAGTCGTTGTATCCTGCTCTGGATCTACAAATGGTATTGGAGGAGATGCTGGCCTTTTAGGACTTGAGTCCTTTTGTGAATCATCAAAGGAGTCTGTAGTACTTCTTTTATATGTAGACGGATGAGGTTTGCTTTGAGATGACTGATGCTGACTGCCTGGATTGGAATGTCTCTGATAGGTTTTAGTGACTAGTGGAGATCTTTGAGATACATTTCCAGAGGCCCCAAAAGATGGAGGAGGAGGAGGGTCTTTCCTAAATTGCTTTGGAGGAGACTTGTACCTCCTTCTCTTCTTTCTTTCTTTCTGCTCATTTTTAGATAGCCACATCCACTATGGCATCAATGGGTATGGAGTAATCTTTTGCAAGATATAGTATGGAGTATCATTGGTGGGATTTTTCTTAGGAGCAGCCTTTGGAACAATTTTTCTCTTCTTAGCAACCTTCTTTCTTGCCTTGGGATCATCAGATTCATCAAAATCTTCTTCATCAATATCATCATCAGAAGATCCTTGAGGATTATCATACATTGCGTCTATCTCCTTTAAAGTTTCCTCTGAGATTTTTTTTTCAGCTTGAGGAAGTGCTTAAGGTTCAATAACTTCAGGTAGAGCAATATTCTCAGTGACCATCTGATAATCTTCTACATCTTTGTCAGCCAATAGGAATTCATCTAAATAAGGATCATTATGAATATGTGCAAGTTCTTGTGCCACATCTTGAGCAATCAATTCATCTAAATTAGGGATTGGGCTATCATCCATAATATAAGTTGGGCCTGATGGTTCCATAATTATTTTAATAGCAAAACTTTCCTTCAGTTATTAACAACTTCAGGACTTATTGGTGCAGTGTAACAAAAAATAGCCAAAGATGGCTCTGAGCAAACTGCTGGAAGATAATTTATATATATATAAACAAAACATTTCAATAAACAAAACAAATCTACTTTGGGATTGATAAAACAATCACCAACATTCAAAATTTATGGGAGAGTAACTTCCTCATCTGCACTCAACATATTAAAATCAATTGATTTAGCCTCTATAATCATCTGTACATCTATTGTTGGGAACTCAACAATCTACAAAACTGTTACTGCTTCTGCTACTGCTGCTAGAGGAGACACTGGAGCTTGTTCACAGGATATCTCCCCCTTCCTGGCTTTAGAGCGTCCTGAAGCAAGGCCCCAAGAAGAAGGAATAGTAGGGGAAGTAGATAGAAGAGCAGAGAGGGTAGAGATGGATTCAATAAGAGGTTTAATAGCCTCTGGTATGAGTTATTTGAGTATTGGAGTGATGATCTTCAGAAGAGAGAGAATGGAAGTGGGATCCATTTTCATGAACTCAGAGGGTGTCTGAGTTGATACAGAAGGATTGATGGTGGATGATGACAGATGAAAGGGTATGGAATCTAGCATTTGCTCATCTTAAGGTGATGGAGTATGGATGGGGGATGACAGTAGATCAAAATTTGGTATGGATGTAACATTATAGAGGGGGATATCAGCTAGATATTGAGTAAGAGGGGATTGAGGTGGAGTGACATGCTCTGGAGTGTGAGGTGGAGTTGCATGCACTGTAGATTGGGGTGGAGTTGGTTGGTGTTCAGATGATTGAACTGGTGAAGGATGATTGACTGGGGATGCAGGAGGTGTTGGTGTTTGGGCTTGACATGTGGATGTTTGTTGGAGGGTTGTTGAAGGTGTTTGAACTTGAGGAGGTGTTGGTTGTTGAGATGAAGGTGGAGGGGATGGAATCCTGATGGAGGGGACATCTTCAGGGGGTGGGGGAGCAGCTGATACAACTCTGGTATCCTCAGATTCCCTGGAGGAGGAAGAAGCCTTTGATGGCTTTGGGATATTCCTCTCCCACCTGCAAATAAGGCATATGTGAGCCTTTTGGAGGCATTGATGAATATGGTTTGGGAGACCAGGGATTCATTAGCCTTTTCATGAAGGAAGATTCCTAGAATCCTTCCAAAGCACACCTCTTTTTTGTTGTTATTTTTATTTATTAGATCAAACAATATTTTAGCCCAGTTCACTGGCTTCATGTTGACCACTGCACACATCACTAGGAACTGCTGCCTGGTGATATAGTCATGGGCAGTATGCTTGCCCAGCAGTACCTTGGTCACCACATCAGCTAAAAATTTATAATCAGCAGACAAATGTTTCTTCAGCAGTTTATTAGGGTTTTCTCTAGTATGACCCATCTTAATCAACATTTAATCATATTCAGTACTGTCTATTTCCAAATCTTCTTCTCCATTCACTAATCCAAATATTTCAAATAAAATGGTGGGGGTGAGAGAAACTATGTTACCCGATATTGTCCCTGTCATTGTATCGACATCTAATGTGGAGGAGGTGAAAACCCATTCTCGAATTTCTATTGCAGCAATCTTTATCCTTGTTTTCATAAGGTTCTTCAAATGTTGTCCTTCAAACAATTTCAGAATATCTAAGAATATTTGATTTGAGTGCTGGAATGACTCAAAGTCTATGTCAAATCAATTATCGAACTACATCGCCGCAAGGGTGCTCGCTAGAATCACCATGATCACCTGCAAAAGGAAACAGAGAGTCCAAGTGCAAGGGAAATAGAAAGCGCAGGATGGAGCTCGAAGAAAACCTAGATATAAAGTTTTTCAGAACAGGAAATGACAAACTCCGTCCTACGAAATAAAGAAAAATTCTTCGATCTGAGGTCGACAAAATATTTTATTAACAAAAGAGTTCGTTGATCTCAGTCTGAAGAAGGAAAAACTTTTCGTCGTTCTCAGGTCGACGAAATTTTTTTGAAGCCAGATCATCGATCTTCGGTCGACGAAAATGACTCACACCGAGAGTTCGTCGATCTCAGGTTGACGAATTCTCTCATGAACTTTTATCAGTTCGTCGATCTCTGGTTGACAAACTGTGCCATATTCTTCGACCACAAACAGAAATTAAATTAATGCATCTCCATTGATCATACCAAGCTGATTCAGAAAGAACAGATGGTTCCTCTCATCCAAGAGTTTGGTGAAAATATCTGCTCTTTGCAAATCATTATAGATATAGACAAGATTAATTTTCTTTTTGTCCACACACTCTCTAATAAAATGATGTCTTATTTATATATGCTTAGTTCTACTATGATGCACTGGATTCTGTGTGATAGAAATTGCACTTGTATTATCACGAAGTAGAGTTGAATTATTTAAGTTGAAACCATAATATAAGAGGTTGTTTTGAATCCACAGTATCTGTGAACTACAACTTCCAGCTGCTATGTACTCATCTTTTGCTATTGATGTAGACACAGATCTTTGCTTTTTACAAAACTAGGAGACAAGTATAGCACCAAGGAACTGGCATGTTCCTGATGTGCTCTTCCTGTCCACTCTACATCCAGCAAAGTCAACATCTGAGTATCCAGTTAGCTCAAATTCGTACTCAGTTGGATACCAGAGTCCTAAATTAGGGCAACTCTTTATATATCTTAAAATCCTTTTTAAGAAAATAAGGTGAGATTCTTTAGGGTTCACCTAGAACCAAGCACAAAGAATGGTAACAAACATAATATTTCGCCTACTTGCTGTGAGATATAACAAGGACCCAATAATGGCCCGAAATAATTTCTAATCAACAAGTTTCCCATATTCATCAGAATTACTCACAACATTTATATCCATGGGTGTTTTCTTTGTTGAGGCATCAGCCATCCCAAACCTTTTTATCAGCTCTTTAGCATACTTGGATTGGGATATGAAGATGCTATCAGGGGTCTGCTTTACTTGGAGACCAAGGAAGTAGGAGAGCTTACCCATGCTACTCATATTAAACTTGGAATGCATAAGGTTGGAGAACCTTTTGCATAGTTTGGAATCAGTAGAACCAAATATAATGTCATCTACATATATTTGTACTAACAAGATTTTATCATGATGATGCTTAGTAAATAAAGTCATATCTACTATTCCTCTAGAAAATTTATGCTCTAAGAGAAAGCTAGCGAAGGTTTCATTCCAAGATCTTGGAGTTTGCTTTAAACCATAGAGAGCCTTATGCAATTTGAAAACATAAGAGGGATGAGTTGAAGAGATAAAACCTGGTGGTTATTCCACATAGACCTCTTCTTTGAGTTCACCATTTATAAATACACTCTTTACATCCATTTGATAAAGTGAGAACCTATTGTAGGCAGCATATGCTAAGAATATTCTGATTGCTTCAAGCCTTGCAATAGGGGAAAATGGTTGGTCATAATCTATGCCTTCCTCTTGTCTATATCCTTGAGCAAGTAGTATGGATTTGTTCCTTATAATAGTACCTTGAGCATCTAGTTTGTTTTTAAATACCCATTTAGTTCCAATGACTGGGTAGTCTTTGGGCCTTATAACTAAATCACAAACTCTACATCTCTCAAACTGGTTGAGCTCCTCTTGCATTGCAATGATCTAGTGTGGATCTTGCTCAACATCTTTATATGATTGGGGCTCAGTTTGAGTTATGAAGCATACATGCATCATGTCTTGGTGGAGTTGATTCCTTGTCAGTACACCCACTGATAAGTCTCCAATCACTTGAGATACTGGGTGATCTCTAAGTGTGACTATTTCAATAGGAGGAGCTAGTTTATCAATAGCTTGGGGAGTTAATTCCTCTTGTGGAATTAAGTTAGCTGTTGTTGGCTCTTCATTGAACTCAGTGTCTTCATCTTCACTTTCTTCAGCAACATGTGGAGAAGGATGTGTAATATCCTCATTGGTGCGGGTCTACTAATCCAACATCTCACACAAGTTAGGTACCTACAAAGTTTTACTGGTAGAAGTTATCTTCTCCTTGTAAAACATATTAGTCTCATCAATTGAAATATGAATAGACTCTTCAATTTTCATGGTTGATTTATTATATTCCCTATAAGACTTGCATACTTGGGAATATCCGAGAAAAATTCCAACTTCAGACTTGGCTTCAAACTTTCTAATATATTTCTTGTTGTTGTTATGAATGTAACAGACACCACCAGAAACTCTAAAATAATCTACTTTAGGTTTATTCCCTTTGAGTAGTTCATAGGGGATCTTGCCCTTAAGCTTGTGTATCAAACTTTTATTCAGGACATAGTTAGTTGTTTTCACTATCTCTACCCAAAAGGACAGGGTCAAGTGAGCATCTGCAAGTAATGTGCCTATAGCTTCAATGAGTGTTCTGTTTTTCCTTTCAGCTACCTCATTTTGTTGAGGAGTTCTAGGAGCAGAGAAGTAGTGTCAGATACCTTTCTTCTCACAGAATTCTTGTATGGGAAGAGACTCAAACTCAGTACCAAAATCACTTCTGATCAATGCAATTGGAGTAAAGTACTCAATCCTTATGCTCTTAAGAAAATCTATAAGAACCTTGATGTTATCTTACTTGTTTCTCAAGAAGAACACCCAAGTGAACCTTGAGAAGTCATAAACAATTACTAAGGTATAAGACTTCCCTCCTAGGCTCTATACAGCAATGGGTCCAAAAAGATCCATATGGAGCAAGTATAGTATCCTAGGTGAATCACTCTTATTAAGTGACTTAAAACTATTTTTAGTTTACTTGCCTAACTGACAAGCCATGCAAAGGCTTTCTTTTTTGTAGGGGTAATAAGGCAATCCTCTAACAAGGTTGTCCCAAGAAAGTTTAGCAATGTTTTTCAGCTTTATATGACCTAATCTCCTATGCCAAAGATCATTATTATTACTGGTTTGGTTAAACAAGCATATTTCAGTTTTAGCTAACTTAAAATTAACTATATAGATATTTCCTACTCTAGTGCCAGTTAAAACTACTTGGTTATCAACTGAAGTAATAATACAGAAAGTTTTGTTAAATGATACCTGAAACCTTTATCACATAACTGACTTATGGATATAGGGTTGTGCTTCAATCCACTTACATATGCAACCTTCCTGAAGGGTATTACTCCAATTTTGACCTTTCCATATCCTTCAGTCTGGCCATAATTGGAATCACCAAATATTACTTTGGGTCCTAGCTTTGACTTATATGTTATTAGGTTATCCTTGTTTCAAGTCATATGCTTTGAATAGCCACTATCCAGATACCACTGTTGCTTTGTGGTGGGATAGTCTTTCACTTGCAATAAAATAAATTAGCTATTCTTGACCCAGGTTACCTGGGGTCCTTGTTGATTTGAATAACTAAAGCTAGAAATATATGAGTATTCTGGTTGATTCTTGTAACCTAAGGGATGATATCTTCTGGGTGGAATTATCCATTAATTAAAGGGATTAATGTTTTGTCTTTGTTGATTAAAAGTCCTATTAGAATTAAAGTTTCTATTATTACAAACTGGGGTCGACGAATTCTAGTACGTTTGTCGATCTGAGGTCAATGAACGAGGATGAGTTCATCAAACTCCACTTAGAGAATGAAGGTATTCATTCTCTGGGCCCCAATTTCGTTGATATCTGGTCGACGAACCATACTGGTTTTGTTGATCGCAGTTTAGAAAATAGTTATAATAGAAGTTTGGGTTCTGAGTTCGTCGACTTGAGTTCGACGAACTGTACACATTTCTTCAATCTGAGTTCGACGAAATCTACTAAACTTTGTTATGGTTAAGATTTTTCTTATTATTTCTTCTTTTGTTATTCTTTTGTTTTAATTCTATTTCTTTAACATTATTGTTATGTTCTATTTTCTCTTTACTTTTTCTGAAACCAATTTTATAGGAGTTGTTAAGATATTCTTCTGAATTAGTGCGGGTTGGCTTGATGAAGCACCTAAGCCCAGCATGCCATTAAGCCTTGCATTCATTGTGCTTGTGATGTTCATCAGCTTGATACTTCTCCCATTTAGGGATTCTTCAAGTTGTCTAGTCTCAGCTAATTTAGATTTTAATGATATAATCTATTCATTAGCTAAAGTTATTTCATCTTTTAATTTGATATTTTCAAAAAGCAGGTTTTATTATTCAGTTCTAAATCAAGAATTAATTAAATCAAAACATAAGGACTTGAATTCAGTTCTAAATTCTTCTGAATCGAAATCAAAAGAACACGGTACCTGATCTTCTTCAGATTTAGAGTATTCATTGTCTGATTGTTCAACTTCTGCTTCTAAACAACTACATGATGCATTGATGGCCATCAGGCAAATCTCCTTTGCCTTTGCTTCCTCTTCATCTTCACTGGAGCTGAAAGATGAAGATTCATCTTCAGTCTCACTCCATGTCTCAGCCACAAAGCCTTTCTCCTTCCATTTGTGCTTATTGGAGGAGGGCTTGTTGTAGTATTATTTCCTTATTTCTTTTTCTCTTCTTCTCTCCTTCTTTTTGTTCTATGGACACTCTAAGATGAAGTGTCAAGGCTTCCTGTAGCCAAAATAGACAACTTATTTTGTGGGAGTCTTGTCATACCTGGGCTTATCATCTTTCCTTAATGACTTCCTCCTGAAGTCTTTCTTGCCCATCTTGTAAAATCTCTTGGCTAAGAGACTTAGAAATTCTTTATTGACTGTTGGGGCTTCTGATTCTTCATTTGCTTTTAATGCAATACTTTGCTCCTTTCTGCCTGATGAAGGTGTCTTCTTCTCTATAGACTCTCTAGACTTTATCAATTGCTCATAAGACTTGAGCTTTCCAAGTAGAGATTCTGTGGAGATCTCATTAAGACTACTGTATTCCTTGATAGGCTAGATTCTTGAATCCCATGAGCTGGGGAAGCACACGAGGATTTAGTCATTAAATTCTATCAGGGTAATGTCTTTGTCCAAAGTCTTTAGCTCATTGATGATTGAGCTCAGTCTGTTATACATGTCACTAACAGACTCTGATTCATCCTTTTTGAAGTTCTCATATTGTGAGATGAGATTGGATCACTTATCCTCTCTCTCATCTGCTGAGCCAGAAACCATCTGGTTAAGGGAATCCCAGATAGCCTTGGCTGATGTGCACTCAGCCACCTTCTGGAAAATGTCATCAGGCATTGTCTGAGCCAGAATATTCATGGCCTTTGCATCAGCTATTTTGGCCTTTTTCTGAGCATCTGTCCACTCGAGTGGTGGAACAACATGTGTGTTGGAACTAGCAGTAGTTGTTGCCACTGGAACTGGTGGTCCTGTCAAAATAGAATTAAAGATATCCTCATCAATAGAGTTCATATACAACTTGATTCTTGCCTTCTAGATAGCGAACTTATTTAAGTTGCAAACTGGAGGTCTAGTGCTTGTATAGTCTTTTTTCTGTGCCATTATATGATAAAAGAAAAACTAAGAAAGGAAAATCAGATCTAGCAAGGATCTTTTGGTTCAAGTATTAGCTTGTACAACCAAAGGAACACCCCTCTGATACCAATTGAAAGATGGGGGTTAGACCTGATTTACTCTAGAGGGGGGGGTGAATTGAGTAATTAAAACTTTTGCTATTTTTAATATTTATATCAGAGTAAAAATAGGTTATACCAATAATAATATAGCAGGAAATAAAAAAAGGTTAAACTAATCTATCTATCACAGAACAGCAAGAATAGAAAGAAAATGAACACACACAGACAACACAAGAATTTTACAGTGGTTCCCCAACTTGGGTACATCAACTCTTCTACCACCCTGGTAGGAATCCACTATCAGGTTTTTGATCAGGTGACTGCCCCCACAAGATCTATTTTTAGGGAGTTCTCACAACAATTTAGGATTTTGATCAGGTGCCCAAAAACCAAGAATAAACTTTTGAAGGGAGTTAATAAACCCTTTATACAGGAGGTGAGAGAGGGGTGATGAGGTCTTCTCTTTTCTCTAAACAATAGAGAAGAAAATTGGATATGTTGTTGTCAAGACTCCTTCTGAGATGTTGAGATGGTTAAGAAAGTTGGAGCCTTGCTCATGGTGTAGGTCTTCAGCCTTGTCTGAATTAATCCTGAAACTTTCTGACTGATTCGAGATGTTGTCCTTGAATGTTCCTGGAGGAGAAGATTGAAGAAGACTCTTGATAATGATGGATGTTCTTATTCAGTCTTCAGAATGGACAAGTAAGAAAACAGAACGTTTTCTGCACTGGAGAGAGTTCTGAATGTTCAGTATGTGTCTCTCTGTATTCGTGTGTGCTGTATATTCTGTTCTGATTTCTGTCTAAGTGTCTATCCGACTGAAAAGATAAAATCTCTTTTATATTCTGTAGTCAATAATTTTTCCTTTTAAATTTGAATTTCTCACATTAATTGTTGATTGCCCTAGAGAAAGAAACGGCTAGAATATTGACTTAAATGAGTTTCCCCAACTGTCCCTAATAAAATAAGCAAGTAATTAACCTGATGAAGATCATTATTAATGTTGCCAATAACGGCTATATTCAGGGGAATATGAGCATTAATTACTCAGGAATATTACTTCTAAATAATATAGAAAGTAAGGGATAGAAGTACGGAAAACTTCTCATTCTGGCTCGGGACAGAATACGTCGACCTATGGACGGAATTCTTTGACCAAAGTTCCATGTTTGTCGACCTGAGAATTCCCGTTGGTCGACCCGAGCTCTACAAACTGCATACTGAGAATAACTTGCCAATTCTGTGCTCTAAGTTCGTCGAGCTGAGAATCTGTCTGAAAGAATCGATCATTGACCTGAGCTCGAATATCGTCGAGCTCAACTCAGAGAAATAACTATGAGTTTGTCGATCTGAGATCGACGAATTTCGTGCTGACTTCGAAGAACTTCGAACTGATAATTTTGATCTTTGAATCTTCTAAGTCTTGAATCTACTAAGGTCCTCTTCTGGCTGGTCCATGAAGTTTGAACCCAAAGACTAGCCTAAACTCTAGGACTACTAGACTTGACCCTTGCTATACAATGTGGGTCAGCCTCATCCTAATTTAGTGAACCTAGCTCAAATCCAACTAGGGATCCAACAGTCACTTCTCTTCTACACCTTCATCTTTTCCTTATTCCTCTCCGGTCCAACCATGACTGAGGAGTAATGGAAAACTGTGTTTGTGTTGTCGTAGCACAGAGAACAAGTTGAAAGATTGTGCAGAATTTCAGTGCCAGTTAGAGGAGGATGATGAACCGGGTATCCGATTCATTCCATCCACCTCTCAATTGGCTGCCCCTTCGATTCTCATGATATATTTGTAATACCACCTTGTCTATGGGGGACTGCTACAGATATACCCATCATACTTTCTGCAGATCAGTGTGACAACATTATGGGGGCCGTCTCTCCCTATGCATTCTTCCCCTATTTTAGATTCACCCCTGGAGGAACCTGCACATATTTTCTCTGATGTTGTTGTTCCTCCGCTTTCTTTGCAAGAATTATCTATCCAAATTTTTAGTGAGTCGGTTAATGATGTTATGCCAGATAGTGATTCAGAGCCTGAGGTTGCGCTAGTGTGGGACAAGGACGTTATTCTCTCTAATGGATAGTGAGACACCTTGGAACATGATGACGCACCGAGGTGGGATGATGAGGAGAACCTTTTTGATGAGGAAGTTTTCACTTCCTTGTTGAATGAGGAGGTACAAACCACCACTGAGGACCTCGAACTCTCGGATTCCCCTTGCTATGAATCATATGACACCGACGTTGATCAATGCTTGGATCCTTCTGGGAGTGAGACCGGGACCACTCCCCCTATTTTTGATTATTTTAGTTTTTCATCTCCTTTATTTCTTGATCCCCTTTCTGTATCTGAGCCTATGCGGGTTGAGTCTTCACATGTGCTTCAAGAGGAATTGGAGCTTTCAGCTCGAGTAATGGATGATAACGTCCTCTTTCGCGAGGAGGTTGATTCCTTCTCTGTTGAGGAAGCTCCATTAATTGCTTTCTCCTCATGTCGTCTCCCTGTAGACGATACCTTGCTGGGCAAGGATTTATTTTGTTGTGAGATGAGTGAGGACCATCGCTCCTCCTCTTCTTACTTCCTATTTCCTCTGCCTGTGAGGAGCAGGTATGATTACTTGGGCAGAGGGGTAACTGTTTTATCGCCGCATCGATACCCGTTACCGAAACAGATAATGGAACAGTTACCTATGTACTTTTCTTTTCATAGGCCTATTAGCTAGGAATGTATAAAATTTAATAAGTCATGCTGGAAGGATAATAACCCCAATAATTATCTTACATTTCCTGCATTTTTATTTTTCATGTTTATCTTAGTTTTAGTATTTCTTTGTATTTTGTCTATTTTTCTTTTGCTTTTGCAGAGCTCACCCTTGCAGGTATTCATGGAAAATTCGTATTTGCTAGGTTGTGATTCTTCGTTTGGCGGACCTGCTTCTATTTTTTCACACGTCTTCTCGTATGCTCACTAGTTAAGCATTGGCTAACCTCTCCCCTTGTCTCTATCTAATTTTAATTTCAATATCATATGTTGTGTAGCTTAGTTTAAGTCTAGGGGAGAGCCAGTATTTGTTACCTTTTTCACGCGCACATTTTATTTGCATACTAGAAGCTTTATTGTTTTATTTTGATTAGTTTATTGCATCGCACACCACTGCACCCACATGAGCGTGTGCTTAGCTGTTAGCGTGCTGCGAGTTAATCTCGTTTATTTTGTATGATTTGGGAAAATTATTGTGCTGGCATAGGATTGTGAGATAGAGTAAAATATTGACTCCTGCAGTGCTCCTAGTCGAGTGCTCTCGTCTCTTGTAGAAATTGGTGTAAATTTAATTTTTCTGTATGCTTATAGTTATATATATTTTTTCTAATTGCGTAAATACTGTTTATTCTACTCAAAAATTTGTGAATCCGGTGTGAATCCGACGGTAGCATAGAGATGTGTGTAGACGGCCGTTAGATTCGTTTTGCTCGAGTCGGGATGATGGATTGTCTTTCTTGCTGGCTAGAACCTGCCCCAAGCTATTCTTGAAGCATGCGCATAGGTTTGTTCAATCACATGAGCGTGATGTGGGCCATCATTTTGGCCCGGTTGAGCTTTGTACCATTCCTAATGTCTTATCCTCGCTGGCCCCGATGTGCCTACCCCTTCTTTTGATTCAACTCCACCATTATTTCACCAAAGCCTCATAGCTGATGCTAGTCGCACACCCAAGTCGAGTTTTAGTGTTTTTTATATTTATTTTGGGGTGTTGATGTGGTGATATTCCTTGTGAATATGTGGATGTGCTCCAAAGTTTTTATTTGCTGAAATTGTTAAAATAAAAAGATGATTTGAAAAAATATATAAAAATTAATTGTGAAAAAGAAAAGTGAAAAGAAAAAGTATAATTGAAATTTCTTTTTGAGATGAGATTGTATTAGGAGTAGGCGATGCACACACCCATATTTTAAAAATTAAGTCTGGGGGTGTGGTGTAACCGCATGTATTTTGGTTAGCGGATAGATTCTTTTTTATGCTAGCTCATTTAGATTTGGTGCATAGACTTCTTATTTATCTTTGTTTACCACACCGAAACCCAAGCCCCATCTCTTAACCTAAAGTCCTACTGATTCGTGTGTGCACCAAACCAATGTTGTGGAGAGAAAGCGAACGAGCAAGCATATTGTCACCGATATTGGTGGATTCCTTTAGAGGTTATCCCAAGCCCCAATCTTTTGCAATGCTCTCCTTAGCGAATAGTCTACTTTCTCCCTACGCGTGACCAGAAGATTCACCGTGATTCCATTTTTGAGTAGTAATAAAATATTGATACGCATTGTGAAAAGTATAAACTATTTTGTATATTTAGAAATTTCCTCTATTATATTTTTACACGCGTGAGCATGCAACTTCGCATGGTACTACATATCTCAATTTCTATGTTAGCTAGTTTATTTTCCCTATCTGCATAGATTTTGTTTGCTTGAGATGCGCAAATAGGTAAGTGTGGGGGTATGATGAGTCCTATTTATATACTTATTTTCAGACTCATCTGGGCTAGTTTTCTTGATGATGCACTACACTTGAGAGCCATAATTTTTCATATTTGTTACTATGTCCATTCCATGTGAAGTGCACTTTAGGCCCATTTTTAGTGTGATTTCGTAGTTACTGTACTTTTGCACTATACTTGGTATTTTTCTGTGTCTGGAGAATGTGGAGTGCCCATTTCGGCGGCTCTTCTGGTTTTACTGCAGGTACAAAGGTCGTGTGAGTGTTCCGAGATTGTTTGGGAATGTTTTTTCACCTAAGGGCCACTGATCGTTCGTTTGTACACATGCGCGGTAAGTGGACTCCTTAGCGCATGACCTCTGGTCGTGCGCAGTCAGTTCATCGAACCCCAAACAGTACAGGAACACTGCACACGATCATTGGATCTATAACACACAACCACTTTTATGAGCCACTGATCGTGTGCACTATTCTCCATTTTTCCAATTTCTGTCTGGGGCAATCATATGACCATTGGACATAGTGCGCACGACCTCTGGTCGTGTGCCACTGATCGTGTTCATTGATTCCATTTTTTACTAGGTTCTTCCATGCCAAAGCGCACTATCACTTTGGCCGAAACTGTAGTCTGATACCAAATTGTAACACCCCCATCCATCATATGGAATATAATAGAAGGTCCAGCCGGGGCCCCACACCATATACCACGGACAGTTAGCGGAGTTACGTATTAATACTAAAATACCACCGTAGGAATTCGAATCCTAACTCAGAGCATTCTAGCGGAAGCTTTTTAAAACTGTTATAAGAACCCATTAACAACACATGAATGTCCACTACAGCAATAATAGGAATCAAAGAACATAAACAAAAGACTTGGCCTTAAGGCCTTACAATAGTTTGCTTAAATAGTAAGTGTTTTACATACTTCGGCACATAGGCCGGCCACACATGACAATAGTAAAAAAACACTTCGCTTTGGCCTTTAATTGCCAGTACAATATCAAGGGTTTCTGCCCGCTACTTACCACTTGGCTCACCTATTCCTTCACAACAATCCACCAAATGGTGGTAAAATAAGGCAATGGTCAGCTAAAGTTGACCAAATTATAACGACCCCACCCCTTACTCGGGGAGGTTGTGCTCCTTCCCTGCAATTCTTTAGTATATACAACCATGGTATAAAAAGTACAATTAAAGTACACTTCACCAAAGACGTAGGCATGCACAGCCACACACCCCATGCTCTCAGGGCACATTATTGGTGAACCCGATCCATTTCGAGGCTTCACCACCGCCCCCAGGATGGCAAACATTGTGAGCAATTAAGTATTTCCGACCGAAGCCTAAGACTCTCCCTCCATGCCGCAGGTAAGTGTCACGTACATTAGGTCTCTTTAACCGAACCACATAGAGCGGGTACGGTTCAGCTCAACCCGTTGCTCACATCTCTATGTCAATTTAAGTTATCGACACGGGTCAGCATCCCCGATCACCGAAGAATCGATCATACAATAATACATAACCCGGTTATGCACAAGGTCGGCACTCAGGCCACCAAGCTGGGCTCCTAGAGCTCTCAGCCCCACAACCTGGCCCCCAGGTCTCCGCAAGATAGGCCTCACAACAGCTCCCTCACAGAGCTACCGCCGACGGTAACACTACTGCAATGCGGTACCTGGCAGAAATGCTTTTCTGCCCAGTTTTCTGGGTGCTCCTTGGGTTTAGTCCCCAAAGTTCCCTGATGCAATCTACCGCGTAGAAACCCGAAAATATACAGCACAGAGTCTTCTCTGGCAATTCATGCATAATGAAAACATCACAAATCCAGACCAACACGTCCCGATGGGCTTCACACACCATGCCTATGTCCGTACTTCGATTCCAAACACTATATGCAAAACTATGGGAATAATCCATATCTACCCGAAGGAATACCCCACGCTCACCGCACACTCGCGAGAGAGGGTTTCCTATGCAAAATGAAGAGGACTTCACATGTCTAAGTAGATAATTGTTACCCTAGAGGTTCGCTTTGGCCCCATGGAGGCGAAACAAGCCGGATGAAAACCACCACAACGGATTCACCTCTACGGATATATACTCGGCTCGCAATTTGGAGCTCCGAAGCTCCAACAATGGCGGGATTCCTCCTTCTTCTTCTCCCTTTGCTCTCCCCTCTCTACCTCTTAGAAAGAGAATGGGCCAAAGGAAATGTGGTTTAAACCCTCATTTCCCGACCTTATCTCATCTGCAAAGACTCTGGACCGTCAGATCCCACCTAAATAAAACATAAGGCCTTGATTTGACCTTAGAATGGTCTCCCTGGGTCCGTACACGGCCTGTGACATGGTCGTATCATAGGTCGTGTCCCGCAATCACAATAAAATGGTCAAATACAGAGCATGACACGACCCTAGACACACCCGTATCACAGGTCGTGTTCCTCGACATGGGTCAGGACACACCTGTGTCACAACTCGTGTGAAACTATAAGGGCTCCAAAAGTCCTTAAAAACACTTCCAATTCATCCCCAAATTTCATAGGGCTTCACTAAGGGTATTATAAACATATTGACCAATTCTTTTTCCGTTTTTGGGGCGTTACATGGCATTCTCGTCAATTTCATAAAAGGGGACTTGTCTCGTCGTGAGACTCTCCACACATGACTTGCACGTCATAGGCTAGCCAGCCGACCACAGAGACAAAGTCAATCCTTCACACAATAAACCTATAGCTTTTCCCACCCTATTCCACCATTCGTACCGTAACATTCTCGTGCCCCAAAGAAACCATCTACCATCACAACGGAGCTAACCTTGTCCGATTCTGATTACGCAAACTCACGCGGAATAAGGGGGGCATACAATATAACAAATGGCGTCTTTCTCCTAACGGATTTTTAACAAAATCCTTAAGGCTCGCTATGAAACATCACTGAGTCAGATTAACGGTCGTGACTATTGCTTCACCCACAATGCCTAATCCACTATCAAAGCGGATTTCTAGTGCAATATCATGTCGGGGATGGGCACAATCGACCCAGTGGTTCCTCTTGAACCATAGCAACCTTAATCCCTCTAACTTGAGAGATTGGTGCCCAAATGCTTGAAAGGAAGCAAAGACTACATGGATTCCATGCACGCATCCTAAAGACCGAGATGAGAAATTTTGTTACTTTACAACTCCTCTTCCTAATCAAGGAAACCATGCCTTGCACGGATGAAAACGAGCACCTCCAAGTCCTCTCCATGGATCTGGACTCAGATCAATGATCGGGGCTCCGAAGCTCCGTCATTGGCGAAAGAAAGCTCTCTTCTTGCTCCTCCACTCTCCTTCTCAAAAACCCTAACTCCCACTTCACATATGAAAAAATAAAGAGGGGAAACAACCATTCAGCCCTATAAAAGCACTCTTGTGGGAGAGTCTTTGTCCTTAGGATCAAAACCTAAATGAAATCGGACGGCTAAAATCCAAACGACGGAACTGCTTCTACCCGCTAGCGCCGGGCGGTAACTACCTACCGCCAAACGGTAGTTTACCAAGCGCTCTGCCAGGAAAATAATGTCGCGCTAACGCCGGAGGTAGAACTAACACTATACGGTAGCTCACTCAACGCTATCCTCTCAAAGCACTCAACGTTAAGCAATCGTCGCACAGTAGATAGCTAATGCCTCGTGCTAGCACTCAACGCTCTCAATGCTAACCCTGGAGTTACCTCCACGCGGTAGTTAACTACCGTCGAGGGATAGACCTCTCAGCACTCGACGAACGACTTTCGTCGAGCTGTCTATAACTGACGAAATAAGGCTACCGTCGGGCGATACCTACTACCCTCAGACGGTAGCTTCTAGAGATCCAAGGTCTGGAAAACTGGGGTGTTATAATGGGAGCCTGACAGCGGGATCTTCGCGAGGTTTGGGGTAGACTATCTCGAGTGACATCCACCCCTGCCAGCTAGTGGGAGCCTGGTAGTAGGATCTTCTCGGGGTCTATGAGAAACTCTCTCGAGTGACATCCAACCTTGCCAGCTAGTGGGAGCTCAGCAGCCGGATCTTCTCAAATTCTGGGGTAGACTCTCTCGAGTGACATCCATCCCTACAAGCTAGTGGGAGCCTAGCAGCGGGATCTTCTTATGGTTTAAGGAAGACTCTCTCGAGTGACATCTAGCCCTGCCAGCTAGTGGGATCCCAGCATCAGGATATTCTCAAGGTCTTGGGAGATGCAATCGAGTGACATCCAGCCTTGCTAGCTAATGGAAGCCTGGCAGTGAGATCTTCTAGGGTTTGGTGTAGACTCTGTTGAGTGATATCCAACCCTGCCAGCTTGTGGTAGACTGGCAGCGTGATCTTCTTGGGGTCTGGGGAGATGCTCTCGAGTGACATCCAGCCCTGCCAGCTAGTGGGAGGCTTGCAGCGAGATCTTCTTGGGGTCTTGGGAGATGCTCTCAAGTGACATCCAGCCCTGCCAGCTAGTGGGAGCCTGGCAGCGGGATCTTCTTGGGGTCTGGGAGATGCTCTCAAGTGATATCCAGCCCTACCAGCTAATAGGAGTCTAGTAGTGGGATCTTCTCGGGGTCTGGGGAGATGCTTTCAAGTGACATCCAGCCCTGCCAGCTAATGGGAGCCTAGCAGCGGGATCTTCTTGGGGTATGGGGCAGACTCTCTCGAGTGACATCCAGACCTGCAAGTTATTGGGAGCCTTGCAGCGACATCTTTTCGGGGTTTGGGGAGACACTCTCGAGTGACATCCTTCCCTACCAGTGAGTGGGAGCCTGGCAGCAGGATCTTCTCTAGGTTTGGGGAGACGCTCTCGAGTTTCATCCAGCCCTACCATCTAATTGGAGCCTGATAGTGGGATCTTCTCGGATTTTTGGGCAGACTATCTCGAGTAACATCCAGCCTTGCCAGTTAGTCGGAGTCTGGTAGCGGGATCTTCTTGGGGTCTGGGGGGATGCTCTCGAGTGATATCCAGCCCTGCCAACTAGTGGCAGCTTGGCAGTAGGATCTTCTTGTTGTCTTGGGAGATGCTATTGAGTGACATCCATCCCTGCCAGATAATGGGAGCCTGGCAATGGAATCTTCTCGGGGTATGGGTATATGCTCTTTAGTGACATCTAGCCCTGCCAGTTAATGGGATCCTGGTAGCGAAATCTTCTCGGGGTCTAGGGCAGAATCTCTCAAGTGACATCCAGCCCTGCCAACTAATGGGAGCATGGCAGCGACATCTGCTCGGGGTCTGCTTTACGAACATGGCTTGTCACAAATTCTATTGCAAAAAGAGCTGAAGAACCAAGAGATTTCAAATTTACCAAAGGGATGTACGTACATGATTCATGGGTAGAAACACTTCAAGTCATCAATGCTCCAGGTGTGACTTAGGGACTCGTCATCCACATTCCGGAGGCAATACCCCCTGACCTCAATGCTTCTTTTACAATGTATGGACCTTCCCAGTCTGGGTTGAGAATTCCAACGGCTGCACACCTTCCTGCGACATCTACCTTCTTGAGGTCCAAGTCCCCTTCCCTGAACTGTTTGATTCTGACATGCTTATCACAATACTAGGCCATCCGCTGATGGAGACGGCGACCCCCAACATGCTGAAGATGATGATGACATGCTTATGGAAGATCCTTCTCCGTCTCCAACCAAAGACCTGTGGCTCCCTTGTGACCTTGTGGAGCAATGCAACAACCTCTGCCCTCGGTGCAAGATAGCAAAATAATATTTATTTGAATCCCTTTGTGATTTTATTTGCAATTTTATTTTATTTTCATGATGTTTAATTTTATGTTTGGTTGTTGTATTTTTATTTTAAAATGGGCTGCATGTAGCCGAACTTCATTGTAAGCCTATAAAATGACATGATATTGAAGGATTTTGTAGTTTTGAATGAATTGAATCTAAATCTGAAATCCCTCCTAATTGCCCTCTCTCCCTCTCTTCTTCCTCTAGCCACCAACCTCCCTCATCTACCCCTTAGGGTTCAGCCAACCTCCAAGCCACCACCCTCCTCTCCCCTTCAACACTCACGGCCACCCTCCTACAGAACCCTCTAGCCTTCTCCTCCCTCCAACCCGAGCAGCCTTTTCCCCTTCAAAGCAAAATCCGACCAGCCCTCTCTCCCTTGGTGGTTCCCAGCCAAAGCACATCTAACGTGGTTCCGTAGAATCAAATCCGATGTGAATCAAGGAAGGCGGATGAGTTTCTCTCAGTTCGGCGTGACTCTGGTGGATTCGGTGACAAGCGATCCAAATTTTTTTGGAGAAAATAAATCTCCGAGCGGGGTAATGAAAAATTCTACTTTTCTCTGTGTGATTTTCACTCTAGATAAATCTTGTGGTGGAATTACTTTAGTGTGATCTCTTGATAGCATTGGATTTATCGTGGTTTTCTTCAATCGGTTTGTTGTTCATCTTAATTTTTTTTAAGTTTAAGAGTGTTGAAACCTAAAATCGGTCTCTTGTGGAGTTCACCCTTGGGGAAGGGGTGGTCGCTCACCTACTTTGCTCCTGCAAGAAAAACAACAAGGAAAAGAGTGCAAAGGACTAGACCAAGGGCCCGGCACGGAGGTACCACCACAAACCCGGAAGATCACTGAGCGCTTCCCCTCCTTAGCCAAATGTCGGGCTAAGGTACCTTAGAAAGCGCTAGGAGACTGGGAGATAAGTAAGCATCCCTTTCTGAGGTACCCCTTGGGTCCTATTTATAGGATTTTGAAGGTGATATGTAAATAACAAACCTCTATTATCCTTAAATTACTAAAAATCCCTTAGGCTGGCCTGCCAACAGCAAAAATCCGTTGTTTTGAAGCTATGTGCAGCTCACCCGAGTCTGCCAATACGAGACTCCGCTGTTCCACCCAGCTATGGGCAAACCCGTGGAGGCAAAGTGGTAAGGAATTCTCCCCACTGGGTACTGGGCGAGTAGCCCTTCCATGCCTTTACTCGGCCGGGGACACGGGACGAGGCTAGCTCGCCTAGAGGATGCGGGTCAGAGACGGCCCGCCTGGAAGGCCCGGGCCGAGGCTGACCCGCCTGAGAGGGCGCTGGTCAGAGGGCGAACGGGGGACGACCCGCCTAGGAGAGGCGGGCAGGGCTGACCCACCTCAGAGGCGCCGGTCGGAGGGTGACCAGGGGTCGACCTTCCTAAGAGGGCGCGGGCCAGGATGGCCTGCCGGGGTGACCCTTGGAGGCGCGGGTTGGGGTCGACCCGCTTGCTTGCCTGAACCCCTTCGCTAAACACGGGGTTGTATACAATCCCCGCTCTTTGCGAGCATTGCAAAGGCTCGGAAAGAAACATCCAACCCCACGTGTTCGGCGAAAACCCTGCTGAGCTGGAGGGAATCTTTCGGTGGGGCCCACCTTTACGCTATAAATAGGCTGTCGGACTTCTAGGATAACTCCTCTTCTTTGCCCACTTCCGCGATTTTTAGTCAGAAGATGCCTATGTCTGAGGAGATGTGGGCTCGTTTGGCGACTGCGAGGGAGTGTACCCGGGATGCGGCTCTTGAAGCCGCCCCATGGCTTGTGCACGGGTCGCCTGGCCCCCTTTTCAAGCCAAAGAAAGCAAAGATCGTCCGGCGGTCTCTGGTGCATGATGACCCCGCCTCCAGCATGGTCAGCGGTATCGAGGTCATCCCTGAGGTATATATGTTTCTCCTATTTGATCCACCGCCCTGCTTCCTGATTTTCCTTTCCTTTTGGTAGGAGATTCCTCGGGGAGATAGGGCAAATGAGGGATAACCTAGGTGCTCTGCCCTGGTGGCGGTCGATCGGGTCGCTATTCCTTTACCACAGGCGCCTATCCCTCCTGCGACGCCTCCGTCTCCAAGGCACTATGGCCTGGGGAAACCCTTCATTACCCTTGGAGGAGAACCCTTCCAGGGTCGGCCGGGCACCTCTCAGCCTGCTGATGGTGCGGGTGATGTGCCAACACCAAGTAAATCCTCTGGCTTTAGCCCACTTACTGTCACCGCTTCTTCTGACCTTATCTTTGCAGGCTATAATGCGATATCCTCTTCCGACGCCGAGATGATCGAAGGGTACTCGCCTCCCCCTGACATGGACCGCATCTCGGAATACCTGCGAGACTCGCTTGATGCCAATAAGATGAAGACGCAAGTAACTCAACTATTCCAAAAGCACACCCTGCTACTACGGGAGGTTTTCAATAGAGTGGAGAAGGACAAGGCCGAGACGGAGGAGCGACTCGTGACATTGGAAGGAGCGAGATGTCCATCTGATGAGGACGGGGAGACCTCTCTGGGTGTACATATTACACAAGCCAAGGGGCAACTTAGGCATGCCTTGGAGCAGATTGATCGGACCCAGGGGGAGCTGTCAACGGTCCATGAGTATCACTACCCTCGTGTACCACCCCGAACTAGTGCGGGAAGGGGAGGTAGGTGGAAGTGGATCCAGTATTGAGTCCCCCCCACTCGCATGTTGTGATCCGCCGGGTACGAATCACCTCCGCATACAGCGGTTGAAACGCTTAGGGTGCTAACTTCTTTGCTTCGGACAATCTGAACATTTGTAATAATTCAGGACCACTCTCGCCTGCCACGGGCGAGTACTTGCTGCAATTTTTTATTTTGGCTGTGTAGATGTTTTGATCTCTGCAGGAGGTGCGGGCGAGACGCTCTGGCTCGGCCAGCTTTCCTTCGGGTGGGTTCGTCCTTGCTGAGTCGCCTTGCCTAGCCATTGTTATTTAGTACTGGCGAAGGTGAGCCGGTTGCTCGTGGGATGCGCGACAGGTGACTCACGCACGGGTCAGGGCGAGCCCGCATTGTGGTCATTCTACTACTATGCGGGCGCAGGTGTGGGCGTTTCACGACCGAATGACTGGTTGACGAGGACCCAGGTTGGGTTCAGAAGTCGAAACGTCGGGGCTATATTGCTATTCGGACTCTTCCCGCCAAAAGGAGTATTTTTCCCACCCTTTCTCATTCTATAAATAGGCCCTGCCGACCCATGCTCACCTACCGCATTTAAGACTTCTTCCTTACCCTAGCTTTTTGCGAGAAATCCCCTGTCCTGCTCGGCAAGATTTCTGTAGGATGGGTGGTGGCAGTGGCGAGGCGGAGGGGAGGAGCAAATGTGCTTGGACCTTCTCTGAGCATGATTTCCCTCTCATCGTCCTTACCGAGAGAGAATTTGTAGATATAGTCGGTCACTTTGTCCCGCCCGATTTTGACGCGAGGCGGCCCAGGAAGGAGGAACGGATAAATGAACTTTTCGCTGGAGATCGCGTTCCCCACGGCCCACTTCGAGGTGGGCCTCCGGCTACCCCTATGGCCGTAAGTCCGCCAGATCTTCAAGTACTATGGGGTGGTCCCAGGGCAGATGACTCTGAACTCCATTGTAGTGATCATCGGGTTTGCCTGCTTCCTGCAAGAGGAGAAGATCGAGTTCAGCCTCGCGGTATTCCGCAAGCTGTTCTCTTTTCGTGCAAACAAAGACAGGACCGCGTGCTTTGCTAGTAGCCATGTGAAGGTGCGGGAGACCGTCAACAAGAGCCACAACTGGCTCAAGAAGTTCATCTTTGTCAAGAGGGACTTCGGCAATGTCCCCTTCTCGCCAGTCCAACTCAGTAAGGTGATCTATCGCCCCCCGGCCCTGGGGGGCCATGAAGCGGGGTTGTTCGGGTTCTTTATTGGGGAGAACTTCGAGGTGGCCTACCTTCGCAGAAACTTGGACTACCTCGTCCCCATCCCGCCCGGTGAAGGTAAGCGGTTCACTCATCTACGCTCTCTTAATCCCGCCGAATATTTTCTAAGTCTCACGCTATTGCAGGCTAGCGCGACATTCCTCTCCATCCTCCTTATGAGAGCGTGTGAATTGCTACCGACGAGCTTTCCCGGGACGAGGCAGCTGCTGCCACCCATTGCGAGTTCTCGACCCCTGCTCCTGCGAAGCAGTCCATTCGCGAGCGGCCTCAGGATCCGCCTCCGCCCAAGAAATCAAAGAAAACGGGTGGCTCGACTCCCCGGCTCGCGACAAGGGCAAGGCCCCCGCGAGCCAACCATTCACTAATGCACTCCTCGCGGCCCCTTCGGCCGTCAAATCTGTTGGCGGTGAGGCATGCACTTCGCATCCGCGTGAATGGGCATCTCCTGCCGAGAATCCCGTTCCTCGGGGGCATCGCAACTTCAGCTACAGCAAAGGACCCGTGGATGAGTCTGGTGTCCCGCTGCTTCAATGGGACAAGGAGACCAACCGGGTCTTCATATCCTAGCTACTGTCGAACTGATTGGAGGACGATACCAGCAGCGGTGATGCTTACAACCTTTCCTTTGGCGCCTACAGGCGAGAGGACGCCACCATTTACAATGAGGAGGCGACGCGGGTGTTGATCTATGAAAGAGCGCGGGCCCAGTTTTGTAGCCTGGAGCTGGCCCATATGGTCGGCCGGCGGTGTCTTCGGCTGGTCAAGAGCGCCTTATCCCTCAACAAGTTAGTCGACGAGAAAGAGGCGGCCCGCCAACTTGCTCAGGAGGAGGCGAATGAACTGCGGAAGCAGGCCGACGCGGCAGAGGCCGCTCTCGCTCAGTACCTAAGTGGAGCGGTAGGTTTCTCGACTTACCTCAACCTTTCCTCCCTCCCGCGCAACTTAACTTGGTTGTTCTCCCATTCACAGGACGCAGCGACGGCCAGCCGACTGGGCACTGAGATCGTCACCCTCCAATAGGAGAAGCAGACACTTCAGAAGTGGGTGGACACGTTGGAGGTTGCTGCGGCTTCCCCACGGCCATCTACAAGCGGCTGCTAGCTCACTCATTATAGAGATCATGAGATCGAGGTGATGATGCAGAAGAATGCGGTCGGCGCGGCGAAATACACCTTCAAGACGCTGCAGCGGGCCAACCTCATCAAGGACGACGGTGCCAAGCTTATGGTGAGCGAGGTGGTACCGGAGCTGTTCCTTCCGGTACTAGAGCCGGGAGACTGGTCCTACCACCGTGTATAAGGGCCCGCCGCTCAGGGCTCGCCTTGCCGGGAGCTTGCATTCGTCCTACTTTTGCCGCGGCAGTGATGTGGGCCAGAGCCCAGTTTTTGTAATAGTTAGCCCTTTTTTGATTTCCCCAATGTACATAGCTCCTTTTTGATCTAAAACGTGGATATCTTTATTTCTCGCATTCACCCCTTGATTCTCACACTTATTATGATTATTTTTATTCTTGAATGTTCTTTTGGACGTTGCGGCTGTGAGCGAGCGAGTGAGGTCGCCCGTTCGTTTTTGACTTTGAACTTTAGGCTTAGGAGCGAGGGGTAAGTTAGATAGCCGCGATGCGAGGGGGCGACTAACTTACTCCAACCGGGCTCGCTACCCCCATTCGAGTCATTGGGTGGGCGATAAAACCCTAGCGTGCATTAGGACTTTGTGCGGGCCGTCTTTCTGGGGGTCCTAGAGCGGCCGAGTTATCGCCGCCTAAACCCCTTCCGGGGGACTCGCCGATCCATTCGTCAAGAGGGCGGGTAGCTCATTCCCTATTACGTTGCTCCTGCCGAGAGGCCCCGCCCTTCTCATTTAGTGGGGGCTTGGACGAGCTACCCGAGTCGCGTCCAACCCTAGCTGTTCGGTGAGATCTGCTCGGAGTCTACGGCAGACTCCTCCGAGTGACATCCAGCCCTGCCAGCTTGGTGGGAGCCTGACAGCAGGATCTGCTTGGGGTCTGGGGAAAACTCCTCCGAGTGACATCCAGCCCTGCCAGCTTGATGGGAGCCTAGCAACGGGATCTGCACGGGGTCTGGGGCAGACTCCTTCGAGTGATATCCAGCCCTGCCAGCTTGGTGGGAGCCTGGCAGCGGGATCTGCTCGGGGTCTTGGGCATACTCCCTCGAATGACATCCAACCCTGCTAGCTTGGTGGGAGCCTGGCAGTGGAATCTGCTCGAGGTCTGGGGAAGACTCCTCCGAGTGAAATCAAGCCCTACTATCTTGATGGGTGCCTGGTAGCGGGATCTTCTCAGGGTCTGGGGCAGACTCCTCCGAGTGACATCCAGCCCTTTCAGCTTTATGGGAGCCTAGTAGCGGGATTTGCTTAAGGTCTGGGGAAGACTCCTCCGAGTGACTTCCAGCCCTATGTTGGTACCCTAGTTTGGATTTGTGTTAAGTCCTCTCAATTAGTTTCTTGACCCAAGATTTATCTATGGTCAAAGGTTAGTTGTTAGGTTAGATTCCCTCAGTTGTATAGTTGTCACTTATCTAGTGAAATTCTGGTTATGTTGTTTTTGTCTCAACTATCTTACAGCTCGACTATCTGTTGTGATAGTTCGACTATCTATCTTGATAGCTCAACTATCTTATAGCTCGACTATCTGTTCTGATAGGTCGACTATCTGCTCTATAGTTAGGTCGACGATCTCTGTGGTTCGGTCGACGATCTCCGAGGATCGTTCGACGTTCGTTTGTCTGCTGTTAGAGATATTATATTCCTTTTCTTCTGTGATCTATTTCTTATTTATCTGGCATATTTTATTAAAGATTGTTTCATTGATTTTATGCTTACATCTCAAGGTAATCTTTGCCCCATTCTTTTTGCATAAGTCAAGCTCTACTCTGACAAAGTCTTTTGTCTTATTAGTTGACATATCTTTATGCTTTATCTATCATGCTATCCTTTATAACCGTTAAACACAAAAGTCTTCTTTGGCCGTAAAGAGTTTGGTCTGATGTGACTTTCTCTAGTATTCTTTTATCAGATTGGATATGCAGCTTCTCAGAAAGCTTTATCCCTTTATAGGATGTCTTTCTGAAGGATATATTTTGTATTGTGCTATTTGCAGCCCAGATTGTAGATCTCAGAAGAAGACAAAGAATTAGAGCCGTTACAAAGGCTAATATATATAGAGCTCATTTAAAAGAAGTTTAAAAAATATACATAAATATACATATAGAGAGATACAGACAGATACACAAATTCATATACAGATTGAAAAGAAGAAGATACAGCTCTCAGATCATTTCACATTCAACTAATAAGAACTACTTTCTTCAGCATTCTTCTTCAAATCCTGAGTTCATCCTGCTTCCAGGAACATTCACACTCAGTGCCTCAAGAAGATGAAAAAGAAGAAAGAAAAGCTGATTGAAGAAGAACAAATATTCTACATCAAGAGTCTTCTTCAAACTGCTCCTTCAAAGAAATTCAAGACAACAGATTATATCTGTCAAGAGTTCAGAAGAGTTCATGTACCCTGAAGCAATACTTCTTCCTGGAAATTCTCTAAGCCAGGGGGAGCCGTGATTCCTTAGAGCTTTCTAGCTCTGTGCAATCCACTAGCTTCTCTAATCTTGTTTTACAATAGAGAAGAAATTCTAACTCTCTCACCCTCCTGTACAAAGGGTTATTACTCCCTTCAAAAGTGAACCTTGGTGGCAGGGCACCTTAGCAAAAACCTGTGTTGGATTTTTAGCTCCTGATCAAAAGCTCAAAGGGTCTACTTGATCTACCTGAACCAGATCAGTTGGTGGCAGGGCACCTGAACAAAAACCTATAGTGGATTCCTACCAGGGTGGTAGAAGAGTGGATGTACCTATTTAGAGGGAACCACTATAAACCTCTTGTGTTGTCTGTGTTGCTTACTTTAATTATTGCACTGTGCCTGTGAGTGGAACTAACTAGGACTGCTAGTTGCTGTGATAGGACTAAAGCTGAAACTTTAATTACAGTTAGCTTTCTCTTGTGCACCACACTTTGTGTTAGGCTCTAGGGTTTCAAATATCTATAAACTCATTCCGCAAACTAACTCTAAGGGAGTTGAGTAGATTGTCATAATTTTTGAATACTCTATTCACCCCCCCCCCCCCCCGCCCTCTAGAGTTGTATATATCCTCACTTTCACCCTGCAAGCATAAGGGGAGCCTAGCAGCGGGATCTGCTCGGGGTCTGGGGCAGACTCCTTTAAGTGACATCGAACCCTGCCAGCCTGGTGGGAGCCTGGCAACGTGATCTGCTCGGGGTCTATGGAAAATTCTTCCGAGTGACATCAAGCCCTACCAGCTTGATGGGAGCCTGGCAGCGGGATCTACTCGGGGTCTGGGGCAGACTCCTCCGAGTGACATCAAGCCTTGCTAGCTTGGTGGGAGCCTGGCAGCGGGATCTGCTCGGGGTCTGGGGCAGACTCCTCCGAGTGATAACCAGCCCTGCCAGCTTGGTGGGAGCCTGGCAGCGGGATCTGCTCAGGGTCTTGGGCTGACTCCTCCGAGTGACTTCAAGCTTGATGGGAGCCTGGCAGCGGGATCTACTCAGGGTCTGGGGCAGACTCCTCCGAGTGACATCTAGCCCTGCCATCCTGGTGGGAGCCTGGCAGCGGTATTTGCTCGGGGCCTATGGCAGACTCGCATTTGCACTTTTCATCATCAGGGCACAAGTTCATCAACAGAGGCTTTATTAGAAACTGAAATGACATTTACATGACTTAGTGGAAAAAATGTTTTATGTCATCACCACTCTAGGTGAGACTTAGGGTCTCGCCCTTCACATTTTGGAGGTGGTACCCTCCAGACTTCAATGCCTCCTGTATAATATATGGTCCGTCCCAGTTGGGATTAAGCTTCTCCACAGTGGCTGACCTCCCCACGGCATCTACTTTTCTTAAGACCAAGTCTCCTTCCGTGATTTATTTGACCCCGACGTGCTTGTCAAAGTATTTGGACATGCTTCTCTTCACTTCCTCTTGCCTGATGGTAGAGAGGTATCGCAGCTCCTCAACCATGTCGAGTGAGATCAACAGCTCCTCCTCATTCTCGGCCCTCCATTCCTCTCTGCCCTCTCCGGCCTCGACCACCTGAGGGGTTCGGACCTCGAACTCTACCGGAAGTATCGCCTCGCACCCATGGGAGAGTTTGAAAGGAGTCTCTCCTGTCACCATGTTGGGTATAGTTCTAAGGGCCCAGAGGACCGAAGGGAGCTGCTCCACCCAGCTTCCTCTCAGATTCTCTACCTTCTTTTTGAGGAGGTTAACAATGATCTTGTTCGCCACATCCACCTGCTCGTTGCTTCTGTGGTGATGAATCGAGGTGAACCTAAGATCGATCCCGAGCTGCCCGCAGAAGCTAATGAACTCGGTGCTAGCAAACTGAGGGTCGTTGTCTGTAACAATGGCCTGAGGCAACTCGTAACGGAAGATAATCTCCCCCCATACAAAGTTCCTGATGATCTGGGAGGTTACCTTGGCAAGCGCCTTAACTTCCAGCCACTTAGAGAAATTATCAATCATCACGAGCAGGAACCTTCTCTGGCCGCTGGCCTGGGGGAAGTGCCAAACCAATTCAATTCCCCAGATTGCAAATGGACAGGGGGCTGTGATACTCCTGAGGCATTGGGCCGGTTGTAGCTGGAGGGGAGCGAACTGTTGGCACTTATGACACTCCTTTGTGAACTTTGCTGCATCTTGGCTCAGGGTCAGCCAAAAACATCCTTGCCTGATGACCCGACCTTCCAAGGTTCGACTCCCGGAGTGGCTCCCGCACTCCCTGGAGTGAATTTCCTCCAAGATCCTCGAGACCTCCCTCTCGTCCACACAGCGCGCCAACATCCCTGAGAGGGTCTTCCAGTATAGCTGGCCGTCTCGCATGATATAGTATGCCGACTTGTACTTGAGCCTCTTCCTGTCCATCCCTTCAGGATACTCCCCAGTGGACAATTACGTTGAGAAGGGATCCATCCATGAAGGGTGCTGCTCCACCTCCATCATCTACCCCTCTTCAATGGATGGGTGGAAGAGATCTGTGAGTGTACCCCCCCTCCCCCACCTGAGGGTCATGGTTTTCCAGTTGATCTACCTTCTCGTTCTCCTCCCTGGGAACGTGTCGAATGGAGAAATTCTAGAAGGTGCCGATGACTCCCTTTCCCTTTGCCAAGTAGAGCTGCAGAGTTGGCTCCCTTGCCTCGAACTCCCTGTTAATTTGGGAAGCCACCATCATGGAGTCAGTGACGACCTCCACATCATTCACCCCTAGTTCCCTGGCCAAGCGCAGACCCACAATCATAGTTTCGTACTCGGCTTGATTGTTGGTGATGGGGAAATGTACCACCACTGTCTGTTCGATCCTTGTTCCCTAGGGGCTTTCCAAGATGACCCCCGCCCCAAGGGAATGCCTCCCCGAGGCACCATCCACCATGACCTTCCAAGGAACAGGGCAAGTGAGTTCCTCCTCCGCCACCTCGATCACATAGTCTGCCAGGAAGTCGGCCATAGCTTAGGCCTTGATCGAGAGGCGGGGAATGAAGGAGCTGTCGAACTCGCTCAATTCAACCGACCACTTAGCCAATCTGCACGAATGTTCCACCCCCTCGAATATGTTTCAGAGGGGGTGGTCAGTCACCACTCAGATCGAGTGTGCCTGGAAGTAAGGCCGGAGCCTCCGGGCCGAGATGATTAGAGCGAAGGCCAGCTTCTCCAAAATAGGATAGCGGAGCTCGGCCTTCCTCAACACCCTACTCACATAATAAATCGGGAGCTGTTTCTTCCCCTCTTCCCGAACTAAAACAGAGCTCAGAGCCTCCGCCCTGACCACTAAGTATAAGGATAAGTCCTCCTCGTCCTTTGGCCCCTGGAGTAGGGGTGCTTGAGTTAGCTGCCTCTTAAGGCCTAGAATGCCTCCTCACACTCTGAGGTCCATTCGAACTTCTTGCCTCCTCTCAAGGTCTTGAAGAAGGGAGATCACTTCTTCCCGGCCCGGGAGAGGAACTTGCTCAACCCTGCTAGCTTCCCTGTCAATCGTTGTACCTTCTTTGCATTCCGAGGTGACCCCAGCTCCATAATCTCCCGGACATTGTCGGGATTGGGTTCTACCCCAGCGAGGGCTAGAAGGTGGCCCAGAAATTTTGCCTTGCTCGCCCCGAAGAGGCACTTCAAGGGATTCAGCCTCATCTTATAGTCACCCAGGGTGGCGAATGTTTCCTACAGATCTTGGAGGTGAGAGTCGCCGTCTCGACTCTTGATCATGAGGTCGTTAACATACACTTCCAGGTTTCTTCCCTTTTGCTCTCGGAAGACCCTATACATCATTTTTGATAAGTTGTCCCTGCATTCTTTAGCCCGAAGGGCATCATTTTATAGCTGTAGCACCCATCCCCGGTGATGAAGGAGACATATTTGATGTTGGGAGGGTGCATCTTGATCTGGTGATAACCTGAAAATGCATCTAAAAAACTCATTACAGGGAAACCAACGGCTGAGTCAACCAGCGCGTCGATCCGAGGAAAGGGGTAACAATCCTTAGGGCATGATTTATTAAGAAGAGAAAAATCAACACACATACGCCATCGACTGTCTCCTTTTTTAACCATTACAACATTTGAAACCCAGCCAGGGTATTAGATCTCGGATACAAACCGGCCTTAATGAGCTTGGCCACCTCCTCTCGAATCGGCTCGACCAACCTATCCATTATGGGCCTCTTCTTCTGCTGGACGGGGCGAGCCTCCGGATCCAGGTTGAGGCGATGGCAGGCCACGTCGACATTGATCCCGGGCATCTCTACAGCGCTCCAATCGAAGATGTCCACATTATTCTGAATGCACTCTAGCATCTTGCCTTGGGCCTCCGAGGTCAACCCCCCGCCGACGCAAACCTTCTCCACCTTTCCTTCGAGGGTGAGAACCTCCATCTCCACCACCTCTTACGCCACCACCAGGAAACGCCGCTCCCCCCATTCCTCATCATCCCCTCCTCCTAGGGCGAGGGCCTCTTCCTCAGCTTCTTCCACGGCCATTGCCTCGGCCGGCTCCCAAACTTCCTTCACTTCCTCTTTCTGGGCGTAACTCTCCTCCACCTCCATCTCCTTCGGGCCAACCCCCTGCTCTGCCTCATCCATCCTCCTCCCATCTCTTCAGCTCCCTCTTGCCATGTGATGGATTTTACGGCGGTGACATAGCACTCCCTTGCCATCTTAGGGTCTCCGCGAACCCGGACTTGGACCCCCTCGACATTAAACTTCAGGCATTGGTGGAAGGACGAGGGGACGCAGCGGAAGGCACTGATGAGGGGCCTCCCGAAGATGGCGTTGTAGCTGTTAGGGGCGTCCACAATGACAAACTTGCAATTGCTGTACTGCCCTCCCAGAGAGACTTGGAGTCCTACCCCTCCTTCGACTTCCTTCCTCTCCCTCGAGAAGCCAAAAAGGGGCCCATCTGAGGCCAATACCCTCCTGGCCTCCACCTTCATCGTGTCAAATGCCTTCTTGAAGATGAAGTTGACTGAGCTCTCATTGTAGATGAGGATCCGAGAGACGGTGAAATATTCGATGGCCGCCTAGATGACCAGCGCATCGCAAAAGGGGTCTTCGTGACCCGGCATGTCCTTGACCGTGAAGGTGATTCTTTCTTCAGGGGGTGGGGTCTGGGATGAGGAGCCAACGCTCCGTCAGTACATGGTGTGGAGGCTCGCCTTATGGGAAGCCTTGATCCCCGCCCCCCCCCCCCATGGATTGCTCTGATTCCTCCCCGGGTTCCCACATCTGCCCGGTCTTCGCACCTATCCTCCTATGCCCAATGCAGGACCTCCTCAATCCACAACCCTTGGCGGACTTGTTGCTGCTACTGCCCCCTATTTCCCCTCATCTTGAGGAACTCGGGCACGTGGTCGTGGCGTGCCCTTCCTCCTAATGGAAGTAATAGTAGGGTAACTCCACCCTAACCTCCCTTCTTCTCCTCCGCGTTGCTCTTCTCCTCTCCCCTATGGCTATGTCCATAGCCTCCTCTTTATCGAGGAGGGGAGGCCTCGGGCCCTACCTCCCACCTGGAGGGTATAACTGGCCCTGGCCTCCTTGGCGGTGGTCCCCTCCGCAGAACCCTCTCCTCGCCCCCTTCTCCTGTCATTCGGGCCTCCACCCTAGTCGATGATTCGACTACTAGCGCTCCCACCTGGGCTGCTTTTGTGGCTCCTCCCTTTACCGGGACTTAGCTCTTCTTTCCTCCTGACCTCTGCCTCCTCTAGGTCTCTCCTCCTCCGTAGCCCACCAGTCCAACCTCTGGGCAAACTCCGGGTTCGACACCTCCCCGTTGACTTCTCTCGCTGCCCTCTCCATCAACTCCTCGTAGGAGAGGGGGTAAATCCTCTTTGACTCCATTCGAAAGAAACCCTGCTGCAGCCCAAGGGTGAATACCATCATCAGAGTGTAGCCCGACATCTCTTGAACCTGGGTGACCTCCTCCTAGAAGCGATCGACGTAGCTCCCCAGGGTCTCATTCGCCCCCTACTTGATGCGGAATAGGGACTCTGACTCCCTCTTCCTCCTCTTCGAGGTTGTGAACCTCAGCATAAACCCCTGGATGAGGTCCTCAAAGTAGTATATGGAACTGGCTGGCAGCTGGTGAAACCACTCCCTGGCCTTCTCCTTCAGAGTGATGGCGAAGAGCCTGCACTTGAAGCCATCCGATATCTGCCAGATCGAGACCATGCCCTCAAACCACTGGACATGCTAGACCGAGTCTCCCTTCCTGGTGTAGTAGGACATCTCGGGCTCCCTGAACCCATCTGGGAATGGTGCAGAGGAGACAAGCTCGCTTAAGGGACTTTCTCCGCCCATCGGGCAAGCTGGAGGGTATCGCGCTCCCAGCTCGCTGAACCTGCCTCCGCTCCCCGAACCTGTGAAGAGCACTCGCCCGAGGAGCTCGGCACCCCGACCTTCCTCGGCAACCTCCTTCCCGGCTCGCCTAGCTAGCACAACCTCGCCGAGCGTCGGGTCCGTGAGAACCGGAATTGCCGTGGTTGAACTCTCGGGACGCACGCCGAGCGCGAATCGGACCATGCCGAGAACCTCCTGCCTGAAATCCTCGAGCATCCCTAGGGTGGCGAGAGGGGGAGGGGGATGTGAGTCGGTCCTGTCCGATCCTTGCTCTTCTCCTCCCGTCATTGATCTGGCTAAAGGTTTTCTGTGTTGACCACTCTCCACGCTCACCGCACCAAAAATGTTGAAACTAAAAATCGGTCTCTTGTGATGTTTACCCTTGGGGAAGGGGTTGTCGCGCACCTACTTTGCTCCTGTAATAAAAACAACAAGGAAAAAAAAGCAAAGGACTAGACCAAGGGCCCAGCGCGAAGGTCCCATCACAAACTCGGAAGATCACTGAGCACTTCCCCTCCTTAGCCAAATGTCAGGCTAAGGTACCTCAAAAAGCGCTAGGAGACTGGGAGATAAGTAAGCATCCCTTTCTGAGGTACCCCTTGGGTTCTATTTATAGGATTCTAAAGGTAATCTGTAAATAACAAACCTCTGCTGTCCTGAAATTACTAAAAACCCCTTAGGCTGGCCTGCCAACAGCCAAACTCCGCTGTTCTGAATAGCTATGTATAGCCCGCCTGGGTCTGCCAATAGCGAGACTCCGCTGTTCGACCCGGCTATGGGCAGGCCCGTGAAGGAAAAGTGGTAAGGAATTCTCACCACTGGGGACTAGGCGAGTAGCCCTTCCATGCCTTTACTCAGTCGGGGATGCGGGTCGGGACTGGCACGCCTAGAGGATGCGGGTCAGAGACGGCCCGCCTGGAAGGCACGGGCCGAGGCTGACCCACCTAAGAGGGCGCTGGTAAGAGGGCGATCGGGGGACAACCTGTAACACCCCAAATTGTTGTAGGAGCGACGGGGATCGTTTTTGGGCCAAGTCGGGTTTTTGGTGCAGGTGACACGGGCCCCGACACGGGCGTGTCGGAGGCCGTGTCGGGCGTGTCGAGCTCGAGCCGTGTCGTCGACCAGTTCAGGTCGACGATGGTCGTGTGGAGGGACACGGCCTAGGACACGGGCGTGTCCCAGGCCGTGTCACTCAAGGGAATCGTCGAAGTGGTACACGGGCCATGACACGGGCACAGACACGGGCGTGTCAGATGTGACACGGGCGTGTCCCATGCCGTGTCAACAAGCCGTGTACCACTCTGACTGCAAGGTGTCGATTTATTGCACACGGGGGGCGTGACACGGGTCCCGACACGGGCGTGTCGCAGTCGACACGGGCGTGTCGGAGGCCGTGTCACATGCCGTGTGCTGGTTTTCAATCGGGATCGAGACGGCGAATGAGCTACACGGCCAGGCACACGGCCGTGTGCCAACCCGTGTTCGGCCCAGATTTTATAATTTGAGGCTTAATCGTGGCCGTTCATTTTCTTGGCTTTGGATCCGACGGTGGGGGGCTGCTCCTGGATGGTTTTACCCGGGAATAGGGTTTAGAAACCCTCATTTTCTCTTGAGTGGTTCTCTTTCTAAAGCTAGAGAGAGGAGAGAGCAAGGAGGAGGAAGAAGGGCTAGATCCGGCCGCCGGAGGAGCTTCGGAGTTCCGAATCACGATCCGAGTCCAGATCCGCGGAGGCGACGCCGTTGCGGTGCTTTCCAACCGTATAGTTTTCGACGGCGCCGCGAAAGAATGCAAGGGTAACGATTTCTCATCCTTGGGCATGTGAAGCCCTCTTTTCCTTTGCATAGGAAGCCCGCTCTCGCGAGTGAGCGAAGAGTTGGAGCGTTCCTTGGGGTAGATATGTGAAGTCCCCCTTGTGTAGAGTCCGTATGCGAAAACGGACATAGGCATTGTGTGTGAAGCCTATCCGGACAAGTAGAGCCGGATCGGTGATGTTGCATTGCATACGAACCGGGGAAGACTCCGGGTGTTTGGGTGTTTTTCGGGTTTTCTACGTGGTAGATTGCATCAGGGAGCCTTGGAGATTAACTCCAAGGTGCACCCGGAAAACTGGGCAAAGGCAGGTTTTGCCAACACAGTGGCCGGTGAGCCAACGTGAACATAACCGGGTTATGTGATTATTGTGGCGGAAACGGGACTCGGTGAGTCTTGACCTGCGCATATGGCTTAAATTGTCGTTGCGGTGTGAGCACGGGTCAGGCGGAACCGTACCCGGTCTATGTCGTTCGGTAGGACCGTTGGCATGGATGAGGGTCTTCGGCGGTCTATGGCTTAAATTGCCGTGACCAAGGCCAGGAAGGCAAAATGCTCATATGGACGACCGTTCAAGAGGCGGTGGTGGATTGGGAACGTCTATGGCTTGAATTGACGTGACGTTGGCCGGTTTGCCGAGAATGTGCCCTGAGTGCACGGGGTGTGTGGCCGTGCGAGCCTACGCCTGTGTTGATGTGTGTTCACATTAATAGCATTGCCTATACTAATGAAGTGCAGGGAGAGAGCATCGCCGCCCCGATTTTGGGGGCGGGATCGTTATAATTTGGTCAGCATTGCTGACCGTTGCTATTGTTTGCCACCGGGCGGTGGTTTGTGGCTTGCAGGTGCTGCGGAGCAGAGCGGGAAATAGCGGGCTAAAGCCCTTGTTGCTGTGCCAGCCCTCGAAGGCCTAATTGCTTATGTATCTTTCCCGTTTTCATGTATGGCCGGCCTGCGTGCCGAAGTTTGGAAAACACTATTTTGTTAAGTGAACAATGTAAGGCCTTAAGGCCAGTTCTCTTTTGTGTATGATTACATTCCTGAGTTGGTAGTGGACATTCATGCTTTGTAGCAGGGTTCTTATTTTCTTTTGCAACTTAATAATTTGCTTCCGCTAGGTGTTGTGTAGGACGACATGATTGGTTGAATGGTTTCAACGCGTAACCAACCGGTCTGTCCGTAGTATATGGCGTCGGGCCCCGGCCGGACCTACTGCTATATGCTAAGTGACGGATAGGGGTGTTACACAACCCACCTAGGAGAGGCAGGAAGGGCTGACCTGCCGAAGAGGCGCGGGTTGGAGGGTTACCGGGGTCGACCCGCTTGCTTGTCTGAGCCCGCCGGGGTGACCCTTGGAGGCACGGGCCGGGGTCGATCCGCTTGCTTGCCTGAGCCCCTTCGGCGAACACGGGGTTGTAAAAAGAGGATTGGTGAATCTCATTTTCTTTTTGTTGGGAGAGATCTACCTTTTCCAAATTGTAAATTTTTGTGGATCTCTTTTGGTACAACATTCGCTCGATCGGACCGGGTGGGTCCTTTTAGCCTGAGAGAATATCGACCTATAGCCTTTGTTTGATCTCAAATAGTGTGGCTACCCATACATTTGCGTTTGATTGATAAAACTTAATACTGTGTGTGTTGCGCTGAAAGTTTTCTGTGAATGTAGAATTGGGATTTAAGGGGAAATTTGTGTTTGTCCGTAATTTTTCGGTGTCAATGTGTGAGCCTACATCAATTTGATATGAGAGAGGTTCGTGTCAATTTCCTAATTGTCACCCCCCTTTTCTTAGAACGCCGACACACACTTGCATGATCTGTTGTCCACAATAATAAAATTTTTTTAATTTTTGGTCTGCAAATAGTGGCCTAAAACTTTTATTTTTCTGCAAAAAAATCAAAATGTTTTTTTAATAATCTCCTATTTATTTTAATCAAGAAAATCAAAAAAAATTTTTTAACTACTTTAGTTATTAAGCGGGAACAAATCTGTGTTTCATAAATTTTATTGGGTCAGAATCACTATTATTTTCATGCGCACTAGATTAGGCACGGAGTATTCCCCGTCTTCCTCCTATATGACGGACGAGCGCGATGCGGGTCATGTTCCCGCAGCGATTGATGAACTTTGCCAGGAGTTCACTGATTAGTTGACGGAGATTAGGGATATGCTTCATGAATTGAGATTAAATCAAGTGATTCCCTGTAATCATGCTGCCAACTAACGAGAGGAAGGGAATAATAATAATAACAATCATGATCATGTTTCGCCTGCATCGGTCCAAAATAACAAGGCACCATTTGAGTTTGATATTACTAGGGCGGTCTGAGTCAAACTCCCGTCGTATGATGGATTGGGAGATCCCCAAGCCTTCCTAGACTTGGTTATGGAGATAGAGTGCTACTTTGAGTGGCACAAGCTAACTGACGTTGATAAGGTGTGAGTGGAGAGAATGAAATTGTTAGGTAGAGCCAAGATTTTCTTGTTGAATGAGGAACGTCGTCTTGATGCCGTGAATGGATTACTACCCATTGGTTGGGCAGGTAAGAAGGCCATGCTAACGTACCAGTACGTCCCGGCATACCGTCGAACGCAGATGTTTGATGATTTAGCTACCCTTAAACAAGGGAATAGGTCGGTCTCTAAGTACATGAGCCTTCTCAAGTACAAGATGGTTAGGTGTGATGTTAGGGAGATGCCAAAGATCACCCACTCTAGGTTTCGTAAGAGGTTAAACCTCGACATTCAGGGTAAACTTCTGCGATATGGTCACACTGACCTAAACACCACTTTCATTGCCGCCTTGGATATTGAGAAGCATAATGTTCTCAAGTTTAAGACTCGCTCGTTTCAGAAAGGAAAGTCCATCTTAGGACCACCCCACACTCCCACCTATAAGGATAAGGGTAAGTTTCGGTCCACTAACTCGAACATTGTTGTCATTACGGCTAGGAATATGAGAAACCCAACGGGTGAGAGAGTTCTCGTAGGAAGGGTCAGCAAAACGAATGCTACTTGTTTTGCTTTTGGAATTCAGGGCCATTACGCTAGTGATTTTCCTACCAAGCCCAAGCTCGTAGCCCTTTTAGATTCCTCGTTTGAGTCTGTCGAGCTTATGTATGAGGCGGGAGAAGAATACGAGTCGGAAGGAGTACCCAGCGATATAGATGATGATGCTAATATGATGGTAATGAGGTGTATTCTGGATACTCCATGTGCGTTGGATGATTAGAATAGGACAAATATTTTTTTCATTAAATTTTAAGAGTGGAGAGAAGTGGTGTAAGTTGATCATTAATAGTGGAAGCTGTATGAATGTGATTTTTGAAAATGCGGTGTCTCGAATGTTATTAAAAACTGAGTCGTACCCTCACCCCTATAAGGTTGCTTGGGTCAATAAGACATCCCTTTCGGTTTTGAAGCGTTGTTTGGTTCCCCTTACCATCAAGGCTTACACTGAAAAGGTTTGGTGTGACGTCATCCCCATGTATGACTGTCATGTCTTACTAGGATGCCCATGGCTATACGACCATGATGTTACTCACTTATGGCGAGCTAACATGTATGAGTTCAAATTTAATGGCAAGACCATTATCTTTATGCCCACTCCGCCTAAGGATCTGTTGGTCCCTTCTAAGGACACGATTATGTTTGTAGAGAAGAAAACATTAAGCTTGATTGGTAAGGAGTTTGAGCATGATACCTTTATAGATGGGGTCATATATGTGTTAGTATGCTTACAAGTCAAGGAAGATAGTTCCTCTTTTGAGAACTTACCACTTGCACTGAAGAAACTCTTAGAAGAGTTTAAGGATGTTTACCCAGATGATTTACCATCCGAGTTACCCCCCATGCGAGAAATTCAACACGAGATTGATTTAGTTCTAGCTAGGTTCCTCTTTGCCCATCCTTCCCCATTATCGACTTAAGCCCTCCGCACACCTTGAATTGCAAAAATTAATTTCGAATTTGCTAAGTAAGGGGTTCATCCGTCATAGCAAGAGTCCTTGTTCTATACACGCCTTATTGGTGCCTAAGAAAGACGGGTCTTGGAGGATGTGTGTCGATTATAGGGCCATTAATTAAATAACTGTCAAATACCGGTTTCCCATACCACTCTTGGATGACTTATTGGACATGTTAACATGGGCCACAATTTATTCTAAATTGAATCTTAAAAGTGGCTACCATCAAATCAGGATTAGGGAGGGAGACGAGTGGACGACGACTTTTAAGTAAAAAGACGGACTTTTTTATTGGTTGGTGCTCAGGGAAGGGCTCACTAATAGCCTGAGTACATTTTCGAGGTTGATGACTCTAGTGTTCAAGCCTTTCCTAGGAAAACTCGTAGTTATATATTTTGATGATATCTTAGTCTTTAGCGCCTCTCCGAATGATCATGAGACGCATTTGAGGATAGTACTTACCACGTTGCGAAAGGAACTATTATTTGTAAATCTTAAAAAATGCTCGTTCAATGTTCCATCTATGGAGTTCCTTGGATATATTGTGAGTTCAGAGGGCATACATGTTGATCCTAAGAAGGTCTAAGCCATTAAGGATTGACCCGAACCCACCAACATACGGTATGTTCGGAGTTTTCAAGGCCTAGCTACTTTTTACTGCTGATTTATTCGAGATTTTAGTAGTATTATGGTACCAATCATGGAGTACATCATCCCCTGCTTAATTTCTTCCTGCCTAACATCAGCCATGTAACGGTGTTCCTCTATTAGGTCTAAGGAGAGTCGCAGCTCGTGCTCGTTCTCAGTTATCCATTCCTCTCTTCCTTCCTCTGCTTCCACCACCCGCGGTGTTCGGATCTCGAACTCGATAGGGAGCACAGCTTCACAGCTATGGGTGAGTTTGAAGGGGGACTCCCCAGTGGCTGTGTTGTGGGAGGTCCTTAGGGCCTGGAGGACTAATGGAAGTTGCTCCACACAACTCCCCTTCAAGTTTTCCACCTTCTTCTTCTAGAGTTTCATGATGATCTTGTTCATCGCCTCCACCTGCCCGTTGCTCCTAGGGTGGTGGACGGATGCAAACCTGAGATCAATCCTCAGTTGGCCACAGAAACTGATAAACTTAGTGCTGGAAAACTGCGGTATCTGTGACAATGACCTGAGGCAATCCATGTTAGCAGATGTTCTCCCCCCACACAAAATTTTTGATTACCTGGGAGGTCACCTTGGCCACCACCTTCACCTCCAACCACTTAGAAAAATAGTCAATCATGACTAATAAGAATATCCTCAAGGGTCCTACCAGATCCATTCCCCAGATGGTGAAGGGTCAGGGCGTCATGTTGCTCCTAAGCTGCTGAGCTGGCAGTAGTTGGATAGGGGAAAAATTGGCACTTGTGGAATTTCTTTGTGAACTCACTGGCATTCTAGCCCAGGGTCGGCCAGAAGTACCCTTGTCGGACTATCCTCCCCTCTAGGGTTCTTCTCCTCGAGTAGCTACTGTATTATCTAGAATGGACTTCTTCCAAGATCCTCGGGATCTCCTCTTCAGCCATGCAACGTGTCAGAAGCCCTGAGAGAGTCTTCCGGTATAGCTTCCCATCGCGCATCAGACAGTATGCCAACATGTACCTAAAGTGCTTTCTATCCATAAATTCCAGGAAGTCCCCTGTGGATAGGAAGGTTGCAAAAGGATCCATCCATGAGGGGCATTGGTCCACCTCCATCAGCTCTTCCTCTTCGATGGATGGGCGAAAAAGGTCAGTAATGGTACCCCCCATTCGAGGTCCGTGCTTGGTAAATTGATCCACCTGCTCATTTTCCTCTCACGGCACGTGCTTGATGGAGAATGTTTGGAACATGTCGATGATCCCCTTTACATTGGCTAAGTATAATTGGAGAGTAGGCTCCCTTGCCTCAAACCCCCCATTGATCTTAGTGGCCACCATAAGGGATTTCGTATGCACCTCCACATCCTACACCCCCAGCTCCATGGCCAACCGAAGCCATATGATTACTGCCTCGTACTCAGCCAAGTTGTTGGTAATGGGGAAGTTGACGACCATCGTTTGCTCGATCTTGTTCCCTGGGGGCTCACCATGATCACTCCTACCCCCAAGGAATGTCTGCTCGAGGTGACATCTACCATCACCATCCAAGGAATTGGGCGAGTGAGATCCACCTTGACCACCTCGACCACATAATCAGCGAGAAAGTATGTCATCGCTTGAGCCTTGATCGAGAGGCGGGGAACAAAATATATATCAGATTCACTCAGCTCCGCCGACCAATTCGCCAACCTTCCCGAAAGCTCCACCCCCTCAAAAATGTTGTGGAGGAGATGTTTAGTCACCACTCTGATGGAGAGTGCCTAGAAGTAGGGCCAGAGCCTACGAGCCGAGATAACCAGGGAAAAATCCAACTTCTCTAAAATAGAATATCAGAGCTCTGCCTTTCTCAAGACCCTACACACGTAATAGATGGGTAGTTGTTTCTTACCCTCTTCTCAGACCAGAATAGAGGTTAAAGCCTCAGCCCCTACCCCAAGGTACAGGTACAAATGTTCCCCGTCCTTCAGTCCTTGGAGCAGAGGAGCCTGGGTCAATTGCCTCTTCAAGGCTTGGAATGCTCCCTCGCTCTCATCGGACCATTTGAACTTCTGGTTCCCCCTCAGTGCTTTGAAGAAGGGGAACACTTCTCTCCTGCCCGAGAGAGGAACCTGCTCAACCCTACCAGCTTCCCTGTCAGGCACTGAACCTCCTTGACATTCTGAGGCGATCCCAACTACATGATGGCCCTTACCTTGTCAGGGTTAGGCTTTACTCCTATGGGAGTAAGTAGATGGCTTAGGAACTTGTTGGGTATTGTATCCACAATAACCAGGTTTTTTTTTGAAGTCACCCTTGAACTAAGATGAATTAAGTTTGTATTTGATACTCTATTCAAGTTAAGTGCTTACAGGTCATAATTATCAAGTGTAGACCTATATCAGTCTACAATGAGTCACCAAACACAGGACCATACAATGTAATCCCTCATTGTGTGATCCATGGTGTTGACTCATGTGTAGCCTCTCTATTGGGACACACTTCTCTTTCAAGTACTAAAGATATAGAAGAAACTATGGGTTGCTGATCTCTAAGAAGAAGAATTAAAAATTCTGTTAAGAAATTTCTCTAAGTAAAATTCTCGAGAAGTTCTAAGTCTAATACTCAAGAAGTAAAGTTATTGTTCTCGAGAAGCAGAAGTATTTCTAGAGAATCCCAAGAGTTGTTCTCAAGAAAGTCATGTTCTTCTCGAGAAGTCTTAAGTATATCTCAGAATTCTTCTAAGTGTTGTTCTCGAGTAAGCAGAATTTATTACTCCAGAAGGCCAAGTGTTGTTCTCGAGAAAGCCTAGTTATTTCTCGAGAAGGCCAAGGTTTGTCTCGAGAAAGCAGAAGTCATTACTCGAGAAGTCGAAGTTATTTCTCGAGAAGTCCAAATTGTTCTCGAGAAGTCCAGTCAGCTCTCGATAAGTCATTACCTATTTCTCGAGTAACAGAAATTATTTCTCGAGTAATAATCCTTTCTTTCTCGAGAAGCCAGAACTCATTTTCAGTGTTTTCCTTAAGTACTTACTCTCGAGAACCTTATACCTCTTCTCGAGAAACAAAAGTTCTCGAGAAGTCATTCCTTCACTCGAGAAATGAAGTTATTTCTTTGAAATTTTTTTGTTAAGTCCCAACAAAAGTAATTTCAAATTGATCTTGTTTCTTATTGGTCCACGTATTCTGTCATTAATGATTATGATCGTTAGGCAAGTCCTATAAAAGGTCTTATCATAATCGACTAACCCTAAGAAGAAAATTAAGTTTTCTGAATCGAAATTTTTCATTTCTAAATCGGGAAGCGCCACCGACTACTCATCGTCTTCTTCACCGCTGACCTTCTTCGATTCAAGAGATTCAGAATAAGAAGGTTTCAACAGATCAAGACATTCTACATCGACAAATCTACTCCTTGATCGTGATGATCCAAAGTTTTCAGATCCATAGATTTCGCCTTTTCTTCTTCGATCCGTTTCTGATAGAGCTTCAAATTTCAAGAAGGAAGAAGGGCTGAAGATTCAAATCTGAAATTTTTCTATTTGCATTTTTCTGTAAAACATTTATTCTTGTAGGAGAATTTTTCTCCGAGTTGTAGGAGCTTTGTTCTCCGAGATTTTTGTAGGAGTGTTTTGACTCCAAGTTGTAAGGGCATTGCTCCGAGTTGTAGGATTGTTTTCTATTCCGATCTAATAGTGAAGTAGCCGAGTCTAGCGTGGTGCTAGATCAATGAGGTGGAGAGTGGACATACCCAAGGGTTGGGAACCACTATAAATCTTGTGTTTTCTGTGGCTTGCTTATTTATTTTATGCGCTCCATCGTTACAAGTTTTTATTCCATAAAAAGACATAGACCTAACCTATTCACCCCCTCTAGGTGATTTAGGTAGACAACTAAAAACATCAATTGGTATCAGAGGGGGGTTGCTCATCAAAAATTTAACACCTTGAAGAGATCTGCTCCTAGTTGTCTTAAAAGGATACAAGCATGGACAGAGCCAAGGATTTTGATAAGCTTCCCTTGTGCACAAAGACTAACTTTCCCAAGTGGAAAGATTGAATAAAATTCTTCATGGAAGGTGTGGATCCAATGATCTTTATGATAGTGGAAGAAGGATCCTATGTTCCAATGACAGCCTCCACCATTGACCCAACAAAGCAAGTTCCAAAGAAGCTTATGGATCTTTACAAAGATGAGATTGCACTTGTCTCTTTAGACAAGAAAGCCAAGAATATCATCGCAAGTACAGTCGATGATTCTATGTTGAAGAATCTGATTCACTGCCAATCCGCCAAGGAAATGTGGCAGTCTCTGATCGTCTTGATGGAAGGTACTAAAGAGGTAAGGGATGATAGAAGATCCCTCCTGAATCAAAAATATGAAGCATTCAGACAACGTCCCAAGGATTCTATTGCTGATACTTTTAAGAGCTTCTTCAAGATTGTACACGGCCTAAGAGTCTATGGTTGGGTCATCACTAATGGAGAACTTAATGACAAATTTCTGAGATCCCTGACTAAGGAATGGGACAACAAAGTCTGGGCAATCCGGGAGTTTGGTAAGCTGGCAGAGACTGATCCTCAGAATCTCTTTGGAAAGCTTATGTCGTATGAGCTCCAAATAAACTCAAGAAAAGCTGAAGAAGAGAAAAGTCGGTCTTCATCCAAGGAGAAGTCTGTCGCTCTAAAGGCAGACAGCTCAAGAAAGCCAAAAGCTGCATCTCCTGCTCCCGCACAGGAAGAGAGTGAAGAAGAAGCTTTAGAGCCAAGTACCTCGGGCTTAGAGATATCTGAAGGAGAGTTTTCTCTTATTTCAAGGAAGTTCAAGAAGTTCTTGAACAAGAAGAAACAGTGGAGAGGCAAAGACGCCTCATTCAGAAGATCACGTCATGATGGTGATCGTCACAAGAAAGGCTCAAGTAGCCAAGACAGGTATTACTCAAAATAGAACAAACATTTCTCTTGACATTGTTTGTTATTGCTGCAATAAGCTAGAAAATGTCATAGCTGATTTCCCTCACAAGAAGGAGGGTGGAAGAAGAGAGGAGAAGAAATCTTCTTATAATAAGGAGAAAACTTAAATAAGCCTGGTATCCAAGAAGGCCAACACCCTCAGTGACACAGACTCGTATTAGTGTAGTAATGATGATGAAGCCTACTTTGGGCTCATGACACATACAGTTGGAGAAGAACCCTAGTTCACTGGGAAGGTAAAGTCTCACACTCCTATCTCGGAATCAGATGCTTCTGACTATGATCATGAGGATTGTTCTTCTGATGATGAATCTGAACTTATGACACAATACAAAGATTTAATTGTAATGCCCCGAAACTCAAAATAGAAACGGGTAGCGAATTTAAGCCAAGTTTGGGTCCTAGTAAGGGCCACACGGCCTGGGACACGGGCGTGTCCAGGGACGTGTCATACTCGGGTTGCATGATTTCCCGTATGGTCGACGTGTTGCAGTTGACGATCATATACGGTTGAGAGCACGGCCTGAGACATGGGCGTTTCTCGAGGAGTGTCTGGCATAAGTGGCCTGTGACACGGGCGTGTCACAGGGCCGTGTCCTTTTCGGGTTGTTTTGCTCTTGTGTCGATTCAGGGAACACGCCCCGCAACATGGGCGTGTACTGTTTGACACGGGTGTGTCAATAATGACACGGGCATGTCTAAGCCTGTGTACCGTTCGGGACGTGACAGTTCAGCGCCGATTGAGGCACACGGCCATAGACATGGGCGTGTCACAAGCCGTGTTCGGCCCAGTAAATTTATTTCTGGGTGAATCGTGGAGTTCATTAATCTCCTTTTAGGGAGGCGAACTTCGATCTGATGCGGGTATCCAATCCCGCCGCTGAGATGTCCAGCGTATTCCGGGGCCTTCATCGTTCATGAGTTGCTATCACTTGAGGGAAAAAGGATAGTAGCCGCTGTAACTTCTTAATAGAAGAAAGACGCGTTTACGATAACAGAACTCTGGTTGTGCGCCTTTCTTCAGGTAGGGACGTTGATAACGTAACAAAGCCTTTGATTTTGATATATAGAAGAAAGGTTCCTAACTATTTGAATCGATTCTTTTGCCAACCTCCAACTACTTTCTTAGTCTAAGCCCGTCGCGACATAATGCTTTGAACTGGAATATCATCATTGGCAAGTAAAGTAGTACGCCCGGTGAACGAGGTTCTAACAACCTAAAAGGGCAAAATAGGGTTAGAGAAGGGTTCCTAAAGCTCAAAATTAGATTTCCTTCAAATAGGATCTAACGGCTCAACATTTCCTCTACTGGTTTATGGCCGGGAATAGGGTTGGAAACCCTCATTCCACTTCAAGTTATCTCTTTCTAAAACTTTAGAAAGAGGGGAGAGCAAGGAGGAAGAGGAAGAAGAAATCCGGCTGCCGGAGAAGCTTCGGAGCCCCGATTCTCGATCCGAGTCCAGATCTGCGAAGGCGAGGCCGATACGGTGCTTTCCATCCTACTAGTTCTTCATGGCGCCGAAGAGAAATGCTAGGGTAACGATTCTCTTCTTGGACATGTGAAGTCCCCTTTCCTTGTGCCTAGGAAGTGATGTAGGGTATATCCAAGAGATACATCACGGAGGCCACGATGACGCTTATGACAACGATCTACGCTCTCTAATCCACACGCTAACGAAATCGCAGCCACAACAATTATTTTATCTATCGTTCGTGCTAACAATACGGATCACCGTTCCGCAAATAGATCGAATGTTGGTTATAGGCCAAATTCTTTCCGGCTAAAGGGGATAATCTTGATCCCAAACGAGCTTTGGGTTGTACCAAAATAGATCCACTAAGAACAAAATGATTCGAAAGATGGTAGGATCTATCCCAACAAAAAGAAAGCGAGGATCGCCAATCCTCTTACGAATCTTTCGGAAATCCAAACGAAAAATACTGATCTATTATTTGATTAACCGCGAAGAAAAACAAATCGGAAAATAACGCTAAAATTCGTCCACCACAAGAACTATCTAGAGAAAGAAAACTCTTGGTAGAAATTTTCATTACCCCTCTTGGATTTGTAGATCCGCGATGCGTGGATCCACCAAGTTTGATCGCTCCTCCGTTGAAAGCCCACGGGAAGCGCGCTACGGATGATGAACGTGCTAATCTCCTTCACTTCACGCCGTGGAGGAATTCCTAACTTCTTTCCTTGCAAGACAACCTTTCATGCATGGGCCGAATATTCCTTGGAGAAATGATCTCGGTTGGCCGAGAGCAATAGGGTGAGGATGGCGGCCGAGTACTAGAGGAGAAAGGGACGGCCGAGAGCAATAGGGGGAGAGGTGGTGGCCGAGCACTAGAGAGAAGGGAGCCTTGGGGCCGGCGGCTTGGAGGAAGAAAGAAAGAGGGGGGGCGGCGGCTAGGAGAAGGAGAAAGAGAGAGGGAAGAATTAGGGTTGGCAAATTTCAATTTTCTTTGATTTCAATAAAAGTCTAACACCAAATGAAAAGTTCAAGGCCTTATATAGGCTTACATCTCAAAGCAAATAACAGGTGGCTAAAGGCACACCACATAAAGAAAAATGCAGAAATTAAATATTGTTTTTTAAAGAGCCAACATGAAACGGCTATTAGCACACCAAAACTAAATATCAAATATGAGTCTTGTTGCGAGGGCGAAGCTTGTAGCCATGACCGCTACGACGTCGCACGTCCTTTGCCGTCACATCTTCAACATAGTCATTCCCCAGTTGGCCGTCCTGGTGGCTGTCGTCTTCACCGTTGCCATCACCGTCGCCATCAATCCTCCGCCGCTCAAAAGGACTCATCTCCGATGAGCGGGCTGAAATATAACGACGTACGATGTCTGCGTCAAGAAGATCCACCTGTGCATCAGAGAGCCAAGAGTCGTCCGAAGCCGGACGACCACGCCAACGAACCAAAAACCTGTGAATGTCGCCGTCGGGAGTGGGAAACACATCATCCTGCAAAATCCTGTCAGGCAAGAAATCTGTCCGGGGAAACCTCGGAAAAGCGTTAGGTGAAGCAGAAAAACAAGTTTCATCATCAATAGATAGCATACCTCCCGTAGAATTCGAAGGAGAAAACGATCCAGAATTAAGCTCACCCCCACCCCATTAGATTGTATAGTGGAATTATTAAACGGAGAGACAGACAGTTCAGATGGTGGAGCAACAAAAAGCGTTAAATCCGAAATGTTAAACACAGGGGAGATTCCCCAATCAACGGGTAATTCTAACAAATAAGCATTTTCGCCTAATTTCTTAAAAATTCGAAAAGGACCGGCTTTCTTGTTCGCTAATTTTTTTATGGTGCCCGAAGGCATCCATTCAGGGATAAGACGAACCATAACCAAATCGCCAATGTTCAAGGAGACTGCTCGCCTATGTACGTTAGCATTCGATTGATAGATAGAATATTGCTTGGCTAACGTCTTGCCAATGTGCTCATGGAGAGTGTGAACGTGTGAAGCGAACTCCTGTGCAAATTGACTTGACTTAAAAGAAGGCGGTAACGAAACCAAGTCAAGAGGCACTGGCGCCTTATAACCATGCACTATCTCATTCGGAGACAACCCAGTGGACCTGTTCTTAGAATTATTGTACGCTAGTTGAGCATGCGGAAGAATAAGATCCCACGTACCTTTATGTTCACCCACTAAACAACGAAGTAACTCTCCCAAGCTACGGTTGACAACTTCCGTTTACCCATCCGTTTGGGGATGATAGGCCGACGAAAACATAAGTTTAGTGCCCATGAGTTTCTAGAGTGTCTTCCAAAAATAACTTGTTAATTTTACATTCCTATCACTCACTATCGTCTTGGGAACACCCCGATGTGCCACGACCTCCTTGAAATATAATTTTGCTACATTTGATGCATCGTAGGTATTATTACTAGCGATAAAATAGGCCATTTTGGAGAAATAGTCTACTACGATTAGAATAGAGTCGTGACGCCTCAATGTCATGGGTAAACCCAAAATAAAATCCATGCTGACATCTTCCCATGGTACCGAAGGAATCGGAAGTGGAGTGTAAAGACCCGCATTGGTCTTGTTCCCCTTTGCTAGTTGACAAATACGACAACTTCCTACGATTTTGTTGACCATGGGTCGGAGGCCCGGCCAAAAGAATTTATCCTCTACGATTGTTATTGTTTTGTCTCTACCAAAATGTCCGTCTAACCCTTCGCTATGTAACTCCCATATGATAAAATGTCGTAATGATGAGCGGGGAATACATAGTTGCAAATGTTTAAATAAGTATCCGTCACGGATATAGTACGCCGAAATGGTGGTAGGGGAATTGTCCTGAGTGGCGAGATAAATTTCCTTAAAGTCTGGGCATTGGACATATTCATCTTTAATCCTCTCAAATCCTATGACTGACACTTCCATGGTAGTTAGTAATAAGGTGACCCTACTTAATGCGTCCGCCACACGATTTAATGTACCCTTCAGATGCTTGATAATGAAAGTGTACTCCTGTAGGTATGAGATCCATTTAGCGTGCCGTGGGCTAATCTTATTTTGAGAATTAACAAATTTGAGGGCCTCATGGTCCGATAATATCACGAATTCTTTTGATATAAGGTAATGTCGCCAATGTTGGAGACAACGAATCACGGCATAGAATTCGCAATCATAATACAAATAGTTTAACTTTGGGCCGGCTAGTTTCTCGCTAAAATATCCTAGCGGATGTCCCTCTTGACTTAACACTCCTCCAATTCCTATCCCCGATGCATCGCATGATAGTTCAAACACTTTACTAAAATTCAGTAATCGTAGTAAGGGGGCTTCACACATCCGTTCCTTAATCGTTTGGAAAGCACTAGTGGCCGCTTTAGTCCAACTAAATTCTCCTTTCTTCATACATTCAGTGATGGGTGCCATAATACTACTAAAATTCCGAATAAATCTTCGGTAAAACGTGGCCAACCCGTGGAAACTTTGAACTTCCCTTATATTCTTGGGTTCCGGCCACTCTTTAATTTCTTGAACCTTCTTTGGATCCACATGAATGCCATCTGAACTCACGATGTATCCTAAGAACTCTACGGAAGACACACGGAATACACATTTTTTTAGGTTAATAAATAAATTCTCTTTGCGCAATGTGGTAAGGATTGTTCTTAGGTGAGTTTCATGATCCCCCGGAGAAATGCTAAATACCAAAATGTCATCGAAATAGACCACTACAAATTTTCCCATGTAGGGTTTAAAGACTTGGGTCATCAATCGCGAAAACGTACTCGGTCCATTGGTAAGTCCCTCTCTAAGCACTAGCCATTCATAGAGTCCATCCTTAGACTTAAATGCCGTCTTCCATTCGTCTCCCTCCCGTATTCGTATTTGATGATAACCGCTCTTAAGATCCAATTTAGAGAACACGGCGGCTCCTGATAACATATCTAGTAAATCATCCAAACGGGGAATGGGGAACCGATACTTGACAGTTATTTTATTTATAGCCCGATAATCGACACACAATCGCCACGTTTTATCTTTCTTCGGGACTAACAAGGCAGGGACGGCACAAGGACTTTTACTATGACGTATAAATCCTTTCACTAACAAATCTGAAATTAATTTTTGCAACTCCTCATGTGAGGAGGGATTGAGTCGGTAATGGGGCTGATTCGGCAACGAAGAACCCGCGGCAAAATCTATCTTATGCTGGATATCATGCATAGGTGGCAACTGAGATGGTAAGTGCACCGGGTAGACATCCTTATACTCTTCTAAGAGAGTTCGAAGGATAACGGGAAGCTCACTAATGAGGGTGCATCCTCCTTAGCTTGTAGACAAACTAGAGCGTAGATAACGCCGTCCATGAAAGTCTCACGCTTAACTCTTTCCTACTTATCAGACTTATCGTTTTCTTTTCTACCGGCACAATGGTATCTTTGGACGCAGGTGACGGATCCTTGGGCGACGATGGTTTCAATACAATGGTCTTACCATTGAATTTGAACTTATAAGTGTTGGCTCATCCAAAATGGGTCACGTCATAATCATAAGCCAAGGTCGTCCTAATAAAACATGACACACGTCCATGGGGATGACGTCGCACCACACTTTATCAACGTAGTTTTTCAATGTTAGTGGCACCAAGCATCGCTTAGAGACCGCTATTGACATCTTATTTACCCACGCGATTTTATAAGGATGTGGGTGCGGCTCGGTGACTAAATGCATGTGTGCGATGGCATTTTCCAAAACGACGTTCATGCAACTACCGCTATCAATAATTAGTTTGCACCATTTTTCACCGCACTTAAAATTTAAGGTAAATATATTTGTCCGGTTATACTCGTCCAACGCTCGCGGTGTGGCCAAAATACATCTCATCACCATCATGTAAGAATCGTCCTCAATGTCACTTGGCTCGGCATCAGATTCTTCTCCTGCTCCATAGACGATATCGGAAGGCTCAGACGTGGAGTCTAATAGGGCTAACAGTTTGCTCTTCGTGGGGCACTCACTAGAGTAGTGCCCTTGGATTCCGTAAGAATAACACGTGGCATTAGTCTTTCTGATTCGTCCTATTTGTACTCGCTCACCGGTGGGATTTATGTTATTCCTAGCGATAATGATAATGGACTTCGAATCCGTTGATCGATACTTTCTCTTATCTCGTGTGGAGGAAGATGGATGCGGTCCTAAGAGGGACTTTCCCTTCTGAAAGTTTCGTCCTTTGGCTTTGTAGGCGTTGTGTTTTTCAATATCCAAGGCGGCATTGAACGTGGTGTTAAGGTCCGTGTGACCATAACGCAAGAGCTTGCCTTGAATGTCCGGATTGAGTCCCTTACGAAATCGGGAGAGTGTGACTTCAGGCATCTCACGAACATCACAACGCACCAACATATCCTAAAGTTGTCCCATGTATTCTGCTACCGAAGCGTTTCCTTGACGAAGGGAGGCTAAGTCGTCGAACATTTGGGTCCGGTGATATGTGGGAACATATTGGTCGTGTAGAAGTGCTTTCATGGCAGCCCACCCAATTGGGGGTGCTCCATTAACGGTACCTAATCGTCTCTCTTCGTTCAACCAGTATGTCTTGGCCCTTCCTAGTAGTTTCATCCGTGCAACCTTCACTTTCTCAACGTCCGTCAGGTCGTGCCATTCAAAATAGCACTCAATTCCCATGATCCAGTCTAGGAATAGTTGGGGCTCTCCCATACCATCATATGAGGGTGTGTCTAGTTTTACGGCCCTAGTTACGTCGAACTCATAATGACCTCGAGGTGGGTACTCATCGTCCTGATCACGTGGGTGATTTTGTCTTTCCTCTCGCTGGTTAGCGGCTGGGGGTTGGGGACCCGGTCGGTTTCTTCCAACGCCATTGTTTCGGGGCGCCGCTTGATTTACAGCGAGCCCTTCAATTAACCGTGTCAGTGCGTCAAACCAACCGTTAAACTCTTCCCGTAGCTCGGTGATCGTGGCCGGAGCATGCTCAGCACCTTGGTTGTTTGCCATGTGTGAGGTGGAGGCAGGATATTCCGTGTCAAGCCTAGTGCGCATGAACGAACGGGACAAACAACGATTTTGGCCTGATTTAAATTATACGTTTGAATTTTTTGACACTAAACAACTGAGTAACAGGAAAAACTTTTTCAGAATTTTTTTCTTAAAAAAATGAGGAGAAAATTTAGAATTTTTTTTGTAATTTTCTGCAGAATTTTTTTTTGTGTGTTTTTACTAATTGCAGCCCAACTATGTATTGTTTTGAAAAACAAAAATTCAGATTTGATGTGATTCGTAACGGAAGTGTGCACCCTAGTGAACGAGGATAACCCCAGGTAAAATAAAAGGATGGTGTCGATTGGGAAATCAACACAAACTTCCTCTGATACCAAATTGATGTAGGGTATATCCAAGAGATACGTCACGGATGCCACGATGACGCTTATTACAACGATTTATGCTCTCTAATCCACACGCTAACGAAATCGCAGCCAAAACAATTATTTTATCTATCGTTCACGTTAACAATACAGATCGCCGTTCCACAAATAGATCGAATGTTAACTATAGGCCAAATTCTTTCCGGCTAAAGGGGATAATCTTGATCCCGAACGAGCTTTGGGTTGTACCAAAATAGATCCACCAAGAACAAAATGATTCGAAAGATGGTAGGATCTATCCCAACAAAAAGAAAGCGAGGATCGCAAATCCTCTTACGAATCTTTCGGAAATCCAAATGAAAAATACCGATCTATTATTTGATTAATCGCGAAGAAAAACAAATCGAAAAATAACACTAAAATTCGTCCACCACAAGAACTATCTAGAGAAAGAAAACTCTTGGTATAAATTTTCGTTACCCCTCTCGGATTTGTAGATCTGCGATGCGTGGATCCACCAAGTTTGATCGCTCCTCCGTTGAAAGTCCACGGGAAGCGCGCTACGGATGATGAACGTGTTAATCTCCTTCACTTCACGCCGTGGAGGAATTCCTAACTTCTTTCCTTGCAAGACAACCTTTCATGCATGGGCCGAATATTCCTTGGAGAAATGATCTCGGTTGGCTGAGAGCAATAGGGTGAGGATGGCGCCGAGCACTAGAGGAGAAAGGGGTGGCCGAGAGCAGTAGGGGGAGAGGTGGTGGCCGAGCACTAGAGAGAAGGGAGCCTTGGGGCCGGCGGCTTGGAGGAAGAAAGAAAGAGGGGGGGGGGGGGGCGGCGGCTAGGAGAAGGAGAAAGAGAGAGGGAAGAATTAGGGTTGGCAAATTTCAATTTTCTTTGATTTCAATAAAAGTCTAACACCAAATGAAAAGTTCAAGGCCTTATATAGGCTTACATCTAAAAACAAATAACAGGTGGCTAAAGGCACACCACATAAAGAAAAATACAGAAATTAAATAATGTTTTTTAAAGAGCCAACATGAAACGGCTATTAGAACACCAAAACTAAAATATCAAATATGAGTCTTGTTGCGAGGGCGAAGCTTGTAGCCATGACCGCTACGACGTCGCACGTCCTTTGCCGGCACATCTTCAACATAGTCATTCCCCAGTTGGCCGTCCTGGTGGCCGTCGCCATCACCGTCGCCATCACCGTCGCCATCAGGAAGCCCTCTCTCGTGAGTATGCGGTGAGTGTGAGGTATTCCTACGGGTAGACATGAATAGTCTCCGTTGTTTTGCATGTTGAGTCCGGAATCAAAGTACGGACATAGGCATGGTGTGTGAAGCCTACCCGAAAAAGGTTGTCTGGATCGGTGATGTTTCATTTTGCATGAATGGTCGGAGAAGACATTGTGTCGATGGTTGTTTTCATGTTTTCTATGCGGTAGATTGCAACAGGGAGTCTTGGGGATTTACTCCAAGGTGCACCCGAAAAACTAGGAAGAAGCGTGATTCTGCAAACTTGGTGGCCTGGGAGCCAGCTTGCACATAACTGGGTTATGTAAGATTTTTGTAATCGATTTGGGACTCGGGGAAGCTTGACCCGCGCATATGGCTTAAATTGACGTTGCGGTGTGAGCAACGGGTTAGGCGGAACCATACCCGCTCTATGTGATTCAGTTAAAGAGACCTAAGGTACATGGTACTTACCGTTGGCATAGATGCAGGGTCTTAGGCTTAGACCGGAAAGACTATAATGCTCACGAGGTTTGCCATCCTGGAGGCGGTTGTGAGACCACAGATTTTACCGGGTTCACAAAGTAAGTGCCCTGAGAGCACGAGGTGTGTGGTCGCAGGCCTACACCTATGGTGTATTGTGAAAATATTGTACTTTCACTTTAATCGTTGGATTATACTAATGCAGTGCAGGTAAGGCGCACCGCTAGCCCCAAAAAGGGGGTGAGGTCGTTATAATTTGGTCAGTTTTAGCTTACCGTTGCTTTTGTTTTCCACCAATGCGGTGGGTTGTTGATTGCAAGTGCTGCGCAGCCAAATGGCAAGTAGCAGGCATAAGCCCTGGTTGCGAAGCCGGCCCTCGAAGGCCATGTGAATGTTTACTTGGTATATTCCTATGTGACTGGCCTGCGTGCCGATATTTATAAAACACTGTTTATTTAAATAAACCCTTTGTAAGGCCATAAGGCCAAGTACTTTGTGTATTTTGTACGTTCACTCCTATTCTAGGTTGTTAGTGGACATTCATGCTATTGGCTAGGGTTCTTTCTTTGCAAATTTTAAATTGCTTGTGCTAGAATGTACTCTGAGTAGGACGTGTTATTGGAAGGATGGTTTAATTGAGTAACCCACCGGCCTGTTAGTGGTATATGGCGTCGTGCCCCGGCCGGACCTACTACTATATGCTATGTGACGGATAGGGGTGTTATAATTTGGTATCAGACTACCAGTTTCGGTCATGCTTAAATGAATTCGTGAGCGAATTCTTTTAAGGGGTGGATAGCACATGTGTGTGTGTCATCGTTATAACATAAAAAGAACCCATGAATGTCAACATATGAATGAAAATACATATGTTTGAGGAACCTGCGTGCTCCTATAATTGCTTTTTGCAATATTGTTCGATATAACAGTGTTTGGTACGTCTATAGGTGATTAGGAGTGGTGCAGGGCCTTCAGAAAACCCACATTCTAAGGCAAGTAGTACACCGAACTATGTGCCTATAACACCTCCCTTAGCAGAAAACATAAGATTGGTGGCTGAAGTGGTGTTTACTATGATTAATGCCCCGCCTGCAAGGCAAAATGAAGTAGCCTGCCCCTACTATGGATCAAGTACCGCTTCAAGCGGCGGAACCAAGAAGGGTGGAGCAAGTGGTCGTGGAGCCATTGATGCCTAGGAGAGCAACTGAAAAGGAATTAAAGCATGTTATGGGCTATAATCCTCTGGTTTTCTCGGGGACGGGAACCCAAACCCAAGCTTAAAATTAGCTCTCCCGAGTAAAGAGAGTCTTGACAGCTACAGAGACGGAGGAGTGGAAGAAGACAACTATAGCCACTTTCTTATTGGACGACGATGCCAAGCTGTGGTGGGAAGGTTTAGAGCTACACCACTTGGGGGAAGGCAACTTATGGACGTCTTGATGGAGGAGTTTTCGAGACTGTTCTTGGCAAGGTTCCTTCCCTCGGCTCAGAGGATTACGATGGAGAAAGAGTTATAGAAGTTGGTGCAAGGAGAGAGTAGTGTGGATGAGTACCTCCACGAATTTAGTCGTTTGGGTTGGTATGCAAGCGCTACAATCGCTGATGAGGACCGATAGACAAATCGATTCTATGAAGGTCTACGTGATGACCTATGGCTACTGCTCTCGGGGCCTATGATGTAGTGTTTTCTAACCTTGGTCAACACAGCCCGGTCTTTGGAGAAAGATATGAAGAATGTGCAGGCGAAGAAGGACTCTGGTGCAAAGAGGATAGAGTTCAAGGTGCCGACTACCTGATAGAGAAAATCGTATTCTCCAATCTATACTCGATTAAGGCAAGTGTACCTATCGAAATATAGCATAAGATATGAAAAATAACAAGGTCGTATAAAAACTCGGGGCAAGCAAGTACTATTACTCACAACGAATCAATTATCCTACTGAACGATTAATGAGTTTGAAAATGAAAATAAACTAAGTTAACAAGAGAAAATAAACTATTACGAGAAAAGAGTGCTCGATCGACGATTCACTTTGAAATAAAATAACGGAATAAATTAGTTTAGCATTTGTAAATCTATTAAGACCGTGACGGATCCGATATTAGGAAATAATCTCGCTAGAGTATTAAATCCCCTAACTTGTAGATGTTTCAACTGAAATCTCTTTCAAGTCAAAAAGGCCTAAAGTCGCATTATCGAGGTGACCCGCACTATTGGATTTGACTCCAATCCGGAGGATTTACGTCATCCTATCTCTAGGGGTGCGTTCAACTCCTTCCTTCCTTGAGTGATCTTTCATATTCACGAGCCTCTCGGCCACTCGAATATGAGATCGGAATCTACTACTGTATACTAGAAATACGGAGTCGATACGAGATAATTCAAGGAAGGATCAAAAATAGAAAACTACAAAGGAAAACATAAAAATAAAGATGCGTTATTCTATTGCAAAGTTCACTGCGATCGGGCACAAAAAGAACTAGCTAAGCATGATAAAAATGGAATGAGAATAAGAGAAAAGAAATTTCATTGCATAATAAAAGAGGTACAAAAATTATAACAAGACAAAACTAATCTACTAAAAAAGAGATTACAATAAAAAAACTACAATAAGGAAAGAACTCTCTCTTGCTCTCTACAAAAACTACTTCCAAATAAAACTACTTAACATAAATTAGAGGGGAAGGGGTTCCTTTTATAGGAGAGGGAGGAATGTTCTAGATGAGGGAAGACATAGGGTGGCCGGCTACATCATGGAGGGATGATTCATGCATGAGTTTTAAATGAGGGGAGAGAGAATGCATGGATGCAATGTATTATATTAAATGGAATAACATAGAAAATATAAAATGGAGAAGGGGGGATGAATGGAAGTGTGTAGAAGGGAGAGAGAATGAATGTAGAGGAGAAGTAGAGGGTGGTTCGGCCATATGCATGGAATGAATGTATGAATGATAATAAATGGGAGGAAAGAGAAAGGGAGATTCAATGCATGCAATGATATTCAATGATGGAGATAAAATAATAATAGTGGGAATATATGAGGTGGCAAGGTGGCCGGCCATATGGAGGGAGAATGGCTTTGTTGGACTTCAATGGGCTGCTCCAAGGGCTCGGTTTGCTTGTGTTGGGCTTGAAGAGGGATGCTCCATAAAGAGGGGGCTCGGGTAGAGGGGCTGCATCATGTAGGGCTGCTCCAAATGCTTTAGATAGTAGCCGGGCTGCATGGTGTGGACTTGTAGGCTCGGGCAAGGGCTTGGTGGGCTGCTCCAAAAGGTGGCTGGCTGCTCCATCATGAAGGGCTGTACTTAGGCTGCACCTACAACAACAAAAAGAAATACAAAAACATAAGTTATAATAAAAACAAAACATAAATAAGATATTAATAACTTTAAAACATTAAAATAACAAAACATTAAAACATTAAAACATAATATTAACTAATAAACATAACACAATATAAGGTGGCATAATATATATAATAAGACAATATAGATTTTAACATCAAAACATAAAATGACACAAAAACACAAAATTATAACAATACTTAGGGATTTCTTAAACTAAATTATACCAAAAATGATGACTAAAAAGTAGTCATCAAACTCCCCCATGCTTAGGCTTTTGCTTGCCCTCAAGCAAATAGAAATAAAAAAACTAGGGAGAAAAAAAAAAGCAAAAGATATATATATTTTTAAGTTCCATAGTTAAGAAAAACAAAACATGAAAAATTAAACTATCCTAATATTCATATTATCAACTAGTGGGGTGAGAAGTGCACAATAGAAAATTTGAAAATGGAACCCTAAAAATCTTATTAAAACATAAGAAAAGTCTACTAATTTCTAAATCTTAAAAACAAGGAATCCAAAATAAATGAAAATAAGGAAAATAAAAGTAGAGGTTCTAAATAAACGGCGCATTAACAAACTACTAGGTTGCTAGATAAACATTAACCCTAAAACACTCCAAGGTAACCTCCAAAGAAATCCATCAATGATGGTGGCCATAGGCTTGTACGTTCACACTTTCTCCACTATGCGAATTTACGTTCTAAGATCAATAGGACTTCTAATAGGCGTTAAGACTTAGCTTAGGTAAATAATTAGGAAGTGGAAACAAAGATAGACACGAGGGCTAAGACACTAAACCAAGGTGAGCTTCAAAAATAAACAAAGCATAATAAAAATGAGAAATAACAAGTATGTCATTTCTCCAATATGAAACTACAAAATAAGGCCATGAAAATTTTCTTTTATAAACTTGGCCAAACATAAATTTTTCTTTCATTCATTTTTTGATTTTTGATTTTTTTCATTTTTTTTTCAATAACATTTTGATAAGAAAAGCTCCAAAAATAGACTTGAGAATTTCCTATTCATTTCAAAGATAATACCCCCCCCCCCCCACAAAAATAATTTTTAAGCTCAAGGTTATAGTGTGAAACATAGGAAGGGCATTTTGGCTTTGGTGAATATAGTGAAATGAAAGGTGGAGCTAAAAAATAAGGAAACATGAAAAGGCCCAAAATTGTTTTTGCAATGGTAATATTTTTGGTGGGCAACAAAGGCTCAAACTAGTAAAATGGTGGCCTAAATCATTTCTAAAGAACGTAAAAACGACACAAATGCTTCGAGAGTAGCTTGGTACAAGTTCTAGACACCAAGAAAGACTACCCCGCAAATGAAAAAGAGCTAATGATATCTAGCAACCATTCGTAAGCAACTAACCGAATAAAAAGACATAACTACAAATTGCTAACTTATAACGTAAAAAACAGATGCCTATATTTAAGAAAAAGAAACTAGTAGAACTAAACTATGCTAAAATGATAAGTTTAGAAAACATTTTCAAAATAATCTACATAGAACTATAAAAACCGCACGGGCCTACACATCACTAGAAGAAACATAAAAATAAAGATAGAAATAATTTTAGATTTTGTTTTTCAAATAGATTTTAGCACAAAATTTTTTTGATTTTTGTTTTTCTAATTTTTTTGGGTTTTGACATATTATCTTTTTTTGGAATTTTTGATTTTTCTAATTTTTTTTTGTTTTTGATAAAAATAAATAAAAGCAGTACTAAAGAAACTTAATAATATTATACTAATTTTTAAAGAAATTTAAAACATTTTTGAAAAGAAAAAGAAGAAATAAAACAACTAAACCCTCCCCCATGCTTAAACCTTTCATTGCCCTCAATGAAAAATAAAAACAAGAAAGAAAAAAGAAGAAGAAAGGGGAGGGGGATACAAAAAAGTAAATTAAAAAAAGAAAATCACTTCCCCGGAGTCGTGAGGCCGAATGTAGATGTCGCTCCCCCATGCTTGAGCTGGACACCGGCTCAGGCCTAAGGAAGAGATGAAATGATGGAGCCAAACGAACCACCGGGGGTTTTATTCCTGCAAAACAAAACAAAAAAGAAAAAGAAAGAAAGAAAAGGATAAAAACTAAAGTGAAGAGGTAACTCCCTAAGTATGCGCTTAGGAGAGTAAACTAAAAAAAGAAAAATTGAAGAATCGCACCGATATGCGGTGGAATCTTCAAGAGAATGACGCCCAAAAATGAACGGAAGGAGTTATAGAAGAACTCCGCCGTATGTAAAATAGGAAAGAAGGGGTCGTCAAAAGAAGAAGAAAAAAAAGAAGAAGAAATAGAAAGAGGAATAAAGGAAGTAGAAAAAGAATCTTCATCAAAGGAAATTTCACAAGGAGAAGGAGAGTCTTGTGAAATTTTGGGAGAAGAAGGAGTAGAGAGGACTAAAGAAGAATTATCTAAAAAAGAAGAAGAAAAAGTAGATTCGCTAAAACTAGGAAAATTTGGAACAGTTAAATTTGTACGCGTAATGGAATCACAAACATCTTCGGATTGAGAAATATGAAACGTCTCGTCATCCTCAATGGGTAAGAAGCACACCGGAATTATCCATAGAGGTTTCTTCCAAAGGAGGAAGGAAATAATCCGGAATATCCGAATAGTTATCCTCTTCGAGAGGAACAAGACAAGCCGGGATATCCGGTGACTCGTTACATGAAGAAATTGGAGGAGACGGAGAAGAAGACGAAGAAAAAGAGGCGGCCTCGCGAGAAAGATAATCCATCATGGACTTGAAATGCGAACTAATATTATCAATAGAAGTTTGCAATTCAAGATACCCATTATCGATATAATTAAAATAAAAATTTAGAGGCGCGGCGCTTTGCGAGGTAAAATCATGCGAAAAATAAGATGGGTTCCCCATCTCCCAAGTTGGATAAAAATTGGAGTAAGGGTCAAATTGGCCATTTTGATCTTCCCCGGAAAAATTAAAATCAAAAGAGGGAGGGGTTCCCGAAAGGCATTCAGAATAAAAATGGTCGGGCCACCCGCAAAAAGCGCAAAAATACGATGATTCCATAAAAAAAAAATTAACTGTTTACCAAAAAGAAAAAGAAAAGTAAATATTTTTTTTTAGATATATATATATATTTTTGAAAATAGATTTTTTTTAGTGGATTGGCTCTCGAACTTCCCAAGGGCTACCCGGTGAAGGGTTCGCAAGGTACTAGGTAAAATGGTGGCGCTTAAAGCCCCTTACCCTTTTCGAGAGATTTTAGGTTGGGTAGAAAAAATATATATAATAATATTTTTTAATAATATTTTTTTTTGTATAAGTAATAAACTCGAAGCTTTCGTAATATTGCCAAAAAAAATCCCCGGCAACGGCGCCAAAAACTTGATAGAGAAAATCGTATTCTCCAATCTATACTCGATTAAGGCAAGTGTACCTATCGAAATATAGCATAGGATATGAAAAATATCAAGGTCATATAAAAACTCGGGGCAGGCAAGTACTATTACTTACAACGAATCGATTATCCTACTGAATGATTAATGAGTTTGAAAATGAAAATAAACTAAGTTAACAAGAGAAAATAAACTATTACGAGAAAAGAGTGCTCGATCGACGATTCACTTTGAAATAAAATAACGGAATAAATTAGTTTAGCATTTGTAAATCTATTAAGACCGTGACGGATCCGATATTAGGAAATAATCTCGCTAGAGCATTAAATCCCCTAACTTGTAGACATTTCGACCGAAATCTCTTTCAAGTCAAAAAGGCCTAAAGTCGCATTATCGAGGTGACCCGCACTATTGGATTTGACTCCAATCCGGAAGATTTACGTCATCCTATCTCTAGGGGTGTGTTCAACTCCTTCCTTCCTTGAGTGATCTTTCATATTCACGAGCCTCTCGGCCACTCGAATATGAGATCGGAATCTACTACCGTATACTAGAAATACGGAGTCGATATGAGATAATTCAAGGAAGGATCAAAAATAGAAAACTATAAAGGAAAACATAAAAATAAAGATGCGTTATTCTATTGCAAAGTTCACCGCGATTGGGCACAAAAAGAACTAGCTAAGCATGATAAAAAGGGAATGAGAATAAGAGAAAAGAAATTTCATTGCATAATAAAAGAGGTACAAAAATTATAACAAGACAAAACTAATCTACTAAAAAAGAGATTACAATAAAAAAAACTACAATAAGGAAAGAACTCTCTCTTGCTCTCTACAAAAACAACTTCCAACTAAAACTACTTAACATAAATTAGAGGGGAAGGGGTTCCTTTTATAGGAGAGGGAGGAATGTTCTAGATGAGGGAAGACATAGTGTGGACAGCCACATCATGGAGGGATGATTCATGCATGAGTTTTAAATGAGGGGAGGGAGAATGCAGGGATGCAATGTATTATATTAAATGGAATAACATAAAAAATATAAAATGGAGAAGGGGGGATGAATGGAAGTGTGTAGAAGGGAGAGAGAATGAATGTAGAGGAGAAGTAGAGGGGGGTTCGGCCATATGCATGGAATGAATGTATAAATGATAATAAATGGGAGGAAAGAGAAAGGGAGATTCAATGTATGCAATGATATTCAATGATGGAGATAAAATAATAATAGTGGGAATATATGAGGTGGCAAGGTGGCCGGCCATATGGAGGGAGAATGGCTTTGTTGGGCTTCAATGGGCTGCTCCAAGGGCTCGGTTTGCTTGTGTTGGGCTTGAAGAGGGCTGCTCCATAAAGAGGGGGCTCGGGTAGAGGGGCTACATCATGTAGGGCTGCTCCAAATGCTTTAGATAGTGGCCGGGCTGCATGGTGTGGACTTGTAGGCTCGAGCAAGGGCTTGGTGGGCTGCTCCAAAAGGTGGTCGGCTGCTCCATCATGAAGGGCTGTACTTGGGCTGCACCTACAACAATAAAAAGAAATACAAAAACATAAGTTATAATAATAACAAAACATAAATAAGATATTAATAACATTAAAACATTAAAATAACAAAACATTAAAACATTAAAACATAATATTAACTAATAAACATAACACAATATAAGGTGACATAATACATATAATAAGACAATATAGATTTTAACATCAAAACATAAAATGACACCAAAACACAAAATTATAACAATACTTAGGGATTTCTTAAACTAAATTATACCAAAAATGATGACTAAAAAGTAGTCATCACTACCTCAAAGTCTGGTTATCATAAGTTTAATAAGAAGGCTAGGACTTCGGGTCCAACCCCTTCTTCTGGTGCTTCGGGGGCAACTATAGGCAAAACCTCGGGCGCATGCTACAACTGTGGGAAGTCGGGGCATTTTACCCGTGATTGCTGGAGCGGATGCCCAAAGTCCGAAAGGAAGCCGGGAGCTACATACGAAGAGAAGGGCATGGCGGTGGAGTCCACCGCATCGCACTATGCTCCAACTCAACCGAGAATCTATAACCTTGGCCAGCAGGAGGCCATAAAGCAAGCTAATGTGGTGACGGTACGGTTTAAATTTATATCAATTTATCTTTAAATACTTGGTACCTTGTGCATGATAGCTTATTATTGCTTGTACTAGGCTTCGTTTTGATTTTTGATAATCCGGCAAGAGCACTCTTCGATACGGGAGCTTCGCACTCCTTTTTGTCTGAATGATTTATATCGCGCATTGGAGTGCCTTCTTCGATGGCGAAGGACAAACTGGATGTGTTGTTTCCTAACAAGTGTTCTATGCGCGCGGATAGAATCTGTTGCATAAAGATACGGATTAGGAGTCAGGAGTTTGACTTGCAAATGTCGTTACTACCACTGGTGGAGTTTGACGTGATTTTTGGTATGAACTGGCTCGTGCTACAGCAGGCATACATTGATTGCAATCGCAAGGAGATTAAGTGTGGAAATAGTCGTGAGACGACATTTGCAGGCTTGAAAGGGTCGAGCAAGGCATTGATGTCTGCTCTTCAGGTGGTTAAGGCAGTTCGTGCCGGTGTAGAGCTGTTCTTCATGCTAGTGGAGTCTTCGAAGCCTAAGCCTTCTTTGGACAGTATCTCAGTGGTATCTGAGTACCCTGAAGTGTTCCCTGACAATCTTCCTAGAGCCCCACCGCAGCAAGAGATTGACTTCACAATTGAGCTAGTACCAGGTGCCAAACCTATGCCACACTCTCGGTATCGGTTAGCTCCTAAGGAGTTGGAAAACTGAAGGTCCAACTTGAAGAGCTGTTGGAACAGGGTTTGTGCGTCCAAGTTCGTCGCCTTGGAGCGCACCGGTCCTTTTTGTTAAGAAGAAGGACAGAAGCTTATGGCTCTGTATCGATTATCGAGAGCTAAACAAGTTAACGGAGAAGAACAATACCCAATCCTAAGGATTGATGATCTTTTCGATCAGTTAGTCGGGTCATCGGTGTACTCGAAATTTGATCTTAAGTCCGGGTATTATCAGTTGAGGATAAGAGAAAGTGATATCCACAAGACATCTTTCAGCATGAGGTATGGGCATTACGATTTTACTGTCATGTCATTTGGGCTGACAAATACGCCTTCTGTGTTCATGGATCTGATGAACAAAAATTTCAGAGAGTACCTGGACCACTTCGTGATAGTCTTTATCGACAACATATTGGTGTACTCGTAGTGCAAAGAGGATCACTTCAAGCATCTGCATTTGGTGATGGAGATGCTGAGGAGGAACCAACTATATGTCAAGTTCTCCGAATTTGAGTTTTGGTTGTCCTCGGTAGCGTTCCTTGGTCATATAGTCAGTGGGGAAGGGATTGTGGTGGATCGGGCGAAGATAGTTGCGATACGGCAGTGGCCTGTGTTGTGTTCAGTAGCGGAATTCTGAAGTTTTTTGGGACTTGCCAGCTACTACAGGAGCTTCGTAGATAAATTCTCGTGGATAGCGTTAACCCTCATGACTTTGATGAGGAAAGATCAAAAGTTTGTGTGGTCGCCGGAGTGCATGCAAGCTTTCGATGAATTGAAGAGTCAGTTGACCACGGAGCCTATTCTATGTTCGACGGTTGGGACCAAAGGCTTTGAGATCTAAAGTGATGCTTCGAGCAGTGGTATGGGTTGTGTTCTACTGCACTACGGGAGAGTGATAGCTTATGGCTCGAGCCAGTTGAAGGTGCATGAGAGAAATTATCCGGTCCAAGACTTGGAGTTAGCAGACATGATATTTGCTCTGAAGCTATGGAGACATTACCTGTACGGGGTGAAGTTCGATATCTATACCAACCACAAGAGCCGGAAATACTTGTTAAATCAAAAAGATCTAAACATACGGCAGCGGAGATGGATGGAGTTCTTGCGGGACTACACATTCATGATTAATTATGTGTCAGGGAAAGGCAATGCAGTTGTAGACGCATTGAGTCGCAGGGCCTCTACGCGGGCCAACTGGTTGTCGGTTCATGACGAGTGGTTAATTCTGGAGCTGGAGGCATTAGAGATCTCTTGTTTAGATAAGCAGAGTAGTGTCGAAGCACAACTGAACTGGACAGAGGTACAGTATGCCCTGGCTGATTGGATTTGGCAGGCTCTAGATTTTGATAGCAACATGAAGTAAATCATGGATGAGGCTTCGGTTGGGTCAAATTCCAAGTTTGATGTTGTTGTTGGATTGTTATGGAAGGATAATCATCTATGCATCCCAATTGTAGGTAAACTGGGGGAGGAATTGATGTACGAGGCTCATCATACCAAGTACTCAATTCACCCAGGGAGCACGAAGATGTATAATGAAATGAACAAATTGTTCTGGTGGCCAGGACTTAAGAAGGACGTGGCACTTTATGTGGCAAAGTGTCAGACGTGTGCCTTGGTGAAGGCAGAGTGCCAGAAGCCAAGAGATTTCTTGAAGTCCTTCCCTATCCTGGAGTGGAAGTTCGACGATATTTCTATGGACTTTGTGCATGGGTTTCTAAGGTCGTAGAAGGGGAACGACACCATCTGGTTGATCGTAGATCGATTAACGAAGGTGTCATACTTCTTTCCGAATAGGATGGATGATTCGGTGGATAAACTGGCAAAACACTATGTGGATAACATTGTTCGACTCCACGGTGTGCCCTGTAGCATTGTAAGCGACCGGGATGGACGGTTCACGTCCAATGATTGGAGGTTGGTACAACAAATGTTGGGAACAAGCTGAGTTTTAGCACGGCATTTCATCCGCAGACGGATGGTCAGACCGAGAGAGTCAACAGGACGATGGAAGACATGCTTCGCATGTGCGTCTTGGATTTCGGGAAGCAGTGGGAAGATAACGTGTACCTAGTAGAATTTGCTTATAACAATAGCTACCAAGCAAGCATTCAAATGGCACCCTTCGAGGCCCTTTATGGTAGGAAATGTCGCACGCCATTTTCATGGTTGGAAACGGGTGAGACGAAGCTATACAAATGTCAAGATGTGGAATACGCCACATCGTTGGTACGAACTATTCGAGAACGACTGCTGATCACTCAGGACAGACATGTTAAATACTATAATCTCAAGCATCAGAACATTGAGTTCACTGTTGGCGACTGGGTGTATTTGAAGATTAAGCCGTTCAAGGGTGTCTCACGGGTATGATGCTTGAAGAAGCTTAGCCCGAGGTATCTTGGACCATTTGAGATCCTAGAGCGAATCGGTTAAGCAGCTTATAGTCTGAAGCTATCAGTGGAGTTGAGTGGTCTACACAACGTATTACACATATTATTGTTGCGGAAGGCGGTGCAAGAGCCTTCGCAAGTGATCGCAGTCGATCAAGTACCGGTTGATGTTGGGTTTACGATGAAGGTCAAGCCCGTACGCAATGAGTACTCAGAAGTCAAACGACTGCATAACAAGGACATCAGGATGGTCAAAGTCCGACGGGACAACTGCAGTCGTGAGGAGCTTTTGTGGGAGCGAGAGCATACTATGCTCGAGGAGTATCCCGAACTCTTCTTCTCAGGTCCCGTTTAAGTTTGAGTACTTTCTTTTCCTTTCTGTAATTTCAGGACAAAATTCATTTAAGGGGGAGAATTGTAATGCCCCAAAACTCAAAAGAGAAACGGGCAGCGCGTTTAAGCCAAGTTTGGGTCCTGGTAAGAGCCACATAGCCTGGGACACGGGCATATCCAGGGCCGTGTCGTGCTCGGGTTGCACGATTTCCCCTATGGTTGACGTATTGCAGTCGACGAGCGTAGAAGGTTGAGAATACGGCCTGAGACACTGGAGTGTCCAGGGCCGTATCCTCGGGCTGTTTGGCGGGCCGTGTGGAAAGAGTTAAATAGCCTGGGACACGGGCATGTCCGAGGGCATGTCTGGCACACGGCCTGTGACACAGGGCATCACAGGGCCGTGTCCTTTTCGGGATGTTTTGGTCCTGTGTTGATTCAGGGAAAATGCCCCGCAACACGGGCATGTACTGTATGTAACACCTCTACCCGTAAAGAAGAATATAATAAAGGGTCCGGCTAGGGCCCCACACCATATTCCACAAACAGGTGGAGACACTACTAAATAATATCAAAACCAACACATCCTAACACTGAGCATTCTAGCGGAAGTTTCACGGTTGAAAACTTGAACTCAAGAGTTACAAGAACTGTCCACTATAATAAAATAGGAATGTTTACACCCAAAGTAAACGGCTTTATAGCCTTACAGGTTTCTCTTAACAAAAGTGTGGTTTCCAAACATCGGCGCGCAGGCCGGCCATACATGAACAAGAAGAAACAAAACAAAGCCTTCGAGGGCAGCTACGCAACTTGGGCTTATGCCCGCTAAGTCCCGTCAGACCAGCACCACCTCCACCTGCAAGAACCAATCCACCAAGCGGTGGCAAACAGGGAAATGGTCAGCATTCAGCTGACCAATTTTAACGACCCTGCCCCAGGCACGGGGCAGCGGAATTCCTTCCCTGCACAGTATTTTATATCTCATACACATATATATCCAGCCACTAAGGCAATACATATCACAAATGTCGGGACGACGGCCCGACATTCTGTGCACTCAGGGCACATTCTAGTGTATCGAAAACACCGAGTCCCACCACCATTCAGAAGTCCCAGACTTGACGGTCCAATTTGAGCATTTCTAGTCTGATCGGCATGCAAGCAATCGACTCTTGTTATGTGATCCTAACAGGGCCTTAAGCACCCAAGGTTAGACAACCATAACGCGGGTACAAATCCACCTTTCCCGTTGCTCAAAATCGTCAGACTCAAGACTGGACTCACGCGGGTACAACTTCATTTTGTCCGTCCACCACCAAGGAATTTCTCTAGTTGCAGCCTAACGGCTAAACCTCATTACATATGGCACTCATGGCCACAAGAGTTGAACCCAACTCTCACCATTTTCTGGACTTCCTCCAGTACTTCCTGCAATACCAAGCCACAGGTATCCACCACGGACTTCATGCATACAAGCAATGTTCATGGAGTCTTCTCCGATGCGCAAACAAGAATCACCAATCCAAACTAACATGTCCAGATGGGCTTCACACAGCATGCCTAACCGTACTCACACTTCCGGTTCTAATGCAATACAATAAGGGACGTACCGCCGACCCAAGGGAATCACTTCGCCATCCACTTTTTGGTGGAGGATTCCTATGCAAATGCAGGAAAGAAGGACTTCACTTGTCAAAGAAGGAAATTGTTACCCTTGAAGGATGTTTTGGCGCCATGGCAAAAAGTACACGGTTGGTAAGCTTCGCAGTGATCAAGCCTCCGTAGAGCTGAACTCGGCTCGCGATTTGGACCACCGCTAGCCGGCTTTCCCTTCTTCTTCCTACCCTTGCTCTCCTCTTTCTCTTAACTTAGGAAAGAGAATGGCCAAACTCAAATGAGTTTTCTCCATCTCAAATTCGGCCTTATAAACCCAGGGAAGAGCCTAGACCATTGGATCTTTGTCAAAGAAAAGGGAAGGCTCAGATTAGCCCTGAAATTTCATTTTTTGGGTCGAACACGGGTTGTTATACGCTCGTGTCATAGGCCGTGTTCCTGAAGCGGTGCGCAACCGACTTAAAACAAACCAGAACACGGGTATCGATACGCCCGTGTCAAACCTGACACGCCCGTGTCAAACCTCACACGCCCGTGTCAAACCTGACATGCCCGTGTCACCCAGTACACGGCCGTGTACCTGGCCGTGTCACCCCTGTAACTCGATCTCCAAAATCACCCGAGAAAAACACGGCTAAGGCACACGCCCGTATCCCAAGCTGTGTGCCAAACATGCGCCTGTGACACGCCCGTGTCCCAGGCCGTGTCCTCCTCGGACACAACTGGCCCTCAGCTAAGTTAGACACGCCCTGGGACACGCCCGTGTCCCAGGCTGTGTACACCTGATATGCCCTGAGACAAGCCCGTGTCTAAGGCCGTGTCAGCCAACCTTAATCCTAATTTTGGCTTTTGAGATTTCTGGGGTGTTATAATCCTCCCCTCCTAAATAAAATTTCGTCCTGAAATTTGGACATAGTAAGGTAGTGCAAGCATTACACCATATGTCACACTTTACATATAAGGTTTAACAATATATAGACGAGATAACAGCTTTACATAAACAACTCGAGAAACTCAGCTCTCATGGTCTGCTCCCTCTCCCACGTTAGCTCTTCTCGGCCATAATTATCTCACCAGACTTTGACCATCCCGATCGCTTTGTTCCATAGCTGTTTCTGGGTTCGTTCCTCGATCTTAATGGGTCTAACCTTCAACGTTAGCCCATACTCAACTGGTACTCGGTCACTCTCAATTACTTGAGCTGAATCCTTGACCACTTTCCGCAACACTGAGACATGAAATATGAAAGTGAGGATAGATACAACTCTAGAGGGGGGTGAATAGAGTATTCAAAAATATGAGAATCTACTCAACTCCCTTAGAGTTAATTTGCAAAAAAAGTAAATAGATATATGAAACCCTAGAGCCTAACACAAAGTGAGGTGCACAAAGGAAAGCTAACTGTAATTACAGTTTGAGCTTTAGTCCTAACACAGCAACTAGCAATCATAGGTAGTTCTAGTCACAGCCACAGTGCTGTAATTAAAATAAGCAATACAGACAACACAAGAAGATTTATAGTGGTTCCCTCTCAATAGGTACATCCACTCTTCTACCACCCTGGTAGGAATCCACTATAGGTTTTTGTTCAGGTGCCCTGCCACCAACTAATCTGATTCAGGTAGATCAAGTAAATCCTTTGAGCTTTTGATCAGGAGCCCAAAATCCAACACAGGTTTTTGCTAAGGTGCCCTGCCACCAAGGTTCACTTTTGAAGGGAGTAATAACCCTTTATACAGGAGGTTGAGAGAGTTAGAATGTCTTCTGTTGGGTCCAGCGTTCTTTCACTTGACCCGTGGCGCTCTGCTACTTATATAAAAAATTAAGTAGCACCCTCTCCAATAGTCCGGGCTTTTGGTGCAGTTGGGTATGCGCTTGATCCTTCAATTTGTATCAGAGGGAGGTTACGGGTTCAAGACCGGGGGGGCGCTATTAAATCCTGATTTTTCCCTTCTACCTGTGTGGGTCCGGTGGGTCAGGCAACCGTGGACATGTGGTAACCCCACCTCTGAGCCGTGTGGGCCATGTGGTAACCCCACCTCTGAGCTGACGGGTTGTGCTGGACGCCGGGGGGGGGGGGGATTGTTGGGTCCAGCGTTCTTTCACTTGACCCGTGGCGCTCTGCTACTTATATAAAAAATTAAGTAGCACCCTCTCCAACAGTCCGGGATTTTGGTGCAGTTGGGTATGCGCTTGATCCTTCATCTTCTCTATTGTTAAACAAAATTAGAGAAGCTAGTGGATTGCACTGAGCTATAGAAAGCTCTGAAGGAATCAAAGCTCCCCCTGGCTTAGAGAATATCCAGGAAGAAGCCTTGCTTCAGGGTGCAGGTTCTCTTCAGAACTCTTGACAGAGAAGATCTGTTGTCTTGAAGTTCTTGAAGGAGCAGCTTGAAGAAGACTCTTGATATGGAATGGTTGTTCTTCTTCAACAGCTTTTCTTTCTTCTTCTTCTACTACTTGAAGCTCTGAGTATGAATGTTCCTGTAAGCAGGATGAACTCAGGATTGAAGAAGAGAACTCTGAAGAGAGTTATTCTACACTTGTTCTTGTTTTTTCGAATCTGTGTATCTGTGTATATGTATATCTGTGTATTTTAACTTCTTTCACTAGCTCTTTATATATCAGCCTTTGTAACGACTTCTATCTTTCTTTTGATTTGAATCTTGTCTTCTTCTGAGATCTGAAATCTGGCCTGCAAATAACATAATACAACTAGCCTGCAGAAAGGACATTCTATAAAGAAAAAAAGCTTTCTTAGAAGCTGCTTATCCATTCTGCAAGTGCAAAAGGTATTAGAGAAAGTCACATCAAAACAAACTCTTTACAGCCAGAGAAAGACACATGTGTCTAACAGCTATAAAGGACAGCATGGCAGATAAAGCACAAAGATTATTCTACTAATTGGACAAAAGACTTTGTCAGATAGCACTTGATTTATGCATAAAGAATGAGGCAAAGATTGCCTTGATATATAAGCATAAAGTCAATGAAATAATCTAGAATAAAATAAGCCAGATATATAAGAAATAAATCACAGAATAGAAAGAGTACAAAATCACTAAAAGCAGACAAAAGATAGTAGAACGAGTCACAAAGATCGTCGAACTATCAGAGCAGATCGTCGACCAAGAATCGACGATTGTCGATAGTGAGACCACAGATCGTCGATACTGAGACCACAGATCGTCGAACTATCAAAGTTGAACTAACTCGGAGATAGTCGATCAGCTTACTGATGATAGTCGAGCGACGTTCGACCATAGTCGAACTAAAAAACACTTAACTAGAATTCAAATAGATAAACAATAATTCTATACAACTAATAGGATCTAACCTAAATCTAATCTTTGACCATAGATAATTCTCTGCTCAAGAAACTAATTGAGAGGACTTAACTCAAATCCAAACTAGGGTACCAACAAAATTCATCATGTAAACCACTCAGCTCTTGCGAAAGTGCTAACCGATAGGCGGCTTCACCAATACGTTCGACCACTTCAAATGGTCTAAGATAGCTCGGGCTCAACTTTTTTAGACGCTGTATCCTGGACACACCTTTGAATGGTTTGATTTTCAAGTACACCCAATCGCCTACCGCAAACTCCATGTTTCGGTGCTTGGCATTGTAATACTTAGCTTGCCTGTCTTGAGACACTATCAGCCTTTCACGTATTAACTGTATGATTGAGTTGGCATCATCTAACTCTTTTCGCCGGTACAACTTTGTTTCGCCAGTCTCCACCCAAGCCAAAGGTGTACGACATTTCCTCTGTATAAAGCTTCAAAGGGCGCCATCTGGATGCTAGCTTGGTAGCTATTGTTGTAGGAGAATTCAATCACACCGAGATGATCTTCCCAATTCTTTCCGAAATCCAGCGGACACATTCGGAGCATATCCTCCAATGTACTGTTGGTTCTATCGGTCTGACCATCTGTTTGAGGATGGAAAGCCGTGCTAAAATGCAATTTTGTACCCAACAGTTCATTGACTAACCTCCAACCGCCCGAAGTGAAACGCCCATCTCGATCACTAACGATGCTACGGGGCACACCGTGCAATTGTATAATAGAATCCACGTACATCTTTGCCAATTTATCCAATTGATTGTCCCATCGGTTCGGGATGAAGTGTGACACCTTGGTTAACCGGTCCATAATCACCCATACCACATCATTTCCCCGATGTGACCTCGGCAATCCATGCACAAAGTCCATGGAAATATCATCAAACTTCCACACAGAGATAGGCAACGACTTCAGCAAACCACCCGGTTTTTAGCATTCCGCCTTGACTAAGGCACAAGTTTGACATTTAGTAACATAGTGTGATATGTCCTTCTTCATTCCAGGCCACCAGAACAGCTTCTTCATATCCTTATACATTTTCATGCTCCCGGGGTGAACCGAATACTTGTTGAAGTGGCCTGCGTACATTACCTCTTCACGAAGTTTACCCCTATCTAGGACACTCAAACGACCGTCTTTCCGAAACAGACCGTCAATAAATGAAAACCTAGAGTCGGCACTTTCCGTTGCATAGCATTGCAAGCTTTCAAGCAGTTCTGTTGCTTGCCGAATTCTATCCGCCAGGTCACACTGTACCTCTGTCTAGTTTAAGCACGCCTTTTCAGTGGTATTCCTTTCAACACAAGAAATATTTAATGCCTCCAGATCTCGAATTAGTCCTTCAGCATATCTTAGAAGCCAATTTGCCCTTGCCGGAGTCCGACGACACAAGGAACCCGCGACCACATTTCCCTTCCTGGGAGTATAGTGAATATCGAAGGTGTAGTCCCCAAGGAACTCCATCCACCTTCGTTGTTGCATATTCAAATCCTTCTGATCTAGCAAATACTTTAGAATCTTATGATCTGTATAGATATCGACTTTAACGCCATACAGATAGTGCCGCCACAACTTTAGCGTAAAGATCACCGCCGCCAACTCCAAGTCGTTGACGGGATAGTTACGCTCATGAACTTTCAATTGGCGTGATCCATAAGCAATCACCTTACAAAACTGCAGGAGAATGCAGCCTAAGATGCTCCCTGACGCATCGTTGTATATCTCATAGCCGTCTGTACAACATGGCGACGTCAACACAGGCACCGTGGTCAAACAACTCTTCAGCTCATCAAAAGCTCTCGCGTACTCCGTCTTCAAGACGAACTTTTGATCTTTTCTCGTCAATGTTGTCAGAGGCAAAGCAATCTGGGAGAAGTTCACCACAAGCCGTCTGTAGTAGCCTGCCAGTCCAAGGAAACTCCTGACTTCGGCCACTTATCTTTACTAGATCTACTGTTATGCCCCTCCACTAACTACATGGCCCAGAAAATCCACCTACGAGAGCCAAAACTCACACTTCGAGAACTTGGCATACAGTTTATTCCTCTGCAAGGTGTGCAGTACCAACCTCAAATAGTTTGCATGATCTTCTTCAGACTGCGAGTACACGAGGATGTCATCAATGAATACGATTACAAACAGATCTAAGTACTCTCGGAACGTTTGGTGCATTAATTCCATGAATACCGAAGGCACATTACATAGCCCAAACGGCATCACCATGAATTCATAATGACCGTAGCGTGTTCCAAACGTTGTTTTGGGAATGTCACCATCCATAATCCGCAATTGGTAATACCCGAATTTCAAATCTAACTTCGAATAGATGATTGAGCCTGCTAGCTGATCGAACAAGTCATCGATCTGTGGAATCGCATATTTGTTTTTCTCCGTCAGCTTATTCAATTCGCGGTAATCAATACATAGCCGCAAACTACCGTCTTTCTTTTTCACAAAAAGAACAGGCGCACTCCAAGGTGACATACTTGGGCGTATGTATCCCTGCTCCAGCAACTCTTGCAATTGAACTTTCAGTTCGGCCATTTCTTTTGGCGCTACACGATAAGGAGAGTGGGCCACAGGTTTTGCACCTGGCACCAGCTTGATAGCGAAGTCGATTTCCTTTTGAGGAGGTAACCCCAGAAGGTCTTTTGGAAACACATCAGTGTATTCCGATACAATCCGCACTTTATTCACACTGGCCTTCGGCTCCACCGCCTTAATGAGTGTGAAGAATAACTCCGAACCCTTCCGAACTTCCTTAGCGACTTGGAGAGCAGATAACAACATCCCACTCATCCCTCACATACCAGTGAACTTGGTCTCTTGTTCGGTATTTTCCCTTAGTGTGACCTCTTTTGAGGTACAATCTATACAGGCACGCTGCTCTGAAAGCCAGTCCATACCAAAGATTATATTAAACTCTGTAACCGGCAATACGTATGTTTCCACCTTGAATTCCCGACTCCCTATCTTTACCTCAAGACCGCAAGATTTATCCGCGCATAACAAACATCCGTTAGGTAGAAGCACCTTTATACTGTCTGTCGTGGTCCGTATAAGCACCCCGATTCGTAAAACGAAATATTCAGACAGAAATGAATGGGAAGCACCTGTATCAAACAGTGCTCACGCCGGATACCCCCATATAAGGACAAAACCTATAACACCAAAATTAAACAAGCACAGCACACAGTATAAAATAACATTAAAAACTGCGCGCACCAATGATGACATTGGCCAGCTTAATGGCATCCTGTTGTCCCAGGTTGAAGACCCGGGGCTGCGCGTGCGATGCAGAAGACTCCACAATAGTCTTCCCTTTCTCCGCATAGGATGCTCTCGTCTTCTTTTCACCCTTTGGAGGGCCAACTCGGCAATCACGTGCGAAGTATCCCACCTTCCCACACGTAAAATGGGCACGAGATCCATACCCCGATGATGCCTCCATCACAGTCGCTGAAGGAGCTTGTCTAGTAGATTTGGACATCTTATTCCATCTCCTTCAGTACCTAGATTTCTCCGGACGCGTCGAATTGAACTCCTGTTTTGCCACAACCAAGGTCCCCTTTACTTGCCCCCTTTTCATGTCTGTCTCCAACGACCGAGCCGTACAGACTAAGGCTTGAAAACTCTGACTTACAGAACTCTAGAGCAAATATCGTAACTCGTCTCGCAGTCCCGCATAAAACCTACTAGTCTTACGCTCCTCTTCGGCGAAGATAGAACCCGCATATCTTCCCAACCGCGTGAACTCATGAAGATAATCATCCACACTACAATCTCCTTGAGTCAACCGCTGAAATTCAATTTCCATTGATATTCTCTGCTGCATTGGCTGATGCTTTGCAAAGAATAACCGAGAGAGCTCTTCCATCAAGACCTCTGCCAACTACCTGCCAGCCATATGATGCAGTTCAATCTCATCCCACCATAACCGAGCCTCTCCCTCAAGTAGGAAAGTGGCCAACATTACCTTCCGCTCCTACTCAACTCTGATTTCTCTCATGATTCTCTTGATCCTTGCAAGCCAATCCTCCGCTTGGTCTGGGGATCCTGCCCCAGTAAATTGAGGAGGATTGAAGCTCATGAATTGCTTCAATTGTTGATCTGCTGCCCGCGGATCAACTACAGCTTCCGTCGGTTCTTACCTTACCCCAGCATGCGTAGTCACCACAGCAGGACATGGTTTCCCATCCTGCTGAGCATTCAACACCGTAAGTACCGTCTCCATAATGAAACGCATAGTTTCAGCAGATGGAGGAGGTGTCGGCACCTCAGCCGGTGTCGTACTTTCAACAGAATGTTGAGGTTTCGATTGACCCGCAACACTTCTAGTCACCTATATGTGTAAAAACACAATTTAGCGACTAAACAAACGGCAAACATACAAAAATGAACATACCAAACAAGTGTATTTACATTCCTAAGCATACATTCTTGAGTTCAATTTATGTGTTATAACGACAGCACTTACACATGCTCGTCACCCCTCAAAAGAATTCGTCCGCGAATTCGAAAGCGTGGTGGGCCCATAACCCACAGGTCGGAGGATCGAAACCTCCCTCTGATACCAAATTGTAACACCGCTACCCGTCAAGAAGAATATAATAGAGGGTCCGGTCGGGGCCCCACACCATATTCCACAAACAAGCGGAGACGCTACTAAATAATATCAAAACCAACGCATCCTAACACAGAGCATTCTAGCGGAAGTTTCACGGTTGAAAACTTGAAATCAAGAGTTACAAGAACTGTCCACTATAACAAAATAGGAATGTTTACACCCAAAGTAAATGGCCTTATGGCCTTACAGGTTTCTCTTAACAAAAGTGTGGTATCCAAACATTGACGCGCAGGTCGGCCACACATGAACAAGAAGAAACAAAACAAAGCCTTCGAGTACAGCAACGCAGCTTTGGCTTCAGCCCGCTAAGTCTCGCTCGGACCAGCACCACATGCACCTACAAGAACTAATCCACCAAGCAGTGGCAAATAGGGCAACGGTCAGCATTCAGCTGACCAATTATAACGACCCTGCCCCTTGCACGGGGCAGCGGAATTCCTTCCCTGCACAGCATTTTACATCTCATACACATATATATCCAGCCACCAAGGCAATACATATCACAAATGCTGGCACGGCGGCCAAACATTCCGTGCACTCAGGGCACATTCTGGTGTACCGGAAACACCGGGTCCCACCACCGTTCAGAGGTCCCAGACATGACGGTCCAATTTGAGCATTTCTAGTCTGATCGGCATGCAAGCCATCGACTCTCGTTATGTGATCCTAACAGGGCCTTAAGCACGAAAGGTTAGACAAAAATAATGCGGGTACAGATCCACCTTTCCCGTTGCTAAAAACCGTCAGACTCAAGACTGGACTGATGTGCGTACAGCTTCACTTTGCCCGTCCGCTACCAAGGCATTTCTCCAGTTGCAGCCTAACGGCTCAACCTCATAACATCTGGCACTCACGGCCACAAGAGTTGAACCTAACTCTCACCATTTCCTTGACTTCCTATAGTACTTCCTGCGGCACCAAGCCACGGGTATCCACCACGGACTTCATGCATACAAGCAATGTTCACGGAGTCTTCTCTGATGTGCAAACAAGCATCACCAATCAAAACCAACATGTCCAGATAGGCTTCACACAGCATACCTAACCATACTCACACTTCTGGTTCTAATGCAATACAACAAGGGACGTACCGCCGACCCAAGGGAATAACTTCTCCATCCACCTTTTGGTGGAGGATTCCTATGCAAATGCAGGAAAGAAGGACTTCACTTGTCCAAGAAGGAAATCGTTACCCTTGAAGGACATTTTGGCGCCATGGCGAAAAGTACACAGTTGGAAAGCTTCGCAGCGATCAAGCCTCCGCAGAGCTAAACTCGGCTCGCGATTTGTACCACCGCAGCACCACCGGCAGCCGGCTTTCCCTTCTTCTTCCTCCCCGTGCTCTCCTCTTTCTCTTCACTTAGGAAAGAGAATGGCCCAACTCAAATGAGTTTTATCCATCTCAAATCCGGCCTAATAAACCCAGGGAACAGCCTAGACCATTGGATCTTGGTCAAAGAAAATGGAAGGCTCAGATTAGCCCTGAAATTGAATTTCCTGGGCCGAACACGGGTTGTGACATGCCCGTGTCACAGGACGTGTTCCTGAAGCGGTGCACAACCGACTTAAAACAAACCAAAACATAGGTATCTACACGCCCGTATCAAACCTGAAATGCCATTGTCACCCAGTACATGGTCGTGTACCTGGCCGTGTCACCCATGTAACTCGATCTCCAAAATCACCAGAGAACAACATGTCTAAGACACATGCCCGTGTCCCTAGCCGTGTGCCAAACATGCCCCTATGACACGCCCGTGTCACAGGCCGTGTCCTCCTCGGACACAACTGGCCCTCAGCTCAGTTAGACACGCCCTGGGACACGCCCGTGTCCCAGGCCGTGTACACCTGACACGCCCTGAGACACGCCCGTGTCTCAGGCCGTGTAAGCCAACCTGAATCCCAATTTTTGATTTTGAGATTTCTGGGGTGTTACACTGTATGACACGGGCGTGTCAATTATGACACGAGCGTGTCTTAGCCCGTGTCCCGTTCGGGACGTGATGGTTTCAGCGCCGATTGAGGCACACGTCCTTGGATACGGGCGTGTCAAAAGCCGTGTTCGGACAAGTAAATTGATTTTTTTGGCGAATCGTGGTCGTTCATTTCCTTCAAATAGGATCCGACGGCTCAGCCTTTCCTCTGCTAATTTATGGCCAGGAATAAGGTTGGAAACCCTCATTCCACTTCAAGTTATCTCTTTCTAAAACTTTAGAGAGTGGGGAGAGCAAGAATGAAGAGGAAGAAGAAATCCAGCTGCCGGAGAAGCTTCAGAGCCTCGATTCTCGATCCGAGTCAAGATCTGTGAAGGCGAGGCCGATACGGTGCTTTCCATCTGACTAGATCTTCATGGCGCCAAATAGAAATGCTAGGGTAACGATTATCTTCTTGGACATGTGAAGTCTCCTTTACTTTTTGTATAGGAATCCCGCTCTCGCGAGTATGCGGTAAGTGTTAGGTATTCCTATGGGTAGACATGAATAGTCTGTGTTGTTTTGCATGTAGAGTCCATAATCGAAGTACGGACATAGGCATGGTGTGTAAAGCCTACCCAGAAAAGTTGGTCTGGATCGCTGATGTTTCATTATGCATGATGGTCGGAGAAGACTCCGTGTCGATGGTTGTTTTCAGGTTTTCTACACGGTAGATTACAACAGGGAGTCTTGGGGATTAACTCCAAGGTGCACCCAAAAAACTAGGCAGAAGCGTGATTCTACCAACTTGGTGGCCTGGGAGCCAGCTTGCACATAACTGGGTTATGTAAGATTTGTGTAATCGATTTGGGACTCGGGGAAGCTTGACCTGCGCATATGGCTTAAATTGACATTTCGGTGTTTGCAACGGGTTAGGCAGAACCGTTCCCTCTCTATGTGGTTCAGTTAAAGAGACCTAAGGTACATGGAACTTACCGTTGGCATAGATGGAGGTTCTTAGGCTTAGGCCGGAAAGACTATAATGCTCACGAGGTTTGTCATCCTAGAGGTGGTGGTGAGACCATGGATTTTACCGGGTTCACTGAGTAAGTGACCTGAGAGCACGGGGTGTGTGGCTGCGTGCCTGCACCTGTGGTGTATTGTGAAAATATTGTACTTTCACTTTAATTATAGGATTATACTAATGTAGTGCAGGGAAGGAGCACCGCCACCCCCAAAAAGGGGGTGGGGTCGTTATAATTTGGTCAGCTTTACCTGATTGTTGCTTTTATTTTCCACCAATGTGGTGGGTTGTTGCTAGCAGGTGCTGCGGAGCCAAGTGGCAAGTAGCGGGCTGAAGCCCTGGTTGTGGAGCCGGACCTCGAAGGCCATGCGATTGTTTACTTGTTATATTCTTGTGTCACCGGCCTGCGTGCTGATGTTTGTAAAACACTGTTTATTTAAGTAAACCCTTTGTAAGGCCATAAGGCCAAGTACTTTGTGTATTTTGTACGTTCATTCCTATTCTGGGTTATTAGTGGACATTCATGCTATTGGCTTGGGTTCTTTCTTTGCAACTTTTAAATTGCTTCCGCTAGAATGTACTCTGAGTAGGACGTGTAATTGGAAGGATGGTTTCATTGAGTAACCCACTGGCCTGTCCAAGGTATATGGCGTCGGGCCCCGGCCGGAACTACTGCTATATGCTATGTGACGGATAGGGGTGTTACATTATTCAAGGCTTACGACAAATGTCGAAGAGTCGCAAGAACTCAAGCTAAGGAGATTAAATCTCTCAAGGATGAGGAGAGCACTCTGAGGGAGGAAGTCATAATGATGGACTCACTCAGAAAGGAATTCCATGATGCGGTGGAAGAATATAATAAATCTCTCGAGCACCTGAACCTAAAGGAGAAAATCATTAAAAAGTTGGAAGAACAACTTGCTACTGAAAAGGAACTTGTTGAAAGTTTCTCCAATCATAAGAGAGTCCTTCCACTTGTGGCTGAATTCTCTGCTCAGAGTAAAGGAGCTAGCTTAGGCCATGTGGCTGCCCCTATTAAATCTTCTAGGAGAAATAAAGCCCAGAGGAGAAATAAGGCTGCCTAGAAAGCTCTAGCCAAGGAGAAGGGGAAAGCTCCTCAAGACCAAACTTCATTTAAAAAGATTATTTTTCCAACAAACGAGTTTTATCTTGATTCGTCCTAAGGTCACTTTGCCAAGCCTACTTATGTAGAGCCCAGGTCTCGGTACCAAGGATGGACTCGTCCCCGGAACTTTGGTGAAAGTGTCTTCAAGGAACCTTATGAGGAAATCACTCTTCAGAGCTACGACCCTTATAGTCATGGTCATAACATCAAGAAATATCCAAAAGTAAAACCCGTTACGGATAAGCCACTTAAGGAGAAGAAGTCATGTGAGTGCCATCACCACGAAGCTTCTACCTCCAAGTCTGTTGCCCCTGCTAGACCACCCACTCAAAAGGTCATGCAAGAGAACTTTAGGCAAAGATACAACGGGTTTGACTGTTGGTTTTGCGTCAAAGTTGGTCACTTTGCTATAAATTGCTGGTTTAACCCCAGATATTATGTAACTCCTCAAGTTAATAATGTGAGAAAGACCACTCACAATGTTAACACACGTAGGGGAGTATGCTAACTAGAGAACAAGGTCCCAAATGAGTTTGGGTTCCTAAGGAAAATTGATTCTACTTTTGCAGGTATGTCCAAAGGCCACCAAAAATTTTATCTAGTATTTGGACAGTGGATGCTCTCGGGATATGATCGGGACTAGAAGCCTACTCCAGAATTATTCTCAAATCATGAACGGGCTAAAGGTCATCTTTGGAGGTTCTGATAAAGGAATTACAAAAGGCTATCGTATGGTTACTAATGGTAGTGTATCCTCCTCAAATGTGGCTTATGTTGAAGCATTGGAACACAATCTTATAAGCATAAGCCAGCTCTATGATAAACTATACATAGTAGAATTTCATGCTGACAAGTGTTTGATAAAATCGGTCGATAACTTAGAAACGATTCTATTAGGCACTCGTAGTAGGAATATATTTTGTTTAAATTTTATTTGCATACACTCTTCTACACTAGTGTGCTTTTTGGAAAAAGATAGTGCGTCTCTTGGTGACCAATGACACAAGAGATTAGCACATATAAATTACAAAACTATTAATAAATTGTTTTCTCTTAATTTAGTACGTGATGCACCCAACGTTAAGTGCATTAAATATAGACCTTGTCACGCATGTGTAAAAGGCAAGCAAACAAGGGATACTTTTAAAATCATTAATAGCAAAGACTCTACTAGGTGTTTACACCTACTTCATATGGACTTGTTAGGTCCACTATAAATTAAAAGTTTAGGAGATAAGGATTATACATTGGTTATTATTGATGATTACTCTCGCTTTGCGTGGGTTTTCTGTCTAAAACACAAGTCATATACTTTTGATATCTTTACTAATTTTGTCATGCAAATTCAGAATGAATACAGTTGTTCTGTTGTCAAAATCAGATGTGATAATGGAACAGACAAGTCTAGGGACATGACAGAATTCTGTGAAAGACTTGGTATCTTTCATGAGTTTTCCTCTCCTCATACTCCTCAACAGAATGGAGTAGCTGAGAGAAGGAATAAAATAATTATCGAGGCTTGCAGAACCATGTTGAGTGATGCCTCACTACCAAAATATTTCTAGGCTGAAGCCGTCAACACTGCATCCCACGTGCAAAATCGAGCACTCATAAACAAGAACCATAATAAGACACCTTACAAACTACTAAAGGGCAGTAAACTGACCATTTCATATTTTAGAATCTTTGGTAGTAAATGCTTCATCCTTAACAATGGAAAGTATCACACAACTAAATTTAGTGAAAAGAGCTTTGAAGGTATTTTCGTAGTTTATAGTAGTCATAGTAAGGCATATAGGATTTTTAATAAGAAAACCTTGGTTATAGAAGAATCTATTAATGTTGTATTTGATGAGACGAGCTTGCTGCAAGGCAGCTGTTCTAGTGTGTTTATTGAAGATATAGGTTCAAGACTAAAGGAATTAAACTTGGATGAGCCGATTAAAGAAAAAGCTCAAAAGTTCATCAAGATCACCACTCCAACCCTAATTGGAGAGGATGATTACCATGATGAAGAGGTCATTCAAGTTGATGAAGTCACTCTAGTGATAGAGGAAGCTCTAGATGCAAGAACCCTAGAGCTCAAACACTTGAAGGATCGCCCAATTGATCAAATCATAAGAGATCCCCGATATGGTGTCAGAACTCGTAGAGGTATAACTAAAAAAAATCTAAATTTAAGTTTCCTCTCACAGGTTGAACCAAAGAAGTTTGAGGAAGCAAACTCAGATGCATCTTGGATAATGAAAATGGAAGAAAAACTAAATCAATTCAAGCATTGCCAAGTCTGGAAGCTTGTTCCAAGACCCAAAGGTAAGAACGTTATCGGAACAAAGAGGGTCTACAGGAACAAGATGAACAAAGATGGAACAATTATTATGAATAAGGTCAGACTCATCGCCAAGGGATACAGACAAGAAGAAGGAATTGACTTCGATCAGACGTATGCTCCAGTGGAAAGGATGGAGGCAATCAGGTTGTTCCTAGCATATGCAGCACTTAAGGGCTTCACTGTCTATCAGATGGACGTGAAGGCGGCCTTCCATAATGGTGACATAAAGGAAGAAGTGTATGTGGAACAACCTCAAGGTTTTGTTGATTCTGACCATCCTGAGCATGTTTATCTTTTATTTAAAGCTTTATATGGTTTGAAACAAGCTCCTCGAGCTTTGTATGAGATGTTGTCTAACTTTCTTCTTGAGAACAAGTTCACAAGAGGAAAGATAGATAAGATATTATTTCTTAGGGAAATAAAAGGCAAGATTTTGCTGGTGCAAATCTATGTCGATGACATCATATTTGGCACTACTGACGACAACCTTTGCAAAAAGTTTTCTAAACTTATGCAAGGCAAGTTTAAAATGAGCAGTATGGGAGAGCTGAAGTATTTCTTAGGACTTCAGGTGAAACAATCTGAAGATGGAATTTTCATCTCTCAGACGAAATTCACCAAAGAGTTAATTAAGAAATTCGGAATGGAGAACGCAATCTCTATGAGAACTCCAATGGGTTCAGCTATTTCTCTGGATAAGGATGATAAAGGGAAACCTTTTGATGAAACCAAGTACAGAAGAATAATTGGATTTTTTCTCTATCTTACTGCAAGTAGACAGGACATAATGTTTTCAACATGTGTGTGCGCTAAATTTCAAGTGAACTTTAAGAAATCTCACGACGCTGTTGTAAAGCAGATTTTGAGATACCATAAAGGTACACCAAATCTTGGCTTATGGTACCCAAGAAGTAATGATAGTGAACTGATAGGTTTTTTAGATACAGATTTTGCAGGAAGCAAAGATGACTGGAAAATAACCTCTTAGACTTGTCAATTCCAAGAAAGAAGCCTTATCTCTTAGAGCAGCAAGAAGCAGAATTGTGTCGCAATTTCAACAGCCGAGTCAGAATATATTTCTGCAGGCAGTTGTTGTGCACAACTGCTATGTATAAATAACAAATTTGAAGACTACAATATGAAGTTCAAGAACATTCCGATGTTTTGCGACTCCTCCAGTGCAATTACAATCGCCAACAACCCAGTCTCTCACAACAAGACAAAGCATATAGAGCCGAGGTACCATTTTATCAGGGAGCATGTGGAGCATGGAGACATCAATCTCCAGTATGTTCCCACTGACAAGCAGGTTGCAGACATTTTCACGAAGCCACTAGACTAGGCCAAGTTCTCGTTCTTCAAAACAGAACTTGGCATGCTCAATAAGGAAGAATGAAGAGAAAGTTCTCAAGCAAAGTTCAAGATCGTGCTACACTTCAAAATTCAAGAAAATTCTATCTCTGGACTTCACTTCTCGAGAAGAAACTTATTACTCGAGTACTCAGATATACACTCGAGAACCATAGTTTATTCCCGAGAAATGTTACTCGAGTACCTATTTGTTTCTCGAGAACTTAAGATTTGCTTCTCGAGAAACAAGATCTCTACTCGAGAAAATTCTCTTCTTCTCGAGAACTTCTGTACCTCCTCTCGAGAAATAACTTGTGTCTCGAGAAATATAATGCCATTTTCTTTCTCAAGTTCAAATCTTTGATATTGGCACCCGGGCACTCCTACCGCCATATTTCAGGTATTTTATTATTATTATTTCCTCAATCATCATGATTTAAGATTTATATAAATTGATTAAGTCCGGAAAAAGTCCCAAATCCTGAATCTCAAAACTTTTCTCGAGAACAAGAAACCTTTCATCTTCTATGTCGTCATCGTTCCCCTGCCACCATTTTAGTTTTTCTCTCAGAAGGCCAAATACTTCTTCATCAATCTTGATTGATGGATCCTCCGTCGAAAGTTGGTATTGGCACTGAGTTAGTTTCCCCAGGGATTGCCGAACTCTCTAATGATTTTCGAAATGTTTTGTTGCTACTAGAAGCCACCGGATTGTCTTTCGTTTTGGAACATTCGTTCAAGATTCTATCTCCTGAAGTCAAGGAATTCTTCAAGAATGCCAAATTAAAGAGAAATGGAAAGATTCTCAAAAGTAAGGTTCGTGGAATCAATATCAAGCTGACCTCCCCAATCGCCTCCAAGCTCCTTCGGCTGCCTATCATTGATGAGGAAGATGACCTAACTGTCAAAGATTATGATCGCGCCTACAGATTCTGTGGTATTTAAGTTGCTGTGTGCACTATTTTCCACCCTAATCTCAATGCTGAGAGTAAGTTACTTGTGGACATTCTCGGAAAAGTCCTTCTATGCCACACAAGTTCGATCAGCTTCATCACAAATTATTTCTTTGACATGATGACTACTGTAATCTGCAGGAAGAAATTTCTCTAGGGTATGATGATTTTTGACAAAATTAAAGACAGTATCAAGGCACCCAATTTTGGCAGAATAGTTTCTCTTCTCCTTCATGAGCTCAAGCCTGATATTTTCAATCTCTATAAAGGTATTTCTTTGCATCACATGAAGAAAGACTCAATTTCTTCCATTCAAAGATGGGAACTCAAGATTCAGAACCCTGTCCAAGCTGTCAAATCCAATGATCTCCAAATGGATGAGGATAGGACTCCATTTTCCCCTATAATCCCAGAGCTAAGTTAGTTTGCTCTTCCTTCAGATGTTCCTCTACCTGCTGCTATATCTTCAGAAGTTTTTGCTCAAGCTGAAGAAATGGTTATTGATGACCAAGTAAATGATCAAGTTCTATCTACAGAAGATGATATCAACAGGATGATAGAAGAACTCACCACCACATAAACTATCTCCCCTCTACCTGAAGAAACTCTATCTCAACAAGAACATCCATCTAAGCAAGAAAACCCCTCTCCACCAGAACCATCTCTACCAGATCCTTCTGAACCAAAATCTTCTCAGGACTAGTCTCCGATTAGGGAGGTACATGATGAAGAGATAGTTTCTATTTCTGATGATAAAGGAGTATCTCCTGAAGCAGCTGAAGCACCCCTCATAAGCCTAGACTTCTCCCTCCCTACTATTATTGGTGAGGAAGGAAAGGTCAGGATTCATACCACCAGAGGCCAAAGCTTAGTTGTTATTAAAGATATAGTTCCCTGGACAGGTCCAATCCTTCCTCTTCCACCTACTATAGCTGTAGCAAATACTGAAGATACCCTTCTGGGTAAAATTGAATCTTTGTTAGCCCAGAAGAGAATTTAATTTGACAACTCTCTAAAAAGGGTTACAGATAAAATAATTGCTCTAGAGAAAGAGATGAGCAGAGGCTTTGCTGAAATTCAGCATAATACTGATTCCCTCAAACACCTGTTCCAAATAGGTAGGAAAGCCTTAATCCACACAATTACTAACATTTGTCATGTCATGGACCAAACAGTTACTTTGGAAAACAATCAAATTCAATTAGAAAAGAATGCTCAAGAGCGAAATTTCAAGACATGTGAAGAAGTTGGCAAGTTCAAGGATGATGCCATCAGCACCCTATCTGTAGAAGTTAGAAAGGGGGACAAAGTAGTCAAGGAATATTTAGAGAAATCTGATAGTACCATGAAAACTCTTTAGGAAGGAAAGCTAACAGAGATGCATGCTAATGTTCAAACTCAGATTGATGGTGTCAAATTTCATACCTATGATATAGCAGTTTGGATGCATAACAAAATATTTCCTGAATTTCAAGTTGATCCAAATGTTGTTTCTCATCATCTCAATCCTACTGCCCAGTATCCTTCTACCTAGCAGCCCTCATTCTCTCCCAGATCTGAACATTATGATGCTCCACCTCCTAAAACTTATGCTCAAGTCTTGAATTCTGAACAAGCTGATGTGCCTCCTCAATTACCTCCTGATGTGCAAATTCCAAAAAGAACAAAGTGTGGTGATGGTGCTTCTGCAAGCAGATCCACACCTATGCCTAAACATGCCATAAGAGAACATGCTGAAGTTTGGATCCCCGCATCTAAGTTAATCATTCTGGATACTTTAAGATTAGTTGTGGAATTCAGAGAAAACATGGATAACTACTACTCTCACTAAGAATTGGAACAGTATGAGAAGTTTATGACTCTGAGAAGGCTTCATGACAGGAAGAATAGTCATGATGACACCTCTGCTCCTCCCAGGACAGCCAAATATTTTCCAAAACCATTCATGTAATTCCAGAGTCAGGAAGAAATTCACTAGAGACAACAACAACAGCAGACCAAGAAGTAATAGAAGAAGATCATAAGTTTCTTTATGAGATTTTATGGAATTGGATTTTTCTTGGACAATATCTTTCAATATAAATCTTTTAATTTTGATGATCTGATTTTTCTATAACATAGAATTTCTCAGTATTACTTTGTTTACTAGTTATTTTATTTATTTATCTTGATGTAATTCACCTTAGTATAGAGGATTCTAACTTCTACAAATAGGGAGAGATTGTTGGGTATTGTATCCATAATAACCTAGATTTGTATAAAGTCACCCTTGAACTAAGATGAATTAAGTTTGTATTTGATACACTTTTCAAGTTAAGTTCTTGCACGTCATAATATCCAAGTGTAGACCAATGCCAGTCTATAATGAGTGACCAAACATAGGACCATACTATGTAATCCCTCATTGTTTGATCCATGGTGTTGACTTATGTGTAGCCTCTTTATTAGGACACACTTCTTTTTCAAGTATTAAAGATATGGAAGAAACTATGGGTTGTTGATCTCCAAGAAGAAGAATTAAAAATTCTATTAAGAAATTTCTCTAAGTAAAATTCTCGAGAAGTTCTAAGTCTAATACTCGATAAGAAGAGTTATACTTCTCGAGAAGCAGAAGTATTTCTCGAGAAGCCTAAGAGTTGTTCTCTAGAAAGCCATGTTCATCTCGAGAAGTCTTAAGTTTATCTCAGAAATCTTCTGAGTGTTGTTCTCGAATAAGCAGAATTTATTACTCGAGAAGGCCAAGTGTTGTTCTCAAGAAAGCCAAGTTATTTCTCGAGAAGGCCAAGCTTTGTCTCGAGAAAGCAGAAGTCATTACTCTAGAAGCCTAAGTTATTTCTCGAGAATTCCAAATTGTTCTCGAGAAGTCCAGTCAGCTCTCGAGAAGTCATTACCTATTTCTTGAGTAAAAGAAATTATTTCTCGAGTAATAATCCTTTCTTTCTCAAGAAGCCGGAACTCATTTTCAATGTTTTTCTTAAGTACTTCCTCTCGAGAACCTTATACCTCTTATCAAGAAACAGAAGTTGTTCTCAAGAAATCATTCCTTCACACGAGAAATGAAGTTATTTTTTTGAAATTTTTCGTTAAGTCCCGATGGAAGTAATTTCAAATTGATCTCGTTTCTTATTGGTCCACATATTCTTTCATTAATGATTATGACCATTAGGCAAGTCCTATAAAAGGTCTTATCATAATCGACTAACCCTAAGAATAAATTAAGTTTTCTAAATTGAAATTTTTTATTTCTAAATCGGGAAGCGCCGTCAACTACACATTTTCTTCTTCATCGTTGACCTTCTCCGATTCAAGAGATTCAGAACAAGAAGGTTTCAATAGATCAAGACATTTTACATCGACAAATCTACTCCTTGATCGAACTGATCATGAGTTTTCAGATCCAGAGATTTTGCCTTTTCTTCTTCGATCCGTTTCTGATAGAGCTTCAAATTTCAAGAAGGAAGAAGGGCTGAAGATTCAGATCTTAAATTTTTCAGTTTGTATTTTTCTGTAAAACATTTATTCTTGTTGGAGAATTTTTCTCCGAGTTGTAGGAGCTTTGTTCTTTGAGATTTTTGTAGGAGTGTTTTGACTCCGAGTAGTAGGGGCGTTTCTTCGAGTTATAGGATTTTTTTCCAATCCGAGGTAATAGGGAAGTAGCCGAGTCTAGCGTTGTGCTAGAACGGTGAGGTGGAGAGTGGACGTACCTAAGGTTGGGGAACCACTATAAATCTTGTGTTTTCGGTGGCTTGCTTATTTATTTTCTGCGCTCTGTCGTTACAAGTTTTTATTTCATCAAAAGACACAGACCTAACCTATTCACCCCCCTCTAGGTGATTTTGGCAGACAACTAAAATAATCAGAACTTTTACTTGTTTTCCCCGAAGACACACTTCAAGGGGTTCAACCTCATTTTGTATTTTTGTAGGGTACCGAAGGCTCTTCCAGGTCTCGATGGTGAGAGTCCATGTCTCGACTCTTGATCATGAGATAATCTATGTACACCTACAGGTTCCTCCCCTTCTACTCTTAGAAGACGCGATCAATCATCCTTTGATATGTTTCCCCTATATTTTTTAGCCCAAAGGGCATCATCTTGTAGCAGTAGTACTGGTCCCCGGTGATGAAGGGGACATCTTTTATGTCGGGCGGGTGCATACTGATCTGATGATAACCTGAAAAAGTATCTAGAAAGCTCATTATAGAAAAACCGATGGCTGAGTAAACCAGCGCGTCATCTGAGGCAAGGGGTAATAATCTTTAGGACATGATGTATTAAGAAGAGAAAAATCTACACACGGATACCAACAGCCGTCTCCTTTTTTAACCATTACAACATTGGAGACCCAGCCTAGATACTGGATCTCTGAAATGAATCCGGCATTGAGAAGCTTACCCACCTCCTCCCGGATAGGCTCGGCCAGCTTGTCTATTGTAGATCTTTTCTTCTGCCGGATGGGGAAAGACTCAGGATCCAGGTTGAGGTAGTGGAAGGCGACGTCTGCATCGATCCCTGGCATGTCTGTTGCACTCCATGAAAAGACATCCACATTCTTCTGATTGCACTCCAGCTTCCTCCCTTGGTCCTCTAGACTCATCCCTCTATTGATTCACACTTTCTCTACCCTGCCTCCCTGGGTGAGAACCTCCATTTCCACCACCTCCTTTGTAGCTTCCAATAGGGACTGCTTCTTCCACTCACCAACAAACACCTCGCTTGGGGCTTGAACTTCCTCCTTAGCCTCTTCTACGTCCATCACCTCGGCCTGCTCCTGCACTCACTCTACTACCTCCACATGGGTGCGGACCTTATCTTCCTCCACCATCTCCTCAACTCCGTCTACGGCCTCCTGCCTGGACACTTCCTACATCCTCCTCTCCATCTCCTCGGCTCCTCCCTGCCAAGAGATGGAGTTCACCACAGTGATATAACACTCCCTTGCCACCTTGGGGTCTCTGTAGACCCAGACCTGAATGCATTCACCATTAAACTTCAGGCACAGATGAAAGGAAGAGGGTAAGAAGCGAAAGCCACTGATGAGGGGCATCCCAAAGATTGCGTTGTAACTACTAGGAGCATCCACAATGACAAACCTGCAGTTTTTAAACTGCCCCCTAGAGTAAAATGGAGTCCCACTCCTCCTTCCACCTCCTTCCTTTCCCCGAAAAATCCAAAGAGAGGGCCATCCGAGGATAACACCCTTCTGGCCTCCACCTTCATTGCGTTGAATGCCTTCTTGAAGACAACATTGACCGAGCTCCCGTTATCAATGAGGATCCGAGAGACGGGAAAGTTTTTGATCGTAGCCTGGATCACCACCGCATCGCAAAATGGATACTCATGATTTGGCCTATCCTTCCTTGTGAAGGTGATCTTCTCCTTTGGGGGTGGAGTTTGGGACGTGGAGCCTATGCTCCGGCGATATATAGTATGGAGGCTCGCCATACGAGTGACCTCAACTGCCACCCCCCCCCCCCCCCCCCGTTGATCACCCTGATCCCTCCTTAGCCCCCAACATCATTCGTATACTCACACCTGTCCTCTCCTCCTGGCAGAACCTCTTCAATCTGCACCTCTCGATGAGGCTGCTTCTCCCTAGTTACCCTCAACTCTAGGAACTCTGGGCATGTGGCTGTGGTGTGACCCTCCTCTTGATGGAATTTATAGTAAGGCAACTCCACCATGCCTTCCTGCCTCCTCCTTTGACCTCTCCTCCTCCTCCCAGGGCTATCGCCATAGCATGATGTTTATCGGAGAGAGTAGGCCTCTTGCCCTTCCTTTAGCCTGGAGGGTTGAACTGACCCTGCCCTCCTTTGCAGTTGTCCCCTTCGTGGAAACCTCGCCTATGTCCTTGGTCGTGCCACTCCTATTACCACCAGCCTAGCTGATTATTCAGCTCCTGGCGCACCCACCTCGGCTGTTGATGTTGCTTCCTCTACTTGAGCTCAGGCCCACGCAGCTCCTGGCCCCTACCACTTCTCGACTCCTCCTCCGCCGCCCACCTGGCTAACTTCCTCACAAACTCGGGGTTTGAAGCCTCCCCATCAACTTCCCTTGCTGCCCTCTCCGTCAGCACCTCAAAGGAGAGAGGAGGCACCCTCTTCATCTCCATCCTGAAGAATACCTACTGCAACCCTAGGGTGAATGCCATCATCAAGGTATTCCCTAGCATCTCCTGGACCTGGAGGACCTTCTCTTGGAACCGGTCTACATAGCTCTAAAGGGTCTCGTTCACCCCCTGCTTGATGAGGAACAAGGACTCTGACTCCCTCTTCCTCTTTTTGGAGGTGGTAAACATCAACAAGAACCCTCGGCGCAGATCCTCGAAGCAATAGATAGAGCTGGCCGGCAGCTGCTGGAAAAAATCCCTCGCCTTCTCATTAAGGGTGATGGGAAAGATCCAGCACTTGAAGGCATCTGACATCTGCCTGATAGAAACCACATCCTCGAACCATTGGATGTGTTGGACCGGGTCAGCCTTCCCGGTGTAGTAGGACATCTCTGTTTGGTCCATTGCCCAAAATGTCCTGGATTTGAGTGAAGTCAATCTTATCGATGATATACACATGTCTGTAGATGACTATGATAGTTCAGGTAGCCTAAGTGGCTAAGTCAAGTAAACACTTACCTATCGTGTGGGATGATAGAAATCTATCTAAGTCCACAGGCATTGAGTGAAGGAACATCACTCAACGCCAAATGACTTATAGCGCTAAGTGTAGCCTATACTGTCATAGCCCACGTTGGAAAGAGCCAAAATATGGCTAATTCCACAGGCATTGAGTGAAGTCAACTCACTGAACGCCATACAGCAAAAAGGCGGTAAGTCGAGCAAAGTACAGAGCTTGAGATTCTGAGTTCGTCGAGCTCAGTTTAGAGTTTGTCAAAATGAGTTCAGAGTTTGTCGAGCTTAGCCCACCTTTCATCGAGCTAAGTTCAGAGCTTAAGATTCTGAGGTCGTCGAGCTCAGCTGAGAGATCATCGAACTAAGTTTAAAGTTCGTCGAGCTTATAATTCACCATTCTTCGAATTCAAAAAGATAGTCTATGCTCAGTGCTTATTAAATACAGAAAATTGGCTAAGGCAGAAAGCGTTGAGTGAGGCGTGCTCACTCAACGCTCTCAATGCTTAAGTTGCTGAAGAAGCAAAAAATTTGTTAAGACAAAAAGCGTTGAGTGGAGGTTACTGACTCAATTCTGTCAACACCTAGTGAAGACAGAATTTTGTCTAAAGTGTTTGGCATTGAGTGAAGCTCACACACTCAACGCCAAGAAGCAGATAATTGATAAAGCAAGTTGGTGTTGAGTGGAGCTAAATCACTCAACGCCTAGAATCAGATTTATATTCTAAGTAGTTTGGCGTTGAGTGAAGGTTACTCACTCAATGCCAAGAGACAGTAAAACTGTCTCAGTGGTTTGGCGTTGAGTGATGCTTACTCACTCAATGCCTATTCTTTGAAGCTCGATTTTGGCTGAGCCCACAGATGGTGACGTCAGCATAATCGACAAAGTCAACAAAGGTCAATTCATACATGGGGAAGCTATACAACACGACAAAACTTGTCGTGAAGCTACTATATGTCTTCTTCCATTAAAGCAAGACATAGCTGGAAGTTGTAGGTGGGGCCCACCGATCTCTAAAAGCCATTGATTGGCGAACTACAAAAGGAAGAGATTGGGCCAAGGAAAAGATAACTTTTAGGACATATAATATTCAAAAAAGAGAGCAGCCGTCTTCATCTTCTTCGCCATTGCTGTATGTGAAAATCTTGAAGCTCTCCAGCAAGAAAAGTTAAGTTAGGTATGCAAGTCTCCATATGCCACAACAGATTCAGAATCAGTTCTAAAGAAAGAAGAACCTTCATCCTTTGGCAGGTTCAGTGAGCTATTTGAAGACTCAAGATCAAAAGATCTTTAGCCTTCAGCAGCAAGTTCAGAAGTTATCTTCTGAGTTCCTCCAACAAATCCTTTCCCTGTTGTGAGAAGAGTTGGACCAGAAAGTTTTCTACTCAAGTGGTTGAGATAGAGAAATTTCTCTGTGTCAAAGATAATTAAACTATTTATTTTTATAGGATCCTTCTGGATCTGAGTTATAGTGAGAGGACTTAGCGCAACCACTCGCACCAAAAGCCCGGACTGATGGAGGACGACGCCACTAATCTTTATATCAAAGGTCCTCGAGCGGATCCACGGGGAAGCAAGTTAAGCTTTTACCGCATAGCACCGCAGCGCGGGGGCGATTCTGGACCGCAGCCCCAACAATCCGCCCCGGAAATGACCCCTGGGTTTCGACCCGCGACCCCCTCTGATACCAATTGAGAGGACTTAGCGCAACCACTCGCACCAAAAGCCCGAACTGATGGAGGACGACGCCACTAATCTTTATATCAAAGGTCCTCGGGCGGATCCACGGGGCAGCCAGTTAAGCCATTACCGCATAGCACCGCAGTGCGGGGGCGATTCCGGACCGCAACTCCAACATGTAGGACCATTGGGTCTTAGGTAGGGCAAATTTGCCTGAGCTGTAAGAGAGTGCTCTCTCTGAGGTAGGTGAGTTTTACTCACTGAGAAGTTGGGTTGTTTTGCCTGAACTGTAGGAGAGTGCATCTATCTAAGTTATAGGAGCAAGCTTGCTCTTAGGTAGGGCTATCCTCCATTGCCTGAGTGGTAGGGCTTAAGTGCTTGAGGTAGGACTTGGATCACTGAGTGGTAGGGCTTAAGTGCCTGAGGTAGGACTTGTATCATTGAGTGTAGACCTTTGTGGCTGAGGTGTAAGTCTTGGTGGAGACTGAGAGATCCTTAGGGATCTAAGGTGTAAGATCCTTGGAGCATTGGTTTAGAGAAGAGCCTTGACTAACAGGAAGTTAACAAGATGGGAGGAGAGTGGATGTACCCATAATTTTAGGGAACCACTATAAAACACTTGTGTGCTTTTCTGTGTTTACTTTTATTTCCTTAATTGCTGGTGCTAAGAACAAGCTCTAGATCACTCTAAGCTGAAAGCTAAAAGAAATAAACAAGTGATTTAAAAAGACTCTCAAAAGACCTAAGCAGACCTATTCACCCCCCTCTAGGTTGCTAACTACCTTGAAAATAAGATCTTTCAAGTGGTATCAGAGGGAGGTTGCTCAAAAAGGATTTAACAATTTGTGTGATCCTCCAAGGTAGCTACTGCTAAGTGGTCATTGGCTCAAGAGAGAGCTAGAGAGAGTTGAGTTCCATGAAACTCCCCATCTGCAGAAAGGAGCAGTTTGGAATATGGAAGGAGAGGGTGAGACTATTCATGGAAGACTATGATCCATGAATTTTTGCAATTGTTCAGGAGGGACCTGTCATTCTTATGAAGGTCTCTACTCTAGATGCCAACATACAGACACCAAAGACACTCTCTGAAATGACCAAAGATAAGGTCACACTAGCTAGCCTGATAAGAGAGCACTGAACATTATTGCTAGTGTTGTAAATGACTCTACCTTCCTGAACTTGGCTCATTGCCATAACTCCAAGGAAATGTGGGACACCCTTGTATTCTACATGGAGTGTACTGATGAGGTAAGAAATGATAGGAAGTCTCTGTTCAACCTAGAGTATGAGGCTTTTACGAAAATCATGAAGGAGAACATAACTACCTATTATGAAAGATTCTTTAAGATCATAAATGAGTTGAAGACCTATGGAAGGGTCTTCAATAATTATAAAATTAATGATAAGTTTATCAGATCTCTCACTAGAGACTAGGACACTAAGATCTGTGCCATAAGTGAGATGGCCAAGCTTGCTGATATTACTCCTAAAATATTGTTTGGGAAGCTGATCTTCTATGAGATGCAGCTGGCTGCCAGGAAGGAGGTGGATGCCTCCAACAAATCACTGGGCAAAGAAAAGTCCTTGGCATTCAAAGCTGAAAGCAAAAGGAAAGTCAAGGAAAGGAATCTTTCTCCACCTAGGAGACCAGCTGAGTCAGACAGCTCTGACTCAGAGGCATCAAACAGTAGCATGTCTGATGAAGATTTTACAGCCTTCTCCAGACAACTCCAGAGGTTAATGAAGAAGAATCATTGGAAGAAAAGGCCTTCCAATTCCACCCATCATAGAAAGAACCAGTCCAAGACTGACAGGTATAGTTCTAAACATAATAAATATAACTCCTCTAAAGTAGTCTGCTATTGTTGCAGCAAGACTGGGCATGTGATAGTTGACTACCTAGAAAAGAGGAAGGAGACTAAGGAGAAGAAGCAGCACCAGCACAAAGGTAAGAAGGAGAAGTCCTTCATTTCCAAGAAGGAAAAGAGTTGGACAGACTCATCATCTTTTGAGTTTGAATAAGAGGAAGCCTATATTGGGCTAGTTGCTGCTACTGTTAAAGATGAAGGTATTGCAGCAGGAGAAGTCAATCCTTAATGGAGGATAGGAATCAGAGCCCCTCTGACACTTTCATACAGTGAGTCAGAGGTGGATGAAGATGTCCACAACTATATAGGGTTGATGGAAATGATAGGTGAGGAAGGCAACCAAGATCAGCCTGGTCAGAGCAAGGTACATCTATCATCTAACTCTAATTATCTGTCTAAGTTTGAGACTAGTACTTGCTCAGAAGCCTCTTCACCCTGTGGTGAAGAAGATTTTAGATTCGAAGGAGATGTCAATCAACTGATTGACAAGTATGGAGAACTTCTGAATGCCTTTAAGAAGGTCAAGAAGTTATCTAAGAATCAAGCTAAAGAGATCTCATCCTTAAGCTTGTACTTTCCCAGCAGACTGTAACAACAAATATGTGAGACCAGAAAGCTAGGGAAATTAGCCAACTGAATTCCCTCTTGGACATTCAAGTAGCCTCCATCAAGCACAAGAACTGTCTCATATGGGAGCTTGAAGATAAGCTTGAGAAGGAGAAAAGATTAGTGCCTAGCTATTCTAAGCCAAGTACTGTCCTCCCCTTGATAGACTCCTTCTCCTCTCAAAAGGGCAAGAAGGGGTTGGGATTCAAGGGAAGCATAAGAGTTGCTTCTTCCAAAAGGAAGGGCAAAGCTCTAGTTCCACCTCAGCCTATTGCTTCTAAGCCTTTCATTGTTTTCAGAAAAGTTTGATACCTTCTAACAGGTATGACCAAGAAATCTCTTATGGTCACTGGGAGAGGATTTGTTCATCTGGAGTGAATAAAGATGTTCACTATCATTTTGAAAGTTTTGGTAGGGTGTGTGCAGTCAAGGCTGCCAATGAGAAATTTCAAATGGCCCAATCTGGACCATTTTTATTTGGTGTTTTTGCACAAACTCTCAAGAATGTTGTTGTAGACAAGGCTCAGAATCTGACAGTAAAGGTTCTGACTAAGGGTAAGTCCAAGAATCAGGATGATCTGGGCATATCTGAATCCATCAGAAGCATGCTTTCTGAAAAGAAGCTAGTTACTGCTGACACTCAGGGCATACCAAATCAGCCAGCTATAAGACTTACCTTCAGTCAAATTCTGGCTGAAAGAAATCAGAAAAAGGCTGCAACACATCTTCCTCCTATCAAGGTTGCTTCTCATCAAGCTGCAGGACCTTCACAAAAAAGAAGATATAACAAACATGATTTTTGGTGATGTGGTACGATAGGGCATTTTTCTATTAATTGCTGGCACAATCCCATTATGGTCAGAGCTAGGGTCAGTCCACTAGTAAGAAATTATGTTGGTGGACATGTTCAGTTTCGTGCTAACATGTACCTAGGACCAAATAGATATTGGGGTACTATGGTTAAGTTATTTGTATATTGCAGGATAGTTCAAGGTGTCATACCCCTATATGTTACTTGGACAGTGGTAATTCCAGGCACATGACTGGAACAAGGAGCAACTTGAAGGAGTTTACTCCAGTAAAAGATGGACCCAAAGTCATCTTTGGAGGTTCAGATAGAGGTGTAAACAGTGGATATGGTAAGATCACCAATGGCATAGTCACCATCACCAAGGTGTCTTATGTTAAAGGGTTGCAGCACAATCTTATAAGCATAAGCCAGCTCTCTGATCTTGTCTATGTAATTGTCTTCCACAAGGATGAGTGCCTAATTAGGAGATCAAGTGACTAAGAGGTCATCTTGATAGGCACTAGGAGGGGAAATATTTATTGCTTGAACTTTCTATGTCTAGACACAAATTATCCTTTCTCTTTAGTTGCAAATGAGAAAGTCTCCTACTGTGTCTAGTGGCACAAGAGACTAGCCCATTTCAATTTCAATACTATTAGAAAGCTCTTCAGTCAAGAGCTAGTTAGGAATGGCCCCAATGTGAAGTGTTCTAAGCAGGGCATTTGCTCAGCTTGCCAAAATGGTAAGCAGACAAAAGTCTCCTTCAAGGGTATTAGGACCAAAGACTCTGTGAAGTGCTTATACCTCTTGCACTTGGACCTATTTGGTCCAATGCCAGTTCACAGTATTGGTAGGAAAGTCTACACCCTTGTGATAGTTGATGACTATTCCAAGTTTACTTGGGTGTTCTTTCTTAAGAAGAAGGATGAAACCCTTGATGTATTCATGAGGTTTCTCAAGCAAATTCAGAATGAGCTTTGATGTTCTGTGGTCAATATCAGAAGTGACCATAGGATATAATTCTATTCTGATAGCATGACAAAGTTATGTGAAGAGTATGAGATTCATCAAGAATTCTCTTCTCATAGAACACCCCAGCAAAATTGGATAGTTGAGAGGAAAAAAAAGGACTCTCATAGAGGTTGGTAGAACACTGTTGAGTGACACATCTCTCCCAAAATAATTCTAGGCCGAGGTAGTAAATACTGCATGTCATGTCCTCAATAGAGCCTCTATCACCAAAGGCCACAAGAAGACTCCCTATGAGATATTGAAGGGCAAAAAACCAAATCTGGGCTATCTCAGAATCTTTGGTAGTAAATGCTTTGTGCTTCACAATGGCAAGTCCTATGTAACTAAGTTTGCTGTCAAATCCTATGATGGAATATTTATTGGGTACAACAATCATAGCAAAGCCTATAGGATCTACAACTTGAAAAGACAAGTTATAGAAGAATCAGTTCATGTAGTCTTTGATGAGTCTACCATGATTAATAATAAACTGCCTAGTTCCTCTTGTAGTACTGCAGGTACATTACAGATGATGGATAAGCCGACCATCAAGGAAGCATCACTAGTCATCCAAGATGATATAGATACTATAGAAGATCTACTGACATACTGGGAGTGGATGAAGATTAACAATGAAGATGCCCCTATTGCTGAAAGAATACTGCCACCTACAGTTAGACATATGAGAGATCATCCAGCACACCAGATCATTGGTGAGGCAAGTCATGGAGTAATGACAAGGAGCAAAAGTCTGAATATAGCCATGTATTCAAGCTTTCTATCCCAAGTGGAGCCCAAGAAGTTTGAAGAGGCCAACATAGACCAGCATTAGATTGGAGCTACGCAGGAGGAACTGAAACAGTTCAAGAGGTTCAAGGTTTGGAAGCTAGTTCCCATACCTCATTGAAATAATTTCATTGGAGTCAAGTGGATCTACAGAAACAAGCTTGATGAAAATGAAATTATAATTAAGAACAAGGGCAGACTAGTAGCTAAGGGGTACATGCAAGAAGAAGGGATTGATTTTGATCAAACCTTTTCCCCTGTAGCAAGATTGGATGCCATCAGATTATTCCTTGCATATGCAGCACACAAGGGATTCAAGGTCTACCAAATGGATGTGAAGTCAGCATTCCTAAATGGTGACTTAAAAAAAGAAGTCTATATTGAGCAGCCTCCAGGTTTTGTAGTTCCTAACTCACCTGATTTTGTTTATAGACTTAGGAAATCTCTATATGAGATGAAGCAAGCCCCTAGATCATGGTATGAGACATTGTCTAGTTTCCTCATTGAGAACAAATTCTCATGGGGGAAAATAGACAAGATCCTATTCCTAAGGGAATCTAAGGGTAAGACCATCCTAGTACAGATCTATGTAGATGACATCATCTTTGGATCTACTGATGACAACCTCTGCAAAAATGTTGCTAAACTCATGAAGAGGAAGTTTGAGATGAGCAGTATAGGTGAACTTAAGTTCTTCTTGGGCCTCCAAGTAAGACAAACTGATGATGGCTTGTCCATATCCTAGTCTAAGTTTACTAGGGAGTTAATCAAGAAATTTGGCATGGAGAATTTCTCCACCATGAGAACTCCCATTAGGTCAAGTATGCCTGTAGGTAAAGATGAAGTAGGGAAACCTGTTGATGAAACTTTGTATAGAGGGATAATTGGCTCCCTTCTATATCTGACTGCAAGTAGGCCAGACATCATGCATGCTACATGTGTTTGTACCAAGTATCAGGCTTTCCCTAAAGAATCTCACTACTCTGCAGCTAAGAGAATCTTGAGGTATCTTAAGGGCACTCCAGATCTTGGCCTTTGGTAAACTAGGAATGGGGAGTTTGAAATAACTGGCTATTCAGATGGAGATTTTGTAGGCTGCAAAGAGGATAGGAAGAGCACATCTGGCACCTGCTAGTTCTTTGGAGGGAGACTAGTATCTTGGAGCAGCAAGAAACAAACCTGTGTGGCAATATCAACTGTAGAATCAGAGTACATCTCAGCAGGAAACTGTTGTGCTCAGTTACTGTGGATCCAGCACCAGATTCAAGACTACAACCTCCAGATAAGTACAACTCTTTTATTCTTTGATTCTACTAGTGCAATCTCTATTACTAGGAATCCTGTCTCCCATAACAGGACTAAACAAAAAAAGATTAGATATCATTTCATTAGGGAGCATGTGGAATGTGAAGACATCACCCTTGAGTTTGTCCCAATAGACAAGCAAGTGGCTGACATCTTCACTAAGCCACTAGATGAAGCCAAGTTTAACACCTTCAAATTTGAGTTGGGTAAGTTAAACTTAGTATAGCTTTAGTTGCTCCTCATCTGGTTGCAAACTATTTGGCATTATGTAAATAGGATGGTCCTTTAAAGAAATGAAGATTCTCCAATTAAGGGGGAGCAAGTCCAGCATAATTCCAACATTTCACTGCTACCTAATTGAGGGGGAGTACGTGATAAGATGATCAGTTGATCAGATGCATCCTACCAGCTATTTTCTGCAGTCAAAAAGGGGGAGAGGATAAGATGATCAGAGGATCAGATAAGTAAGGTAGCAACAAGGTAGCAATAATTCAGGGGAAGCAGATGGCAGATGCAGTAATGTTCCATTCTGCAAGAAGGGAAGTGTGTTAACTATAGATCACATCTCAATTACTTAGTTTTCTTTTATTAAGCCTTGTACTGCATGGTTCTGTGTATTTCATTGACTTTACTTATGAGTTTTGACTTCCTCAAATAGGGGGAGATTTTTGGTCCATTGCCCACATTGTCCTGGATTTGAGTGAAGTCAATCTTATTAAAGATATACACAAGTCTGTAGATGACTATAATAGGTCAGGTAGCCTAAGTGGCTAAGTCAAGTAAACACTTACCTAAAGTGTGAGATTACAGAAATCTGTGTAAGTACGCAGGCATTGAGTGAAGAAACATCACTCAACGCCAGATGACTTATAGTACTGAGTGTAGCCTATACTGTCATAGCCTAAGTTGGAATGAGCCAAAAAATGGCTAAGTCCACAGGCATTGAGTGAGGTCAACTCACTCAACGCCATACAGCAAAAATGCGGTAAGTCGAGCAAAGTTAAGAGCTTGAGATTCTGAGTTCGTCGAGCTCAGTTTAAAGTTCGCCAAACTGAGTTCAGAGTTCGTCGAGCTCAGCTCACCTTTTGTCGAGCTAAGTTCAGAGCTTGAGATTCTGAGTTTGTCGAGCGCAGTTGAGAGATCATCGAACTGAGTTCAAAGTTTGTCGAGCTCATAATTCACCATTCATCGAACTCAGAAAGACATTCTATGACCAGTGCTTATTAAATATAGAAAATTGCCTAAGGCAGAAAGCGTTGAGTGAGGCGTGCTCACTCAACTCTCTCAATGCTTAAGTTACTGAAGAAGCTGAAAATTAGTTAAGGAAAAAAGCTTTTAGTGGAGGTTACTGATTAAACGCTATCAATGCCTAGTGAAGACAGAATTTTGTCTAAGGTGTTTAGCGTTGAGTGAAGCTCACACACTCAACACCAATATAAAGATAGATGATAAAGCAAGTTGGCGTTGAGTGGAGCTGAATCACTCAATGCCTAGAATCAGTTTATATTCAAAGTAGTTTTTCATTGAGGAAGGTTAATCACTCAATGCCAAGAGACAGTAAAACTGTCTAAGTGGTTTGGCGTTGAGTGTTGCTTACTCACTCAACGCCTATTCTCTGATGCTCGATTTTGGCTAAGTACACAGGTGCTGATGTCAGCATAATCGACAAAGTAATCTAAGGTCAATTCAGACATGGGTAAGCTACACTATATGACAAAACTTGTTGTGAAGCTACTGCATGTCTTCTTCCGTTAAAGCAAGGTACAACTGGAAACTGCAGGTGGGGCCCACCGATATCTAAGAGTCGTTGATCAGCGAACTACAAAAGGAAGAGATAGGGCCAAGACAAAGATAACTTTTAGGCATACAATATTCAAAAAGGAGAGTAGCCGTCTTCATCTTCTTCAACATTGCTGCATGTGAAAAGCTTGAAGCTCTCTAGTAAGAAAAATTTAATTAGCTATGCAAGTCTCCATCTGCCATAGCAGATTCAGAATCAGTTCTTAAGAAATAAGAACATTCATCCTTTGGTAGGTTCAGTGAGTTGTTTGAAGACTAAAGATCAAAAGATCTTTAGCCTTCAGCAGCAAGTTCAGAAGTTATCTTCTGAGTTCCTCCAGCAAATCCTTTCCCTGCTGTGAGGAGAGTTGGAGCAGAAAGTTTTCTGCACAAGTGGATGACACAAAGAAATTTCTCTGTGTTAAAGTTAATTAAACTATTTCTTTTTGTAGGATCCTTCTAGATCTGAGCTGTAGGACCTTTTGGTCTAAGATAGGGCAAATTTTCCTGAGCTGTAGGAGAGTGCTGCTCTCTGAGGTAGGTGAGTTTTACTCACTGAGAAGTAAGGAATTTTTGCCTGAACTGTAGGAGAGTGCTTGCATCTCTCTCACTTGTAGGAGCAAGCTTGCTTTGAGGTAAGGCAATCCTCCATAGCCTGAGTGGTAGGGCTTAAGTGCCTGAGGTAGGTGATACTTATATCACTGAGTGTAGGCCTTTGTGGCTGAGGTGTAAGTTTTGGAGGAGACTGAGAGATCCTGAGGGATCTAAGGTGTAAGATTCTTGGAGCATTGGTTTAGAGAAGTGCCTTGATTAACAGGAAGTTAGCAAGGTGGGAGGAGAGTGGATGTGATGGATATTTTCTCCACGCTAACGCATGTTTCCAATCAATGAGGCAAGTATACCTATCATTCGGAGTATAGAATCAAGTGTCGTATATCGACTCGGGGCTTGTCGAGTTCTTGTACTCATAAGAAAGAGCTATTATCTTATTGGACAGAAAAGGAAGCGTTGCACTAAGAAAGAGAAATTCGATTTTGGGGAAGCTAGCACTTGATCTAGAATCCCCTTGGGATAAAATAAACCTTCTTGAACAAATAAAGCAATGCAAATTCTTAAATTGCTCACTCGACCGTGGAGGTTCCTAAAGTACAAAAGCGTCTCTCTCTAGCTCATGCTTTTGACTCACCTTAGGTTGATCGATTAAGACCTCTCGGCCAGTCGAAACCCCTAAGCATGCTTTAGCCGGTGAACCACACTATTCGATTTGACTCCGATCCGTAGGATTTATGTCATCCTCTCTCGAGGAGTGCATGCAACTCCTTTTTTACTTGAGTGATCTCCTCATATCTGTGACCTATCGGTCATTTAGGATACGGATCTTAGATCGAAAACCATATCCGTGAAATATGAATTCAACAAAAAAAAATCAAAGATAAATCGTAGTGAGCAAGATTAAGAACAAGGCATTTTTGATAAAGATTAAAAGTTTATTCTATTCCAAGGTTCATCATGATCAAGTAATAAATTAAAATTAGCTACCCATCATGATTAAGGAATTACAAAGTAGAGTAGGGAAAGACATGCTTGAAATAACAACTACTGGAATAAAAGCTTACACAATATTAATCTATGCTAGGAAATGAAAAATATAGTAATTAAAAGCAGTAAAATACAGGACTCCAACTCCCAAAAATCGACCCTGAGCATCTGAAGTTGTATGGAATTTATAGGAAAAATTCATGGTTGGTAACGCCTTATGTAACACCCCTATCCGTCGTATAGCATATAGCAGTAGGTCCGGCCGGGGCCCGACGTCATATACTACGGACAGACCGGTTGGTTACGCGTTGAAACCATACAACCAATCACCAACGTCCTACACAGAGTCATTCTAGCGGAAGCAAATTATTAAGTTACACAAATTCAAGAACCCTGCCAAGCAAGAATGTCCACTACAGAAGTAACACTAGGAATGAAAAATACAAAAGTACCGGCCTTATGGCCTTATAAGGTTTGCTTAACAAAAACATGTCTTACATACTTCGGCTCGCAGGCCGGCCATACATGAAATAAACGGAAAGCATAAAAGGGGTTAGGCCTTCGAGGGCCAGCACCGCAACATGGGCTTTAGCCCGCTATTTTCCGCTCGGCTCCGCAGCACCTGCAAGCACAAACCACCGCCCGGTGGCAAACAAAAGCAACGGTCAGCTATGCTGACCAAATTATAACGATCCCGCCCCCAAAATCGGGGCGGCGATGCTCTTTCCCTGCACTTTATTTGTATAGGCAATATATTAGTGTGAACACACATCATCACAGGCGTAGGCTCGTACGGCCACACACCTTGTGCACACAGGGCACATTCACGGCGAACCGGCCAACGTCACATCAATTCAAGCCATAGACGTTTCCATTCCACCACCGCCTCTTGGACGGCCAACCATATGAGCATTTTGCCTTCCTGGCCTTGGTCACGGCAATTTAAGCCATAGACCGCCGAAGACCCTCATCCATGCCAACGGTCCTTCCGAACGACATAGGCCGGGTAAGGTTCCGCCTGACCCGTGCTCACACCGCAACGGCAATTTAAGCCATATGCACAGGTCAAGACTCACCGAGTCCCGTTTCCACCACAATAATCACATAACCCGGTTATGTTCACGTTGGCTCCCCGGCCACCGTGTTGGCAAAACTCGCTTTTGCCCAGTTTTTCGGGTGCACCTTAGAGTTAATCTCTAAGGCTCCCTGATGCAATCTACCACGTAGAAAACCCGAAAAACGCCCAAACACCCGGAGTCTTGCCCGGTCCAAATGCAATGCAACATCACCGATCCGGACCAACATGTCCGAATAGGCTTCACACATAATGCCTATGTCCGTTTTCGCATACAGACTCTACACAAGGGGGACTTTACATATCTACCCCAAGGAACGCTCCAACTCTTCGCTCACTCGTGAGAGAGGGATTCCTATGCAAAGGGAAAAAGGGCTCCACATGCCCAAGGATGAGAAATCATTACCCTTGCATTCTTCCACGGCGCCATCGAAAACTATGCGGTTGGAAAGCACCGCAACGGCGTCACCTCCGCTGATCTGGACTCGGATCGCGATTCGGAGCTCCGAAGCTCCTCCGGCGGCCGGATCTTGGACTCCTCCTTCCTCCTTGCTCTCCCTTCTCTCTAAACTCTTAGAGAGAGAATGGCTAAGGGAAATGAGGATTCCCAACCCTAAATCCCGGATAAAACCACCCAGGAGCATCCCCCCACCGTCGGATCCAAAGTCAAGGAAACGAACGGCCAAGATTAGATCTGAAATCATAAAATCTAGGCCGAACACGGGTTGCAACACGGCCGTGTGCCTGGCCGTGTCACCCATTCGCCGTCTCGATCGAGTTGAAAAACCAGCACACGGCCTTTGACACGGCCTCCGACACGCCCGTGTCACCTACGCCCGTGTCGGGGCCCGTGTCGGGACCCGTGTCACGCCCCCCCGTGTGCAATCGACCAACAATTCACAGTCAGAGAGGTACACGGCCTTGTGACACGGCATCAGACACGCCCGTGTCAAATTTGACACGCCCGTATTTGTGCCCGTGTCACGGCCCGTGTACCACACTTGCAGATTCCCTGGAGTGACATGGCCTGGGACACGCCCGTGTCCTAGGCCATGTTCTACAACTCGACCAGCGTCGACCGCCAAAGCGTCGACCGCACGACCCGGCCAAACACGCCTGTGTCACGCCCGTGACACGCCCGTGTCACGCCCGTGACACGGCCGTGTCACGCCCATGACACCTGCTCCAGAAATCCAAACTGGGCTTAAAACATCACCCGTCCCTCTTTTGAGTTTCGGGGTGTTACAACTCTCTCCCCCTTAAAAGAATTTCGCCTACGAAATTTACTAAAGGGAAACCACAGGAACTTAAAACTTTTAATGGTACCTAAGCGGAATAACTCCGGGTACTCCTCCTGCATGGTTTGCTCCCTTTCCCAAGAGAGCTCCTCCTGACCTCAATTATCCCACCGAACTTTAACCATCCGTATCTCCTTATTACGGAGCCTCTTGACCTCTGCATCTTCAATACAAACGGGCTTGACCTTAGTCGTCAACCCTTTGTCCACCGGTACTTGATCAACTGCGATCACCTGCGAAGGCTCTTGCACCGCCTTCCGCAATACAGAGATGTGGAACACATCGTGTAGTCCACTTAATTCTACCGATAACTTCAAACGGTATGCAGCTTCGCTGACTCGCTCCAGAATCTCAAAGGGTCCAAGATATCTTGGGCTCAGCTTCTTCAAGCGTCTCACCCGCGAAACCCCCTTGAACGGCTTCACTTACAAGTATACCCAATCGCCTACCGCGAACTCCACGTTCCGGTGCTTGGCATTGTAATACTTCGCCTGCCTGTCCTGAGCGATCAACAAGCGCTCCCGAATGATCCGCACCAACGAGGTAGCACTCTCCACCTCCTACTTCTTGTACAACCTTGCCTCACCCGTTTCAATCCACGATAACGGCGTGCGACACTTCCTACCATACAGGGCCTCGAAGGGTGCCATTTGTATACTCGCTTGGTAGCCATTGTTGTACGCAAACTCCACCAAATACAGGTGGTCCTCCCAATGCTTCCCGAAGTCTAGGACACACATGCGGAGCATGTCCTCCATCCTTCTATTGACTCTCTCGGTCTGCCCATCCGTATGCGGATGGAAGGCTGTGCTGAACTTCAACTTGGTCCCCAGCATCTGCTGCACCAACCTCCACTCATTGGACGTGAAACGCCCATCGCGATCACACACAATGCTGCGAGGCACACCATGCAGTCTAACTATATTGTCAACATACAACTTTGCCAATTTCTCCTCTGGATCATCCTTCCTATGCGGAATGAAGTGTGACACCTTTGTTAGCCGGTCTACGATCACCCAGATGGCGTCATTCCCTTTCTGCGACCTTGGCAACCTGATAATACGTTTTGTAGCCTAAACTATTATCGTATTTTCTATTTTATATTGTATAAATTATGTCTATTATTAGTTTATTTTTATCATTTTATGTAAATATTATTGCCACTGACTTTTTCTTGTCTTTTTGCAGGTTTTCAGAAAATTGGCCAAAATCACCTGTCACGCCCTCCCTGGGCGTCACCTAGGGCGTGTCACCCGATCCCCAGGACTCCTGCAGGAAGGGACGGGAAAACGGCCAAAACCGCTGTCACGCCCCCCGGACACGCCCTCCCTGGGCGTGTCACCTGGCGTGACTAGGGGTGTGTCGCCCTCTGCCGCAAAGCCTGCCGCCGCATTAAATGTCGTTTCTCCACAGCACGAAAACAGTACTGTCACGCCCTATGTCACGCCCGTGACATGGGCGTGACACCCTCCTTTTTCGACGACTGACGGATTTCCGACCAATGATTTGGACATGACGTGCCTGTCACGCCCCCCCTACACGGGCGTGACCTAGGGCGTGACCACCGACGTACCGAAGCAATCATCCCTCCCGCCAGAATCCAGAGCCCGAGGTCAACATAGTACTATCACGCCCCCTGACACGCCCCCCCTAGGGCGTGTCGGAGGGCGTGACCAACCCGAGAAAAAAATCTATAAATAGAGCCCCCCCTCTTCATTTCAGCAAGCTTTGGTTGAGTGGGGGAGGTGCTGCCCCTTTGTTTCTTGATCCTTTTTCATGCTTTCTCTCTCTCTCTCCCCCTCTCTTTGTACTTTTTGTTTAACCCTAGCTTAATTGTAGTTTATCTTAGCTTTTATTGTAATTTTGCTCTTGCTTAGTGCTACTTGTAGGGCTAGAATAGGATTTTAATTTCATGTACTTGTAATTTTATTTTCAATAGTGTAACTTGCCCCTTTTTTATTAATAAAAGTGTTCTTCCTTTACCTTGTGTTCCTTGCGGACGGAGCATGCACAAATGCCGTACACCCAAAGATACGAAGGGGGAGAGGAAAGGGTTCCTTGCCGGGGTAGAGAATGGAGAAGGGAGTCTTGCCATGAAGGACAGTAGAGGGAATACGATTGATGAGATAGCAGGCAAGAACAACAGCATAGCCCCAATAGGAGCGAGGCACATGCATCTGTGTCATAAGAGTGCGAGCGACGTCGAGGAGATGACGGTTTTTATGTTCCGCCACCCCATTTTGTTGGGAGGTGTAAACACAGCTGGTCTGATGGAGAAGACCATGTTGCATACAAAAGGAGGAAAACTCATGACTAAGGTATTCTTTAGCATTGTCAGAGCGAAGAAATTTAATAGAAACCTCAAATTGAGTTTTAATCATATTATAAAAAGTTTGCCATACAGAAAAGAGTTCAGAGCGATCTTTTAACAGATACACCCAAGTACATCGAGAGAAATCATCAATAAAAGTTACAAAATAAGAGCTACCCCGCCCAACGGTGAGAGTAGGAGCAGGTCCCCAGACATCAGAATGAATGAGATCAAAGGGGCGAGAGGAACCACGGCCTTGCTTCGGTGGGAAGGGGGAACGGTGATGTTTGCCCAACTGACATGCGTCACAGTCGAGCGGAGGACCCGTGGAAGGTAAGTGGGGAAGAAGCTGACGAAGAATCCGAGCTGGAGGATGGCCAAGGCGAAGATGCCATTCAAGCAGGTCGGTGGACGAGGAAGAGAAGGCGGACAGAGCAGAGACATTGTCGAGGAAGTAGAGGCCGCCGCTCTCAGTCCCAGTAGCAATCGTCCGCTGGGTCCTCGGGTCCTGAAAACAACAAGAAGAAGGAGTGAATAAGACGGAGCACTGAAGTTGCTTGCATAAGGTAGTAACAGAGAGTAAGTTGCAGGGAAATTTCGGGACATAGAGAGTGTTGGGGTTTGTCTCCACAATGCCTCAGATTTGTAGGAGGTCAGACCTTGAACTAAGATGAATTAAGGTGTATTTGATGCTGTGTTTAAGTTGTATGTGTGCAGGTCCTTAATACCAAGTGTAGACCAATGTCAGTCTATAATGGGTCACCAAACACAGGACCATACAATGTAATCCCTCATTGTGTGATCCAAAGTGTTGGCCCATGTATAGCCTCTCTATTGGGATACACTTCCTTCATGCACTTGGATTGATGGACAGAAGCATTGGAGCAAATTTCCTCATAGAATTTTTCTAAGTCCCTAATACTCGAGTAACCCCTTATGATACTCGAGTATCAGGCTTAATACTCGAGTAGTTAGTAAGACATACTCGAGTAGTTAGAGATACTCGAGTAGTCAGTTAGACTTACTCGAGTAAGGCCTTAATACTCGAGTAGTCTGTGTCCCATACTCGAGTAGTTAGTGAGATACTCGAGTAATCAGTTTGGCTTACTCGAGTAGGGTCTGAATACTCGTGTAGATATATCTATACTCGAGTAGTTAAGTTAGTCACTCGAGTAAGTTCTTTTCATACTCGAGTAAGTAACTTGATACTCGAGTAAATCATGTTTGATACTCGAGTAGATCCTTTTTCTTCTCTTCTCTGCAAGTTCAAAGTACTGATACTCGAGTAAATACCCTGATACTCGAGTATATGTTTTCTGATACTCGAGTATAACTTCTGATACTCGAGTAAGTTTTCTCTATACTCGAGTATATCTTCTGATACTCGAGTAAGTATGTTCATACTCGAGTAATTGATCTTTGATACTCGAGTAAATTCTTCCATACTCGAGTAATTGACTCTGATACTCGTGTATGTAAACGTTTCTCAGGTATATTTTCTGATACTCGAGTTTAGCCTTTTTATACTCGAGTATATCGTCTTAATACTCGAGTATACTTTCTATTACTCGAGTATACAATTCTGATACTCGAGTATACCATTTTTGATACTCGAGTAATTCATTCTTCTCTCCTGTATTTATCTCTTTCTATACTCGAGTATACTACTTCTTGCTACTCGAGTAATCCATCTCTCCATACTCGTGTATATCCTCCATTACTCGAGTATCGCAGTCAACTTCTCCAGAATTTTTCTAAGTCCATTTTCATCATAAGTATTTTGAATCTGTCAATTCTGATTGGTCCACGTGTCATCATTAATCAATATTATGACCGTTGGAACCCACCTATAAATAGGTCTTTTCAGAAATGACTTTTAACAAGCGTTATTACAGAAATATTCTTTTGAAGAAAGAGAAATTCCGTGAACCCTAATCTCACGCCGCCGCCATTGCCGTTCACGGAAGAAGAAGAAGAAAAGTTTGGATCGCGACTTTCGTTTTCATCGATCTTTCCTCCAGCGATCCAGAAGAAAGAGAATCACTCGATCTTGCCGAGCCTTGAAGATTCCAGATCTACTTTCTCGATCGAGGTGGTTCTAGATCTCAGATTCGTGGATCTTTCTCTAGTCGTCTTCTACATTTTCTGATCAAGCCGAAGTTCCTAAAGAAGAAGACGGATACAGATCCAGATCTGATAGTGTGTTTGTTTGTAATCACAACCAATATTTTTTGTAGGAGTTTTAATTCTCCGAGACTTGTAGGAAGTTTTGTCTTCCGAGTTTTTGTAGATCCGTTTTGGGATCGAGATTTGTAGGAACGTGGTTCCGAGGTGTAGGATTGTTTTCAATCCGAGATAGTGGAGTAGCCGAGTCTAGTAATTTGCTAGATCGGTGAGGAAAGTGGACGTACCCAAGATTGGGGAACCACTATAAATCTCTTGTCTTCTGTGATTGCTTGATATTTGCTGTGTTAGTTTTTAATTCCGCATTTGACACGCAGTTCACCTATTCACCCCCCTCTAGGTGATTTAGGCTAACAACTTAGACCTCTCAATTGGTATCAGAGGGAGGTTGATCGTTAAAAGGTTAACACCTTGATCTTATCCTTCTAAGTTGTTTCTTGAAAAGTATCAAGCATGAGTAAGACCAAGGATTTTGCTAAACTCCCTATCTGCACCAAGAACAACTTTCCTATGTGGAAGGAAAGAGTAAAGTTCTTCATGGAAGCAGTAGATCCCCGGATCTTCATGATTGTTGAAGAAGGTCCCCACATTCCTATGACTGCATCCACCATAGATCCCACCAAGCAAGTTCCCAAGAAGCTGATGGATCTAGATAAGGATGAGATTGCACTTGTCTCTCTGGACAAGAAAGCCAAAAATATAATAGCAAGTGCAGTGGATGACTCAATGCTGCAAAATCTGATTCATTGCCAGTCTGCCAAGGAGATGTGGCAATCCCTAGTGACTCTAATGGAAGGTACAGAAGAAGTGAGGGATGATCGTAGATCCGTACTGAACCAGAAATATGAAGCTTTCAGGCAGGGTCATAAGGAAGCCATAGCTGACACCTTTGAGAACTTCTTCAAGATAGTAAATGGCCTAAGAGTGTATGGCCGTGTCTTCACCAACGGGGAACTCAATGACAAATTCTTAAGATCCCTAACCAAGGAATGGGATAATAAGGTATGTGCCATTCGGGAGTTTGGAAGGTTAGCTGAGACGGACCCGCAGAATCTGTTCGGAAAGCTTATGTCTTACGAGCTGCAAATCAACTCAAGAAAAGCTGAAGAAGAGACAAGCAGGTCTGCATCCAAGGAGAAATCTGTCGCTCTAAAGGCAGATAGCTCAAGGAAGATAAAGGCTAGCTCTCCTGCCCCAGTTCCTGAGGCTGATGAAGAAGAATCATCTGAGCCTAGCTCATCTGGCTCAGAACTATCTGATGGAGAGTTCTCCCTACTCTCAAGGCAGTTCAAGAAATTTTTGAACAAGAAGAAGCAATGGAGAGGCAAGGATGCCTCATATAGAAGATCACGACATGACGGTGATCATCGGAAGAAAGGCTCAAGCAGCCATGACAGGTACAATTCTAAACAGAACAAACATATTTCAACTGACATCATTTGCTATTGTTGCAATAAGCCAGGTCACGTCATCGCCGATTGCCCTCACAAAAAGAAAGAGGGTGGAAGAAGAGAGGAAAAGAAATCCTCACACCCCAAGAAGAGGACAGAGAGAAGCCTAGTAGCCAAGAAGAGCAAAACTCTCAGCGACTCTGACTCATCTGAGTCGAGTGAAGAAGAGGAAGCTTACTTTGGGCTCATGGCTCATTCTGATGATGAACAAGTCCCCCAGTTTACTGGGGAGGTAAAATCTCACACTCCTCTCTCTGATTCTGAAAATGACAATGAGCAAGAGGGATATTCCTCTGAAGATGAATCTGAACTCATGGGACAGTATAAGGAATTACTCACCGCTTACGAGAAATGTTGTAGAATGGTGAAAAGTCAAGCCAAAGAGATCAACTCTCTACAGGCTAGTGAGAGCAACTTGAGAGAAGAAGTCAATAGGACTAACTCTCTTCAAGAGAACCTAAATGAAGCTATGGAGGAATACAATAAAGCTCTCAAGCACCTCGACCTTAAAGAGGAAATCATCAAAGAACTGGAAAAACAGCTCGAGGCTGAAAAGAAGCTTGTTGAGAGCTTCTCTAAGCCTAAGACAGTTCTTCCAATCGTTGCTGAATTCTCTGCTAAGGCCAAGGGTGCTGGTTTAGGCCACATTGGCTCTTCTAGTAAATCCTCTAGAAGAAACAAGGCCAAGAGAAAGAATAAGGCTGCCCGAAAGACTCTAGCTGAAGAAAAAGGGAAAGCTCCCTTGGAACCTGTTGTGTTCAAGAAAGTTATCTTTCCCACGAACGAACTCGATTATGAGTCCACCTACGGACACTTTTCTAGGCCAATCCCTGAGAAGCCTAAGTCAAGATACCAAGGTTGGACTCGTCCTCGTAACTTTGGCGAGAGTGTCTTCAAGGCACCTTATGAGGAGATTCAGCTTCAAAGCTATGGACCTTATGCTCATGGTCATAACTTTAAGAAGTCACCAAAAGTAAAACCTCTTGTGGATATGCCTATGAAGGGGAAGACTTCATGTAAATGCTCTCATCATGAAGCCTCCTCCTCCAAGACTCAGGTTCCTGCTCGACCTCCTCCTCAGAAAATTAAGCAGGAATACAATAGGCAAAGATACAACAGGTTCGACTGTTGGTGCTGTGGCAGAATCGGTCACTTTGCCATCGATTGTTGGTTCAATCCAAGGAATGTTGCAACCCCTCAAGTTAGCAACGTGAGAATGACCACTCATGAAGCTAATACTCGTAGGGGGAGCTTTCTAACTCGAGACCAAGGACCCAAACATGTTTGGGTTCCTAAGGCTAAGTGATTATAATTGCAGGAATGTCCAAAGACCAACAAAACGCCTATCTGGTATTTGGACAGCGGATGCTCTCGGCATATGACCGGGACAAGAAGCCTACTTCAGAACTACACCTCAGTCTGCAACGGACCAAAGGTCATCTTTGGAGGTTCAGATCGAGGAATCACTAAAGGCTATGGTATGATTTCTAACGGTAGCGTATCCTTCTCGAATGTAGCCTATGTTGAAGGATTGGAACACAATCTCATCAGCATAAGCCAACTATGCGACAAAGGATACGTAGTTGAATTTCATGCTGACAAGTGTTTGATAAAATCGGTTAACAATATGGAAACTATTTTATCAGGCACTCGAAGCAGAAATATTTTCTGTTTGAATTTTATTTGTATAGACTCTTCGACACCAGTGTGTCTTTTGGCAAAAAGTAGTGCATCTCTTGCTGACCAATGGCACAAGAGACTAGCACATATTAATTTCAAAACTATTAATAAATTATTCTCTCAAAACTTAGTGCGTGATGCACCCAAGGTCAAGTGCGTTACGGACAGTCCTTGTCACGCTTGTATCAAAGGCAAGCAAACAAGAAGTTCGTTTAAAAGCATAATAGGCAAGGATTCCAATAGAAGTTTACAGCTTCTTCATATGGACTTGTTTGGCCCACTGCAGGTTAGAAGTTTGGGAGGTAAGGAATATACGTTGGTTATTGTGGATGATTACTCGCGCTTTGCGTGGGTGTTCTTTCTGAAACACAAGTCAGATACCTTCGGTATTTTCACTAATTTTGTCAGGCAAATCCAGAATGAATACAACCGTTCCGTAGTCAAAATCAGAAGTGACAATGGAACGGAATTCAAATCTGGAGGCATGACAGAATTTTGTGAAAGTCAAGGTATCTTTCATGAGTTTTCCTCTCCCCACACACCACAGCAAAATGGAGTGGCTGAGAGAAGGAACAGAACACTCATAGAGGCCTGTCGGACCATGTTGAGTGATGCCTCACTTCCGGAGTATTTCTGGGCTGAAGCCGTCAACACCGCTTGTCACGTGCAAAATCGAGCACTCATCAACAAGAACCATGATAAGACTCCTTACGAACTTCTAAAAGGCAGGCAACCAACCATTTCATACTTTAGAATCTTTGGTTGTAAGTGCTTCGTACTTAACAATGGCAAGTATCACACTACAAAGTTTAGCGAGAAAAGCTTTGAAGGTATTTTTGTAGGTTATAGTAGCCATAGTAAGGCCTATAGAGTTTTCAATAGAAAAACTCTGGTTGTGGAAGAGTCGATACATCTTGTATTTGATGAGACGAGTCTGTTGCAAAGCAACTCGTCTAGTGTGCCTAGTGTAGATGCAGGTACAAAGTTGAAAGAACTCAGCTTGGATGAACCTATTAAAGATAAAGATGAGACGTTCATCAAGATCCCCTCTACAACCACCTTTGGAGAGGGAGATGATCAAGATGAAGAAGACATCCCAGCTGAAGATATAACTCCAGTGGCTGAAGAGATCCCAGATGCAAGGACTTTAGAGTTCAGACACTTGAAGGATCATCCTGTTGACCAAATCATAGGAGATCCTCGGGATGGTGTCAGAACTCGTCGAGGTACAACTAACGAAAATTTACACTTAAGCTTTCTCTCACAGGTTGAACCAAAGAAATTTGAGGAAGCCAACTCCGACGCATCCTGGATTCTAGCCATGGAAGAAGAATTAAATCAGTTCAAAAGATGCAAAGTCTGGACACTTGTTCCTAGACCCAAGCATAAGAACGTCATCGGGACAAAATGGGTCTACCGGAACAAGATGGATGAAGACGGAACAATTATAAAGAATAAAGCCAGACTTGTCGCCAAGGGATATCGTCAAGAGGAAGGGATCGACTTCGACCAAACTTATGCTCCAGTGGCAAGACTGGAAGCGATCAGGTTATTTCTTGCCTACGCTGCACTTAAGGGCTTTACCGTCTATCAAATGGACGTGAAGTCCGACTTCCTAAATGGTAACATTAAGGAAGAAGTGTACGTAGAGCAACCCCCAGGTTTTGTTGATCCAACCCTTCCTAACTATGTGTATTTATTACAAAAAGCACTATATGGTCTCAAGCAAGCCCCTCGGGCTTGGTATGAGACGCTGTCTACCTTTCTTCTTGAGAACAAGTTCACAAGAGGAAAGATAGACAAGACATTATTTCTTAGGGAAATAAAAGGCAAGATTTTGCTAGTGCAAATCTATGTCGACGACATCATTTTTGGCTCTACAGATAACAACCTCTGCAAAAAGTTCTCTAAACTTATGCAAGGGAAGTTTGAAATGAGCAGTATGGGAGAGCTGAAATATTTCTTAGGGCTACAAGTGAAACAATCTGTGGATGGAATTTTCATCTCACAGACCAAGTTCACCAAAGAGCTGCTTAAGAAATTCGGAATGGAGAATGCAACCTCTATGAGGACTCCAATGGCCTCAGCTATGTCTCTGGACAAGGATGAGAAAGGGAAACCTTTTGATGAAACCAAGTATAGAAGCATAATTGGGTCCTTGCTCTACCTTACTGCAAGTAGGCCAGATATAATGTTCTCGACATGTGTATGTGCTAGATTTCAGGTGAACTCTAAGGAATCTCACTACATCGCTGCAAAGCGAATCTTGAGATACCTCAAAGGAACACCAAATCTTGGCTTATGGTACCCAAGAAGTAATGATAGTGAACTAATTGGATTTTCAGATGCAGATTTTGCAGGTAGCAAAGATGACAGGAAAAGCACCTCCGGGACTTGCCAATTCCTCGGAAGGAGACTCATTTCCTGGAGCAGTAAGAAGCAAAACTGTGTAGCCATCTCAACGGCTGAATCAGAGTACATCTCTGCAGGGAGCTGTTGTGCACAGCTTTTGTGGATCAAGAATCAGTTTGAAGATTACAACATGAAGTTCCAGAACATTCCACTGTTCTGTGACTCTTCCAGCGCAATTGCAATAGCCAACAACCCAGTCTCCCACAGCAGGACCAAGCATATAGAGCTTCGCTACCATTTCATCCGGGAGCATGTGGAAAATGGAGACATAGATCTTCAATATGTCTCCACAGACAGGCAAGTTGCAGATATCTTCACCAAGCCGCTGGATGAGTCCAAATTTTCATTCTTCAAAACTGAGCTTGGACTGCTTAACAAAGAAGACCAATGATGGACTCAGAAATTTAGAAGAGGTCAGAAATGTTGGATACTCTGAGGTACAGTTTTTTTTGTGAAAATTCCTTCAAGAAATTTGAGACTCGAGAATAGTTACATTTACACGAGTGAAATAGTGAATACTCGAGTAACAAGTCAAATATACTCGAGTAATCAAATCAATACTCGTGTATGCACTCTTTATACTCGAGTATGAAAAGTCTTCAGATTTTAATACTCGTGTATTGAACTTCATATACTCGAGTAATCAGATTGATACTCGAGTATGAATTTCTTATACTCGAGTATGGAAAAATCCGTCAAGACTTAATACTCGTGTATACTCAGTACATACTCGAGTATATGTTAAGGATTACTCGTGTATAGTATGACCTAATCGAGTATACTAAATCCAATACTCGTGTATGCCGTAAACTTCTCTCGTGTAATCGGATTTCTCTGGAATTTTTCAAACTCTCTATTCGCACAACGAATTTGCCGCCTCATTCGGGTATGATTTTATGTTTAATCATTTTTAGACCTAATTAGGATTAATTATATATATGTATAAAACGAAAACGTCCACTCCACTTCTCATTCACTCGTGTATCCGCCGACTCTTCGTCTTCCCGACTCTGTTTCGTCGCTCTTCCGTCGCCACCGATTTCTCAGTTTCAGATGGCTCCTCCGTCGTCCAAGATCGGAATCGGCTCCGAACTAGTTCCAGATGGTATTGCAGACCTCTCAGATGACTTCCGCAACCTTCTCATTCTGTTCGACACTGCTGGATTGACCTACCTCCTCCAGACGCCGTGCAAGGCTATTATTCCCGCAGTGGAAGAGTTCTACAAAAACCTAAAGGTTAAACGAAATGGAAAAGTTCTAAAGACCAAGGTCAGAGGACTCAAAATCCGATTGGACAAAACCTCAATCTCTATTTTACTCCGGCTGCCCGTCGTTGAGGAAGAGGATGAACTCACAACTGAAGATTCTGACAGAACAGCCCTATACTGTGGGGTTGATCCCGAGTGTGATACTTTCAGCAGAGCAGATTGCAATAGAGAGGGAAAATTTCTGATTGATGTTATCTCCAAGGTCATACTCTGCAAGACCTACTCCATCCGAGAAATCTCTCACAACATGTTTGAGATCATGCAAGCCATCGTCTGCAGAAAGAAGTTCCAGTTTGGCATGATGCTACTGGACAAGATTCAGGGGAGCATCAAGCAACCCAGTTTTGCAAGGATTATCTCACTCATACTCCATGAGATAGATCCTCAGGTTTTTGACCTTTCTAAAGGTATTCCTCTCCACCATATGAAGAAAGTCACCCTCGCCTCCATACATAGATATGAAATCAAGCTTCAAAATACTTCCCAAACCTCCAACCAGCAAGCTGTCATCAGGACCCCATCTCCTCCTCAACATCAAGTTGCTGACACTCTGGGTGCAGAAATTGAGGGGGAGCCTGCCTCTTCTCTACCTCAGAATCAGGTTTCTTCAGAATCAGTAATTCCAGAACAAGGAGAAATAAGAATTCCTACTCCTCCAGTCTCTCCTCCTCCAGCAGAGATTCCATCAGCAAATCCAGACTCAGAGCTTCCAGACTCAGCAGCCCTTCTGTCTACAGCTGAAGATATCAACAAATTCATTGATGAGCTCAGCTCAGATGCCCCACTCTTCCAGAATGGATCAGCTGCAAAGTCTCCAGTTCAGTCTCCTGCAAGAACCCCAGTTCAGTCTCCTGCAAGAACCCCAGCTCCATCTCCTGCAAGAACTCCAGTCCAATCTCCAGTCCAATCTCCTGAGAGTGAGTCTAGCAAATCAGCTCATATTCTCCTGTCTGATGATGAGATGTCTCCAGATCCTGTGGAGGCACCTCTGAGGACTTTGGATTTCTCCATGCCCTCTCTCCTACCCTCAGAAGAAAATGTTGAAATAGAACCCTTCAAGAGAGCTGTCAGCTCAGTGGTGATCACAGAATTCCTTCCTTGGACTGCCCCTGCTCCTGCTCCTGCTGCTTCAGCTCCTGAACCAACCTCAGCTCCCTCCTCTTCAGATATAGTAAGCAAGATTGAGCTTATGCTCAAAGAACAGAGAGATTACTTTGATGCCTCTCTGCAATCAGTAACTTCCAAGGTCTCTGCTCTTGAAACAGAGATGAGCAGAGGCTTTGCTGAGATCCAAGCAAATACTGATGAACTAAAAAGATTGTTCCAGATTGGAGGCAAAGCCTTAGACCACACCATTACAAGCATAGGTGAGCTAAGAAACCAGGCCGAGACAGTAGCTAACAATCAGATCAAGCTAGATGAGAGAGCTGAAATGAATGTTGTGACAGTATGTAATGAAGTGGGCACCTTCAAAGATGAAGCCATTGCAAAGCTAAACATAGATATCAGCAAGGGGGAGAAAGTTGTAAAAGAACAAGTGGACAAACTACATGAGCAAGCTCAAATAGTTGCAAAAGAACAAGTTGAAACTCTCTCTAAACAGGCTCAAACTACAGTGGATGGAATTGTAAAGGAAATGAAAGCAGACATTCTCTCTCAACTTCAATCTGTAAAGTTTTATACCTATGACACTGCTGTGTGGCTGCATAACATGAACTTCCCTAATGCCCAGATCAACCCAACCATTATACCTCAGCACCTAAATCCTCTTGAAGAGCAACCCTCTGCAGATGCCCCTGTCCAAGCTACCATTCCAGAAAGTGGTGTGCCAGTCTTCTCTCCTAGACCTGAGGGTGATGTGACTGAGCCTCCTCTTAACTACTCTGACATGTGGCAAGATGATTTTCTTTCCAGCTCTCAAGGTCCATCTAAGAAGAAAAGAAAGTATGGTGAAGGTGCTTCTGCAAGTCGTTCTGAACCCAGAAGAGATCCAGCAATTGTTCACTCAGAGGTTTGGAGTCCTACCTCCAAGTCCCTAATTCTTGACACCTTGAGGTTAGTGACAGACCATGGGGAAAACAGAGACAATCATTACAGCTACTCAGAGTGGAAAGCCTATGAAGCTTCACAGATTAAAATCAGACTCCATGACAGAAACTGGGGACACAACAACCCTGCTGCTCCTCCCAGGCCCAGGACTTATTTCCCAAAGCCTTACAGCTACCTGGAGAGGCAAGAGCTCAAAAGGGAAAGGATGCACAAGGATGCTCCATCATGAGTGGATCTGAGAAAGTGGAATTGGACTATTTTGTTTATGTGCTTTAAAAACATTTCCTCATATATATATATTTAATTCTGATTATGGCCATATTTTGTCTATCCTGTTTTAATTAGGTTTATTCTCCTTGATATGCTTTTTGTTCTTTTACTCCTAAGTAATTCACCTTAGTATAGAGAGTGCTGACATCTACAAATAGGGGAGATTGTTGGGGTTTGTCTCCACAATGCCTCAGATTTGTAGGAGGTCAGACCTTGAACTAAGATGAATTAAGGTGTATTTGATGCTGTGTTTAAGTTGTATGTGTGCAGGTCCTTAATACCAAGTGTAGACCAATGTCAGTCTATAATGGGTCACCAAACACAGGACCATACAATGTAATCCCTCATTGTGTGATCCAAAGTGTTGGCCCATGTATAGCCTCTCTATTGGGATACACTTCCTTCATGCACTTGGATTGATGGACAGAAGCATTGGAGCAAATTTCCTCATAGAATTTTTCTAAGTCCCTAATACTCGAGTAACCCCTTATGATACTCGAGTATCAGGCTTAATACTCGAGTAGTTAGTAAGACATACTCGAGTAGTTAGAGATACTCGAGTAGTCAGTTAGACTTACTCGAGTAAGGCCTTAATACTCGAGTAGTCTGTGTCCCATACTCGAGTAGTTAGTGAGATACTCGAGTAATCAGTTTGGCTTACTCGAGTAGGGTCTGAATACTCGTGTAGATATATCTATACTCGAGTAGTTAAGTTAGTCACTCGAGTAAGTTCTTTTCATACTCGAGTAAGTAACTTGATACTCGAGTAAATCATGTTTGATACTCGAGTAGATCCTTTTTCTTCTCTTCTCTGCAAGTTCAAAGTACTGATACTCGAGTAAATACCCTGATACTCGAGTATATGTTTTCTGATACTCGAGTATAACTTCTGATACTCGAGTAAGTTTTCTCTATACTCGAGTATATCTTCTGATACTCGAGTAAGTATGTTCATACTCGAGTAATTGATCTTTGATACTCGAGTAAATTCTTCCATACTCGAGTAATTGACTCTGATACTCGTGTATGTAAACGTTTCTCAGGTATATTTTCTGATACTCGAGTTTAGCCTTTTTATACTCGAGTATATCGTCTTAATACTCGAGTATACTTTCTATTACTCGAGTATACAATTCTGATACTCGAGTATACCATTTTTGATACTCGAGTAATTCATTCTTCTCTCCTGTATTTCTCTCTTTCTATACTCGAGTATACTACTTCTTGCTACTCGAGTAATCCATCTCTCCATACTCGTGTATATCCTCCATTACTCGAGTATCGCAGTCAACTTCTCCAGAATTTTTCTAAGTCCATTTTCATCATAAGTATTTTGAATCTGTCAATTCTGATTGGTCCACGTGTCATCATTAATCAATATTATGACCGTTGGAACCCACCTATAAATAGGTCTTTTCAGAAATGACTTTTAACAAGCGTTATTACAGAAATATTCTTTTGAAGAAAGAGAAATTCCGTGAACCCTAATCTCACGCCGCCGCCATTACCGTTCACGGAAGAAGAAGAAGAAAAGTTTGGATCGCGACTTTCGTTTTCATCGATCTTTCCTCCAGCGATCCAGAAGAAAGAGAATCACTCGATCTTGCCGAGCCTTGAAGATTCCAGATCTACTTTCTCGATCGAGGTGGTTCTAGATCTCAGATTCGTGGATCTTTCTCTAGTCGTCTTCTACATTTTCTGATCAAGCCGAAGTTCCTAAAGAAGAAGACGGATACAGATCCAGATCTGATAGTGTGTTTGTTTGTAATCACAACCAATATTTTTTGTAGGAGTTTTAATTCTCCGAGACTTGTAGGAAGTTTTGTCTTCCGAGTTTTTGTAGATCCGTTTTGGGATCGAGATTTGTAGGAACGTGGTTCCGAGGTGTAGGATTGTTTTCAATCCGAGATAGTGGAGTAGCCGAGTCTAGTAATTTGCTAGATCGGTGAGGAAAGTGGACGTACCCAAGATTGGGGAACCACTATAAATCTCTTGTCTTCTGTGATTGCTTGATATTTGCTGTGTTAGTTTTTAATTCCGCATTTGACACGCAGTTCACCTATTCACCCCCCTCTAGGTGATTTAGGCTAACAACTTAGACCTCTCAGAGAGTGTCCATTAAACAAAGCGACGGGGTAACTTGCACCATGCCCGTCCCATGAACTGGGGAAGGAGAACCATCCGCAACAAGAACTGGGGGTAACCGAGCATGTGTTTCAAGAAGAGAGAAACATTGAGGATTGCCGGTCATGTGATTTGTAGCACCAGAGTCAATCAGCCATTTACCTTGGGTAACGACGTGAGCACTACCTGAGGTCGTGGCCACAGAGGCAGAGGGCCGAGAGGAAGAATCAGCAGAGGGGCGAAGGTGAGGGTGTTTTTGCCAGCAGCGGTCAACAGTGTGGCCGGTACGACCACAATGAGAACAAAGAAACCTGGACAGTCCGCGCGGCCCGGTGTGACTACGGCCACCAGTGCCGCCCCGCTGAGTTTGGAGAGCATAGGTCTCTGGTGGAGGAGGGGAGGCCAACAGAGGGCGCTGGAGAAGCAAAGTAACGGCGGCGATGTGAGCCGCGGTGGCATCCAAGGTGGGAGATTCGGCTTCACCCAAGATCTGCTGGCGGATCATATCAAAGGACTTGGGAAGCCGCAGAAGATAACAAACAACCAGGAGTTCCTGGAAGTGTTTGTGTTGGGTGGCCACGTCCGCGGAGAAGGGCCGATTTTGAAGAATCTCGGCGCCAAGAGCCTGAACTTGCTGATAGGCTGCTGCAGGAGTCATGGAAGGACGGGCGAAGAGGTCGGCATAAAGGGTGTAGATCCGGGACGTCTGGGTCCCCTTAGAGTAAAGAGCGGCAAGGTGAAGCCAAGCGGCCTTGACCGTCTCATCATGGCGGATGACGGGAAGGCATTCATCAGAGAGGCTGTTAGCCAGCCAAGTGCGGACAAGAGCATCACTCGCATCCCATTCGTCAAATTGAGCAGAATCTGGAGGGGGAGGGTCATTGGTAAGGTGATGACGTTTGCGCTGAGAGCGAAGGAGAAAGGTGAAAGAAACGCTCCAATCTGGATAATTGGAGCCAACAAGTTTAGAAACAGTGCCAAGATTTCTGGAAAGAGTAGGAGGAGGGGGGGAACCGGATTGGCAACAGGAGTGGTGGCAGTAGAAGTCTCAGAGAGAGCCATAGAGGGAAAACAAAGGGAAGCCGGGCGGTTAAGAAACAAGCCGCGGGAAGAAGAGATGCAGCGGTCAAGATGTCAGACACCAGCGGCCAGAGAGGCCACGACCAAGCCGCAGAACAAGCAGAGGGAGAGAGGTCGGGCGGTAAGAGAGCAGACCGCGCGAACAGACGGGAAAGGCGATAAGGCAGGTCGCGGAGACTAAAGAAGAGAAGAAGAGCACAGCGACTAGAACAGGTCGCGGCAAAGGACAGGTCGCGGGCAGACAGAACAAGCCGCGCGGAAAGAGCGGACAGAATCAGGAGCCAGAAATCGAAGGCTCTGATACCATGTAAAAGTAGAGAGAAAACGACTAGAAAACAAGCCGGAATTTTGAATAATGAAAATTTTATTATCCAAAAAGATATCATTTACAAAGGTATGGCCTCCCTTTTATAGAATGGAGGAGATAGAGGAGAGTACAAACTAACAATGTGGGACTAAATAAATGTACAAAGACTGGGCGGTTTGATATGTACAGACCGCACAGTCCGCGCGGTTAGATAACAGGCTAACCGCCCGGACAGACCAGAGGGAGATGCAGAAGGAGACCGCCAGACTGCCAGACCGCTAGACCGCCAAATATCCAAGTCGTTGTAGACAAACCGCTAGACCGCCGAACCATAGCAGCAACCACCTGGATATGCAACTGCTGGAGAGAAACCGCTAGACCGCACGGTCAACAACTCGCCAGATACAAACCGCTAGACCGCACAGTCAACAATCCGCCAGGTCCAAACCGCAGACCGCCCGGTCTCATGCTTCAACATGATTAACTAATCCTCCTTGTACTCGATCTTGATGATCCGAGGTTAGAGCGATTATGTTATGATGTTTTAATTAATCTTTTCCTTTTTAGGTTAGGGCCTTGAATTACTCTTGATTAATCACGGGTTGGAGGTATATTTTCGATATATACTCTCCGCCTTTGATTTCATTCTGGGCTAGCCGAGAGGCCGAAAAAATGAAGTGAGCATTCAAGAGTAAAGGGAGTTGTACGCACCCCTCGAGAGAGGCAGACGTCCAAATCTCCCGGATTGGAGTAAAATCCAATAGTGGGGTTCACCGCGTAAAGCGTGTTTTAGGCCTCCGATTTAGACGAGAGTCGGTCGGACCTTCCTAAACTCAGTTGGGCACGACTTCAAGAGAAGCGTGTTCAAGCTTTAGGAACCTCCATGGTCAAGGACCCTTATCCTATTAAGTTTAGTTTTTTATCGCATTTTCTTAATCGTCTTTAGCCGAGGTGAATCTTGATCGGGTGCATTTCCATTTCATATTTCCTACCTTTCGTAGTAATCTCCTATCTTGTGCTCTTTAATTAACTGCAGTAGTTTCCTTTCTAGCATAGTTCTTTACTTAACAGCTTTACTTAATTGCGGTGTTTCTCTTTCTAGTATAGCGTTACTTTCTCCCTTGCACTTAGATTTTCTAAAACCGTAGTTTTTTCCGTCGATAAGATAATAGCGTTCGTGTGAGTAAGCATAGCCAACAGTTCCCGGATTTCAATACGACACTTGTGTCCCCTTGCTACAATTCGATAGGTATACTTGCCTCATCGGGTTGCTAGTTCGGTTGCGTTTATTTTCTTCGAACCCTAGCGCGCAACAAGTTTTTGGCGTCGTTGCCGGGGAACCAACTTCCGTTGATATTTTTAAAACACGAACCTATTAATTTTATCTTCTCTTTCTCATCCTCCTTCTTTAAATTTTAAAAATCAAAAAAAAAAAATTATGACCGCTCTTAATAGAAACCAACCTCACAATTTTTCTACGCCACCTAATTCTCTCGAAAAGGGCAAAGGGCTTTAAGCGCCACTGTCTTGTCTAGTACCTTGCGAACCCTTCACGGGGTAGTCCTCGGGAAGTTTGGGAGTTAATCTATAAAAAAAAATCTATTTCAAAGAACAAAAAAAAAATTCTAATCTTTTTTCTAGTTTATCCTTTTTCTCTTCCTCTTCTTCTTTTCTGTTCTTTTAGTGCATGACCCGCGGGAGTCCGTCGGTCATTTTGGACTTGGACCACGAAATTGAGCGTACTCTTCGGAGAAGATCGCGATTTCAAGGTCCTACTATCCAAGTGCCGGTTGAGGACTCCGAGTCATTTGCTACTTTAAGAATGGAAGAACCCAACGTAGATGAGGCCGTGCAAAGGACTATGTCCTATTATGCACGACCGAACCTCGAGGGAACAGAATCAAGTATAGTCCGCCCTGCTATAGCAAATAATAACTTTGAATTAAAGCCTAGCATAATTCAAATGGTGCAGCAATATGTGCAATTTGACGGACTTCAAGATGAAGATCCGAACGCACATATAGCTAGCTTTCTTAAAATTTGTGACACCTTCAAGATAAATGGTGTCACAAATGATGCGATCAGGATGAGACTCTTCCCCTTCTCTCTAAGAACTAAAGCTAAGCAGTGGCTTAACACACTTCCGAAAAACAGCATAACCACTTGGAATGAATTAACTGAAAAATTTTTTGTGAAGTATTTTCCGCCAGCTAAAACCGCAAAACTTAGGAACGACATCTCTGCCTTCGGACGAATAGACTCTGAAACCCTATATGAAACCTGGGAGAGATTTAAAGAATTGTTAAGACGCTGCCGACATCACGCGCTGCATGTATGGTTACAAGTGCAGACGTTTTATAACGGGCTAAATCAAAGCACCTAGCAAATGATAGATGCAGCTTCTGGCGGTACTTTAAATCATAAGACCCCGGAAGCCGCTCTTGAGCTTTTTGAGGACATGGCCATGAACACTTATCAGTGGAATGTGCCTAGGTCCCGCCCGAACAAGCCTGCAGGTATCTATGAAGTGGACAACGTCTCCCAGCTCGCTCTGCAAGTAGAAATCCTAAGCAAAAAGATAACGGAGATGACTGCTCCCTCCGCCCCTCAGGTATGGGAATCTGCAACCCCTACTCCAGAACATTTAGATTATGTTAATAATATACCTAGAACTGCTTTTAATAATTTTTCTGCTGCGAATTTTCCTCCGCCTGGTTTTAATTTTCCGAATAGTTATAACCCCGCTTTAAGAAATCACCCGAACTTTTCATGGAGTAATCCATCTAATGCGATGCGCCCACCCCCGCAAAATGATTTTTCTGCACCACCACCACCACCTCTTCAAAATTACCCAAAACCTCCAAGCTTGGAGGAATTACTTTCCAAATATATCACCACAAATGATGCCACTATAAGAACTTTAACCGGAAGCGTAAAAAGTCTAGAAAATCAGGTAGGACAGCTCGCAAAAATAATTTCTGAGCGACCCGCAGGGTCTCTTCCTTCCAATACCGAACCCAACCCGAGAGAGCAAGCGAAAGCTATAACTCTTCGGAGTGGGAAGAGGGTCTCCGGTATGGTAAGTGAAGAGCCTGAGGCAAGCTCCGCTCCCGTTTTTAAAAATCAAAGCTCCGCTCCCGCTTTTAAAAATCAAAGCTCCGCTCCGCTTACACCCTCTGCTGAAGAAGTAATCACCCCCGCTTTAGAAAATAATCTCACTCCACCACCCATCTTCAAAAATAATTCAACTCCTCCATACCCCTCTGAACTTAATAGACAACGTCAAGATGATCAGTACTCCCGCTTCTTAGAAATCTTCAAACAAATCCACATTAATCTTCCCTTCCACGAGGCTATTTCGCAGATGCCGAAATACGCCAAATATCTTAAAGACCTCCTCACAAACAAGAAGAAGTTAGAGAATCTTTCGCACGTCACGCTAAACGCTGAGTGCTCCGCCGTTTTAACAAACGGTTTGCCGAAGAAAATCAGTGACCCGGGTAGTTTCTCTATCCCGTGTGTCTTCGGTGATCTCTTTGTTAAACACGCGTTAGCCGACTTAGGCGCGAGTATAAACCTGATGCCCTTTTCGTTGTTCAAAAAGTTAAGGATTGGTAGCCTTAACCCCACGCGTATGAGTATCCAGCTAGCCGATAGATCCGTCAAGTACCCGTTAGGAATAGTGGAGGACGTTCTAGTGAAAGTCGACAAGTTCATCTTCCTGGTGGACTTTGTCATTTTGGACATCGAAGAAGACGTCGAGGTTCCCCTGATCCTTGGTCGACCCTTCCTTGCCACCTCCCGAGCCATCATTGACGTAAGCAATGGTAAGCTCTTTCTTCGAGTAGGCCACGACGAAGTCACATTTTCTATCACCCCTTCGATGAAGAACACCTTAGCAAACGATGACTCATGCTTTTTCGTAGACGCTGTGAGTGATGATTCTTCCTACTGCCTCTCCGACTTTGAAAAAGAATTTTCTACTTTTTGCTCCTCTTCTCTTACAACGGAATCACTGCAAGGAAGTGATGAATCTTCTTATTGTCTTTCTGAGTTTGAAAAAGAATTTTCTGATTTTTGTTCTTCCTCTGTTCTTCCCACTGAATCGCTACAAGAAGCCGTCTTGGCTGCTAACCCCACCCCTTATTATGTTCCTTATAAAAAAGTTTATGAAGATATTATTTTTGAAAAAGAAAGAATCTCAAAATCCTCTTATGAAGAACCCCCTACCCTAGAACTTAAAGAACTTCTTGAACACCTTAAGTATGCTCTCTTAGAAAAAGATTCCAAGTTACCAGTTATCGTTTCGGCCTACCTCACGGATACGCAAAATGATAAACTTCTGCTAGTTCTACGTAAGCATCGCCGGGCTATTGCTTGGCAAATTTCTGATATCAAGGGCATAAGCCCATCTTTCTGTACCCATAAAATTTTAATGGAAGATAATTCACGTAACTCTATCCAACCTCAGCGCCGTATAAACCCGAATATGAAAGAAGTAGTTAAGGGCGAGGTTATGAAACTATTAGACGCAGGAATTATCTACCCTATATCGGACAGTAAGTGGGTTAGCCCCGTTCAGGTAGTTCCAAAAAAGGGAGGGATAACCGTAGTTAGTAATGAGAATAATGAATTAATCCCGACACGGACGGAGACGGGTTGGCGTATGTGCATAGATTACCGTAAGTTAAATGACGCCACCCGCAAGGACCACTTTCCTTTACCATTTATCGACCAGATTTTAGAACGTCTCTCCGGCCATAGCTTTTATTGTTTTCTCGATGGCCTCTCGGGGTACTTTCAAATACCCATCTCTCCCGAGGACCAAGAGAAAACTACGTTTACTTGTCCCTTCGGCACCTTCGCGTACCGAAGAATGCCGTTTGGATTATGCAATGCGCCGGCTACATTCCAACGATGTATGCTCGCAATATTTGACAAGTACGTAGAAAGCATTATGGAGGTATTCATGGACGATTTCTCCGTGTTCGGCGATTCCTTCGATAAATGTTTAGAAAACCTCGAAAAAGTCTTAGAACGATGCGAAGAAACTAACCTTGCCCTAAATTGGGAAAAATGCCATTTTATGGTGAGGGAAGGGTTAGTTTTGGGTCATAAAATTTCTGCTAAAGGTATTGAGGTAGACGTTGCCAAGATAGAAGTTATTGAGAAGTTGTCGCCGCCTACAAACATAAAAGCTATAAGAAGTTTCCTAGGCCACGCTGGTTTTTATCGTCGGTTTATAAAGGACTTCTCCAAGATCACAAAGCCCCTCACCCATCTCTTAGAAAAAGACGCTCCATTCATTTTTGATGACTCTTGTATTTCTGCCTTTGAATCAATTAAAGAAAAGTTAATTAACGCACCAATTATGATAGCTCCGGTGTGGGACCTTCCCTTCGAGATTATGTGCGATGCGAGTAGTTTTGCGGTGGGGCCCGTATTAGGTCAACGCATATCTAAGAACTTCCACCCCATCTATTACGCTAGTAAAACCCTCACATCTGCACAAGAAAATTACACCACAACCGAGAAGGAGCTCTTAGCTGTAGTATTTGCGTTTGATAAATTTCGCCCTTACATTACACTTTCAAAAGTCATTGTTTTTACGGACCACTCGGCCCTCAAGTACCTTCTTGCCAAAACGGATGCCAAGCCTCGCTTGATTCGCTGGGTCTTACTCCTCCAGGAGTTTGACTTAGAGATCCGTGATAAGCGAGGAGCCGAGAACTTGGCCACCGACCATCTATCCAGATTAGATAACCCCTTTATAAAAAAATTAAATGAAAAATCTTTTAATGACTATTTTCCTGATGAGAAGCTGCTTTTAGTTAATACATCTACTTCTCCTTGGTTCGTGCACATCGCCAACTATCTAGTGGCCCGGGTACTCCCAAGAGAGTTCTCCTCTCAGCAAAAGAAGAAATTCTTTTCTGAGCTGAAGAACTACTTTTGGGAAGACCCGCATCTTTTCAAAATTTGTGCGGATCAGGTGATAAGGAGATGTGTTTCTTTTGATGAAGGAATTGATATTCTTAAACATTTGCATGAAGGTCCGACAGGTGGGCACTATCAAGCTGCTCGCACCGCTCATAAGGTGCTTTGCACGGGTTTTTACTGGCCTAGCCTGTTTAAAGACGCGCAAGCCTTTGTGAGCAGGTGTGATAGTTGCCAACGGTCGGGCAATATTTCTAATAAAAATGAAATGCCGCAAAATTATTTCTTAGAGTGCGAAATTTTCGACCTCTGGGGAATTGATTTTGTTGGCCCCCTTCCTTCTAGCTTCGGAAACAAATATATTTTAGTTGCTGTTGATTATGTTTCACGATGGGCTGAGGCCCAAGCTCTTCCCACGAACAACTCCCGAGTTGTAGTCACGTTTTTAAAAAAATTATTTTCTAGATTCGGTATGCCTCGCGCAATCATTAGCGATAGGGGTTCCCATTTTTGTAACGCGTAATTTTCAAAAATTCTTACCAAATACGGCGTTACGCATAAGCTTTCCACTGCCTACCACCCCCAAACTAACGGTCAAGTCGAAGTAGTTAATAGAGAAATAAAAAGAATATTAGAAAAGACTGTTTCAACTTCTAGAAAAGACTGGTCAGCCAAACTTGACGATGCCTTATGGGCCTACCGAACAGCGTACAAAACCGCCCTCGGATGTACGCCATATCAGCTGGTCTATGGAAAATCGTGCCATCTGCCCGTAGAGTTAGAACACCGCGCCTTTTGGGCCTTAAAATTTTTAAACTTCGATCCCCACTCAGTCGGTGACCTTCGAAAATTTCAACTAAATGAACTCGATGAGTGGCGCTCTTATGCTTATAAAAATAATAAACTTTATAAAGAGCGGACGAAGCGTTTACACGATAAACACCTAAGGCACCCTAAAAACTTTAAGCCGGGCGACCAAGTCCTGTTATATAATTCTCGTTTACGTTTATTTCCGGGCAAATTAAAATCTCGCTGGTCTGGCCCGTTTTCTGTTTTAGAAGTATTTCCTTATGGAACTGTTTTAATTTCTCACCCTGATAAGGGTAATTTCAAAGTGAATGGTCAGTGTCTTAAACTGTATTTCTCTGGTGATGATGATGTCAGTCCAAAAACTATTAAGTTTCTGCTTCACGAACTTTAATCTTGAACTTTTATTTTTTTTTCACTAAAAACAATTTTATTTTGGGACAACAATATTTTTTTGGACAATATTATTTTTTTGATGCGTCGAGCTCAACGACGCTTTAACCAAAGGGCGCTCTTGGGAGGCAACCCAAGTTATCTTTTTCTGTTTTCTTTATTTTACAATTTTTGCCTCGGACGGCTCCAACAAGCTGAAGCTTCTGCGATCGCCTGCTCCAACATTGCTGAATCCATCACGAAGTCCAAAGAAGACATTCAGAGGAGTGGCATCACTCAGCTTTCACAGCAAATAAATCCGGGGAAGTACCTGTATTTCAATTCTGTCTTTCAATTCTGTACTTTATTTTTCTCTCCTTCTCCAATCCCCTTCTTTAGCCATTGAGGACAATGTCTGTTTTAAGCTTGGGGGAGGATTTCCTCCTTCATTTTTGCTTAGTGTAAATAATTTTCTTTTTGTATATATTTTAAATATTTCCAAAATAAAAAAAAAATGAATATCTTAAAATTCCAAAAAAAGAGAAAAAAGAAAAAAAAAATTCTAAAATTCCAAAAAAAGAGAATATTTCTCAAAATTAAAAAATATATATGTGTTTTTGAATGGTTTAGACATTTTGATATTTCAATAGTACCCCTAGTTTTTGTTTTTGTTTTACTCAAAATCTCCTATAAACAACTTAGTTAATTATAATATTTCTAATCGTCCTTTTTAATTATGTTTCACAAGTAAAATGTTGGCCATGCTGTGTTTCTAATTCACGGTAGCATATTAAGGTGAAATATTTTTCTAAAACTCGCATTTCTATTATGTTTTTTTGTTGTTTATTTCCTTTACTTTCTCAAAAATTCATCATCCACTATTTTCTTTCTCGTTTTTGAATAATTTTTGTAAAGTCAACTTTTGAATAACGTAGTAGATGTAAACGATCCAAGTCACCTATTATTTCTATTTTCAAGTTAATTTCATCAATCTTCTTTTATTATCTAGGACTCGCTTTTTGAAAATTTTTCAAACCTTTGTTTTAAATAAATTCAAAAGCGTGAAAATGATTTAGGCCATTTTTGTTTTCGTTTGAGCTTTCCTGCCAACCTAAAAACTTTTACCACTAGTTAGCCGTTTTTGAGCCTTTTTCCGATTTCATTTGATAGCTCCTCCCTTCATTTTAGTTTCACCAAAGCCAAAAATTTCCAACCTATCGAATCGCACTAGCCTTTTTGAGTTTCATAAATTATTTTGATGATTTAGATAGGGTATTTTGTGATTTTTGTGGAGAAAGGTTTTCGAAAAAAGGAAGTATGTTCAAAAGTGATGTTTATTTTTGTTTGGCCAACTCAAAAAGGATAATAAAAATATTTATGGCCTTTGTTTTGAAAAAAGAAAAAAAATGAAAAAGAAAAAGAAAAAGAAAAAAATGTGTATATATTTTTTTGAAAGTTTTTGAAACTCTTTGCTTTGGTTTAGTGTGATTTTAAACCTTCACGTTTATCTTTGAATTCCACTCCTAATCATTTTCCTAAACCAAACGTTTCTGTCCTATTTAAGTCCTTTTGATTCACGCTTTTTGATTTTTATTTAACAACTAAGAAAAGAAAAACAGTAAATCAGTTTTAGTTTTAGATTTAAACCTAGATTTTTGTTAATTAAATTGATATAATTATAATGCGTTGCTTGGATCCAGTAACAACTCAATGCGTATTTTTCATTTTCGTTGCTTTGCTTAAGTCCATTTAAAAAATCTCGCTAAAATTTTGGATGATTTGTTTTTATTAAGTAAAGTTTATAAAAGTTTTACCATACCTAAATAATTGTTTTAGACTTACATTTCACCTTTTCCCTACTTAGAATTTCGCATAGTACTTGTGTAGGCATAATTAGAACTTTTTGATTAGTCCTTTTATAAATATCTAGTTTTAATATTTTTGCTTGGGGACAAGCAAAGCTTAAGCTTGGGGGAATATGATAATACGTTTTGTAGCCTAAACTATTATCGTATTTTCTATTTTATATTGTATAAATTATGTCTATTATTAGTTTATTTTTATCATTTTATGTAAATATTATTGCCACAGACTTTTTCTTGTCTTTTTGCAGGTTTCCAGAAAATTGGCCAAAATCACCTGTCACGCCCCCCTGTCATGCCCTCCCTGGGCGTGACCTAGGGCGTGTCACCCAATCCCCAGGACTCCTGCAGGAAGGGACGGGAAAACGGCCAAAACCGCTGTCATGCCCCCCGGACACGCCCTCCCTGGGCGTGTCACCTAGCGTGACTAGGGGCGTGTCGCCCTCTGCCGCAAAGCCTGATGCCGCATTAAATGCCGTTTCTCCACAGCACGAAAACAGTACAGTCACGCCCTATGTCACGCCCGTGACATGGGTGTGACACCCTCCTTTTTCGACGACTGACGGATTTCCGACCAATGATTTGGACATGACGTGCCTGTCACGCCCCCCCCCCCCCTACACGGGCGTGACTTAGGGCGTGACCACCGACGTACCGAAGCAATCATCCCTCCCGCCAGAATCCAGAGCCCGAGGTCAACATAGTACTGTCACGCCCCCTGACACGCCCCCCCTAGGGCGTGTCGGAGGGCGTGACCAACCCGAGAAAAAAATCTATAAATAGAGCCCCCCTCTTCATTTCAGCAAGCTTTGGTTGAGTGGGGGAGGTGCTGCCCCTTTGTTTCTTGATCCTTTTTCATGCTTTCTCTCTCTCTCCCCCTCTCTTTGTACTTTTTGTTTAACCCTAGCTTAATTGTAGTTTGTCTTAGCTTTTATTGTAATTTTGCTCTTGCTTAGTGCTACTTGTAGGGCTAGAATAGGATTTCAATTTCATGCACTTGTAATTTTATTTTCAATAGTGTAACTTGCCCCTTTTTTATTAATAAAAGTGTTCTTCCTTTACCTTGTGTTCTTCTTATACTTTTCTACTCATCTTCCCCCCTCCACTCTATTATGATTAACTAATCCTCCTTGTACTCGATCTTGATGATCCGAGGTTAGAGCGATTATGTTATGATGTTTTAATTAATCTTTTCCTTTTTAGGTTAGGGCCTTGAATTACTCTTGATTAATCACGGGTTGGAGGTATATTTTCGATATATACTCTCCGCCTTTGCTTTCATTCTGGGCTAGCCGAGAGGCCGAAAGAATGAAGTGAGCATTCAAGAGTAAAGGGAGTTGTACGCACCCCTCGAGAGAGGCAGACGTCCAAATCTCCCGGATTGGAGTAAAATCCAATAGTGGGGTTCACCGCGTAAAGCGTGTTTTAGGCCTCCGATTTAGATGAGAGTCGGTCAGACCTTCCTAAACTCAGTTGGGCACGACTTCAAGAGAAGCGTGTTCAAGCTTTAGGAACCTCCACGGTCAAGGACCCTTATCCTATTAAGTTTAGATTTTTATCGCATTTTCTTAATCGTCTTTAGCCGAGGTGAATCTTGATCGGGTGCATTTCCATTTCATATTTCCTACCTTTCGTAGTAATCTCCTATCTTGTGCTCTTTAATTAACTGCAGTAGTTTCCTTTCTAGCATAGTTCTTTACTTAACAGCTTTTCTTAATTGCGGTGTTTCTCTTTCTAGTATAGCGTTACTTTCTCCCTTGCACTTAGATTTTCTAAAACCCTAGTTTTTTCCGTCGATAAGATAATAGCGTTCGTGTGAGTAAGCATAGCCAACAGTTCCCGGATTTCAATACAACACTTGTGTCCCCTTGCTACAATTCGATAGGTATACTTGCCTCATCGGGTTGCTAGTTCGGTTGCGTTTATTTTCTTCGAACCCTAACGCGCAACACAACCCATGCACAAATTCCATAGATATGTCGTCGAATTTCCACTCTGGTATAGGCAAGGACTTCAGAAATCCTCCCGGCTTTTGGCACTCCGCCTTCACCAAGGCGCACGTTTGGCATTTAGCCACGTACAACGCCACGTCTTTCTTGAGCCCCAGCCACCAGAACAACTTTTTGAGATCACGATACATCTTCGTGCTCCCTGGGTGGATTGAGTACTTGGTATGATGAGCCTCGTACATCAACTCTGCCTGGAGGTTACTCCCACTTGAGACGCACAACCGATGATCCTTCCTTAATAAACCATCTTCCACCGAGAACTGGGAATTTGACCCATCCAGAGCGGCCTCCATAAGCTCCTTCATGGAGTCATCTAACTCCAATGCCTGCCGAACCCGGTCAGCCAGGTCATACTACACCTCTGTCCAGTTTAACATTGCTTTGGCGCTCGTCTGCTTGTCAACGCAACAGATCTCAAGCTCCTCCAACTCCCGTACTAGCCGCTCATCATGCACCGACAACCAGTTGGCTTGGGCGGGAGCCCTGCGGCTCAGCGCATCCGCAACTGCGTTGCCCTTCCCGGGTACATAATGTATTTTGAAGGTGTAGTCCCCCAGGAACTCCATCCACCTCCTCTGCCTCATATTAAGGTCCTTTTGATCCAATAAGTATTTTAAGCTCTTGTGATCGGTGTATATATCGACCCTTATGCCGTATAGGTAGTGCCTCCACAGCTTAAGTGCAAATATCACGGCCGCCAACTCCAAGTCATGGACCGGATAGTTCCTTTCATGCACTTTCAGCTGACGCGATCCATACGCAATCACACTTCCATGCTGCAACAACACGCAGCCCAAACCACTACCTGAAGCGTCGTTATACACCTCAAAGCCCTCGGTCCCACTCGGCGAACTAAGCACTGGCGCCGTGGTCAACCGTCTCTTCAGCTCCTGAAATGCTTGCACGCACTCCTGCGTCCACAAGAATCTCTGATCTTTCCTTGTCAACTTCATGAGAGGTAGCGCTATCCGCGAGAAGTTCTCTACGAAGTGCTTGTAATATCCGGCAAGCCCGAGAAAACTACGGACTTCCGCGATAGAAGACAACGCATGCCACTCCCGTATCGCAACGATCTTCGCCGGATCCACCGCTATACCTTCCCCACTAACAATGTGACTAAGGAACTCTACTGAGGGTAGCCAGAACTCGCACTTGGAGAATTTTGCATATAGCTCATTCCTCCTCAAAGTCTCCAACACCAGATGCAAGTGCTTGAAGTGATCTTCTTCGCACTGCGAGTACACCAATATATCGTCAATAAAGACGATCACAAAGCGATCCAGGAAATCTTGGAACGTCCTGTTCATCAAGTCCATAAACACTAATGGCGCATTCGTCAGTCCAAACGGCATGACTGTGAACTCGAAATGCCCATATCTTGTGCTGAACGCCGTCTTCGGGATATCACATTCCCTTATCCTCAACTGATAGTACCCCAACTTCAAGTCCAACTTAGAATATACCGACGATCCGACTAACTGATCAAAGAGATCATCAATCCTCGGGATCGGGTACTTGTTCTTTTCCGTCAGCTTATTCAATTCACTGTAGTCGATGCACAACCGCATACTACCATCCTTCTTCTTAACGAAGAGGACCGGTGCGCTCCAAGGCGACGAGCTTGGACGCACATAACCTTGCTCCATCAGCTCCTCTTGCTGAACTTTCAACTCCGCCATCTCCTTAGGCGCCAACCTATACGGAGCACGTGACATCGGTTTGGCCCCCAGTACGAGCTCGATGGTGAAATCAATCTACCGCTGCGGTGGGGCTCCGGGAAGACTATCCGAGAACACATCAGGGTATTCACAAACAACCGGGATGCTATCCAACGTGGACTTTGGCTCCACCGCCCCAACTATTGCGAAGAACAGCTCTGCACCAACACGAACAGCCTTTACCACCTGAAGAGTAGACATCAGCGTCTTGCTCAGCCCCTTGAGTCCCTCGAATGTTGTCCCCCGCCCAACACCCAGCTTGACCTCCTTCCGGTCGCAGTCAATCCAAGCTTTCTGCTCCGAAAGCCAATCCATCCCAAAGATCACGTCGAACTCTACTAGCGGCAGCAATGACGCTAGCAAGTCGAACTCTTGGCTCCCAATGTGAACCTTTACGGCGCACACTCTGTCCGCGCGCATCGAGCACCCATTCGGTAGCAGCACATCCAACTTGTCCTTCGCCATCGAAGAAGGGATTCCGATGCGCGATATGAAATTTTCGGACAAGAAGGAGTGTGAAGCTCCCGTGTCGAACAGTGCCCGTGCCGGACTATCACTAATCACAACAAAGCCTATACAAACAATATTAGGCTAACAAGCAATAGATAACAGTATATGAAGTTAACTTGCTGTAAATTAACTCGTACATGTCACCACGTCAGCTTGTTTGATGGCCTCCTGCTGGCCTAAGTTATAGACTCTAGGCTGAGTCAGAGCATAGTGGGATGCGGTTGACTCCGCTGCCTTGCCTTCTCTTCGTAAGTAGCTCCTTACTTTCTCTCGGACTTTGGGCGTCCGCTCCAGCAATCGCGGGCAAAGTGCCCCGTCTTTCCACACGTGAAACAAGCGCCCGGGGTTCGATTAGTAGTTGCCCCCGAGGCACCCGTAGAAGAAGCTGGACCTGACGTCCTAGCCTTCTTGAAGAATTTTCGATAGCCCGACTTCGACGTAGTCGGCGCTTTGAACTCCGATTTCTTCCCGCCAGAATCCTTCTTAGCATGCACATTCTTCATGTCCTTCTCCAAGGACCGGGCCGAGTTAACCAAGGTTAGGAAACCCTGCGCCATGGGCCTTGACAGTAGCAACCTCAGCTCATCTCTTAACCCTTCATAGAAGCGGTTAGTCTTTCGCTCCTCGTAGGCAAAGGTGGTGCTAGCATATCTCCCCAATCGAGTAAACTCGTGGAGGTACTCGTCTACAGTGCTATCTCCTTGCACCAACCTTTGGAACTCGTTCTCCAAAGCGATCCTCTGCGCTGAGGGGAGGTATCGAGCCATGAACAGTCTCGAAAACACCGCCATAGGAACTTTGGCCAATGGCCTTCCCCTCAACTGGTGTAGCTCTAGGCCTTCCCACCATAACCTTGCGTCCCCATCCAACAGGAACATCGCTATTGTGGTCTTCTGCCACTCTTCCGTTTCAGTAGCTATCATCACCCTATTGACTCTTGAGAGCCAATCCTCAGCCTGGGTCGGGGTTCCCGTTCCCGAGAACACCGGTGGGTGGAAGCCCATCACATGCTTCAACTGTCTTTCAGTTGCTCTTCGAGGTAACTCCGGCTCCACCGCCACCTACTCAACCCTTCTAGGCTCCGCCGCTTGGAGCGGCACTTGCTCCCCCGCAGGAGCAGGCTGCTGCACCTGTCTTGCAGGTTGCGCATTAATCATAGCAAAGACAGCTTCTGCCACCAATCTAATGGTCTCGGCAGACGGAGGTGTTGCAGGCGCTTCACTTGGCGCACTGCTTGCCTCAGAACCTGGCCGTTCTGACGGCCCAACACCACTCCTGGTCACCTATAATTGTGCAAAACACCGATAAGCGACCAAAAATTACTACAAACAGCAATTATAGGAACACGCAGGTTCCTCAAACATGTGTATTTTCATTCCTAAGTGGACATTCATGGGTTCTTTTCATGTTATAACGATGGCGCACACATGTGCTCACCACCCCTTAAATTGAATTCGTCCACGAATTCATTTAAGTTTGACCGAAACCAGTAGTCTGATACCAATTTGTAACACCCTTATCCGTCGTATAGCATATAGCAGTAGGTCCGGCCGGGGCCCGACGCCATATACTACGGACAGACCGGTTGGTTATGCGTTGAAACCATACAACCAATCACCAACATCCTACACAGAGTCATTCTAGCGGAAGCAAATTATTAAGTTGCACAAATTCAAGAACCCTGCCAAGCAAGAATGTCCACTACAGAAGTAACACTAGGAATGAAAAATACAAAAGTACCGGCCTTATGGCCTTACAAGGTTTGCTTAACAAAAACATGTCTTACATACTTCGGCTCGTAGGCCGGCCATACATGAAATAAACGGAAAGCATAAAAGGGGTTAGGACTTCGAGGGCCAGCACCGCAACATGGGCTTTAGCCCGCTATTTTCCGCTCGGCTCCGCAGCACCTGCAAGCACAAACCACCGCCCAGTGGCAAACAAAAGCAACGGTCAGCTATGCTGACCAAATTATAACGACCCCGCCCCCAAAATCGGGGCGGCGATGCTCTTTCCCTGCACTTTATTAGTATAGGCAATATATTAGTGTGAACACACATCATCACAGGCGTAGGCTCGCACGGCCACACACCTCGTGCACACAGGGCACATTCACGGTGAACCGGCCAACGTCACATCAATTCAAGCCATAGACGTTTCCGTTCCACCACCGCCTCTTGGACGGCCAACCATATGAGCATTTTGCCTTCCTGGCCTTGGTCATGGCAATTTAATCCATAGACCGCCGAAGACCCTCATCCATGCCAACGGTCCTACCGAATGACATAGACCGGGTACGGTTCCGCCTGACCCGTGCTCACACCGCAACGGAAATTTAAGCCATATGCGTAGGTCAAGACTCATCGAGTCCCGTTTCCACCACAATAATCACATAACCCAGTTATGTTCACGTTGGCTCCCCAGCCACCGTGTTGGCAAAACTCGCTTTTGCCCAGTTTTCTGGGTGTACCTTAGAGTTAATCTCTAAGGCTCCCTAATGCAATCTACCACGTAGAATACCCGAAAAACGCCCAAACACCCGGAGTCTTGCCCGGTCCAAATGCAATGCAACATCACCGATCCGGACCAACAAGTCCGAATAGGCTTCACACACAATGCCTATGTCCGTTTTTGCATACGGACTCTACAGAAGGGGGACTTTACATATCTACCCCAAGGAACGCTCCAACTCTTCGCTCACTCGCGAGAGAGGGCTTCCTATGCAAAGGGAAATAGGGCTCCACATGCCCAAGGATGAGAAATCGTTACCCTTGTGTTCTTCCGCGGCGCCATCAAAAACTATGCAGTTGGAAAGCACCGCAACGGCATCACCTCCGCGGATCTGGACTCGGATCGCGATTCGGAGCTCCGAAGCTCCTCCGACGGCCGGATCTTGGACTCCTCCTTCCTCCTTGCTCTCCCTTCTCTCTAAACTCTTAGAAAGAGAATGGCTAAGGGAAATGAGGATTCCCAACCCTAAATCCCGGATAAAACCACCCAGGAGCAGCCCCCCACCGTCGGATCCAAAGTCAAGGAAATGAACGGCCAAGATTAGATCTGAAATCATAAAATCTGGGCCGAACACGGGTTGCAAAACGGCCGTGTGCCTGCCCGTGTCACCCATTCGCCGTCTCGATCGAGTCGAAAAACCAGCACACAACCTTTGACACGGCCTCCGACACGCCCGTGTCACCTGCGACACGCCTGTGTCGGGACCCGTGTCACGCCCCCCGTGTGCAATCAACCAACAATTCGCAGTCAGAGAGGTACACGGCCTTGTGACACGGCATCAGACATGCCCGTGTCAAATTTGACACGCCTGTGTTTGTGACCGTGTCACGGCCCGTGTACCACACTTGCAGATTCCCTGGAGTGACACGGCCTGGGACACGCCCGTGTCCTAGGCCGTGTTCTACAACTCAACCAGCATCGACCGCCAAAGCGTCAACCGCACGACCCGGCCAAACACGCCTGTGTCATGCCCGTGACACGCCCGTGTCACGCCCGTGACACGGCCGTATCACGCCCGTGACACCTGCTCCAGAAATCCAAACTGGGCTTAAAACATCACCCGTCCCTCTTTTGAGTTTCGGGGTGTTACACCTTAGGTCATGCCCGTGACCTAGGGCGTGTCAGACTTGGAACAGTTGTATTGAAGCCCCGAGAATGTTGGAGGAGGAACGATTAAAAATAGCAGATTGTGGGTCACGCCCCTAGGTCACGCCCATGACCTAGGGCGTGTCAATCTATTTCTGGAAAATGGTGGGAAGTTGAAAAAGGTGGGAATAAATTTCAGTTGATAGAGGCATCACGCCCCCTAGTCACGCCTGTGGCCAGGGCGTGTCAAGCTGGAAACGTCAAGATGGCGGCAACGGAAAGAATGACAAAGTAATTGGCTAGAAACGCCCCTGACATGCCCTGGGTCACGCCTGTGACCTAGGAGTGTCATTTTAATCTAACGTGGCATGGTACAATAATTCTTACAATGGCCGGCATGCCCCGTGTAAAGGTGTCATGCCTATGAGACACGCCTAAGGAGAGCGTGTCGTAGGGCATGTCGAGGTTCTTCGGTAGTAGCTTCGACGATTTGCGGTCAACGTTCTCAGCCCCTGGTGTCATGCCTATGGTCACGCCTAGAGAGGGCATGTCATAGGGCATGTCTAGGCCGAGAAAGGGAAAAATCTCAGTTCTGCTCCAAATAATTCATAGATTAGGCCTGCAAGATTAAAAATGATTTTGTTAGATCAAATAAAGATAAAATATAAAAAGTTGTTAATTTAAAAACTTTATATTATAAAATTAATATATAATATCTAATTATTAATAGAAAATAAGATAATAAAAATAGGAATAGTTAGAGTTATCAAATACCCCCATACTTATCCGTTTGCTAGTCCCGAGCAAACAACTTTCTATAGGGAGTAGAAAAATTTTAAATGCTAGAAAAGAAAATTGAACCTAAGGAGTAAAATACGAAGTCTTATGCCTATGCTTGTAGCAATGTTTGTAGAAAAACTTACTCAGCATACAAATTAGGTTTTTTATTTTTCTTAAAATATGTTTCCACTATTAATTTTACTTTTAAAATGCAAAATCAAGTAAATCTTAAAATTATATTTAGGTAGAATGTAGTGTGTGTACTAAGATTACATTGCACGAACGAAGATCGAGATACCCTCTAAAGAAATCCATCAATGTCGATGGCCATAGGCTTGCCCTTTCACACTCTCGCCACGACACTAGTTTAACTAATAAACATAAATAAATAGGGCTTAATTAGGTTGAAATGTAGGCTTAGGTTTTTGGTGATGGTGGTCAAAGATAAAAACGATGGCTAGTCATACCAAAACCTAAAGAGAGCTTGCACATCATAAATTTACTATGGCTTTTGGAACGGAGCCACATCCATGGTCCTTTTGTATTTTTCTTTTTTTTTCAACTCTTTTACCATGTTGAAAATTTTCTTCTATCTCTTCATTTTTTCATAATAATTTTTTTTTATCTTTATTTTGAAGAGGAAAGTAGAATAAATCAACTCTTTTTTTATAAGAAAAGAGCCACCAGAAATAAAAGCCTCTTAATCTCTCACAAACTATGTTTGTATATCTATTTTCCAGCTCGTTCTTAGGTATGAAATTAGGTTACTTTTTAGGCTTTGGTAAAATGTTTGGTGGAGCTAAAACAAAAGGATAGGGTAATAAGCTCAAAATTGCTTAACAACGATAAAATTTTTAGGTACTGGTGTAAAGTCTCAAACTGGATAAAAGAACTGCCTAAATCATATTTATGCTAATGAGTTTAACTTATGCAAAGTCTTGAGAATAGTTAGAGGGCAAGTTCTAGACATCGAGAAATAATATCTCTTTCTTGATCAGTGAAATATCTCTCTAGTATACTTCTACTTACTCACCTTAGAGTTTTTTAGATTTTACCAGTTTTCAAAGTGAAAGTAAAATAAAACATTTCCACGCATTTAGAAAAATGAAAATCTAATTATATGCAGAATATTTAGATCTACATAAAATTCTACTTACACGTGCACTTAACTAGAAACACAGCATGACCAATAGTTTTACTCCAAAATTCAAAATTAAATTAAAACATTAAAATTCTCTAAACACTATATAAAAGTTAAATTACTTGGAATTTTGCATGTGAATAAATATAGAAATACTGACTTCTCTAATTAAAAATTAAACCTTTTTTTATTACATCTTAGACTTCCCGAGGTATACCCAGTGAAGGGCTCTCACCAGTACTAGTAGGTAAAATGGGGTGATATCCACAACGTCCCTTTCTAAGAAATTTAATTTTCAATTTTTTAATTTTTTTTCATTTTCAATTTTTGAAAAACAAAATTCATAACAAAATACAGTTTTTGAAAATTTTGAAATAGAATTTTTTTTAAAAAACAACAAAATATATAACAAAATCAAAATTTTTTAAATTTTTAATATAAATATTTTTTTATAAAAATTTTTTTAAAATTTTTTTTAAATTTTTTTTTTAAAAAAATTTGTATGTTTTGCTTCAGAAATATCCCTCCCTATACTTAAGCAATACATTGTCCCCAATGTAAAAAAAATAAAATAAAAGGAAAGAAGACTTCCCTGAGAATGTCAAACCAGCATCAAAAGATCCATGTAAGATAGTAGCAAAGCAAAACATAATATTTTATAGAAGTTTTTCATAATAATAAAAAAATACAGGAAAAGAAAAACAACGATACAGATACAAAGAGAGGTGACCCTCTACAAGTCTAAAGAAAAGAAAAGAAAGCTACTCCTAGTGGGGAGCATCCCCGTGCTCCTGATAAAAAGTCCGCATGTTCGCGAACTCGCGGGTAATATGATCCACGAAAGAAGCATGACGTTGCTCTAGCTTGGTAAAGCGCTCATCAAAAGTAGGGAAACGACCATCAAAATGGGTCTGTAACTCGTTTATGCGTGTATGAATCGACCCAAATTGTTGATCCCAATAATTTGAAGGTTCTAGTGCTGGGCCAGAATGCAGCGGTTGTGGCGGAATTTGGGGAGAATGATGAGTACCGCTGGGACTGGCACCATGATCAAGATAAAGATCCTCGCCACCGACTGATGGGGGAATACCCTCAAACTCGCCCTCACGTTGGCGCACTAAGCCAAGGGCCTGAAGGGTCGGGAACTGGAGAGCCTGTGGCGTTTGCATGTAAGTGAGCCACCGAAGGACATCCCAAATGCTGTCTTCTTAGCTAGGAAAGTAATACAATTTCCTCCATGAACCGCCCCCAACCTCACATTTTCAGCCTAATGACGGAAGAAGATTGCGAGCATATAACCAAGGTTGAGTGGGGCCCGGTAAAACATACTATATAAATATAGTAAATCTGCCCGAGTCACCACGTCATGGCTATTGCCGCTGCCGGAAAGAGTAAAGGTGAGGAGGTTATGGAGAATGCACAAAGTAGGGGAAAGGAGGTGGCTACAATTGGATCTCTTTGGGGTGTAGGGGGCGGCATCATTACTGATTTCCAACCAGAAGGTGAAGTGGTTGAAATCAGAAGGAAAATTAGTTTTGAGGTCGAGATAGGCGGGAGAATGTGAAAATGCCTCTGAGCAAAAACCCATGGCGACATTGAGTTGGCGGATGGTGAGCTGGTGCATCATCCCACCCATGCGAAAAACGATGAAATCGTCATTTGCTGCCCAACGGAACTCAAAAGATACCAAGAACTCGATGGTAAGCTCAAGGAAGGCTGGCTCCGAAATGCAGAAAAGGGGAGCCCATCCTAGGGTGGATAGAAACTCCTGAACTAAGTCTGCTACTCCGAAGGTGGCGAGGATCGCCCAGTCTAAAGTCCGGAAAATGCCAAAGGGTTTGGCGCGCAGACGCTCGCTCCATTCCTGCTGGGTGGCGCTTTCGGATAGGAGCACTACTTCCGCCGAGGTGGGATCTGCGGTGTGCTCGTAGGAAGAAGTGGAGGAATGAGGGTGGTGGCAAGGCATGATGAAAATGAAGAGGTTTTTTTTTGATCATAAGGAGTAGAGAATAGGAGGTTTGATGGGCGGAGGTGTGGAGAGAAGAGAAGTGTGAAATAACTATTTATAGGGGTTCACGGGTTAGTCACGCCCCTACCACGCCCGTGATAGGGGCGTGTTAGGTACGGGATGAAGTGGGAAGGAATCTGAGGCGCGCTACCTCGGATTCGCGGGTCACGCCCCAGAGTCACGCCCGTGACTCCCAAAGTCATGCCCGTGACTCTTGGCGTGTAAGTGGTATCCAAGGGAGGCCCGCGGGAATCCGAGGTTCTGGCCTCAGATTCTGCTGTCATGCCCTAGTGTCAAGCCCATGACTCTGGGGCATGTAGGCCAAATTTAACATGTCGTAGGGAATCCGAGGCAGACCTGGTCAGCGCCTAGGATACACCCAACACGGGCATGACACGCCCATGACCATTTTGGTCACGCCCGTGTCATTTCTGAAAGATGGATGGGAAAACAGCTACGTACGAAACCATCCGGGGGTATCGCAATACACGTAAGACTCATCTCTCACACGCTCGTGACCCACAGGTCACGCCCGTGATAGGGGCGTAACGAGAAAAAAACAATTTTTTTATGTTTGCTTCTTGTTATATTATATTTTTTTCCTTTTTTTGGTTTTGTTGTTTTTCTTTTTTTTTCTTTTAAAGATTCAAATAAACTAGAATAAAATAAAAGTTACCGACTTGAAGAATGACGTAGACTTGACGGTCGTCCCCGACCGTGCGTCATGCAGTGATGTCCTTCAAACCTGTAAAAACTCAAAAATAAAATTAAAATAAAAAGAAAGGATAACCATGGGATGCCTCCCAAGAGCGCTTTGTTTATGGTCGTTGAGCTCGACCATAGTGATGTGCGCTATGTTATTGGATTTTTGGATAGATAAGCCGACGCATGATCAGGAAGTTTGGAATCCTCCGCTAGAGATAAATATTGTAAATGATTTGATATGAGTTCGAGTTCTAAAGTTGGAGGTTCCTCAAACAAAGTTCTTAAGGGGTCACTACCTAATTCAAGAGTTTCTAAAATAGGTGCGTGTGTGAACAAATGGTTACTACTAATTTCATGAGAAATTAAATTTAAAGTTTCAAGATTGTCATCATGAAAAATAGGTGAATAAAAATTTTCAGAAAATAGGATGGAGTCTTCTTCGGGAGAAGCCTCCAAATAGTAACATGAGTCGTCATTTGAGAGCAAATTTTTTAGAGACGAGTCAATAGTAAAGGTAACTTCTTCATCTACGACTCTAAGGAGAAGTTTACCGTTTCTAACGTCTATAATAGCGCGCGTAGTGGCGAGAAAAGGGCAACCGAGAATGAGTGGTACCTCGGTGTCCTCTTCAATGTCAAAGATGACAAAATCTAATGGAAAGATAAATTTGTCAACTTTGACAAGCACATCCTCAATGATCCCCATAGGGAGCTTGACAGACTGATCCGCCAATTGAATGCTCATTCTTGTTGGCTTAGGCTCTCGTAAGTCCAATTTCTTCACAAAAGAATAAGGCATTAAATTAATTTAGGCTCCTAGATCGGCTAATGCATGTATTACTAATAAATCACCAAATAGACAAGGAATAGAGAAACTACCCAGATCGGGTAATTTCATAGGCAATTTATTAAGTAAAACTGTCTAACACTCTGCGTTCAATTGAACCATAGAGATATCCTCAAGTTTCTTTTTATTAGACAAAAGATCCTTGAGGTACTTGGCGTATTTCAGCATTTATGCTATTATTTCGCAAAACGGTAAATTTATTTTAATTTGTTTAAACATGTATAGAAATTTATCATGATGCTCATCCACTCAGTCTTTTTGCATTCTAGAAGGACAGGGATGAGGTGGTTGATAAGCTTTTTGATTATTAGAAGGCTTAAGCGGAGGAGAAGATGAAGAAATTGTTACCTCTGTATCAACCGGAATTGGAGAAGTATCAACCGGAATTGGATAAGTGGTTACCTCCTTCTCGCTATGTAGAGTGATGGCTTTGTCTTGCTCTTTTGGGTTGGGCTCTGTATTGCCCAATAGTGCTCCTTGTTGGCAATCAGAGAGCATTTTAGCGATTTGCCCAATTTGGGTCTCCAAATTACGAAGAGGTCTGGTGAGATTCCGGATGTTTGCATCATTTGTAATTGTATATTTGGTGAACAACTCCTCAAGATTGGGAGCTTTTGGAGCTTGAGGTGGAAAATAACCGGGAGGAATTGTGTTTGGTGGGCGAGCCGCGTTCCCCGGATTACTCCAAGAGAAGTTGGGGTCGTTCCTTATACCCGGGTGATAGTTATTAACAAAATTATTAACCGAATTATAAGGTGGCCGATTTGGATTACCCATGTAATCCACATGCTCGACAATAGTGGAAGGCTCCCAATATTGGGGCTCATAGGAAGGAGTAGATGAGGAAGTAGTGATCTTGTTCATCTGTTTTTGTAGTTTCTCAACCTGGAGAGATAAACTAGAAACCGTATCTATTTCGTACATCCCGACCGGTGTAGGTGGACGAGACCGGGGTGTACTCCACTTATATGTATTCATGGCCATATCTTCTATAAGTTATTGGGCGGCTGTTGGTGTCTTGTTGTTTAACATTCCACCAGCGACGACATCAATATATTGCCTCGTTTGTTGATTGAGGCCATTATAGAAGGTTTGCACTTGTAACCAATCAGGGATTACATAATGCGGACAATGGAGAAGCAATTCCTTAAATCGCTCCCAAGTATCATATAAAGTTTCTGTATCAACTTGGGAGAAATAATTAATATCATTACGCAATTTGGTCGTTTTAGCGGGCAGAAAATATTTCATGAGAAATTTTTCCGTCATCTCGGCCCAAGTAGTGATGGAGCCTCTTGGAAGAGAATTCAACCACTGCTTTGCCTTGGTGCGCAAAGAAAAAGGAAAAAGCCTTAGCCGAATGGCATCATCGGAAACCCCGTTGATTTTAAAAGTATCGCATATTTCTAAAATGTTAGAAATATGCGCATTTGAGTCCTCATCTTGAAGCCCATCAAATTGTACCGATTGTTGTACCATTTGAATGATGCTTGGCTTCAATTCAAAGTTATTGTTTGTAATAGCGGGTCGAACAATACTTGATTGTGCCTCATCCAAATTTGGCCGGGCATAATAGGATATAGTCTGTTCTTCGACCATATTTGGATTTATGTTACCCAAATTAGACGAAAATTGAGAAGAAAGGGAAGCAGAAGAAGAAGAAGAAGATGGTGAAGAAGAAAAAGCGTTACCTACGAATTCCTTAACCAAATCTGGAGAGTTGAGGTCATAGAATCTTAGGCATCGCTGTAAGCTTTGCTCGGTCTCTGGATCCAAGTCAAATAGATTTTACGGATTCCCTCGGGTATACACCAAAATAAAATGAAAGATAAAAGTTCTAAGATTAAAAATTTATAAAATAAAATTTCCCGGACTTCCCAAAGGCTACCCAATGATGGGTTTGCAAGGTACTAGGCGGTATTGCGGGATGAAAGCCTGGCATGTCCCTTTCACAAGAAATTTTAATTAGAAAAATTTAAAGAAAAAACTTTCAAATAGAATAACAAAAAGTTTTTTTAAAAAAAAAATTGAAACAAAAAGAAAAATGATAAAACTAATAGATCCTTGCTTTCAAAATATCAACAAAGCAAGTCCCCGGCAATGGCGCCAAAAACTTGAAGGATATTTTCTCCACGATAACACGTGTTTCCAATCGATGAGTTAAGTATACCTATCGTTCGGAGTATAGAATCAAGTGTTGTATATCGACTCGGGGCTTGTTGAGTACTTGTACTAACAAGAAAGATCTATTATCTTATCGAACGGTAAAGGAAGTGTTGCACTAAGAAAGAGAAATTCGATTTTGGGGAAGCTAGCACTTGATCTAGAATCCCCTTGGGATAAAATAAACCTTCTTGAGCAAATAAAGCAATGCAAGTTCTGAAATTGCTCACTCGACCGTGGAGGTTCCTAAAGTACAAAAGCGTCTCTCTCGAGCTCATGCTTATGACTAACCTTAGCTTGATCGATTAAGACCTCTAGGCCAGTCAAAACCCCTAAGTTTGTTTTAAGCGGTGAACCCACTATTGGATTTGACTCTAATCTGGAGGATTTATTTCATCCTCTCTCGAGTAGTGCATGCAACTCCTTTTATCCTTGAGTGATCTCCTCGTATCTGCAACCTCTCAGTCATTTAGGATACAGATCTTAGATCGAAAACCATATCCACAAAATATGAATTCGACAAAATAAAAATCAAAGATAAATCGTATTGAGCAAGATTAAGAACAAAGTATTTTTGATAAAGATGAAAAGTTTATTCTATTCCAATGTTCATCATGATCAAGTACTAAATGAAAATTAGCTACTCATCATGATTAAGGAATTACAAAATAGAGTAGGGAAAGACATGCTTGAAATAATAACTACAAGAATAAAAGCTTACATAATATTAATCTAGGCTAGGAAATTAAAAGTACAATAATTAAAAGCAGTAAAATACAGGACTCCAACTCCCAAAAATCGACCCTGAGCATCTTAAGTTGTCTGGAATTTATAGGAAAAATATCTAGTTGGTCACGTCCTAGGTCACGCCGTGTGTCAGACTCGGAACCGTCATCTTGAAGCCTCGGGAACATTTGAGGAGGAATGGCCAAAAACAGCAGATTGCGGGTCACACCCCAAGGTCACGCCCCAAGGTCACGCCCGTGACCTAGGGCTTGTCAAGTCTGTTTCTAGAAAATGGAGTGAAGATAAAAACGGTGGGAATAAATTATAGTTGATGGAGGCGTCACGCCCCCTGGTCACGCCCGTGGTCAGGGTGTGTCAAGCTGGAAACATCAAGCTGATGGCAATGGCAGGAACGGTGGAGTAATTGGCTGGGAATGCCCCTAACATGCCCTGGGTCACGCCCATGGCCTAGGCGTGTCATTTTAATCTGACGTGGTATGGTAAAATAATTATTCCAACGGCCGACATGCCCCGTTTAAAGGTTTCACGCCTATGAGACATGCCCAAGGAGGGTGTATCACAGGGCGTGTCGAGGTTCTTCGGTCACAGCTTTGTCGATCTGCGGTCAACATTTTCATCCCCTGGTGTAACGCCTATGGTCACGCCCAGAGAGGGCATATCATAGGGCGTGTCTAGGTTGAGAAAGGGAAAAATCTCAGTTCTGCTCCAAATAATTCATAGATTAGCCCTGCAAGATTAAAAATGATTTTGTTAGATCAAATAAAGATAAAATATAAAAAGTTGTTAATTTAAAAACTTTATATTATAAAATTGATATATAATATCTAATTATTAATAAAAAATAAGATAATAAAAATATTAATAATTAGAGTTATCAGGATGTACCCATAATTTTGGGGAACCACTATAAAACACTTGTGTGCTTTTCTATGTTTGCTTTTATTTTCTTAATTACAGGTGTTCAAGACAAGCTATCGATCACTCTAAGCTGAAAGCTAAAAGAAACAAACATGTGATTTAAAAAGACTCTCAAAATACCTAAGCAGACCTATTAACCCCCCTCTAGATTGCTAGCTACCTTGAAAATAAGATCTTTCACTCTCCGGCTCGCGAAACCCCTCGGGAACTTGGGCGGATCAGACCAACTCGCTGAAGGGGTTGTCATCCCTTGTTAGGCGAGCCGGGCAATCTCGTGCCTTCGCCTCGCCATATCAACCCGCGCTTGCTGAACCGGGGAACAGGACTCGCCCCGACAAATCTCGCTTGCCCCCTCTACATCTTCCTTCCCGAGTCGCCTTACCGGGGCGTCCTCGCTTAAGGCTGGGACTGTGGCAACTTGGATGGCTGGGGTTAAGCACTTAGAGTGTGTGCCGAGTGCACGGCTCACATGCCAAGTGCGAACATAATGAGGTTCCGCATCTCCTGCCGAAAATACTCAAACATCCCGAGGGTGCCGAGAGGGGGAGGGGGTAGTGAATCAGCCCTGTCATGTCCCTTTCCTTCACCTCTATTCATCGAACTCAACAAAGATTTTAGGTGCTGATAACTCTCCACGCACACCACACCAAAATATTGAAACAGAAATTCGGCTTCTGTGGAGTTCGAACCTTTGGGGAAGGGTGACCGCACACTTACTTCTCCCTAGCAAGCTTGAATGACCAAAGACTTAGAACTAGAACCAATCTAAGGCTCCAGTACAGAGGTCCCACCACACACCCGGAAAATCTTAGATCACTTCCCCTCCTTAGCCTGTGTTGAGCTAAGTGCACTTTAGAAAGCACTAGAAGATCAGAGAGTAAGAGAATAGTAATGCTTGAAAGCTTGCCTTCTGAGGTACCCCCTTTGGTATATTTATAGTTTTTTGAAGTTGGTCTGCCAATAACGTACCTCCGCTATTTGGAACGGCTATATGCAATCCAGGTTATCCTGCCAACAACGTAACTCAATTGTTCTGAACGGCTATGGGCAGGCCTGTGGGGGCGAAACGGTAAAAAATGTAACTTAGATCACTGGGCGAGTGGACCCCGAAAACCTCCACTCGCTTGGGGCGGCGAGTGCTTGATGGGATTTGCACTCGCTGCCATCCTCTGGACCAGGTCGAGTGTGGGCCCGGCCTGGCCCACCCCACTCGCTTGCTGCTGCCGAGATCTAGGGGCGAGTGCGAGCCCACTTGATGCACTCGCCCCCACTTCTATCTCACTCTACTTGGGCGAGTCAACGAGGCTGCTGAGCTCTCACCTCCCTTCTGACTCGCATGGGACTTAGACAGACTAGCTTGGCTGGTCTGGCTCCTATTGATTTCACTCGCCTCACTTGATGCCAAAGGCAGGAAGCATCGAGTGAACCGGCCTAACTCAATGCCAATAAAGTTGAAGGCATCGAGTGAACTTGTCTCACTCAACACCAAAGGTAGAAGGCATCGACAGAGCACGCCTCACTCAATGCCAGGTGAGCTGAAGGCATTGATAGAGTCAGCCTCACTCTATGTCAGGCAAGCTGAAGGCGTTGACAGATCTAGCCTAACTCAATGTCAGGCGAGCTGAAGGCGTTGACAGAGCCAGCCTCACTGAATGCCAGGCGAGCTGAAGTCATCGAGTGAACTTGCCTCACTCAATGCCAAAGACATAAGGCGTCGAGTGAACTCACCTGACTCGATTCTAAGATCTCAGCTCACGCGGCTGGCTCGGTAAACACTTGTGGGGGCTCACTTCTTGAGGGACTTTGCTCCAGACGATCTCGTAAAGTACTAATCCTGGAGGGAAACTCGCTCATCGAATACAGGGTTGTACACTGATATTAATGGAAATGATGTAGTTCCTTGTTATTTGTTCGATCCCTAGTTGGATTTGGGCTAGGTTCACTAATTTAGGCTGAGTCTGACCCAACCTTGTATAGCAAGGGTCATGTCTAATAGTCCTAGAGTTTAGGCTAAGTCCTCTTAGTTGTAACGTCCCAATTCGCGCTAGGCCCCTCACACGTGTTCTGAGTCAAGAGACTCAACTCGGGCTCGGGGTGCACTGACGTGAGGTGTCAGGTACATTGAATAAGTGTAGGGTTGGGTTCAAGGATACCCCAACCAGTAGCCGAGATGAGGGAACTCGGCCAAGTAAAAATCGACGGGAATGGAGGTTGATGCTCGTCGATCGTCGAGAATGGAGGTTGATACTCGCCAATTCGACGGGTATCGGTGGACGATACCCGCCGGACTCAGAACTGCAGTAGGTTAAGGGAAAATCATCGAGAATGCCTGACGATTCTCACCGATCGCCGAGAATACCCGATGATACCCACCGACTGTCGAGTATCGCCAACTGATACTCAACGCACACCATGACAGGATGTCCGATAAAACGGCTAAGGGAAAATCGTCGAGTATCATTGTTGATACTCGACGAATTCGTCGAGAATGACCCGCTAATACTCGCCGATCGACGGGAATCACTGGCTGATTCCCGCCGAATTTGACTTGTGCGTTTTCTGCGCCCAGGCAGATTCACCGGCTTGTACAGGCGGACCGAACCGGACTACGGGATTCGTGCTGAATGATCCTTGGACCGATCACTTCAAAGGAAACCTAATTTGGGCGGTCCAATTAGAGAGTGACACGTGGCGGAAGGGACTTAACCTAATATGTAATATAAAAGGGAGTAAACCAAACCCTAGCCATCGGATCCGATCAGTCTTGCCGAGCTGTCACTGTGCAAAGCCGACGGGAGCGGAAGAGGAGGATATCGCAGGTCACCGGAGCCGGATTCTGGAGGAAACGCCGGAAATGAAGTGAGTTTCCTCCCCTCTCCCTTGGTGCTAGATCTGTAGCTATTCTTAGGCGAGACATCGACTCAAAAGAGTCTTGATGTGTGAGATGAAGCTTTCTAGGAAGGCCATGCTAGAACTTGTGTTCTAAAGCTTAGACATCTTCAACCTCTCCTCGCTTCAAAGTGATGATAGGGGTGGTATCGTGAAGAGGAAATGGCCTCAAGAGGGAGAATAAGGGTGGAGGAACTTCTGGATGCGATTTGGGGAAAATCGCTTGAGGAGGAAGATGAACGGATGTCGTTCACTTCGCTTCAAGATGCGTGCAGAATCTGTGTTTTACACGCAGCGACCTTCTTGGCTACTTTTAAGCAAGAAAGGGTCGGATCTGGGTTTTTGACTAAACACAAAAGTCGTAGCCCTTGAAATTACCTTTCCAACGAGTTGTTGCACGTTTCCAGGCAATACCTGTAGCCACGGGAAAGTCCGTTTGAATCTGCTGTGGTTGGGAGTTAATGCCCAGGAAATCTGTATCCTGTACGCAGCAGACTTCGAGTTGGATTTCTGGTATGATGTGACCAGAACTAGGCTTTCAACTAAACACGAAAGTCGTATCCCTTGAAATTACCTTTCCAACGAGTGGTTGCACGTTTTCAGGCGATATCTGTAGCCACGGGAATCCCCAATCAAAGTTGCTGACCAGATTACATATAATTCTAGCTGATTACAATATGAACTTGGATTCGATGGAATAGATGTTGCAATCCATCTCGAGGTTGGGTGAATTCTTTTGTGTTAATCACCGAGGTAATGTGAGGGTTGATGTTTGAGGACTTGAATTCCTATGCCGAGATGTGAATCAAGCCTAAGTGAAAGAAAGGCTTTATTATATTTGGTAGATCACCATTATGCGCATTATCTATAATATGTTGAATTCATGTGGAAGGATTTGTAAATGTTTAAACTATGGCCCTGATGTATAATGAATTGATGGAAGGGAATGGATAGTCCAATGCTTAGAGTGTCGTCTCCCTATGGGTAGCATTGTGGAAGTTAACAAGTGCGGTGTAGACCGTCACTAATGGGAATGAGGTTGAGTTGGATAAAATTGGACGGTTGGGCTTGGCCCTCGGTGTTCATGTCCCGGGGCTCCTTCCGTGCCAAGTGAACGGTTGGGCTTGGTCCTCGGTGTTCACGTCCCGAGGCTCCATCCGTATTTGTTGGATGGTTGGGCTTGGTCCTCGTGCTTTCTCCGAGGCTCCTTCCATGTCATGAATTGTGGAATTGCATGCGGTGTGAGTCGACACGCGGAGTCGTAATCCTGGATTAAGGATAGTGTCGCAGGTCTACGGGCTCGCCAATCGTCATACTGATGGGAGTTGATAGTTATACCTTGGGCGGTTGGGCTTGGTCCTCGGTGTTCACGTCCCGAGGCTCCTTCCGTGCCAAGTGAACGGTTGGGCTTGGTCCTCGTGCTCATTTCCGAGGCTCCTTCCGTGTCATACCATAGGCCAGTCAGGGGCTAGGATCTTGGTGCATATTTACCCGAGAGAACCCGCTGAGCCGTAGTACGCATGTGAGCACCGCTGTTGTGTTCCTAGCGTGGAGGCGTACGGAGGCCTAGGCCAGGTAGTATGGAGACCAGCCTAGTAGTGGAGATGCCCGCTCTACTGTCACCGTTTGGCCACGACGGTTGATGCCTGAGAGGTTAGCTACCTGCTCGAATAGTGGGAACTATAAGTCTGTGTCGACATAGCGATTGCATGTGCCTAATCATGGGTGTGTCATTGCATTACATACATAGCATTGCACTTCATTACATACACAAGACCCTCATCGTATAAGTTTGTATGGGCACTCCTATACGATGAGTTACTTTCTGTTGAACGACCCTCAACTTATATGCTTGTATGGGCACCCATATAAGTTGAGTTACTTACTGTTCTAGATATATACTCTCTTGCTGCTGTAGATTGTAGATTTGTAAAATAAGACCCTGTTCATTTGTATACTGTTTCTATTGCTATTTATGATATGTACACATACTTCACCTGCTTGTACTACTGATATATATTTATTGTACATGTTCCTTTCTCCGCCCGGTGCCGAGGAGTCGCCGGGGGAGCGGATGTGAAACCACTTAGTCTTTTTGACTAACGGTTGCTACGTCTTCCTTTTTAGGAGGAAACCCCGCAAGTGGAGTAGCAAGCTATGCAGACGGACAGCCAGGCCATGGTGACATGGCCTGAAGGGACGGTACCGTCGCTACCGTCGGTTACAGATGTGAGTGAGAGAGAGAATTTGTTGTAGCCCTTTGGGGCAATTTTGTTCTCGTACTCTGATACTAGAAGCTTGATGTAGCTTCTTTATTTATAATATTATGGACATATGCTTGGTGTGGATTTGACTTTCATATTATTATGGTTGGGTTGGCAGTTATTTTCTGATATTTGTTATAGCCGGCAGAGTAGGCGTCCTGTGGTGCAGGCTAGCCCGAGTGCTAGTACTACCGCATGGCGGCTGTTCTGGGCATTAGACCCCTCTCGTGCCGTGTTTTGTGTTCCGGGAGGGGGGTCTTACAAATGGTATCAGCTTGCTACGATCCTCCAAGGCGAAAGTCACTTAACAATGGTGTCACCCCCGTTTGATTGGTCAGTTTGGGGACAAGCTGACTTAGCAGAAGCAGTGGTGTGCCCATATGTAATTCACACTAAGTTGTCCATCTTTAACCTTAGATTAGCCAACCTAACCCTAGGTTTGTACCTTATGTATAGATCCCAGCACATGTTGAGCCAGTAAGGGGCACCCCCGCCCCGTCCGTACCTACACAATTCCAACAATCAGAGCTGGGGCAGACGCTCATAGCTATTCTGGATGCCTTTAGGTCCCAATCTCAGCAGACACTTGTACAGCAATAGGGTCCGGGATCTAGTTGGTTAAGCATTTTCCGAGGTCTCTCCCCTCCCACTTATATTGGGACAGAGTCGGCAGTGTGTACGGAAGAGTGGCTCGACACTATACAAAAGTTGTTGGCAGGAATAAGATGTCCAAACAACATGGCGGTGACCCTTGTGGTGATACTCTTAGAGCTGCACGCCAAAAGGTGGTGGAAGTCCCTCATGGGCTCCACTTTTCGTGGAAGAGTGTACACGGACATTAGTTGGAGCGAATTCTCCAAAGCCTTCTTAGAGCATTTCATCCCCTCAGCCGCTCGGGATTGTCTGGAAGAGAGATTTTTGCAACTAAAGCAAGGGTCCATGTCGGTAATGGAGTACCAACGGGAGTTTCAGCACCTGGCTAGATTCGCCGACTCCTATGAGCTGGATGATAGAGGGTACGCCAAACAATTCTACAAAGGCTTGCGAGATCCCCTAAGGCAAGCCCTTTTGTTTATAGTGGACTCTAGTCTGGCGGAGATTATTGATATGGCAAAAAGATTGGAAGCGGACCACTTGGGAAGTGGTAAGAGGCCAGCGGAAGGCGTGATGGAAGCAGGCCCCAGCAACAGAAGGAGATTTGACAATAAAAGAGGAAGAGGATATCAGAGGGGTGGCGGGCGTTTTCCCCAGAACTTTAGAGAGGAGCGCCCGGTTCCACAACCGCCAGCATTACCTCCACCTCCACAGTTTCAGCAACACGGCGGAAGGCAGGAACGGGTGTGCTTTGAATGCAACCAACCGGGCCACATTCGACGCTACTGCCCGCAATTGTTTGGAGATGCGCCTTTCGCTCTCCCTCCAGCAGCCCCGCGGGGGAGAGGGTATGTGCGTGGTCGAGGACGAGGACCACGAGGAAGAAACACCGGACCCGCTCGAGATCAGATGTATGCCTTGGACATGACTCAAGAGCGGAACCCTCAAGAGATGATCGCAGGTATGATTTGAATTAGTCATTTTGCTTCCATTAATATCCTCTAGTTGCTTGAGATATACTAGACGTCTAGCTTGAGTATTATTAATGACACTTAGGCACCGTGATGGTCGGCGGGAAACCGGCTTATACGTTATTTGACACCGGTGCCTCACATTCATTCGTTTCTGAAGACTTCATCAAAGATATACACGGAGTGCAATATTTCACTGGTATTGCTCGAAGAGTACGCCTCCCAGACAGATCTGAGATGACGGCAACCGCGAAGTGTGAGTTAGAGATAACCATTGGGGAAAAGACCTTTGATACCCCTGCCACAATTTTGAGAATACCAGAGTTCGACCTCATTCTGGGTATGGCGTGGCTGGATTGGCACCATGCAAGAATCGACTGTGCGGAGAAGTGTATCTATTTGAGACATGGGGATACTGATGTAGTCTTCCAAGGTATAAATTTCGCACCACGAATATTGTTATCCTCAATCCAGACCTTGAAAGCTCATATGAGAGGGGATGAAGTCTACATGATACGATTCGAACTAAAAGAGATGAAGGTAGATGTGAAGGATGTGCGGGTAGCACGGGATTTCCCTGAGGTATTTCCCGAGAAATTGCCAGGGTTACCCCCGCATAGAGAAGTGGATTTTCAGATTAATCTTGTACCAAGAGCTAAGCCTGTCTCCAGGACCCCTTATCGGATGGCCCCAAAAGAACTTGCGGAGTTTAGAGTGCAATTGCAGGAGTTGGTAGAATCAAGGTTTGTTCGCCCCAGCTCGTCGCCTTAGGGAGCCCCTGTTCTATTCGTCAAGAAGAAAGATGGAACCCTGCGTTTATGTATAGACTATCGGGAACTCAACCGATTGACAGTACGGAACACCTACCCGTTACCTCGGATTGATGAGTTATTCGACCAACTGGTGGGAGCGCATTGGTTCTCCAAGCTAGACTTGCGCTCGGGGTACTACCAATTGAGAATACAGGAGGATGATATACAGAAAACGGCTTTCAGCTCAAGGTACGGCTTATATGAGTTCACAGTGATGTCGTTTGGACTCACCAATGCCCCATCAGCTTTCATGAGCTTGATGAATAAAGTGTTTGAGCCCTACTTAGATGTCTTCGTCATTGTGTTCATTGACGACATCCTGGTCTACTCGAAGACGGAGGAAGAACATGCCGGACATTTGGACTTGGTACTGGAGAAGTTAAAGGAGCACGCCCTGTTCGCCAAGTTTAGCTAGTGTGAATTCTGGCTTAGGGAAGTTGCTTTCTTGGGTCACGTAATCAGTGCGGCTGGACTAGCTATGGATCCGTCCAAGGTGCGTGTCGTGAAGGAGTGGTCACCTTTGAAGTCAGCAGCCAATGTGAGGAGTTTTCTTGGACTTTTCGGATACTACCGTAAGTTCGTAAAAGGATTCTCCAAGATTGCCCTCCCGCTTACTTCCTTGACAAAGAAAGGAGTGCCATTTGAGTGGACACCCCAGTGTGAAGCGGCATTTCATGAATTGAAGGATAGACTTACCTCCGCCCCCATCCTTGTCCTTCCGTCTAGGAAGGAAGGATTCCAAGTTTACACGGACACGTCTTATCAGGGGTTGGGAGCAGTGTTGATGCAACACGGGCACGTAATTGCTTATGCTTCAAGACAATTGAAGAAGCATGAAATCAATTACCCGGTGCATGATTTGGAGCTAGGAGCGGTGGTGTTCGCCTTAAAGGTAGGGAGGCATTATCTATACGGCGTCCACTGCGAAATCTTCTCGGATCATAAAAATTTGAAGTACGTCCATACCCAGAAGGAATTGAACTTAAGACAATGGCGGTGGTTAGAGTTTCTATGCGACTATGAGTTCACCTTGAACTACCACCCCGGAAAAGCAAACTCGATAGCCAATGCGTTGAGTAGAAAAGTACCCGGCTCGAACCCAGAACCTCGATTGATGAGCATGGAGTTGGCACGGATGATCGAGGAGATGGACATCACCTTAATATTTAAAGCTTCTTCGGAATATACGGAGTACCTGTCCAGCATGAGCATAGTTTGTGATATCCAGGACCGGATCCGAGTGGAGCAAGGATTGGATGCGGCTTTGGCCCCAGCAATAAAGTTAATCGAAGACGGGACTACCGACGAGTACAAACTAAAGGACGGCCTCGTTTACTTTCGCGGCCTACTCTACATTCCCAAAGGTGGCAGAATCCGGGAGGATATTATGAGAGAAGCACATTGCTCTCAATATTCCGTGCACCCAGGAATTTCAAAGATGTACGCCGGCTTACGGAAGACGATGTGTTGGCCAGGGATGAAGAAAGATGTCCGGTACTTTGTCACGCATTGTGAAGCCTGCCAAAGAGTGAAGGCGGAATGTAGGAGCCTCGGTGGCCTGTTGTAGTCGTTGCCAATCCCCGAATGGAAGTTCGAGGATATATCCATGGACTTCGTACATGGGCTACCTCGCTCCCGCTCAGGGAATGATTCAGTGTGGGTGATCGTTGATCGCATGACGAAGGTTGCCCGGTTCATTCCTATGAAGAAGGAGGCTCATGTGGATGTCTTTGTACGCCTGTTTGTGGAACAATTTGTACGGTATCACGGCGTACCCAAGATGATAGTTTCGGACCGTGATGGTCGTTTCACCTCCAACGAGTGGAAGGCGGTACAGACGTATTTGGGCTCACGTCTTACCTTCAGTACCGCATTTCATCCTCAGACAGACGGACAGTCTGAGCGGACCATCCGAACATTGGAAGATCTGTTGAAGTTGTGTGTGATAGATAGGGGAGAGCCGTGGGAAAGACTCTTGCCCTTGGTGGAATTCTCCTATAACAATACCCATCAAGCTAGTATTGGCATGGCGCCCCATGAAGCCCTATATAGAAGGAGGTGTAGGCCCCCCTTGTCTTGGGTGCAAGATGAAGACCCAAAGACTTTGGGAATTGAGTACATAGATGACACTGATGCGGTGGTTAGGCTGATAAGGGATCGCATGTTGGAGGCTCAAAGTCGGCAGGCAAAGTATTACAACGCAAGGCACCGTATGGTGGAATTTCAAGTGGGTGATAAGGTGTTTCTAAAAATCCGGCCGATGCATGGAGTGTCACGAGTGCGAGGAGTGAAGAAGCTCAGTCCACGGTATGTTGGGCCCTATGTCATATTGGAAAGGGTTGGCCCTTTTGCCTATCGGCTGGAGCTACCGCCCGAGCTAGAGAATCTCCACGATGTGTTCCATGTATCGTCGCTTCGGAAGGCGCTGTTACGGCCCGAACAATACATCCCCACAACTGATGGTACTGTGGCGTCTGACAGATCTGTGCGACTGGAGCCGGTGCGGATCATTGATAATGAGATAAGAACCTTGCGCCGCAAAAGTGTCCCCTTGGTAAAAGTGCTATGGTCTAATCATGGGAAGGAGGAATTCACATGGGATCCAATGGATTTGATGCAAAGACGCTACCCAGAGTTGTTTGCTTCAGGTAATTTTATTTAAAAGCATATTTTGTTTTCTATATGCTTTACTCCCCATGACCTCAGCCTGATTTCGGGGACGAAATCTTTTTATTTTGTTTATAGGATTTGTAACGTCCCAATTCGCGCTAGGCCCCTCGCATGTGTTCTGAGTCAAGAGACTCAACTCGGGCTCGGGGTGCACTGACGCGAGGTGTCAGGTGCATTGAATAAGTGTAGGGTTGGGTTCAAGGATACCCCAACCAGTAGCCGAGATGAGGGAACTCGGCCAAGTAAATTGACGGGAATGGAGGTTGATGCTCGTCGATCGCCGAGAATGGAGGTTGATACTCGCAGATTCGACGGGTATCGGTGGACGATACCCGCTGGACTCAGAACTGCAGTAGGTTAAGGGAAAATCGTGGAGAATGCCTGATGATTCTCACCGATCGCCGAGAATACCCGGTGATACCCACCGACCGTCGAGTATCGCCAACTGATACTCAACGCACACCATGATAGGATGTCTGATAAAACATCTAAGGGAAAATTGTCGAGTATCATTATTGATACTCGACGAATTCGTCGAGAATGACCCGCTAATACTCGCCGATCGACGACAATCACTGGCTGATTCCCGCCGAATTTGACTTGTGCGTTTTCTGCGCCCAGGCAGATTCACCGGCTTGTACAGGAGGACCGAACCGGACTCCGGGATTCGTGCTGAATAATCCTTGGACCGGTCACTTCAAATGAAACCTAATTTGGGCGGTCCAATTAGAGAGTGACACGTGGCGGAAGGGACTTAACCTAATATGTAATATAAAAGGGAGTAAACCAAACCCTAGCCATCGGATCCGATCAGTCTTACCGAGCCGTCACTGTGCAAAGCCGATGGGAGCGGAAGAGGAGGATATCGTGGGTCGCCGGAGCCGGATTCTGGAGGAAAAGCTCCGCTGTTTCCGTGGAAGAACACTGCTAACGAAGGCAAGGATGTCGCGGAGAAGGGTAACGCGATCCATGGCCGGCAACAGAGGAAACGCTGGAAATGAAGTTAGTTTCCTCCCCTCTCCCTTGGTGCTAGATTTGTAGCTATTCTTAGGCGAGACATCGACTCAAAAGAGTCTTGATGTGTGAGATGAAGCTTTCTAGGAAGGCCATGCTAGAACTTGTGTTCTAAAGCTTAGACATCTTCAACCTCTCCTCGCTTCAAAGTGATGATAGGGGTAGTATCTTGAAGAGGAAATGGCCTCAAGAGGGATAATAAGGGTGGAGGAACTTCTGGTTGCGATTTGGGGAAAATTGCTTGAGGAGGAAGATGAACGGATGCCGTTCACTTCGCTTCAAGATGCGTGCAGAATTTGTGTTCTACACGCAGCGACCTTCTTGGCTACTTTTAAGCAAGAAAGGGTCGGATCTGGGTTTTTGATTAAACACAAAAGTCGTAGCCCTTGAAATTACCTTTCCAACGCGTGGTTACACGTTTCCATGCGATACCTGTAGCCACGGGAAAGTCCGTTTGAATCCGCTGCGGTTGGGAGTTAATGCCCAGGAAATCTGTATCCTGTACGCAGCAGACTTCGAGTTGGATTTCTGGTATGATGTGACCAGAACTGGGCTTTCGACTAAACACGAAAGTCGTAGCCCTTGAAATTACCTTTCCAACGAGTGGTTGCACTTTTTCAGGCGATACCTGTAGCCACGGGAATCCCCAGTCAAAGTTGCTGACCAGATTACATATAATTCTAGCTGATTACAATATGAACTTGGATTCGATGGAATAGATGTTGCAATCCATCTCGAGGTTGGGTGAATTATTTTGTGTTAATCACTGAGGTAATGTGAGGGTTGATGTTCGAGGACTTGAATTCCTATGCTGAGATGTGAATAAAGCCTAAGTGAAAGAAAGGCTTTGTTATATTTGGTAGATCACCATTATGTGCATTATCTATAATATGTTGAATTCATGTGGAAGGATTTGTAAATGATTAAACTATGGCCCTGATGTATAATGAATTGATGGAAGGGAATGGATAGTCCAATGCTTAGAGTATCGTCTCCCTACGGGTAGCATTGTGGAAGTTAACAAGTGCGGTGTAGACCGTCACTAATGGGAATGAGGTTGAGTTGGATAAAATTGGACGGTTGGGCTTGGCCCTCGGTGTTCACGTCCCGGGGCTCCTTCCGTGCCAAGTGAACAGTTGGGCTTGGTCCTCGGTGTTCACGTCCTGAGGCTCCATCCGTATTTGTTGGAGGGTTGGGCTTGGTCCTCGTGCTTTCTCCGAGGCTCCTTCCATGCCATGAATTGTGGAATTGCATGCGGTGTGAGTCGACACGCGGTGTCGTAATCCCAGGTTAAGGATAGTGTGGCAGGTTTACGGGCTCGCCAATCATCACACTGATGGGAGTTGACAGTTAGACCTTGGGCAGTTGGGCTTGGTCCTCGGTGTTCACGTCTCGAGGCTCCTTCTGTGCCAAGTGAACGGTTGGGCTTGGTCCTCGTGCTCATTTCCGAGGCTCCTTCCGTGTCATACCATAGGCCAGTCGGGGCTAGGATCTTGGTGCATATTTACCCGAGAGAACCCGCTGAGCCGTAGTACGCATGTGAGCTCCGCTGTTGTGTTCTTAGCGTTGAGGCGTACGGAGGCCTAGGCCAGGTAGTGTGGAGACCAGCCTAGTAGTGGAGATGCCCGCTCTACTGTCACCATTTGGCCACGACGGTTGATGCCTGAGAGGTTAGCTACCTGCTCGAATAGTGGGAACTATAAGTCTGTGTCGACATAGCGATTGCATGTGCCTGATCATGGGTGTGTCATTGCATTGCATATATAGCATTGCACTTCATTACATACACAAGACCCTCATCGTATAAGTTTGTATGGGCACTCCTATATGATGAGTTACTTTCTGCTGAACGACCCTCAACTTATATGCTTGTATGGGCACCCATATAAGTTGAGTTACTTACTGTTCTAGATATATACTCTCTTGCTGCTGTAGATTGTAGATTTGTAAAATAAGACCCTGTTCATTTGTATACTGTTTCTATTGCTATTTATGATATGTACACATACTTCACCTGCTTGTACTACTGATATATATTTATTGTACATGTTCCTTTCTCCGCCCGGTGCCGAGGAGTCGCCGGGGGAGCGGATGTGAAACCACTTAGTCTTTTTGACTAACGGTTGCTACATCTTCCTTTTTAGGAGGAAACCCCGCAGGTGGAGCAGCAGGCTATGCAGACGAACAGCCAGGCCAGGGTGACAGGGCCTGAAGGGACGGTACCGTCGCTACCATCGGTTACAGATGTGAGTGAGAGAGAGATTTTGTTATAGCCCTTCGGGGCAATTTTGTTCTCGTACTCTGATACTAGAAGCTTGTTGTAGCTTCTTTATTTATAATATTATGGACATATGCTTGGTGTGGATTTGACTTTCATATTATTATGGTTGGGTTGGCAGTTATTTTCTGATATTGGTTGTAGCCGGCAGAGTAGGCGTCCTGTGGTACAGGCTAGCCCGAGTGCTAGTACTACCGCAAGGCGGCTGTTTTGGGCATAAGACCCCTCTCGTGCCGTGTTTTGTGTTCCGGGAGGGGGGGTCTTACATTAGTTCTACCTTCCTTGGACCAGCCAGCAAAGGACCTCAGAAGACTCAGACTTAGAAGATATCAGAAGACAATTTAATCAGTTCAAAATTCTTTAAACTCAGCTCGACAATCGTGGATCTCAGATCGACGAAACTCAGAGTTAATTCTCTATGGTGAGCTCGATAATATTCGAGCTCAGGTCGACGATTTGTTCTCTTCAGACATATTCTCAGCTCGGCAAACTCAGAGTGCAGATTTGGCAAGTAATTCTCAGGTAGCAGTTCGCAGAGCTCAGGTCGACGAACAGGCATTCTTAGGTCAATGATCTTAGATCTCAGGTCGATGAATTCTGTTCAGAGTTCGACGCTTCCTATCCGATTTCAGAATGAGTTTTTACTCCTTCTGCTCCTTTAATTTCTCATTTATTAGCAGTATTATTCTGAGTGTTTAATACATATATACATCTTGATATAGCCGTTATTGGCTGCATTAAATATGGTATTCATCAAAATATTTACTTGCTTATTCTATCGAGGACAGTTGGGGAAACTCATAAATGTTTTATTCCAGCTGTTTTGAATTCTCCAGATCAGCTAGCATTTAAGGAAGTTATTCAAAATTCAAAGGAGAATTAATTGACAGAATATTAAAAAGTGATTCTCTCTTTTCAAGGATACAGAGACAAGAAAAGAAAAATATTCAGCACAGAGAACATTCAACCACTGGATGTCTCTTTCTTTCTCTCTCAGTGCTTTTTCATTATTTGCCAATACTCAAGAATGAAGAATAACAATCATAAAAAATAAATAATCTTCTTCATCTTCAGTTCCAGGAATCTACAGAAATCTTTGATTCAACATCAGTCAACTGGATTTCCTGGACATTGGCAGATCAAAGCTGAAGACCTACTCACCCTGAAGCAAAGCTCATTCTTCCTGAACCTTCATCTTCTCAGGGGGAGCTTTGACACAATCAGAATCCATATAGTCTTCTCAAGTTGTTTTTGATAAAAGAGAAGACTTCCATCAACCTCTTTCCACCCCACTGTACAGGGTTTTAAATCCCTTCAAAAGTTAGCTTAGTTGCAAGTCTCCTGATCAAAATACTTGAGATTGGTTTTTGAGAACCTGATCAAAAGCTCATAGGTGGCAGTCACCTGATCAAAACCTGTTAGTGGATTCCACCAGGGTGGTAGAAGAGTGGATGTACCCAAGTTTAGGGGAACCGCTATAAATTCCTTGTGTTGTCTGGTTGAACATTTTCTGTTTGTTTTGTTCTTGCTGTGTTTGTGATTGCTGGAATAGTTAGCCTATTTTCTTTTGCTCAACTACTATATGGTATCACCATTTTCACTCTTATATAAATTAAGAATAAACCAAAAATTTTAATACTCTATTCACCCCCCCCCCCTCTAGAGTAATCAGATCTAACCCCTCCTTTCAATTGATATCGGAGGGTGTCTTTGTTTTGTTGTACAAGTTAACACTTGAACCAAGATCCATTTAGTTCAAGATTTCCTTCTTCTCAACTTTTCTTCTATCACAATGGAACAAAACAAGGATTATGCAAGCACCAGACCTCAGTTTGCAATCTAAATAAGTTTGCCAGTTGGAAGGCAAGAATTAAACTGTATATGAACTCCATTGATGAGGACATATTTAATTCCATTTTAACAGGACCTCCTACTGCAGCAACTGCTTCAACTTCTACTTCAAGCACTCATGTTGTTCCACCACCTGAGTGGACAGATGCACAGAAGAAAGCCAAAATTACAGATGCCAAAGCAATGAACATATTGGCTCAAACCATGTCAGATGACATCTTTCAAAAGATGGCTGAATGCACCTCTATAAAAGCAATCTGGGATTCCTTCAATAAGATGGTTGCTGGCTCAGCAGATGAGAGAAAGGATAGAAGATCAACTCTCATCTCACAGTATGAAAATTTCAACAAAGATGAAGTTGAATCTATTAGTGAGTTGAAGACCTTAGATAAAGACATCTCTCTCACAGAGGTGAATGACAAGATCCTAATATGCTTCCCAAGCTCATGGGACTCTAGGATCTGGCCAATCAAAGAGGCCAGAAGCTTGAATGAGATGTCCACAAAATCTCTCCTGGGAAAACTCAAATCCTATGAGCAGTTGATCAAATCCAGGGAAGCTGTAGAATAAAGGACTCCTCCACTAGCAAGAAAGGAGAAAAATATAGCATTTAAAGCTGCTGAAGAGACTGAAGCTTCAACAGTCAATGAAGAATTGATAAGTCTCTTTGCTAAGAGATTCTACAAAATTGAAAGAAAGGACTTCAGGAGAAAGTCATCTAGGAATGATGACAAGCCCAGGTATGATAAAACTCCTACTAAAGAAATAGTGTGCTTGGGATGCAGGAAACCTGGACATTTCATTTTTGAATGCCCTAAGAATCAAAAGAAAGAGAAGAGAAGAGTAAAAGACTCAAGAAGAAAACACTACAGCAGGCCTTCCTCCAGCAAGCACAAAAAGAAGGAGAAGGGCTTTTTTGCTGAAACCTGGAGTGATACAGAAGATGAATCCACAACTTCCATCTCCATGAAGAGGAAGAAGAGACAAAGGCTAGGGAAGTCTGCCTCAAGGCTATCAATGCCTCTTGCAGCCCATCAGATACTGAAGAAGAATCTGATAATGAAGAAGCTTCAGAATCACATGCTGATCAGGTACTATCATCATTTGATTATAGTTCTGGTAGTTTAAAAATTGAATTTAAAACCATGTGTATAGATTTCATTAACTCAGAAAAAGTAATTAAACTTCTTAGAGAAAGATTAACTGATCAAGACAAGCACATTGCTGAAAATACTAAACAAACAATTGAACTTGACTCAGCAAATGAACAAATTTTTTTCCTAAAATCTGAACTAAGTAAGGCCAAGAAATTAGAAGAATCTCTCAATGGTAGAAGCTTACAACTATTAGACATAACTAGTACTATAAATGCTAGGACTAATAACAATAAACTAGGACTAGGTGCATCATCTAGTGAACCACCTATAATCCAGAAGAATCAGTTATCTAAACTAGTAAATTTTATTACAGATAAGGGTAAAAAGAATACTGAACAAGTAGATAAAGTAAATTAAGTATTAAAGCAAATGGAACTAAAACAAAAATCCAAGAATAAGAAGAAAAAAACCTACAATAATGTTCAACAACTTTTGTCAAATTCAGATCGACGAAATGTGAATAGTTCGTCGACCTCAGAACGACAAACTGTTGGAACCCCTAGGTGATTTGGGCTAGGTTCTCCTCTTAGGTTGTGACCCATGTTGTATAGAAGGGTCAAATTTTATGTATTTCTAGAGTTTAGGCCATGTCCTTAGAGTCAACAGTACAAAGGATCAGCCTCCATCACTGCCAGAGAATCAAGACTTAAAGAAATCAAGATTCAGTAATAGAGATCTACGTTCGTCGATCTCAGGTCGACGATAGTTGTACTCAGCTCAACTAACTCAGAGGTAAAAATCTCTGAATTTAGTTCGACGATCTCTGTCCTAAGGTCGACTAATACTTCATCTCTAAACGCCAAAGATCATTCAGCGCCATAATCACTCAGCGCCATAATGGACTCAGCGACATAATTCACTCAAAGTTAAAGCTGATCTCAGGTCAATGAACTCAGAGCACGGAATCATTTAGTTTATGCAGTGTAGTTGTTCGCAGAGCTCCGGTTGATGAAAGCTGATCTCAGGTAGACGAAAACTGTAAGACATTTTGTTATTTATTTTTTCTCTTTCTTTCTCATCACTCAATATCTATTATAGGCTATTAATTCTCTTGTAAATCAATGCACTTATATTCTCTAAATAGAGCCGTTACTGGCAGCATTGGTTACTAATATCCTCCATGGAATTAATTGCTTATATCTTGGGACAGACATAGAATAGAATAATTGACAGCATTCTTGCAATTTACGTACCAAAGATTTCGGCTGAACATTTATTGCAGAGTTTTTTTTACTTAGTTGCAGTTGTCTGATATTCATCTCCCTGTTAAGAAAACAACACGAGACATATACAAAAACAAGAGACAGCAATCCATCTTCAAGAAGTGTTACAGAAAATAAAACATACGAAAGTGCAGTGAAAATATCTCTAAAAGGATTGGACTGCTCTCAAGAGAAGAAGAAAGAACAACCATCATCATCAAGAGTCTTTCTTCCTCTCCTTCTTTGTTTTCAGGGATCTCAAGTGACAGCAAGATTTAAATCAGTCAAGGCCTACTCACCCTTCTACAAAGCTTCCTCTCCCGAACCATTCAAGATCACAGGTGGAGCTTTGTCATAAACAACAGCAAATCCACATAGTCTTCTCACTGTGTTTTGAGAAAAGAAGACTTTCATCAAACTCTCTTCCCCACCTCTGTACAGGGTTTTAATTCCCTTCAAAATTATTCTGGTTCATAAGTCTCCTTCCAAAAGACTTGAGAGTTGGTTTTTGAGTACCTGATCAAAAGCTCATTGATGACAGTCACCTGATCAAAACCTGTAGTGGATTCCTACCAAGGGTGGTAGAAGAGTGGATGTACCCAAGTTTGGGGAACCACTATAAAATTCTTGTGTTGTCTGTGTTTACTGTGACTTTTCTTTGTGCTTCTGCTGTGATACATTTGTGCTGTGTAGATTAGATATGTATCTCTAGTTTATCTGCTGCACCTGTATACTTGTACACTTATAGTATAGTAACTTATTTTATTAAAGATTCTTTAATTCAGCAAAAATTGGAAAAGCTTTAAATAACTCTATTCACCCCCCCCCCCCCAAGAGTTTTCAGAGCTTTCCCTAAATTTCAATTGGTATCAGAGGAAGGTTAATCATATCATACAGGCTCACACTTGGATTAACAAAGATCCTCAGGATAAACTCCGAATAAGCTTTAGCAGCCTCTCTATTTATATTTTATTTTCTGATATCATGGCACAAAATAAGGATTATGCCAGCACTAGACCTCCAGTTTGCAACTTGCAAAAGTTTTGAATCTGGAAGGCAAGAATCAAGCTGTACATGAAATCTATTGATGAGGATATTTTCAATTCTATCTTGACAGGACCACAAGCTCCAGTGGCCTCTACCTCAACTTCAGTAAATCTCAGTGCAGTTCCTCCTCCAGATCAAGCTGATGCACATAAGTAGGCAAAGATTGTTTATGCCAGAGCCATGAATATACTGGCCCAAACTATGTCAGATGATATATTTAAAAAGGTTGCTGATTGCACATCTGCCAAAGCCATTTAGGATTCCCTCAACCAAATGGTAGCAGGCTCGGCTGATGAGAGGAAGGACAGAAGATCAAATCTCATCTCCCAATATGAGAACTTCAGGAAAGATGAAGCAGAATCTATAGAAGCAATTTACAATAGGATGAGCTCCATCATAAGTGAGCTCAGAACATTAGATAAAGAAATCAATCTGACTGAGGTCAATAACAAGATCCTCATGTGCTTTCCTAGCACATGGGATTCCAGAATCTGGCCCATAAGAGAAGCCAGAAGCATGGCTGAAATATCAACACAATCTCTTCTTGGAAAGCTCAAATCCTATGAGCAACTGATCAAGTCAAGAGAAGTAGCAGTTGAACCAAAAGCTTCAACACCTACCAGGAAGGAACAAAGCTTAGCACTCATAGCTGCAGAATAATCTCCCAACTTATCAACCAATGAAGAACTTATGAGTCTCTTTGCTAAGAGATTTTATAAGATGGCAAGGAAGGACTTCAGGAGGAAGCCTTCAAGGAATGAAGATAAACCCAGGTATGATAAGACCCCTTCTAAAGAAGTTGTCTATTTTGGATGCAGGAAACCTGGACATTTTATCTCAGAATGTCCTGAAGCTCAAAAGAAAGATAAAAGGCAAGAAAAGGAGTAAAGAAGACATCATCACAACAAGGCCTCCTCTAGCAAATACAAAATGAAGGAGAAGGGCTTTGTGGCTGAAACCTGGAGTGATACTGAAGATGAAACATCCTCCTCCAGATCTAGTGAAGTTGATACAGAGGAAAAGAAGGCAAGGGAAGTTTGCCTTATGGCAATAGATGCTGGAAGCAAAAGATCAGATTCTGAAGGATCAGAAGATGAAGAATCCATCTCTAAAGAGGATCACGTAATTGCATCATATGATTTTCAATCTAAAGAATTTCAATCTGAATTTAAACTACTGTGTTTAGACCTAATAGGATCTGAGAAGGAAATCAAACTTCTCAGGGAAAAACTATTTGAATAAGAAAAAGTCATTGCTGACAATAAAAAATTAACTGAAGAACTAAACCTAACTAATCAACAAATAGTGTTTTTAAAATCTGAATTAAGTAAGGCTAAGGAACTAGAAGAAACCTTAAATGGTAGAAGTTTACTAATGATAGACATAACTAGTACAGTTAATACAAGATCTAATAATAACAAACTAGGATTAGGAGCCTTATCTAGTGAACCTATCCTCATTCAAAAAAATCAACTATCAAAACCTATTAATTTTATTTCTGAAAGTGGTAAGAAGAATACTGAACAGGTAGACAAAGTTAATAAAGTTCTTAAACAATTGGAAATTAAGAAAACAAATCAGAAAAAGAAAAACAAACAACATAACTATGTTCAGCAAATTTCATCAAACTCAGAACGACGGAATAGGTATGGTTCGTCGACCTCAGAACGACGAACTATGAACGCAAATAATAATGTAATCTATTCTTCGAACTGGGATCGACGAAACCAGTATGGTTCGTCGACTAGAGATTGACGTTTCTGGGGCTCTGAGAATGGATATCTCCATTCTTCGAGCAGAGATCGAAGAACTTAACCCCGATCGTTGAACTCAGGTCAACAAACATACTCAAATTTGTCAGATCCAGTTCATAACAAGAGTAACCTAAAAGATAATAAATAACTTAATCCCTTTAGTCAGTGGGTCATACCTCCTAGAAGGTATCATCCCTTAGGTTATAAGGATTAACCTGAATGCTCATTTATTTCAAGCTTCAGCTATGTTAAACAACAAGGACCCAAGGTAACCTGGGTCAAAAACTACTAATCCTCTTTTTAGGTAGAAGAGAACCCTGTCACTCAAAACAAATGGTACCTGGACAGTGGTTGCTCTAAACATATGATAGGTTGCAAAGAATGGCTAATCAACTATAAAGCCAAGACTGGCCCTAAAGTAATCTTTGGGGATTCAGGCTTTGGATTGACAGAAGGCTATGGTGACTTCAACTGTGGAGCTGTCACATTCAAAAAGGTGACTTTTGTAAATGGTCTAAAGCATAACCTAATATCAGTAAGCCAACTATGTGATACAGGTTATCAAGTAAGCTTTACTAACTCCTTCTGCATTATTTCTCTAAACAACACAACTTTTTTAACAGGAATTAGACAAGGCAACATCTACTTAGTAAATTTTGAATCTGCTAACTCTGAAATTTGTCTATTCAATTCTGTTAGCATTCAAACTAGCTTATGGCACAAAAGACTAGGTCATGTAAACCTCAAGAATATAGCTAGGTTATCTAAGGACAATCTTGTTAGAGGTTTACCTTCTGGTCCCTAAGAGAAGGAAGGCCTCTGCAGGGCTTATCAACTAGGCAAGCAAACTAAATCTAGTTTCAAATCCATTAATAAGAGTGATTCACCTAGAATTTTGTACTTGCTCCATATGAACCTTTTTGGTCCTATTATTGTATAAAGTCTAGGAGGAAAGTCTTATACATTATTTATTGTAGATGACTTCTCCAGATTCACATGGGTTTTCTTCTTGAGACAAAAGTCAGATACCTTTCAAGTTCTTACAGATTTTCTCAAGAACATATAGATTGAGTATTCTACTCAAGTTGCATTGATCAGAAGTGATCATGGCACTGAGTTTGAGTCTCTTCTTATGCTAGAGTTCTGTAGGAAAGAAGGTATAAGACACTGCTTCTCATCTCCCAGAACTCCTCAACAAAATGGGGTAGTTGAAAGGAAAAATAGAATACTCATTGAAGCTGCAGGTACATTGCTTACAGATGCTTACATGCCTCTATCCTATTGGGCAGAAGCTGTAAGCATAGCAAACTATGTCCTGAATAGAAGCCTTATACACAAACTAAAGCTCAAGACTCCCTATGAACTACTCAAAGGGAAGAAACCTATAATCACCTATTTTAAAGTATTTGGATTATATTCTATATTCATAATAATGACAAGAAACATCTTACAAAGTTTGAAGCTAAGGATGCAATGGGGATTTTTCTAGGATATTCCCAAGTCAGGAAGGCATATAGGGTGTTTAATAAATCAACACTAAAAATTGAAGAATCCATGCATGTGACATTTGATGAATCTAACATGTTCTACAAGGAGAGAGATATCTCTACCAAAAGTCATTTGCAGGTACAGAGTTTGTGTGAGATCTTGGGTGATCTAAACCTTACCTCAAAGGTTGAATCACATCCCTCTCCACAAGCTATATCAGAAGCTGAAAGTGAGGAAGAAACTGTGGAAGCAGTCCAAATTCCTTCAACAGTTGATACAATTCCACAAGAGGAATTAAATCAAACAAGTGTTGCTGAATCAACTTCTCTTGATGATTTTGTCACACTTAGGGATCACCCTAGATCTCAATTAATTAGAGACATATCAGCAAGAGTGCAGACAAGGCATCAACTCAACCCTGATGTGATGCTTGCCTACTTTCTCTCTCAAATTGAGCCTCAATCCATATCTGATGCAGAGCAAGATCCAAACTGGATCATTGCAATGAAAGAGGAACTAAACTAGTTTTAGAGGTGTAAAGTTTGGGACTTAGTTCCAAGTCCTAAGGGCTATCCAGTAATTGGGACTAGGTGGGTATTCAGAAACAAACTTGATTTCCAAGGTGTGATAGTGAGGAATATGGCCAGGCTTGTTGCTCAAGGATACAGACAAGAGGAAGGAATTGATTATGATCAAACCTTTACACCTATTGCAAGGCTTGAAGCAACCAGAATCTTCTAGGCCTATGCTGCTCACAAGAAATTCAAGGTATATCAAATGGATGTCAAAAGTGCCTTTCTTAATAGGGAACTAAAAGAAGAATTATATGTGGAACAGCCATAAGGTTTTATCTCTCCAACTCACCCCTCTTATGTTTTTAAATTGCTTAAGGCTCTCTATGGTTTAAAGCAAGCTCCAAGAGCTTGGTTTGAGACCTTAGCTAGCTTTCTTTTAGAGCATGGTTTTTCAAGAGGCATGGTTGATAGAACCCTTTTTACAAAATTACATCGTGATAAAATTCTATTAGTACAAATATATGTGGATAACATAATATTTGGATCTACTGATTCAAATTTGTGCAAAAGATTTTCTGATCTAATGCACTCAAGGTTTGAGATAAGTAGCATGGGTGAGTTATCATATTTCCTTGGTCTTCAAGTGAAACAAACCCCTGAAGGAATCTTCATCTCTCAGTCTAAATATGCTAAAGAGCTTACTAAGAAGTTTGGGATGAATGATGCCTCTGTCATGAAAACTCTCATGGCTGCCATTGTGTTATAGATGTTGATGAATCTGGAAGACCAGTTGATCAGACCAAGTATAGGGCCATTATTGGATCCCTACTATATCTAACAGTAAGCAGACCAGACATTATGTTTGTCACATGTCTTTGTACTAGGTTTTAGGTGAACCCTAAAGAATCTCCCTTATTTTCTTAAAAGGATTTTAAGATATATAAAAGGTTGTCCAGATCTAGGCCTCTTGTATTCAACAGAATCAGCATTTGTTTTAACTGGATTTTCTGATGCTGATTATGCTGGATGTAGAGTAGACAGGAAAAGCACCTCAGGAACTTGTCAGTTCCTTGGTGACAAACTTGTATCTTGGTTCTGTAGAAAGCAAACATCTGTTTCAACCTCCACTGCTGAAGCTGAGTGTATGGCTGCAGGCAGTTGCTGTTCACAGATCTTATGGATACAAAACCAACAACTGTATTATAATATCAACTTAAATAATTCAACTATTCTTTGTGATAATGCAAGTGCTATCTCAATTGCACAAAATCAAGTATTGCATTCTAGAACCAAGCATATAGACATTAGACATCATTTCATTAGAGATTGTGTTGACAAACATAAGATTAAACTTTAATTTATCTCTACTGATTTGCAAAGAGCAAACATATTCACTAAGCCATTGGTCTCATCCGAGCATCTGTTCTTTGTCAATCAGCTTGGTATGATATATGATCAGGACATAATCTAATGCTCTGTCTATGGTCAAAGAATTGCTTCTGTTCGTCGACCTGAGATCGACGAACTGATAAATGTTCTTGAAGACTTTTTGTCGACCATAGATCGACGAAATCTCTTAGTTGAGTGCATTCGTCGAACAGAGATCGACGAATTCTATCTCTAAAAGTTTTCTATGAACGACGAAAGCTTTCCCTCTCTTCGTTCTTAGATCGATGAATTTCTCCTGAATGAAATTTTTCGTCGACTTGAGATCCAAGAATCTTGTGTTTTGTCGGATTGAGATTGGCGATTCATATTCCAAAAAACCTTATTAAGGCTTTCTTATTCGACCTCAATCCCACGGTTTCAGAATTCCACTCTTGCACTTGATCTTGTGTTTTCTCTTGCAGGTTTGCTCTTTCTCTCCCTCATTCGATCTTAATGTCGTAAATGGCCGTTACTGGATCAACCGGGATTCCTATGAAGTTCGATCATGGTTTTGATATTGATTTTGACTCCTTCCAACAGTCAGATCAAATTTTCATAGATATTCTACAGCTATTTGAGGAACAAAATCTAAAGCAGTTCATGACTGAAAGAATCAGGATTCCTATGATGGAAATAAAGGAATGGGTTGGCTCTTCTTCTTCAACAGAGACTGAAATGACTGGGACTATCAGTGGAAATCAGGTGATTCTTTCTCCCTCCGTTCTCTCTGAACTTTTCAATTTGAAAACTGGAGAAGATGATCTAGAATTAGACGATAATGAATATGAGGATATGCTGACTGTTATGGGTCACTTCGGCGAAAACCCTAGCAAACTGCTTCAGAAAAATTTCTCCCCGGCATATAAATTTCTTGCGGATGTCATTGGGAAGGTGCTGTTTGCTAAGCATACAGCACATGACTATATCTCCAAGTAACAGTTCTTGGTTATGGCTGTATTGGTCAGCAAGAAGAATGTGAACTGGCCGCTGATATTCTTTGATTTAATTAGGAAGAAGAATAGCAAAAGGAGGTTTGCTATGGAAGAATCTTGGGCTTGTTTCTGAAAGCCAAGGCCAATAAACTACTGCTATCTCAGACAACATGCATTAATGCATCTAAGAAGCTCTCATTTGCCTTCTTTGGCAGATGGGAGAGGACTATCATAAAGCCATCTAAGGGCAAGTCCTCTTCCTCTATATCTTCTGAAAGTGCAAGGGCTGCATCAGCCACTCCTCATCCATTTGAAGAGATTCCATCCACCCCTCCACCTCCTCCTGATCCTCAAGCTCCATCTCAGCCTCAAGTTCAACAAACCCCAGCCTCCACTTCTATTCTAATACATACCCCTACATCACCAGCATCTCCAATTCCTTCTACCCCTACACATATTTCCAATCCTCCCTCTCCTAGGCCTAATACATCCATCCCTACTCATCTTGCTGATATCCCCCTCTCCACTCTCTCCTCAATCCCATCTTTCAATTTACTTTCATCTCCTCTGAACACTCCTTCTCCTTAACAATCACCTCAACAAGACCCCCTTCCAGACACTTCTAATCAACCATCTCCTCCAGCCACTATCATCCTTACCTCTGTCTCTTCTCAACCACCTCCTGCCAAAACATCTGCCTCTATATCTTTGCATCCCTCCATCATCCAGCCACTTCTTGAGCTCCTCAAGCCTATCCTCCAAACCATCATTGCAGAGGCTATTTCCCCTCTAGCTATCTCCATATCATCTCTCTACTCAAATCTCTGCCCTCACCTCTACCCTCTCTTCATCTGGGGGCCTGGCTTCAGTCACTCCTGAAACCAGGTAGGGGGAGATACTTAATGATGAACCAGCAATAGTAGAACCAACAGTAGCAGGAACAAATGTTCACATGGAAATAGATTTTAAAAATTTTCTTGATACTGATATAGAATCAGATGATATAGAGATAACTGATTTAGTAGCAGATGTAGATAATCAATGTACAAATATTGTAGTATCCAATGCTCAAGAGACTAGCTTGCCAGAAGTTTTGCTTGGAAGAGTCTACTTTATTAGATCAAAAATAAATCTACATAATATGCTGAAAATTTTTGGATCTTATATTCACTTCTGCCTCTCCTTTTCCACTAAATCATCAAGAGAAATTGTGTGCTACACCTCTCCTACAAGTTCAGAAGTATTAGATACCATAAAGAAAAGTCTGATAGCTCCTCCAGTAGTATTATATGAACAAAGATCTAGCCTTCCTCGGCCAACTTATATCATGGATGATAGCCCCATTCCTAATCTGGATGATCTTATATATATGAGGATTTGGCTATGGAAGCTGAAGCAGCTGAAGATGAATTTGTTCCCACTCCAGCAAGTAAAGAGATTTCCCAAGATGTATTAAGTCAGATTTATGCTATGTATGACAATCCTTTGTCTTCTGATGATGTGAGTGATGATTCTGATGATGCTCCAAAGAGGAAGCAAATCTCCAAGAAAAGGAAGGCACCTCCTCGTCCTGTTCCAAAACCCAAGTCTACAAATGATATTCCATACTACATTCTGCAAAACATAACTCCTTATAAGGGTATGCCAGCGTGGATGTGGCTATCCAAGAATGAACAAAAGCGTAGAAAGAAAAGCAGAAATTCTCCCCTCCATCTCAGAAATTCAAAAGGGACCCTCCTCCTCCTCCTCCTTCTCCGCCATCTGCAGGAGCCTCTGAAACCTTATCTCATAGTTCAGAAGCATTCTCCAAACCTACTCTTACTAAAACATATCAAAGGCAAGGAAGACCAACTCAATCTTCTAGAGGTAGTCAGCATCAACATAGACATCAGATGTCCTCTAGAAGTTCTTACAGTGCTTAGCATTTTGCTCCCCAACCAACATTTTCCCCTCCTCCATCTCCTGGCAAAGCTAATAACCTTGAAGAACCTCCAATTCCAGCTTATGATCCTGAAGCTAGTCCAACTACAAGAATGGCTAGATTCAAGGAACTTGTGGCTCTTTCTCAAATCAGGCAAGCCAGAGAAAAGGGTCAAGATCCTTCTCAGTTTTCTACCATGTCAAGCTATAGAAAGAAAGAGTTTGAAAGATATCAAGTAGGGAAACTATTCAATACTGATGAATACATGAGTCTATATCCTAAAGCTGTGGTTCCAAGAACCACCTCTCAAAAGACTCTCGGGGATGCTGATATGACCATGACTTTAAAGCAAGCTCAAGATCCAAACAGGATAATCAAATTTGCTAAGTCTTCTGATTCTCACAAGAACATTTAAATTGTTTATTTCTAAGTTTTTTGTGAACAATCTGGGTACATAGCTTTATAAAGGTACTGATAGCTTATTTATTCTATCAGTTATCTCAGTTTTCATGCTATTTTTACTTCATTTTGTCTTGTGATCTTTATCTATTTTTTTGGTAACCTCACCCAAATAAGGGGAGATTGTTGGAACCCCTAGGTGATTTGGGCTAGGTTCTCCTCTGAGGTTGTGACCCATGTTGTATAGAAGGGTCAAATTTTATGTATTTCTAGAGTTTAGGCCATGTCCTTAGAGTCAACAGTACAAAGGATCAGCCTCCATCACTGCCAGAGACTCAAGACTTAAAGAAATCAAGATTCAGTAATAGAGATCTACGTTCGTCGATCTCAGGTCGACGATAGTTGTACTCAGCTCAACTAACTCAGAGATAAAAATCTCTGAATTGAGTTCGACGATCTCTGTCCTCAGGTCGACTAATACTTGATCTCTCAATGCCAAAGATCACTCAGCACCATAATCACTCAGCGCCATAATGGACTCAGCGACATAATTCACTCAAAGTCAAAGCTTATCTCAGGTCAACGAACTCAGAGCACAGAATCATTCAGTTTATACAGTGCAGTTGTTCGCAGAGCTCCGGTCGACGAAAGATGATATCAGTTCGATGAAATTACAGGTCGACGAAAACTGTAAGACATTTTGTTATTTATTCTTTCTCTTTCTATCTCATCACTCTATATCTATTATAGGCTATTAATTCCCTTGTAAATCAATGCACTTATATTCTCTGAATAGAGCTATTACTGGCAGCATTGATTACTAATATCCTCCATGGAATTAATTGCTTATATCTCGGGACAGATATAGAATAGAATAATTGACAGCATTCTTGCCATTTTACGTCCCCAAGATTTCGGCTGAACATTTATTGCAGAGTTTTGGAAATTCTACTTAGTTGCAGTTGTCTGATATTCATCTCCCTGTTAAGAAAACAACACGAGACATATACAAAAACAAGAGACAGCAATCCATCTTCAAGAAGTGTTACAAAAAATAAAACATACGAAAGTGCAGTGAAAACATCTCTAAAAGGATTGGACTGCTCTCAAGAGAAGAAGAAAGAACAACCATCATCATCAAGAGTCTTTCTTCCTCTCCTTCTTTGTTTTCAGTGATCTCAAGTGACAGCAAGATTTAAACCAGTCAAGGCCTACTCACCCTTCTACAAAGCTTCCTCTCCTGAACCATTCAAGATCTCAGGGGGAGCTTTGTCATCAATAACAACAAATCCACATAGTCTTCTCACTGTGTTTTGAGAAAAGAAGAATTTCATCAAACTCTCTTCCCCACCTCTGTACAAGGTTTTAATTCCCTTCAAAATTATTTTGGTTCATAAGTCTCCTTCCAAAAGACTTGAGAGTTGGTTTTTGAGCACCTGATCAAAAGCTCATTGGTGGCAGTCACCTGATCAAAACCTGTAGTGGATTCCTACCAAGGGTGGTAGAAGAGTGGATGTACCCAAGTTTGGGGAACTAATATAAAATTCTTGTGTTTTCTGTGTTTGTTGTGACTTTTCTTTGTGCTTGCACTGTGATACATTTGTGCTGTGTAGATTAGATATATATCTCTAGTTTACTTGCTGCACCTGTACACTTGTACACTTATAGTATAGTAACTTATTTTATTAAAGATTCTTTAATTCAGCAAAAATTGGAAAAGCTTAAAATAACTCTATTCACCCCCCCCCCTCTAGAGTTTTCAGAGCTTACCCTAACTTTCACGAACTCTTAACGCAAACCATAACAACAATTATTCTTCGACCTACGATCGACAAAACCAGTATGGTTCATTGACCAGAGATCGACGATATTGGTGCCCTGAGAATGAATACCTTCATTCTTCAAGCAGAGATCGATGATCTTATCCCAATTCGTCGAGCTCAGGTCGACGAACTTACCAGAGTTCGTCGATCCCAGATCAGTATAACAGATATTTAATTCCTTTTGAAATCTATAATCCACCAAGAAAATTTAATAATAAATTTAATCAATGGTTTATCCCACCTAGGAAATATCATCCTTTAGGTTATAAAAGCAAACATGAATACTCTTACATTTCTAGTTTTAATTATGTGAAGAAAGAAGGACCCAAGGTAACCTGGGTCAGAAATGACTAATTTGTTTCATTGCAGGAAAAAGACTGTTCTACCACAGAGCAATAGTGGTATTTGGACAGTGGTTGTTCTAAGCATATGATTGGAAACAAGGCTAGCCTAACACACTATAAGGCAAAGCTAGGACTAAAAGTAATATTTGGTGACTCAAACTTTGGCCAGACTGAAGGCTATGGTAAAGTTAAAGTTGGAGTTGTTACCTTCAGGAATGTAGCATATGTAAGTGGACTGAAGCACAACCTCATCTCCATAATTCAATTATGTGATGAAAGGTTTCAGGTATCATTTACTAAAACCTCCTGTATTATTACTTCTTTGGACAATAGTGTAGTATTTACTGGCACTAGAGTCGAAAACATTTACTTAGTTAAATTCCAGTCAGCCAAATCTGAAATTTGCCTATTTAATTCAATTAGTAATAATAATGACCTTTGGCATAGGAGATTAGGTCATGTTAACTTGAAAAACATTGCCAAATTATCTAGGGACAACCTTATTAGAGGATTGCCTTCTTACCCTTATAAGAAGGAAAGCCTTTACAGGGCTTGTCAATTAGGCAAGCAAACTAAAAGTAGTTTTAAATCATTAAATAAAAGTGACTCGCCTAGGATATTGTACTTACTACATATGGACCTTTTTGTCCCTATAGCAGTACAAAGTCTAGGAGGGATATCTTATACTTTAGTGATTGTAGATGAATTCTCTAGATTCACTTGGGTTTTCTTTCTGAGATCTAAGTCTGATAACTTTAAGATTCTTACAAACTTTCTCAAGAATATATAGATTGAGTACTCTACTCCAGTTTCATTGATCAAAAGTGATCATGGTACTGAGTTTGAGTCTCTTCTTATGCAAGAGTTTTGTAGGAAGGAAGGTATCAGACAATACTTCTCAGCTCCTAGAACACCTCAACAGAATGGGGTTGCTGAAAGGAAGAATAAAACACTAATTGAATCTGCAGGCACATTACTTGCAGATGCTTATTTGCCCCTATCCTTTTGGGCAGAGGTTGTAAGCACAGAAAATTATGTGCTGAATAGAAGTCTTATACACAAACTTAAGAATAAGACTCCTTATGAGCTACTGAAAGGGAAGAAACCTAAAGTAGATTACTTTAAAATATTTGGATGTTTATATTATATACACAACGACAATAGGAAACACATTAGAAATTTTGAAGCCAAGTCTGATATAGGAATTTTTCTTGGATATTCCCAAGTAAGCAAGGCTTATAGGGTATATAATAAATCTACCTTAAAATTTTAAGAGTCTATATATGTTTCATTTGATGAGACTAACATGTTTTACAAGTAGAAGACTGCTTCTACTAGTGAAACTCTGCAGGTACCTAACATGTGTGAGAGGCTAAATGAGTTGACCCTCACTAATGAGGCTATTACACATCCTCCTCAACATGTTGCTGAAGAAAGTGATGATGAAGAAACTGATGTCAATGCAGAACCAACAACAGCTAATCCTATTCCACCAGAGGAATTTATTCCCCAAGCTGTTGAAAAACCAACTCAACCCACTAACTTTGTCACACTTAGAGATCACCCACATCTCAAGTAATTAGAGACATGTCAGCTGGTGTGTAGACAAGACATCAACTCAACCAAGATTTGATGCATGCCTGCATCATGGCTCAAATTGAGCCTCAATCCATTAAAGATGCAGAGCAAGATCCACACTGGATCATTGCAATGCAAGAGAAGCTCAATTAATTTGAGAGATGCAGAGTTTGGGACTTAGTTCAAAGACACAAAGACTACCCAGTCATTTGAACTAAGTTGGTATATAGAAACAAGCTGGATGCCCAAGGTGTCATCATAAGGAATAAAGCAAGACTTGTTGCTCAAGGTTATAGGAAAGAGGAAGGGATTGACTATGACCAGACTTTTGCACCCGTTGCAAGGCTGGAAGCAATCAGGATCTTCCTTGCATATGCTGCCTACAAGAAATTCAAAGTTTTCAGATGGATGTCAAAAGTGCATTTCTGAATGGAGAATTAAAAGAAGAGGTTTATGTTGAACAGCCTCCAGATTTCATCTCTCCAACTCATCCCTCTTATGTCTTTAGATTTCATAAAGCTCTCTATGGTTTAAAGTAAGCTCCAAGAGGTTGGTATGAGACCCTAGCTAGCTTCCTTTTAGAACATAAATTTTCTAGAGGCAGTGTAGATCAGACATTATTCACTAGGCACCATAAGGATCAAATTTTATTAGTACAAATTTATGTAGATGATATCATATTTTGGTCTATAGATTCCAAACTATGCAAGGAGTTCTCTGACCTCATGCATTCAAAGTTTGAGATGAGTAGCATGGGTGAGCTCTCCTACTTCCTTGGTCTCCAAGTGAAGCAGCTACCTGATGGCATCTTTATATCCCAATCTAAATATGCTAAAGAGCTGATCAAAAAGTTTGGGATGTCAGATTCCTCAGCCAAGAAAACACCTATGGCTACAAATGCTGTAATTGACTCTGATGAACATAGGAAACCTGTTGATCAGAAATTATATAGGACCATTGTTGGATCCATACTATACCTTACAGCAAGCAGACCTGACATAATTTTCTCTACATATCATTATACTAGGTTCCAAGTGAACCCCAAAGAATCTCACCTTACTTTCTTAAAAAGGATTTTAAGATATATAAAGAGTTTTCCTAGTCTAGGACTTTGGTATCCTACTGAGTCAGAGTTTGAATTAACTGGATACACAGATGTTGACTTTGCTGGATGCAGAGTAGACAGAAAAATTACCGCTGGAACATGCCAATTCCTTGGTACTCGATTAGTCTCCTGGTTTTGAAAGAAACAGTCATATGTATCTACATCAACTGCTGAAGCAGAATATATAGCAGCTGGCAGTTGTTGTTCCCAGATGCTGTGGATCCAGAAACAACTTTTGGATAATGGGTTCAACTTAAATATTTCAACTCTATTATGTGATAACACAAGTGCAATTTCTATTACACAAAATCCAGTCCATCATATTAGAACTAAGCATATAGGCATTAGGTATCATTTCATTATAGAGTGTGTAGACAAAAATAAAATAAACCTTGTCTATATATACATTGATTTGTAAAGAGAAGATATCTTCACCAAACCTTTGGATGAGAGGAACCATCTGTTCTTTATAAATCAGCTTGGTATGATAAATGGAAAAGCCTTTATTTAATTTTTATTTATGGTCAATGAAATTTTCAAATTTCGTTGAACGGAGATCGACGAACTGAGGAAATGTTCTTGAGATTTTTCGTCGACCTGAGATCGATGAACTCTCGGAGTAAGTCATTTTTCGTCGACCTGAGATCGACGATCTGGCTTCAGAAAATTTTTTGTTGACCTGAGAACGATGAAAAGTTTTCCCTTCTTCTGACTGAGATCGACGAACTCTTTTTTCAATAAAATATTTTGTCGACCCCAGATCGAAGATTCCTTATGTTTCGCAGGACGGAGTTTGTCGTTTCATATTCTGAAAAACCTTATAACTAGGTTTTCTTCGACCTCTATCCCGCGCTTTCAATTCCCTTGCACTCGATCTTTCTATTTTCTTATTGCAGGAGACTGTGGTGATTCCGACAGGCGCTCTCGCAGGAATGATGTTTAACATGGGATTCGACATTGATTTTGAATTGTTTCAACAATCAGATAAGATATTTCTCGATATTCTGCAATTTTTTTAAGAATTACAATTGAAGAACTTGATGACAACCAGAATGAAGATAGCAGCGACTGAAATAAGAGAATGGGTTTACTCGTCATCGGCTCTAGATGCTGATACCATGGTTAGAACCATAGCGGGTTACGCCATCCCTCTAACCCCAGAAACTCTTACAGAAATTTTTGGTTTAGTAAATGGAGAAGAAGAACTTGAAATTGATTCTTCTAAATTTGATGAGATGTTGACTTTAATGGGATATTCTGGAGATAACCCCAATAAATCGCTGAAGAAACATTTGTCTGCCGGGTACAAATTTCTTGCAGACATAGTTCGCAAGGTATTGCTGGGCAAGCATACCGCCCATGATCATATTACTAGACAGCAGTTTCTAGTTATATGTGTTGTAGTCAATAAGAAAGCCATTAATTGGGCTAGGATTCTATTCAATCTGATAAAGAAGAAAAACACAAAGAAAGAAGTGTGTTTTGGAAGGATACTTAGCATCTTCCTTTAGGCAAAGGCTGTTGAATCACTGGTCGCCCCGACCGTATTCATCAACGCCTCGAAGAGGCTAACCTGCGCATTATTTTGCAGGTGGGAAAGGAACATCCCAAATCCATCCAGGGCTTCCTCCTCCAAGACTTTTGAGAGTACCAGGGCTGTTCCAGCCGCTTCCCACCCTGCAGAGGACAATTCTATTCCTCCTCCTCCTCCACTCGTTCAAACTCCATCCACATCCATCCAAAAAATCTTTACAGGTCCAGTTCATCAAACCACACCTACACTTATACCTCCTGCTTCCCCCATCCACCTTTCTTCAATAGTTTATCAACATACACCTCCATAATCCCCCATTTCTTCTCTAGTATAACAACAACAACAACATCTAGAGCAAGCTCTTTCACTAGTTTATATTACTCCTCCTTTGCCCCCCCTTCCTTCTCATCTTGCAGATATACCTCCACTTAAAAATTTAACATCACTACCATCATTCAACCTTCTTTCATCTCCAAGCCATTCTTTATCTCCTCCAGATGAACTCATAACAGACTATCATCCCTCATCCTCTTCTGTCAATCCATCTATCTCTACTCAGACCCCTCTAGAATTCATGGAATTAACTTCACCCTCCATTTCCTCCATACTGCAATCCATCACACCCCTACTTTAACAACTTATAGCAGAGGCTATTTCACCTCTTGCTTCTTCTATCTCCACTCTTATTGCTCAGCTTTCTTCCCTCCTTATCCCTCCTTCTTCTGTCAGGGGCCTGGCTCTAGTTACTACTGAAACCAGGCAAGCGGAGATGCTCTGTGAAGAAGTAGCTCTAGCAGTAACAACAGTAGAAGCTCCAGCAGCAATAGCATTAACAACAGCAGATGAAGACATTGTTGATACAGAGATTCTAGATGCAGAACTTGATGAATTTTTGATTCAGATTTTGAGTCAACTGAGTTACCTCTTTCTATGGATATTCTTTATGGAAATTGTTTCATTTCTCCAGATCTTGAACTGAATTCAATTCTTAATTCTTTTGATCTTTTGTATTGAGACAGTCTACCTTTTGTCTCTTTTCAGTTGTGTATAGATATAGTTTGTTATACAGCTCCTATCAGTTCAGAAATTCTACAGCAAATTCAAAATAGCTTTGAAGCTCTAGAGCCTGAACTTATTTTAATTCCAGAAGCTGAGCTTATCAAGTTGGCTGAGGATAAATTTTCTAAGCCCAAGTCTCTTTATCCTCCCACTTTTGTCTTCTCCTCCTCTCCATTGCCAGATATGGATGAGATTTTTGCTGCAGACATTGCTCAGGAAGCTGAAATGGCTTCGGATGCTGTGGTTCTTCCTCTTGCTATTCCACCTCAAGCTGAAAAGCAAATTCCACAGGAAGTTATAGCAGAGATTGATGTATTATATGACAACCCACTGATTTCTTCTAAAGATGATCTAGCAGATGATTCTGATAATAGTAAGAAGAAAGTTTTCAAGAATAGAAAAGCTGCACTAAAGGTTATTCCTAAGCCAAACCCAAATAATGACACTCCATATTACATACAGCAGAAGATAACTCCTTATCATGGAATGCCTAAATGGATGTGGTTGTCAAAGAATGAACAAAAAGAAAGGAAGAAGAGGAGAAGGTATAGGTCTCCTCCAAGACAATTAAGGAAAGACCCTCCTCCTCCTCCTCCCTCTTCAGGCTCCTCAGGTAACATCATTCAGAAACCTGCTCCTGTGACAAAAACATATCAGAGACATCCTAGGCAAAGCAGGCAGAAAACCTCTGCAAGTAATCCTCCTCTAGACTCTTCCAAGAAAGCTCCTACTCAAGAACAAAAGCAAGACTCTAGAAAAAAAAGGCCAGAGTCTCCTCCCATTCCTTTTTTTTGATTCAGAAGAGGAGACCTCTGCCAAGATGGCTAGATATCATGAGCTTGTAGGACTCTCTTTGATCAACAAAGCAAAGGCTGAAGGCAAGGACATCTCTCAATATTCTACAATGTCAGCCTATCGAAAAGAAGAGCTGAAAAGGTATGCAAAGGCAAATAAGTTCTTTGATGTTGATAATTACATTAAACTTCACCCAGAGGCTATTGTTCCAAGAACATCATCTCAAACTATTATTAGAGCATCTGACATGTATATGTCAAAGTAAGAAGCTGTGAATCCAAACATGAGAATCATATTCAAATAGCCTGCTGAAGGATCAGATAAGGATAAAGCTAAACAGAGAAAATGAGTTTATCTACTGTATTGTTCTCATTTATATTTGAACTCTATTTTTGTTTATATCATGAAGTATGTGCTGTAAAAATCTGCAGAATATTTATTTCTGTTAGATATATTTTCTTTTGTTTTATGATTGCTTATTTTGTTTTGTATAAGTGACCTCACCCAAATAGGGGGAGATTGTTGGATCCCTTGTTTTATTTGGGCTAGGTTCATTAATTTAGGCTGAGTCTAACCCAACCTTGTATAGTCAGGGTCATGCCTAATAGTCCTAGAGTTTAGGATAAGTCCTCTTTGTTCTATCTTCCATGGACCTGCCAACGAAGGACCTCAGAAGACTCAGACTTAAAAGATATCAGAAGACAGTTTGATCAGTTCGAAATTCTTTGAACTCAGCTCAACAATCATCGATCTCAGATCGACGAAACTCAGAGTTAATTCTCTGTGCTGAGCTCGACAATATTCGAGCTCAGGTCGACGATTTGTTCTCTTCAGACAGATTCTCAGCTCGATGAACTCAGAGTGCAGATTTGGCAAGTACTTCTCAGTTAGCAATTTGCAGAGTTCAGGTCGACGAACAGGCATTCTTAGGTCAACGATCTTAGATCTCAGGTCGACGAATTTTGTTCAGAGTTTGACGTTTTCTGTTCGGTTTCAGAATGAGTTTTTCCTCCTTCTGCTCCTTTATTTTCTCATTTATTAGCAGTATTATTCTGAGTATTTAATGCATATATTCATCTGGATATAGCCGTTCTTGCCTGCATTAAATATGGTATTCATCAGAATATTTACTTTCTTATTCTATCAAGGATAATTGGGGAAACTCATAAATGTTTTATTCTAGCTGTTTTGAATTCTCTAGATCAGCCAGCATTTTTAAGGAAGTTATTCAAAATTCAAAGGAGAATTAATTGACAAAATATTAAAAATAGATTCTCTCTTTTCAAGGATACAGAGACAAGAAAAGAAAAATATTCAGCACAGAGAACATTCAACCACTGGAAGTCTCTTTCTCTCTCAGTGCTTTTTCATTCTTTGCAAATACTCAAGACTGAAGAAGAACAATCATAAAAAATCAAGAGTCTTCTTCATCTTCAGTTCTAGGAATCTACAGAAATCTTTGATTCAACATCAGTCAACTGGATTTCCTGGACATTGGCAGATCAAAGCTTAAGACCTACTCACCCTGAAGCAAAGCTCATTCTTCCTGAACCTTCATCTTCTCAAGGGGAGCTTTGACACCATCAGAATCCATATAGTCTTCTCAAGTTGTTTTTGAGAAAAGAGAAGACTTCCATCAACCTCTTTCCACCCCACTGTACAGGGTTTTAACTCCCTTCAAAAGTTAGCTTAGTTGCAAGTCTCCTGATCAAAATACTTGAGATTGGTTTTTGAGCACCTGATCAAAAGCTCATAGGTGGCAGTCACCTGATCAAAACCTGTTAGTGGATTCCTACCAGGGTGGTAGAAAAGTGGATGTACCCAAGTTTAGGGGAACCACTATAACTTTCTTGTGTTATCTGGTTGCACATTTTCTGTTTGTTTTGTTCTTGTTGTGTTTGTGATTGCTGGAATTATTAGCCTATTTTCTTTTAATTAACTACTATATGGTATCATTATTTTCACTCTGATATAAATTAAGAATAAACCAAAATTTTTAATACTCTATTCACCCCCCCCCCCCTCTAGAGTAATCAGATCTAACCCCTCCTTTCATTATTGATGTACTACGCTTTGGACACTTGCTTATTGTGATGATATGACTTTTGTACTTCTTTATGTTGGGTATGCACAGTTGATATTTTGAAGATTCAGAAGAATAGGAATCGTGTAGTACCGGTCGACCCATGTGTTGACGCTACTGTAAGGTGGCTATTCTAGGCTTAAGACTCCCCACGGCCATGTTTTGTGTTCTGGGAGGGGGGGTCTTACATTATTTCTACTTTATGTTTATTCTTTTGATGCTACACTTAGACATGTCATTACTCTATCTAATGCTTTCTTGTATAAGAATTGTACTTCCACTGCAGTATATGTCTATAGCACATTACTAGTACACGATTTCTATTCCTAATACTTACAATGTTACATTGTATTGACTCTATGAATCTCTAAGCATTGTAGTCCAAATCATGTGTATTTATTTTCACTTATGTTTTCCAAATTTCTTTTACATTGGAAATCTCATCAAATTAATTAATTTTTTTGTTCTGTATTGGGTAGGTATATATTCATGGTGTTTCACTCAAATTTTTGCCATTAATGCTTATTATTTTTTTTTGCATGTGTGCACATTGTCTCATATCTTTAATATCTCATACACATAGGGAGAGAGGTGGGTATTCACAAGATATGTTCATCAGTCTCCGACCCTTTCAATAATATCAAGATGGGGAGAATTAAGTGTTCATGAGTATATCTTATGTTAGATAAGTGTTGTGTGTTGTTGAGTCACCTAGGGGAAGATTTTGTATAGGGGGAGCACATACATAGGGGGAGCACACATATAGGGGGAGCACATCTATAGGGGGAGCCGTTTTGATAATTTCTATATTGATTATTTCAACCTGCTAAATTTAACGCTTACAGATAAAATTACACTATATCATGTAGTTAATTTTTATATCTCATTAACGGAATTTGATATTATTAAAAGGGCGAGTTTGTTGGAGCCTATGGTTCGCATCTATTTAGTTTGAAAATATTAAATCCCGTTTTGTATTTGATCATACGAGTGTTGGGTATAGTGTGACGGTTTACATGTACAAAAGAACGTGAAAATTAAGTTCTGGAACCTATCGCCAAGCGCTAGAGCTACCGCCCGCGCTTGCTTCAGAATTAATTCAGGACAAGTGCTCTATGGACTACCGCATGGCGCTAGTCTTCTTGCGGTGTTCTAGCTCTCTCAATGAGTATCAAGTCATCATGCTATCGCCAGTAGATAGCTATGTACCGCATCGTGATAGCTAGAAAAGTGAAAAAAATATTGTTTTCGAAATTTTTTTCCAAATCTATTCGACAGCTATCACATCCGCGTGCATCGACCTACCACCGGGTGCTAGCTCTATCGCCGGCAGTATATTATTTTCTCAAGATGTAAAAAAGCTCGCGTTTATTTTCTTGGAGACATAAAGAGAGACATTTTGATTCTAGGGTTCGTGTGCCGGCTTAGAGAAATTTTTTACCATCTCCATCAAAGGAATAAAATGTCGCTTCCCTCCCATTCGCGCACGAAGATCTCAAGTGATCAAAGAACTATAATGACCAAGAGGATTTGATCGGATGCAATAGAACAAAGATCTTTAGCACATCTTACGCACCACTCAAAGGAGGAATCGTCTTGAGGGAGAATCACTTTAAATCTTTTTTACTCTCTTATTGTATTTTTCTCTTTTCTAATAATTTGTGGGTTAGGAAAATCGACCGATGAAGGTCGTCAGAATCTGGGAAGGGTTCCACGAGAAATAATCTTGGGGAAGGAATGTCTATATCGGTGGATCTAATGGGGCTCTAAGACACGTCTAAGAAGGAAGGTGAAAAACTGGCTCAAAGACCTTTCCAGTAAGGGAAAGGGTGAGAGCCAACCGGTTCCGGTAGTGGGTCGGTATAAAAAATGAAAAGGAATTTGTATTTCACCTCCTATGATCACTAGCATCATGGAGATCTAGTTGTTCTTATGTGTAGACCAATTTCATTACTTTTGAATAAAATTATTGTTCGTTCTTTATTCCTTTTTTTATTTTGTGGTTATATGCCATAAAATCTCTAAAGGTTGTGTGAGCCTCTGAAATGAAAAGTTTTACTGAGAAAACAAGTTTTGTGATCTACTGATGAGTACAATTATGATAGGCTTTTTACTATCATACTTGTAATCATGTCCACTATTTTCTACCCCTTTATGAAGTAATTGCGCGAGATTAGTTAAGAATTTATATTATCATGAATAGTAGAGCACAGTCTGGAGTTTCTATTATTTCATGTATTGAGCTATTCACGTATTACTTCATTTTCTTAATGAAGGTATTGCAAACCAGTGGAACTAAAAGTCTTGGAGAAAACATAGGAGTTCACGAATCCAACATGGCTGATGACAGGAAAAGAATTGGGCGCATACGGGTAGGAACACGCCCATGTGCCTACCTGTGGCCTATACAGGATGGGTCCGAATAATTGGAAGACAAGTAAGAGCACCACACAGGTGGGAACACGCTCGTGTGCCCACCCGTGTCCTTTTCGGGACAAATTGAAGATCTGCTTCCATGTATGAAGAACATGAAGAACAACACGGCCATATCATCCAACACGGCCGTGTCACTACCCGTGTCAAATGACACGTCCCACGACCAGATATGCCTATTCATGTGGAACCACCCTAGAACCGTAAACATGGCCGTGTTGGAACCCGTTTTCGACCCTGTTTGCGAGGAGACTATAAGAACTTGTGTGAAAATTTTATTCTGGACTTTTGGATCATTTCATTTTGGAGAACTTCTAGAGGATGAAAGTGGAGCACCCAAGAGAAAGAGGAATTCAAGGAGATTTTCGAATGAATTTTAATCTTTCATGTATCCCTTTTAATCTTTCCTTTATCTTGGTGATCTAACTTTATCGATCTTTTATTTTGCTTGAACTTTTTATTTGAACAACTTGGTAATCATGTATCTCCTTGTTTTCATCAAATTCATGGTATTTTATTCGTATATAGGCTTGCAAACATTGAGAATTTTCCTAGTTATGAATTTTGGTTTTGTTTTACATGAATTCCAAACTTCTAGATTGAGAAATTGGATGTTTGTGATGATGGTTAAATGTTCATATTTAGGTGTTATTGCTCTTTGTATTTCAAATTTCATGATCGAGAGATATGTTGTTTGGATAATTATAATATGGATAAATGGATTAATTGTATTTTAGAGATAAGATTTCATGAATTTATGTAGGAGATAGGGTAATGTATTTAATACAAATTTGAGTGTTGTAAATTGTTTGAGAGAAAATTTACTAACCTTAGGTTTAGATTTTGAATTGCTCGAGAGAGAATTTGATAAATGTTTAACCCTTTACAATATAATGAATTTGATAGTCTTGTTATTTCATGATTACATAAAATTGATTTAATAAGTGATTATGTTCATGTGAATGCTCTTAGACTTTCAGTCTTTTATCATCTTTAATCCTCCAAGGTTACTTTATCCAAGTAGTCATAGTTAGGTTTATTTAGATTAAAAATCAATTTTAATTATAGGTATGATAATAGAGTGAGGGTAAGTACGAGTATTTGAAAAAGCCCTGTGGATACGACATGAGTTGTAGATTTCTCCTATACTATGATTGATAGGTGCACTTGCCTGAAAGATAATTCAATCTAGAGTATGCCCATCTACATAGTGTATTCTAAAGTGTAGAATGAATCCGCATCAAGTTAAACATACTTAGTAAAAATATCATCAAGTTTTTGGCGTCGTTGTCGGGTAGTCGTTTTTCAATATTTTGAAAGCTTAAACTCTATTAATCTACAATTTTTGCTTACTAACAAATAATTGTAAATTAGTTTATAGTATAATTATATTACTTAATCTCTGTTTTATATTCTGTTAGTCAATGACCAGGGGAAGAAATTCTGGGCTAGTACCATTTCATCCTGACCTGGAACGAATTATTCATAACACTAACCAAAGAGACGTGGGCACTAATACCACAGATATTTCAAATGGACTTTCAAAAGAAGTTACAGTAAACCAAGGAGAACATCATCCAGAGAATTTAGATACCATGGAGAACCAGAATGAGCAAACCATGTCTGACTTTGCATAGCCCAATCTCCAAGGTACTGGATAGAGCATCATTAGACCACCAATTCCAACCAATAATTTCGAATTGAAGCTGAGTGTTATACAAATTGTTCAACAGTATGTCCAATATTATGTCCTGCAAGATGAGGATCCCAATACACACTTAGCCGGATTCTTAGAGATATGTGATACATTCAAGATCAATGGTGTTTCTAATGATGTCATTTGATTGAGATTGTTTCCGTTCTCATTAAGGCATAAGGCGAAGCAGTGGCTCAACTCACTACCTCGAGGATCGATTACTACTTGGGACATGATGGTTGAGAAGTTTTTGATGAAGTATTTTCCACCGGCGATGACTACAAAGTTAAGGACTGACATCTCTATATATGTTCAATTGGAATCTGAATCATTTTACGACACATGGGAATGATTCAAGGAGCTATTAAGGAGATGTCCCCATCATACCTTACCTTCTTGGCTTCAGATTAAGACTTTCTACAATGGTCTCAATCCATCCACCAAACAGATGATTGATGCGGCTAGTGGGGGCACCTTGAACAATAAGACACCTGAAGCGGCTCAAAATTTGATAGAGGACATGGCAGTGAATAACTACAATGGACTATCGTGAGACAGAAGCCAAGTAAGCATGTCGGAATGTATGAAGTGGATGTCATTACTACCTTAGCCATTCAAGTGGAGAAGCTTCACCAAAAGATGGGCAACCTTTCCTTAGCATCCCCCTCCATGGTACCTTAATAAAGGGACCCTTCCCTTACTGGAGTGCCTAATGGTGAACCTCAAGGGCAAGAGCATGTTGATTATATGGGTAACAATACTAGACCACCTTTCAATCCAGCAAACAACCCATATAGTTTTACATACAAACAAGGATGGAGGAACCACCCAAATTTCTCTTGGGGAGGGCAAGGCATTCAAGGCAAGCAACCTATGTTTGGACAATAACAACAACCGAAACCAAGGAAGGCAATATTGGAAGATGTACTTACCAAGTTCATGCAAAATACTGATGTAGCCTTCCAGAATCGAGAGGGCTCAATTCAAAATTTGGAGAATCAGATTGGATAACTTGTAAGGATGGTGTCTGAAAGGCAACAAGGAACACTTTCGGGTAACACTGAGATAAACCAAAAGGAGCATGCAAAAGCCATCCAATTGAGGAGCAGAAAGGAGTTACAAGACCCAAGGCTTACAACTAGAGCACCCCAAGAAGAGTCTAGCGGCAAAGCACCAAACGAGATGAACGTGAAGCCAATGCAGTATCAACCAGCAATACCATATCCTACAAAGCTGAACAAGGAGCGCATGGATGCGCAATAATTTTTATCTATGTTTAAAAAAATGCACGTTAATTTTCCTTTTTCAGAAATTATTCTAATGCCTAAGTATGCAAAATTTTTGAAGAATTTAAATTCTAATAAAAAGAAAATAGAAGAATTAACTTTAGTCATACTTCTGAAGAATGTTCCGCTATTTTACAAAACAAATTTCCATAAATACTTAAGGATCCCGGTTCATTTCAATTCCATATTTAATCGGTGATTTACAAGTTAATAAAGCTTTAGCGGATTTAGGAGCTAGTATAAATTTAATGCCTTATAAACTATATCTGAAACTAGGTCTAAGAGAACTTAGCCTGACTAGAATGAGTATTCAACTAGCAGATCAGTCGGTTAAGTATCCTTGAGGCATAGTTGAGGATGTATTGGTTAAGGTAGATAAGTTTATATTTCCTGCTGATTTTGTTATTCTAGATATGGATGAAAATATTGAAGTGCCACTCATATTAGGTCGTCCATTCCTAGCCAAATCTAGAGCTCTTATTGATGTTTTTGATGGTAAATTAGTTTTGCGAGTAGGGGAAGATGAAGTCACTTTTCAAATAGGCAATACTATGAAACAATCCTTAGAAAATGATGATTACTCCTATTTTTCTCATGGTGTTGATAATTTTTTGACTTCTATGAATTCTAATTTTTATTACCGAGATCCTTTAGAAATTTGCATAACTAACTGTTATCTAGAAGATGAAAAGAATGAAGAAGTTTTTGAGCATTTTTTTTCTAGATAATTTTGTTTCGATGAATAAAACGACTGAACAGAGTTTGATTACCTAAGGAGATCTTGAACTTCATAAGAATAATACTAAGGATCCACCAGTGGTAGAACTTAAAAAATTACTGGATCATCTTGAGTATGCGTTCTTAGGAACTAATTCTTCGTACCCAGTTATTATTTCTTCTAATCTTTCTAATACTGAAAAGGCTAAATTATTAACTATGTTGAAGAAATATAAAGGTGCAATAGCATGGCAAATATCTGATATAAAAGGTATTAATTCTAGTTTTTGCACTCATAAAATCCTTTTAGAAGAAAACTATAAATCTTCTATTCAACCGCAACGTAGGCTTAATCCCAATATAAAAGAGGTAGTTAAGGCTGAGATTGTTAAGTTGTTAGATGTTGGTATGATATACCCTATTTTAGATAGTTCATGAGTTAGTCCTGTGCAGGTCGTTCCAAAGAAGGGTGATCTTACAGTAGTAGCAAATGATAGGAATGAATTAATTCTAACGTGAACCATAATGGGTTGGCATGTCTGTATTAACAATAGGAAGTTAAACGATGCCACTAGGAATGACCATTTCCCTCTACCTTTTATTGACCAAATATTAGAACGATTATCAGGACATTCTTATTATTGTTTTCTAGATGGACTTTCTGGGTATTTCCAAATTCCTATAGCCCCAAAAGACCAAGAGAAAACAACTTTCACTTGCCCATTCGGTACATTTGCCTATAGGCGTATGCCATTCAGTTTATGTAATGCCCCTGCCACTTTCCAAAGGTGCATGTTAGCCATCTTCAATGAGTATGTTGAAGATATCATGGAAGTGTTTATGGATGATTTCTCAGTGTTTAGAGATTTGTTTGATTTGTGTTTGAATAATTTAGAGAAAGTTCTTAGGAGGTGTGAGGAAAAAAACCTAGTGCTTAGTTGGGAGAAGTGCCATTTTATGGTACAAGAAGGGTTAGTATTAGGCCATAAAATATCAAGCCAAGGAATTCAATTCAATAGAACCAAAATAAAAACCATAGAAAAGTTACCACCACCAACCTCCATTAAGGCAGTGAGAAATTTCTTAGGACACACCGAATTTTACCGCCGGTTCATTAAAGATTTCTCTAAAATTGCTAAACCACATACTAGACTTCTAGAAAAAGACACACCTTGTATCTTTGATCAAGAGTGTCTACATGCCTTTAAGTTATTAAAAGACGGATTAATTAATTCTCCTATTATGATCGCACCTGATTTTACTCAGCCGTTCGAGATCATGTGTGACACTAGCAGTTTTGTGGTAGGAGCTGTTTTAGGAAAACGCTGAAACAAACACTTTCATCCAATATTTTATGCTAGCAAAACACTTAATAATGCGCAGGAGAATTATACCACTACTGAAAAAGAACTCCTAGCAGTTGTTTTTGCCTTTGATAAATTTAGATCCTATTTAACATTGTCTAAGCTGATAGTATACACAGATCACTCTGCCCTTAGATATTTGCTAGCCAAAGAGGAAGCAAATTCTCGTTTAATCTGTTGGGTTCTTTTATTGGAAGAATTTGATTTAGAATTTAGGGATAAACGAGGAGCAGAAAACTTAGCGGCAGACCATCTATCACGTTTAAAAAATCTACTACGAGTAATGTTAGATGAATCTGAGATTTCTGATACATTCCCTAAGAAGTCGTTATTTTCCTTATCTACTAATAAAAATCATGCTTATCCATGGTTTGCCGATTATGCAAACTATCTCGTGGCTAAGGTCCTTCCAAAGGATTTTTCATATCGGCAGAAAAAAAAATTCTCTAACTTGAAATATTACTTTTGGGAGGACCCGTTTCTTTTTCGGATATGTGTAGATTCCGTTATTCGAAGGTGTGTATCAGCGGAGGAGGGTTGGAGAATCCTGTAGCAGTGCCATTCAGGCCCTACTGGTGGTCATTATGGAGCAAATGATTCTGCCAAAAAGGTTCTTGAATCGGGTTTTTATTGGCCCCTTCAATTCAGGGATGCCTAAAGGTATGTGCTTTCATGTGATTCTTGTCAGAAATCAGGTAATATTTCAAAATTACATGAAATGCCACAAAATTTTATTCTTGAATGTGATGTATTTGATGTGTGGGGAATTGATTTTATTTGACCATTTCTAGTTTCGTATGGGAATAAATATATTTTGGTAGCCATAGATTATGTATCAAAGTTGGTTGAAGTGTAAGCTTTGCCCACTAATGATAGTAGAGTAGTAATTCAGTTTTTTAAATCTCTATTAGCACGATTTGGCACACCACTGATGAGTCCTCTTTATATAGTGTTTTTCAGACTCATCTGGGCTAGTTTTAAGGCTCTTACACTTCACTTTTAGTGTGTTATCGTTGATATTTCATTTATGTTGCTTTTAACGCTAATGTTCACAATTTTGGCGCAGGGTTGTGCGATTGCGCATCTGTTTGTCAAGGGTAAGCACTTGGTGCTCCTCGAGGTTCTTTTTGTTTTGATTTTTTTGCATTCTGCTGCTGGGGGCTGGTGCCCCAGTTGAATTCATTGTTGTGCAGGTAGTCGGGATGTTCCAGATCCATTTTCCAGTTTCTGTGTAAAAGGCACGGTCGTGCGCGTTTCTTCGCGTACGGTTTCAGTGCAATCGTGCGTTTCACACAGCTTTTCTGGGGACTTCTGTTTCTACCCGTGCATTTAGTTACCGCGCGGTTTAGGCAAAACTGTGCGAGAAGGAATCGCACGGTCTGCACATTTTTCTCTATTTTCCTGCATTCTGGAGTAAATCATGTGTTTGCTTCACACACGGGCAAACACGCCCGTGTGTGAGTAAAACGCATGGTTCCCCCATTTCCCTTGATTTCCTGCGTTCTGTGTTTACCCATGCGATTTCCTTCACGCAAGGGCGGAATCGCCCGTGCACGAGTAAATTGCACGGGTCAATGCTTCTTCTCTGGCGATCAAGATCTGTAAGTTAATAACGCACAGTGAGCGAACGGTCGTGCGCAGGACCTGCGCGTGACCATTTTTTTGATCTTCTTCTATTTAAAGCACATATTTTAGCCATTGCGGGGAGCTTTGTTCCAGCCACTTCCCTACGCATTTCTAGGATGAGACTCCACCGTTCCATCAAGGAGAGGAGATCTGGGCATGCATTCAATGCCAAATCCAAGCTGTAGCTTCCTCTCGACTTCCTCCTTTATCCTTGAGCTTCAAGAAGAGTTTTTATCTAGCTTTCTCCATCAAGCTAGGAGAAGTTGTGCCTTCCTCCACCGGCTCGTGACACAAAAAAGATGGGTCCATTGGGAGTGAGTGACAGACTCCTCTACCCCAGACGCAGGTTAGGACCGAGCTTGGACGCGGATTGACAACCCGGCGATTCCAACCGTAAAACCTTGGCGAGACTTTGGATCCGGTCGATTCCACACACTTCTCTTCTCTTGTTGTTGATAGTTTAGTTTAACCCTTTATATTTGATGAAGTATGTTTAGTTTGTAAAACGTTATTGTTTAATCATGTCTATGTGATTATATGTATTTCGTTATATTCGCTTGAGGTGCACCAAATTCAATCCACCATAATCCACCCCTGTCGCACTAGCAATTGCTAGTGGCATGCGTTGCAAAGAGGTGCTTGCGACCCTCACTGTTCTCTCGATTCTTACGCTTGCCTCCTCGCCCATCCACCTAGCGATTCGGTGCATAGCGGCCCGACTAGTCTTCCATCCCGCCTGGCGAAGCATCGCATAGCGGCGTTGCATAGGAGAAGTTGTTAGAGTTTTATTTTCTTTTTCCTCAAATATCAAAACCCCCCATTCATAACTCTGACCTAAGGAATTCCATCTCAAGTCCTCCTCAAAATTAACTTCATCTTACTGTGTTCCCTCGAGATTGATACTTGGGAAAATTCGCCCATTTTATATTACTTGTGCGACCGGTACACTTGTCGTTTCCATCGCATCAAGTTTTTGGTGTCATTGTCGGGGAACACAGTCGTGTGAGTTTTTGGAGAGGGAGACGTGTGATTGCTTTCCTTTTCCATTATAAATTGCTTTTGTTTTGTTATTTCTGTTTATCTTGCCTTTTTTTTCTTGTTTGTTTAGGCAGTTAGAGTAATATATTGTTGGATTTAGTAATTTGCACAATTTATTTTGAATCTACTATTTTGACACTATGTGGGGATATTCGTATGCCCAATATCGTTGGTGTGGAAATTACTCCCATGCTAGTCATGAATGACCTACGAGAGATATTGATCATAAGCCTCAGTGCACAATGCATGAGATGATGTTTTCTTATAGCCCTTCAAACATTGTGCCCCGAGCTTATAGTCATTCATCCTCGCCGCATACACCATTCTCTTATGCTTCTTCAGTCTCACAAATATCGCAGAGTACTGGGAGAAAGTGTTTGTATTGTCGTAGAACAGATCATGTCCTGAAGGATTGTGTCGAGTACCTCCGTTTTATGTAAGAGGATGATGAGCCGGACATCCGGATCATCCTGACTCCTACCCTTAGTGGAACACCTTAATCGTCTGGATATGTGACCCTGTCACCTTATTGTTTTGAAGGGAATGATTTGGACACAACCACCAGATGTGTGGCTAATCTGGGCTTTGACGTGGCTGAGCCCATCTCTCCTATGCATACATTTCCAAGTGTGGAGCAGATTCTTTGTGAGGAACCTGCGCTTGACTTTTATCCAAGCAAAGTTCCTCCGCCTTTTGTGCATTCTACTACAGTCGTCTCTGATGACATTTTTGACGATGCAACACAAGTTGAGGCTTGTGATACATGGATTGTTTCCACTCCCATGGAGGAGGACAACCTTCTTAGTGTCGAGGATTCTCCCTCGACACCAAAGGAGGAAGTCCAAGTCTTGGTTGAAGCCTCTATGGATCCGGCCAAGTCTTGTAGCATTGTCGACAATGCCGATGATATTTTTCTACCTCAACCTTTGGGGAGAGAAACCGGGATCACTCCCCCGATTATTTCCTTATGTTCTTCGTCTCTCTTATTTCTTGACCCCCCCCCCCCAATCTTTATCTGAGCCTGTGCAGGTTTAATCTCCACGGGTAAGTTGGGTTGATATTGAGCCTTGTGCTAAGGCTGTCAACAAGTGCATCCTTGTGTGTGAGGAGGTTCTTACCTCCTTCACAAAGGAAGCCCCTTCCGTCACCTTCGCCCCCAGCGAACTTGTGGTGTACGATACCTCGCTAGGCAAGGATTTGTTTTATGGTAAGATGAGCGAGGACCAGTGCTCCTCCTCATCTTACTTCCTATTTCCTCTGCCTGGGAGGAGCAGGTATGATTATTTAGGCAAAGGGATAACTTTTTATCTCCGTATCGGTACCCGCTACCGTAACGGATAATGGAACAGTTACCTGTGCATCTTTCCTTTCATAGGCCCATTAGCTAGAACTGTATAGAATTTAATAAGTCGTGCTGGGATAACAATAACCCCAATAGTTATCTTTTATTTTCTGCATTTTAATTTTAATGTCTATTTTTAGTTTTAGTATTTCTTTTTGTATATTTTTCTTTTGTTTTTGCGGAGCTCACCCCTACAGGTATTCATGGCAACTTCGCATTGGCGGGGTTGTGATTCTTCGTATGGCGGACCTGCTTCTATTTTTCAAGCATCTTCTGGTATACTCACTGGCTGAGCATTGGGTAACTTCTCTCTTAGCTTTCTGTTTTGATTTTCACCGTTATATCATTATGTTGTGCTACTTAGAATAAGTCTGGGGGAGAGCTATTATTAGTTACCTTTTGCACGCGCACATTTCATGTGCATACTAGAAGCTTTTGTAGTATAATATTATTTAAGTTCATTGCATTGCACACCACTGCACCCACATGAGCACGTGCTTAGTTGTTAGCGTGCCACGAGTTAAACTCGTATCTTTGTTAGATTTGAAAAAATTATGGTGCGGGCTTAGGATTGTGAGACGGAGTAAAATGTTGACCTTACTGTGCTTCTAGTCAACTGCACTCGTCTCGTGTATAAATTTGAATAGAATAAATTTTTCTGTATGCTTATAGTTTTATATTTTTCTATTTGCGTAAATATTTTTTATTCTACTCAAAAATTGTTTAATCCAGTGTGAATCGAACGTTAGTGTTGGAATGTGTGTAGTCGTCACTAGACTAATTTTGCTCGAGTCAGGAGGACTGATCATCTTTCTCGGTGGCTAAGAACTTGCCCTAAGCTACTCTCGAAGCATTGGTGCATGGTTAGTAAATCGCAAGTGGGATGTAGGCCATCATTTATTTAGTTTGAGCCTTGTACCATTCCCGACGTCTATTCGTTACTATCCCCATTGAGCCTATCCCTTCCTTTATCAACCCTATGCCTCGCTACAAAAGCATTATAGCCTCACCTTCTCGCACATCCGGATGTGAAAGCTCGGTTAGTTTGTTTTATTGTTTATTTTCATTTGTATCTGTTCTGTTGGGCAGTCATGTGGTGTTAGTACAGCTTGTGGTGTTGCCGTATTTTGTATTTTGTTTCGGCTATTTAGATAAAAAGAAAAGAAAAAAAAAGTAAATGAAATGAAAATTCCCAATTGGGAATAAAGGAAAAAAAATATGTATTGTTGTTAAGTTGTGAAATATTTTTGTTTGGTGTTCGTGGGGGGTGTGCACGCACCGTAAAAAAATCCAAGTCTGGTGGTGCACCGCGTATGTTTGTCATGTTTATAGTTGTGAGTGTTCTCGGGCGGTCTAATTTTGGATGTGCGTGTCCGTCTTGTTTACCTCTGTTTATCTCACCGTTACCCAAGCCCCATCATTTTCCTAAAGTCCTACGGATTTGTGCTTGAGTATAACTAGTGTCGTGGAGAGAGTGTGAACGGGCAAGCGTATGGTCCCCGACATTGGTGGATTCCTTTGAAGGTGATCCTGAGCCCCGATCTTTGGCAAAGCTCACCTTAGTGGCCTGCCTACTTTCTTCCTATGCGTGACTGGTTGATTCACTGTGATTCCATTTTTGAGTAGTAATAAAATTTTGATATGCATTGTGAAAAATATAAACTATTCAACATATTTAGAAATTTTCTCTATTGTATTTTTACGCACGCGAGCATGCAACTTCGCATGGTACTCTGTTTTTCAATTTCTTTGTTAGCTAGTAATTTTCCCTATCTGCTTAGATTTTGTTTGCTCGAGACGTGCAAACAGTTAAGTCTGGGGGTGTGATGAGTCCTCTTTATATAGTGTTTTTCGGACTCATCTAGGCTAGTTTTAACGCTCTTGTACTTCACTTTTAGTGTCTTATCGTTGATATTTCATTTATGTTGCTTTTCACACTAAGTGCACTATTCTGGCCCAGGGTTGTGCGATTGCGCATCTATTTGTCGAGGGTAAGCACTTGGTGCTCCTCGAGGTTCTTTTTGTTTTGATTTTTTAGCATTCTGCTATTGGGGGCTGGTGCCCCAGTTGGTTTCATTGTTGTGTAGGAAGTCGGGATGTCCCAGATCCATTTTCCAGTTTCTGTGTAAAATGCACGGTCATGCGCGTTTCTTCGCTCACGATTTCAGTGCAATCGTGCGTTTCACACAGCTTTTCTGGGGACTTCTATTTCTACCCGTGCGTTTTGTTCCCGTACGATTTAGGCCAAACTATGCGAGAAGTAATTGCACGATCTGCACATTTTTATCTGCTTTCCTGCATTCTGGGGTAAATCATGTGTTTCCTTCACGCACGGGCAAACGCGCCCGTGCACGAGTAAAACGCATGGTTCCCCTGTTTCCCTTGATTTCTTGTGTTCTGTGTTTACCCGTGCGATTCCCTTCACGCACGGGCGGAATCGCCCATGCGTAAGTAAAATGCACGGGTGAAAGCTTCTTCTCCAGCGATCAAGATCTGTAAGTTAATAACGCACGGTTAGCACACGGTCATGCGCGGGACCGTGTGTGACCATTTTTCTGATCTTTTTCTATTTAAAGCGCATATTTCAGCCATTACGGGGAGCTTCGTTCCAGCCACTTCCCTCCGCATTTCTAGGGCGAGACTCCGTCATTTCATCAAGGAGAGGAGATCCGGGCAAGCATTCATCGCCAAATCCAAGCCGGAGCTTCCTCTCAGCCTCCTCCTTCATCCTTGAGCTTCAAGGAAAGTTTTTATTTAGATTTCTCCATCAAGCTAGGAGAAGTTGTGCCTTCCTCCACTAGCTCGTGACACGAAGAAGACGGGTCCATTGGGAGTAAGTGACAGCCTCCTCTACCCTGGACGCAGTTGAGGACTGAGCTTTGACACGGATTGACAACCCGGCGATTCCAATAATGAACCCTAGGCGAGAATTCGGATTCGGTCGATTTCACACACTTCTCTTCTCTTGTTGTTTATAGTTTAGTTGAACCCTTTGTATTTGACGAAGTAGCTTTAGTTTGTAATATGTTATTATTTAATCATGTCTATGTGATTATATGTATTTCGTTATATTCGCTTGAGGTGCGCCATATTCCATCCACCATAATCAACCCTTGCCGCACTGGCAATTGCTAGTGGCGTGCGTTGTGAAGAGGTGCTTGCGACCCTCACTATTCTCTCAGTTCTTATGCTTGCCTACTCATCCATCCGCCTAGCGATTCGATGCATAGCGGCCCGACTAGTCTTCCATCCCGCCTGACGAAGCATCGCATAGCGATGTTGCATAGGAGTAGTTGTTAGAGTTTTATTTTATTTTTTCACAAATATCATAACCCCCCATTCATAACTCTGACCTAAGGACTTCCATCTCAAGTCCTCCTCGAAATTAACTCCACCTTACTGTGTTCCCTCGAGATCGATACTTGGGAAAATTTGCCCATTTTATATTACTTGTGCGACCGGTACACTTGTCGTTCAATCGCATCAACCACGTGCACTTATTAGCGATAGGGGTTCAAATTTTTGTAATCTACAGCTAGACAAAGTATTATAGAAATATGGAGTCACACATAGGATAGCTACACCGTACCATCCACAAACTAGTGGTCAAGTTGAAGTATCAAATAGAGAACTTAAGAGAATCATAGAAAAATCTATAGAAGGGAATAGGAAGCAATGGTCTAGGAAACTAAACGATTGCTTGTGGGATTATAGGACTGCCTTCAAAACACCTATAGGGACCACGCCCTTTAGATTAGTCTATGGTAAATCTTGTCACTTACCTATAGAATTAGAACATAAGTCGTATTAAGCAATATGCTCTTTAAATTTTGATACTAATTCTATAGGGGAGAAAAGTAATATTCAACTTAACGAATTAGATGAGTGGAGAACTATGGCCTATAAGAACTCCCGGATTTATAAGGAGAAGACTAAATTATTTCATGATCGTCACCTTCGTAAAGCCAAGCAATTCCAAAAGGGTGACCAAGTCCTCCTTTTTAAATCCAGACTGCGTTTATTCCCAAGGAAGTTATGGTCTAAGTGGTCTGGACCCTTCCAAGTTAAAGAAGTCTTTCCCTACAGCACCGTCGAGCTAACTCACCCTAAGAAGGGAGATTTTAAAGTCAACGGGCATTGGTTAAAACTTTACTACGGTGCGCTTCCTCAAGACTTTACTCGCCAAGAAACTTGCCTCCGTCTAGACTAGGAATTCACATGTGTCGTATGATTTTTCTATAGTTTATAAAAAAAAAATTGGTAACAATTTTAGTTAAATTTTAACCCAAATAATCGAAATAAAAATCACTTAGGAGATATTTCCAAATCAGAGGAGTACACGACTAAGCACACGCCCGTGTGCCTAGCCGTGTCTTTCACACATCCACTCACCCGATTGTGTCCCATATAAAACCTGGGAAAGGCGTCATTTTATCCCGAGCACAACACGGCTCAACACACACGTGTGTATGGTGCCATGTTCTCGAGCATTCATTTACCCATATTCGACCAGAGAAGGACATGGGTACACACACACGTGTTTATGCCCATGTGCATATTCTGATTTTTACCAAGTTTATGCAGAGGAGGACACGGCTTGACACCCATTAGTGTTAGTGGCTGTGTGGATTTAAGTGCTCTGAAAACGTGTCGGGATACGGGTCTCGCACACAGCCATGTTGTTGACTGTGTCTATCTAGCGCGTAGTTTTCCTGCCGTTTGACCACACGTCTCCTTGGAGACCGTATTTCCCACAGTTATTGATTCCCGAACACGGATGAACACATGGTCGTGTGCCCACCCGTGTTCATATTCTATATATAGGGGGTCGACTACTTATTCTTTACCCTCATCCCCATCCTCCATATTTTCATTTCCTGCTCCCTCTCAGCCGGCTATAACATCCTCGCCTTCAAATTTCGTGGATTCGCTTCCTCCTTCTACGAATCATTTCTCCTAGGTAAAATTTTTGGGTTTACGTTCTTTTAATTTATTTGTTTTTAGTTCTTCTTCTCCACTCTATTCTCCCCTTTTGTTCTCCCTCTTTAAAAAAAATAAACATCCTTCTATGTCCGCAGATCATGTCTTCAAGCCGTGGCCAAGGCAGTCGATGACGTCTCCCAGACCTTCAAGCACTTTCAACTGAAAGGTGCGACGCTACTACACAGCCGCAATACACGTATCCAAATCATTTAAATCACTACAACCGTCTCCAGTCAAAAAGATTACAAGACATTCGCATGATAGACTGGGACATCTTAGAAGCAATAGGTCTAGCGGGATAAGTTCGAGAATTAATCTATGTAGTGAAGTGGAAGGAGTTCTTCGCTATAGAAGAATTAGGTTTTAAGGAACTCACACTTGAGTTTCTGTCAACCTTTTATTTAAATATGAGACCTAACTTCGGGGAGCAATGAAACGGGCAGGAGGGAATTATTTCGTTTTGCATAGCGGGCACTACATACACACTTACACTTATACAGTTCACCCAGTTCCTAGGGGTGTATGAGGACACATTCCTCTTTAGTACCGCCTACCCCGAGCTTCATTTTGATCTCCCCAATCGTGACCAGGCAGGCCCCATCTGGGCTCGGCTAGCTTTTGACCTAAACCCATATGAGGCTAAGAGGTCTAAGGCCTCCAGGCTAATTTCTCCTGCCCTCCACTGCATCCACCACCTCCTTAGCCACACCTTGAGCAGCTGGGGCAAAAGCTTTGGTGTGTTTAGTAGGCCGGATATCTTATACCTATATAGTATGTCGTCCACTATCCTGTCCACCTAGGTTACCTACTCGCCCAGTTAATCCTTCACCAGGCGGACAACTCACGTATCAGGTCTATTTGTGTAGCCCCCTACTTTACTCGCCTGGCGAAGAATATGGGCATATTCTCGTCTCTTCCTCTGATGACCGTGGTGGCGAAGACTGTGCCCATAACCATGGCCAGTCTTCGATCTCTCTGCCTCGTCACTGCCCGTCAGTGCTAGGGAGGGATTACTTATGCCATTGCGAGACGTGGACCTCAGGCAGTTGCCGCCGACAATGACGAAGATGAGGTTGATCCTGACCTCGATGAGCCCCTGATTCCCCCAGCCCACTCCACCTACACTCAGGGCGAGTCCTCTACTACCCAGCCTCCACCGCAGTCTCAGTACGTGCGCGAGTTACGACATTTCTATGACACCCAGCTCTCGTCGCACCTTCTGAGTATTGAGGAGTCCCAGAGGAGGATGCCATAGTTCAGATCCGGGCTCATTTGGGGATCTCTAGCCAATCAAAACCAGCCACTCGCCCACCTCACTCTCAAGACGATCAGGGTCCTACATACTTCTGATATGTATCACTATGTATTTGGCTATGTAGTGTTGTAGCATTTTTTTATATGCACCTGTATTATCATTTTATATATATATATGATCACATTTGTTTTTTTTTACTTCATTTGCTCTGCTCTAATCATGGTAGTATTTTTTTTATATATTGGTGAAATTGTTGAACTCTTTACTTTGCAATGAGGACATTTCATGTTTTACGTATATGGGTGGATGCTCTTTAATTATATAATTTCTTTGATGGACATGATTAAAATTAGTTTTTTTTATGCTATCATAGTACTCAAGGTTCAACACCCCTAATTTTTTTTTATTTTCCTTAAGCTCTCATTAATTCATTTATTTGGAATTATAACTACTTAATTTACTTTCACACGCTGATTAAAATGAATTGATGTAGACTCATTGAGTGTTCAAATTTGTTGATTAGTAATTATGTATAGAAATTTATTAGCCTAATTTTCTCTATATAATTTATTTTTAGGATTAGTCCTCTATATTATTAACTATCAATCACTCCATTTTAGAAAAAAATAATTATTTATAATAAAGCAAGTTGATGAGTGTAACATTTAGATAATTTTGTATTAGGGAATCAAGACAAAATACTCTTTATTGATGTCTAGACTTTACCTTCTAGCAATCCTTAAAAAATTCGCATAAGTTGTTTAGTGAGGGCGGAAATGACTTAGGCCTCCTTTTGGATTGTTTGAGCCTTGCAATCCCACAACATTTAACATTATACCCTTGCACACCCAATTTGGACCTATTCCCTATGCCTTTTGATACTCCACCACTAAAACTTAGCAAGGTTAATCCTTATCTATTAGCACACCTATCATTGAGATCTTCATGAAATGAGTTTATTCATAGTGATATGTGGCCTGAGTGCATGTACACTTGCACCCACTTGGAATGATCCCTACTATGAATCCCCTAAAAGATAAACATAGTGATATGTGGCCTGAGTGCATGTATACTGGCACCCATTCAGAATGATCCCTACTATGGACACTTGGTTAAAATAAAAAATATATATAGAGTTCCAAAAAAACATGGGAAGTATAATAAGTGCAAAGTCTGGGGGTGCTCTTATAATATTGATGTATGCTAAGGTATTTACCATACAAAGGGCTCAATTGTGATCTAGGTGTGATAAAAATCATCAAGTTTATTTGATTACCCCAATTATAATCGCCTATCCTAAGCCAAAAAGGTTACACCGGCCACCATACAAGTCCTAAGGATCCAACCTCACTAATTCTAACTAGTGTCGTGGAGAGGGTGTGAAAAGGTAAGCACATGACTATCAATATTTATACCTATAAGTATTGAAATACTAATGCATATCTTATTGAAATTGTTATTTTCTCCACACGATTTTTATGGATGACTATACTTCTATTTCTAAGAAAGAGTGAAAGATAGTTAAAAGATATATTGGAGGAATTTTAAGATAAAGATATATTTAAAAAAGTCTGCTACACTATTTTCTATACGATTACTTCATCAAAGTTTTCTTTAAATTCATAGAAACCAGTGTGCGAAAGCAAAAAAATTTATTAGTAACCCAAGTGTTTTAATTAGTTTGCTTAGGGATAAGCAAACACTCAAGTCTGGGGGTATTTGATGAGTATAATTATGATAGGCTTTTTACTATCATACTTGTAATCATGTCCATTATTTTCTACCCTCTATGTAGTAATTGCGCGAGATTAGTTAAGAATTTATAGTATCATGAATAGTAGAGCACAGTCTGGAGTTTCTATTATTTCATATATTGAGCTATTCACTTATTACTTCATTTTCTTAATGCAGGTATTGCGAACCAGTAGAACTAAACGTCTTGGAGCAAACAGAGGAGTTCACGGATCCAACAAGGCTGATGACATGATAAGAATTGGGCGCACACTGGTAGGAACACGCCTGTGTGCCTATCCGTGGCCTATGTAGGATGGGTCCGAATAATTGGAAGATAAGTAAAAGCACCACACGGGTGGGAACACGCTCGTGTGCCCACCCGTGTCCTTTTCGGGACAAATTGAAGAGCTGCTTCCAACAAACCCATGTCTGAAGAACATGAAGAACAACATGGCTGTGTCATCCAACATGGTCGTGTTACTACTCATGTTAGATGAAACGGCCCACGACTAGATACGCCTATTCGTATGGAACCGCCCTAGAACCATCAACACGGCATGTGATACGGCCGTGTTAGAACCGGTGTCCGACCCTGTTTGCAAGGAGACTATAAAAACCTGTGTGAAAATTTTATTCTGGACTTTTGGATCATTTCATTTTGGAGCACTTCTAGAGGACGAATGTGGAGCACCCAAGAGAAGGAGGAATTGAAAGGGATTTTCGTATTCATTTTAATCTTTCATGTATCCCTTTTAATCTTTCTTTTCTCTTGGTGATCTAACATAATCTATCTTTTATTTTGTCTTGAACTTTTTATTTGAATAACTTGGTAATCATGTATCTCCTTGTTTTCATCAAATTCATGATATTTTATTCGTATATAGGCTTGCAAACATTGAGAATTATCCTAGTTATGAATTTTGGTTTTGTTTTACATGAATTCCAAACTTCTAGATTGAGAAATTGGATGTTTGTGATGATGGTTAAATGTTCATATTTAGGTGTTATTTCTCTTTGTATTTCAAATTTCATGATCGAGAGATATACTGTTTGGATAATTATAATACGGATAAATGGATTCATGGTATTTTAGAGATAAGATTTCATGAATTTATGTAGGAGATAGGGCAATGTATTTAATGCAAATTTGAGTGTTGTAAATTGTTCGAGAGAAAATTTACTCAACTTAGGTTTAGATTTTTAATTGCTCGAGAGAGAATTTGATAAATGTTCAACCCTTTACAATACAATGAATTTGATAGTCTTGTTATTTCATGATTACAAAAAATTGATTTGATATGTGATTATGTTCATGTAAATGCTCTTAGACTTTCAGTCTTTTATCATCTTTAATCCTCTAAGGTTACTTTATCCAAGTAGTCATAGTTAGGTTTATTTAGATTAAAAATCAATTTTAATTATAGGTATGATAATAGAGTGAGGGTGAGTACGAGTATTTGAAAAAGCTCTGTAGAATACGACATGAGATGTAGATTTCTCCTATACTATGATTGATAGGTGTACTTGCCTAAAAGATAATTCAATCTAGCTTATGCCCATCTATATAGTTTATTCTAAAGTGTTGAATGAATCCACATCAAGTTAAACATACTTAGTAAAAATATCATCACCTACCTCCACGCACTAGCAAGCTAGTGCCCTGCAATAACATCCAGAACAAGTTTTCCTCTGTGAAAATCATTTTTAATTCTTAAATTAATTTTAAAATAGTATTCACCCCCACCCCCACCCCCCACCCCCCCTCTAAGTTTGGCCACCCGATCCAACATGCACTTTCGATCAAGTGTAGTGAGAGGTTAGTTCAAGATGACAAGAGGTAGACCCTACTAGTCGTTTGTTGATTGTGACGGTGAAGTACCAACCTTCGACCGGGGAAGCCGCAAGGGGGGCATTCCCTGATGATGTTGTGACCTACCACAGGGGAGAAGGGTGCACCTTCGATCTGAGGAAGTGTTAGGCCATTTGGAGACGGTGAGGGGTTGACCCTTAGAGTATGCGAGGGGGTCTTGCCCTGGAGTTACCATAACCTACGCGCGGGGGGGGGGGGGGGGGGGGAGGGCACACCCTTGACTTGAGTCAGTGCTAGATCATTTTGGGCATGTCCCTGTGACATGTCCTTACCATAGGGGATAATGGGTGCACGATTAATAAAAGATAAATAAGGAACATCATTATGTTGAATGTTAGCGGATAAGCGGATGAGCTTCGAGCGTTCCTATGATAGTAAGGTTAGAAGCAAACAAAATCGAATTGATTAAAAAGTATATATCGTGTATGGGTAGACATATAACAGTGTATTTGTACTTGTTAGTCTTAGCAGATGTGCTGAGGATAAATATTTATGGGTCGGAATATTGTAAGTTGTTTCCATCCAGTTCCCACTCCCTTTTGTAAATGGCTCTTAGGAGTTGATAACTCCTAAGTGCATGGTTGTTTCCTATCCAGGCTAAATCTTTCATAGATTGCATGAGCGTGCGGTCTCCTTATTACCATGTTCAACTCCAACTCCTGCAGAGGTGATGAACTTCATTACTAAATGGGGGTGATAGATTGATTTGCATTGAACACCACTTGAAGGGGTCATCCGAAAATATTATTGTCGCGCGACTCTATATCAACAGCTATAAACTGAATGTTATGGGTTGCTTGCTTCTAAAATTCTCCAAAGGTGACTGGAAGTTCAATGGTACCTTTGACTAGGATGGTCCCGCCATTGAACCCATCTATATGGTCGGAGGCTAACTGGAGTTTATCTTCAAAAATACCCATACTGCGAAGTGTGGTTATAAATATGAAATTTACTAACCTGTCATTATCTACTATAATCCTTTTGACACAGAAACTGGAGTCTCTGATCTCGGTTTTAATGACTAATGGATCCTGATGCGATGTGAGCCATCCTTTCAAATCTTCTTCCGCAAAACTTATTGCCCCTTTGTTTTGGATCTTCTAACTATCTACCAGGGGTCTTGCGGTGAGATCGATAATGGTTGGATAACCCCTGAGAAAGTGTTTCTGCTATCCTAATAACTTGTTTTCCCCATTATGGTTCCTTTTGTTGCTCTCTCTAGGGTTGTGCTTAGTGATTGCGAGTTTGGTCTTGAAAAAACCTTCCCAAGATTCCTTGGTGAATAAGGCACTCGATCTTATCTTTTATTTTAACACATTCATCGGTTTGTAACATGTTCCCTTGTGAAACTCATAGTACTTTGTTCAATCTCCCATCCCATCTAATACTTCTTAGGGCTTTTGTAATACTGGATTATCTTGAATCAAGTATACCACATTTATGCGTGAAGTATTTATTGGCGTATATTCTTGATAGACTCTGGGTAGGCGGTCCCCGCATTGCTTTTACGGCCGTGCGTTGTTTCGACAATCCTCCTGTCTACACAGGGCTTTCTACTCTCACTTCGTATTCATTGATCCCTAAAACTCTCGGCGATGAGCTTCAACAGCTTCATCAGCTTCATCAGCCACATTTTGGGATTCCACCCTCTATATAAGATTAGGATTGTTAAGGACCGTGTCTCTTATTAATGATGAATAAAATCTGTTGGGGAGGAGTCCCCCTAAGATGACTCCTCATAGCAGTTTAGGATTTACCCCTGGTATCTTCCTAGCTTCTTATGTGAACCGACAAAAGAATTCATTGAGTTTTTCCCCTTTGTTTTTACGGATGTCGGACTGGTGAGAAGGGTTTCCTTTAAAATCTTCTAATTAGACACGAATTGATCTAGAATTTTTTGAGTAAACTCTACGAAGCTTTGGACAATTCCTTCCTTGAGGGAGTGGAACTATGTTCCGGTCTGGCCCTTTAGCATGGCTGGTAAAAATTGGCAAATGAGCTGATTAAGAGCATTATAGATTCATAGTACCACGGTGAAGTTATTAATGTGTTCCAATAGGTCTTCAGTCCCGTCATAAGATTCAATGTTTAGTAGTTTGTGTGGTACCCCTCCCCCTTACGAGGGAGGTACCCGAGTCTATGCCCAGGACCGCCGCCTTATGGTGGCATTAACTATCAAGTTATTCGCCAACGCATGACGCCGATCCTGCTATCTCGAATGATCATATCATAAGTAATCCTATTTATAATAAGTAAAGTAAGCATATTCCATAATCACAGCACAACATCCATATATGAGATAAAGTGTAATACTCCACAATGAGATAAATAACAAAACGAGAGTAAGATCTTATGCCCAATACATATCCAAAATGAAAGTACAAAATCTCTCTCTTATAACATCTCTAAGAGGAAGCTAAAACAAAACACTCATCATCGTGATGTCCAGTAGTGGTAGTAGTAGTGCGTGGAAACTGCTCCTCAAGTCCTCCCACCTCAAGTTGTTGGTCCTCTGGGTGGTACCGCTGCTACAGCTCCATGCGCTCTTTAAATGATATGGTCCACCGACTGTTAGTAAAAAAGAATAAGTCACTTCGTCCTTGCCTCACCCCTATAACTCCTTGGCACCATGCAGGGAGGAGGAAAGTGGAGGACAACAAAGCAAAGTATAACAATCAGGTGACATGGAACTATACTAGAAGGAGTTTGTATAAAAAGGAACTATAATAAGGCTGAAATAGTAAAGTAAGAGCAGTTTAGTAATAAGTAAAGTGAATGAGCTACACTACAATTACAAAATATGTCTTAACCTATTTGAATACTCATACAAACTTATAAGTTAAGGTTTCAAAAGTAACTCATCATATAAAAGAGCCCATACTAATTTATATGATGAGGGTCTGCAGTTATAATCTAAGTTATACAAATTAATGAATGTTATGCTATGCGATGAAATGCAATGATTTGTGATGCAACTCACCCACCTGACTCTTTGCACAGATGTTTCAAACATTCCCACTTTTTGGAGGTAGCTAGCCTCTCAAGTACCAACCGTCGTGGCTCACGGTGGTAGAACAACGGGTGTCTCCACTACTAGGTGGGCAGGCACACTACTAGTCCTAGACCTTATGTACACTTAAATGTAAAGAGCACAACAGTGGTGGTCCTGCGTACTCTTGCAGCAAATCCACTAGTATTTATGATCTGGTGTGTGTTTCAGGGATAGTCCTCCAGACTGTAGTATAAATAACCTACTGGCCCCCTAAACCCTCACACCTCACCAGAGTCAACGTACCTCCGTCGGTGTGTAGACTAGACGAGTACCAAAAGTCCCACCACAAAAGCACAACCAGGTATAATAATACCTACCCAAGCCTCTAGCTCGCAAGACTAACAAGTCCTTTATTATCACTACCCTGATCCTCCAGCTCGTAGGACTAACAAGTGTTGAATCACACCAACCCATACATAGGTGAGGTTGTTATGTTATTCCTTCAACCTATTAGACTACTCTTGTCTAACTTTTAGTTGTACCTAATAATTTATGGTTAACCCTGGACTTTGCAAGGTCTACCCGGTGAAAGGCTCGCAGTGGTACTAGAAACTATACTGGGTTGAACCCCAAAAGTTCCCTTTCTTCAGGTATTTAAAAGAGTTGATTACTATACTTAATGACATGCCCTAGGACTTCAACCAGAAGTCTTTGCCCCTCAAACCATGACTCTAATTCAGATATAAACAACTCTTGTGACCACATTCACATCTACCCCGACACTCATTCTAATGAATGATTCGACTCCTAAATCTTAATTTATTGAGTGTGGTGTTGACTTAAGCTCATTACTCGAAATATCCCAAGATTAAATCCAATAATGCGCAAGGACCCTAACAATATCCTCTATTGAGTTTATAAATCTATAATGAGATCTTGATGACATATCTACTACTTCAATATTTTGTTAAACGCATAATGATTTTCAAAGTAAACTATTTGTGATGTATGAGGGTTACTATCAAATGCAATGTCCAAGTGATCTATAATGTTTACCAGAGGTTCATCATGATGAATATAATGGACTATCAGAATATCAAAATTTTCCTAATTAAAATTGGGCATAATAAAAATTATATAAATGAATGACATAACCCAATTTGTTCATGAAATACCAAGTTCAGATGTCCAAAGAGTCTATTTAAATTTCCAGAAGTACATAGTGATGAAATAACATATTGGACAGAGATACATAATTTTCCAAGATATATTAACCCATGATTTCCATAAAATAACAATATTACTAAAATTTCATTATTCAAATAAAGTACTAGAATCACTCACCCAAAAATTCTAAGAAAATTCGCAGAGTTCAAAAATATTATGAATATTATTTAGTCAAAATTTCAAAATTTTCAAGGCACAATAAATCATAATTTGCACAAAACACTTAAGGGTCATACATGTAAATTTTTCTAATCATCATTTGTAGAAATTTACAAAAATTCCAAATAATTTACCAGATGTGTAACATGCCATTATAAGACTAGTGGCAAAGAACTAGAATTTTCCTAATTAATTAGCTAACATTTATTTTTTTAATTAAAAAAGGCTACATATTTAAAATAGATTAAAAATCCTAAGATTTTTGTCCCAAAAATCAGCATCATTATGGATGATGTATTTTATCATCATAAGCAAAGACCATAGTTTCATTGGCATACCACAATTCAAATGAGCTAAAATCTACATTTTCCCTTTTTTGTTAATTGCACCCCAAGATCTCTACACTATCTCAACATGCATGTTGGATCCACCAACATGAATAGGTCCAAATGACTTGAAATTTATACTAGGGCTTTATAATTCCCTAAAGAACATCCCATTCAATATTCTGGGTCATTAGGAATATTTAAATCACATATATTCTTTAATATTAAAAACCACATTTTAGGAATAAAAAAAAGTTATCCAAAAATTTCAGTTTTGGACACAATATGTATCTAGGGTACATTCATACATGCCCCAAATTTCCAAGTTCATAACCCTAACCATTTAAAAGATATTAACAAAATATGGTATGTCCCTTCCTAAGAACTATTCCCACTAAAACTGGCCTATAGATAACTGTGGTGGCCCAAATGACCTGATTTCACTTCCTTATTAAATAGACACGCATATCTACAAAAGTTGTCTCAGGCAACTTTTCCTAAAAAGACCGCTAAGGGCTTCAATTTTAAGGATCAAAAATACTATTTTATGTGACAAAATCATTCACAATATATTTAATATTCAAATATATTAATCTTAATATCCAAAACCGACGGATGTGATTATCTCTTCCCCTTTCAGCCAAGGGTTGAGATTCTATATTCATATAGCTTTTGTAACTACTATTCCCATTGATGGAGCCACCTCCCCAGCCGACCACAGTCACCACCACCTTCTTTGAGGTTGTGGCTATAACTGGAAGGTGGCTTGGCCGCCAGAGGGGCCGATTCTAGCTAACTCAATGCCTCCAATCTCATGGAATTTTCATAGTTTTTTCTTACTAGATCGGGCCTAATTGAGCTTGATTTCCCGACCTAACGATCGGTATGACTAGCATAGAGGGAGAGGAGGAGAAGTGGACCTGAATGCGGGCTTCGAGGCATGTATTATGTTGGTGTGCCATGGTGGTTGTTGTCGTCGGCGAGCTGGCTCCCATCAACAACCCTTCAGCAAAAGCTTCACTCTAAGGGTCGGGCTCGATTACTTAGCCGTTCCATGGAAGCATTAATTATGGTATTTCACAGAGTTATTACTTGGCTTATTTCCAGAGACAGTTAGGGAATTCATTTAAGATAATTCTATCTGTTCAGTCTTCCAGATTTTCTGTAGTCAATCAAGGATAGGATTCAAAATTCAAAAGCCGATTTTCTTTAAGAAATATGAAAGACTTTCTTTTAAAAGATTAGATATACAGAGACCACAGATAGATTTTACAGAAGATTATTTTTAATTGTGAATACATAAAACCTAAAGAAGAAGAACAGCTCTCATACAATTTCAGTCTTCTTCAGTTTTTCTTCAGGACTTTTCAAGAGACAAATAATATTCATCAGTCTAAAAGTTTCCTGAAGATCAATCTTCAATCTGAAGGCCTACACCCTGAGCAAAGCTCTCATTCTCCTGAATTCTTCTTCATCTCAGGGGGAGCTTTGACAACAACAGCATCCACTAGTCTTCTCTCTGATTGTTAACAAAGAATACATCATCTTTATTTTCTTTCACCTCTATAAAAGGGTTTCTTAACTCCCTTCAAAATTTATTCCTTTTGGTTGTAGACTTTTTTTGGTTTTTGGGCACCTGGTCAAAAGCTCAAAGGGTTGTGAGATCTCCCTTGAAATAGATCTTGTGGTGACAAGGCACCTAAGCAAAAACCTATGGTGGCAGAGCACCTGATCAAAAACCTGTAGTGGATTCCTACCAGGGTGGTAGAAGATTGGATGTACCCAAGTTTAGGGGAACCATTATAAATTATTTGTGTCGTCTGGGTTGCTCTATTATTTATTTCTGTGTGCTGTGATATTCTTTGTTTTAATTTCTCTTTATATATATACTTATCACTTATTTTAATCTGCTAAAAAAATTAATCAAAGTTTTTAAATACTCTATTCACCCCCCCCCCCCCCCTCTAGAGTTAAGGCAGATTTATCCCTCACTTTCAGTATACTGAGAGGGATGGGTTGTTATGCTTTAGAGTATGGGTGTACATATCGGCTGGGGGAAGGATTCGGGAGGACATTATGACCAAGGCTCACTGCAGCAGGTACTCGGTGCACCCATGCATCACAAAGATGACGTTCGACCTAAAGAGGACGATGTACTGGCCGGGTATGAAGAGGGATATCACATACTTCGTGACCCATTGTGAGGCTTGTTAGTTAGTGAAGGCAGAGTATAAGAGTCTAATCGAATTGTTGCATCCACTTCCGGTGCCGGAGTGGAAGTTCGATGATATCGCCATGGATTTCAAACATGGTCTTCTTCGTTCACATGCGAGGAACGACTCGATATGGGTGATCATCGATCGATTGATGAAGGTGGCCATATTTCTACCAATCAGGAAGGATGCTCTAGTGGGTGACTTGGTACGGAAGTTTGTGGAGCAGTTTGTCCGATACCACGGAGTTCTGAGGACGATAGTGTCCGATCGTGATGGACGATTTATGTCTAAGGAATGCAGGTCAGTCCAGGCTTATTTGGGGACCCGGTTGAAATTTAGTACCGCCTTCCACCCTCAGACGGGTGGACAGATAGAGTGCACCAATTGGACACTGGAGTACTTATTGCGTCTTTTCATACTGGACCGCGGAGAGCCATGGGAGAGAAAGCTACCGTTGATCAAATTCTCATACAACAACAGCCACAATTCCAGCATCGGCATGGCCCCTTATAAGGCTTTATATGGGCGGAGATGCAGGACTCCTTTTTCCTAGATCCAGTATGAGGATCCAAAGGCACTTGGCTCGGAGTTCGTTGAGGATACGGATGCTCAAGTATGGCTGATTGGAGATAGATGTTGGAAGCCCAGAGAAGACAAGCCAAGTATTACAATGCTCAGCATCGTCAGGTAGATTTTTAGGTAGGAGACCGGGTGTTTCTGAAGTTTTGACTGATGCATGGAGTCTCGCGGGTGTATGGTCGGAAGATGCTAAGTCTGAGATACATGGGGCCTTATAGGATCCTGGAACGAATCAGTCCCTTAGCTTACAGATAGGAGCTGTCGCAAGAGCTAGTGGTTTTGAATGACGTTTTCCACGTATGATCCCTTAGGAGATCTCTACTTCGGCCGGAGCAGCAGATTACGACTACAGATGGGCCTATAGCTTCTGATCAATGGTGCACCTGGAGCCAATCCGGATAGACGATACTGGGATGCGGGTCTTGCGACGCAAGAAGGTTCCGCTGGTCAAGGTCCTGTGGAGGAATCATGGACAATAGGAGAACTCGTGGGAGCTGTAGTACTTGATGTAGTAAAGGTACCCGGAACTTTTCACATCAGGTATTCCCTTAAACCCCTCAGGATGTTACATTTTATTTTTCATACATGAAACCCTGTAGGCTTAACTTGAATTTTGAGGATAAAATTTTTATTTTTATGTATTCGGATTTGAAACATCCCTCATACTTCTAGAACCTTAGGATGGTTTTGTCATGACTGGGTCATGAAAAAACCCTATGAAGCACTAAAGTGTTTGGGTGAACCTAGAAACTAGTGTGTCAACCACCTTGGTCTACAAATAGTAGAATTCCAATTACTAGCTTAGGGATGAACATAGGGCTTCACCATGACTCCATGACCCCACCACAACATCACTAACCAATTAGAGGGTCCATTAGAGCCATAGGGACCCATTTGGGTTAACTAAAAAGGTCAAGTTGACCAAAGTAAACCCAAACCCTAATTAGGTCAAACTAAGCTCACCCAAGGCCAATTGACATACCCTTAGCAAAAGGGACCCACCTAGAACTTTCCAAGTCCTAAGGGAGGCCAATGGGTCACCAAGGACCCATTAGGAACAACCAAAGAGGCTAAGTTGACCCAAGTCAACCCTATCCCTAAAAAGGTCAAAGTGCCCTAACTAAGGGTCAAGTAACCTCCAAGATGCCCAACCAACCCTACCCAAGCCTTCCTAGACCTTTAGGGAGGCCAATGGGTCACCAATAACCCATTGGGGTCAACCCAAATGGTCAATTTGACCAAGGTCAACTCTACCCTAATATTAAGTCAAACTAGCTCAAATGGGCTAAATCAAGCTCAAGCCCAATCTCCCTTAGGCTACCCTTATTTCCATGAATAATATTGGTTAGTGTGGTGCCATTAGGCTGGATTAGTCATCAAATTTGACCTTGATGACTAGGAGAGAGAAAAGCTCCATTTTCCCCTTTAATTGAGGAGAGAGAAAGTGGGGAGTAAAGGCCATTAATAGCTTGGAAGGCCAAAGGCCCTCTCTTCTTGCTGGAATCTTCCTCCTTGGTCAATTAGGGGGACATCAAGGGACTTTCCAGCCCCTTTTAGTGGCTGGGTGTAGTAAATTCACCTTGGCTGAAATGAGCCTTCAATGGCCATTAATGGCATTGATGTCATGGCCACTCCTCTTCCCCCTTTAGCAATCTTAAAAGCATCTCTGTACCCATAGCAATCGTTTCAACTATTCCATTGAAGGATTCGAGCAATTTGGTTGTTCTGTTGCAGAACACCGAGTGGCACCATTACTGTCCATGGAAACCTTGCGATCGGCCCGACTCCAGCCCTCCACTAAGGTCCTCCTCTATCCTTTGTGGGCTAGATCATAGGATTCATTAGAGATGAGAATCGAGCTCAATTGAGTGCGATCCAGTGGAACTTTTCCACAGGTTTTTCAACAAAAAAGAAGCGTCAGTTTCGCTGGAATCTGCCATCTCCGGCGGCCAAACCACCTCCGGTTGATAGCCCTCACCTCAACAGAAGTTGTAGTGGTTGGCCGGGGAGGTGGCCGGAGGGCCAACAATTGCGCTTGTACTTTGCTCCAGGTCGGGTAGATCAAGGCCATTGGCTGGAGGAAGAAGAAATCTAGGGCCCGTTTGATTTGCTTTAAGATCTGTGCTAGATCTAATATATTAAATTTAAATTTATGTATTTTTTGTCACATAAAATCACCTGCCTTGGAATTTAAATTAAAAATACCTAGAGGCCTATTCAGAAAAAGTAATCAATATGAAACTTGTAGCCCTATGAGTCTTGTTTATTTTAAAATAAGTTTAAACTAATTTGGAGTTAAGGTCAGACCACAATACTCATTTTGGTGAGGTCTATACCTAGGCTTGATTAGAGATTGTTTAGGGTGCGCCCATCAATCCTAACCTGCAAATGACTTGAAATTTGGAGCATGAGTCAGTCATGTCTAGATCTATAACATATCTAAAAATGGGAATTTTAGAAAAACTATTTCATAAGTTTTGGAAATCATTTCATTTTTCATGTTTGGTTTAATTAAAGGGTCTAATGACCTCCAAATCCTCCCAAATTTTGGTGAGTGGTCCTTTGGGTTAATATAGGACTCTATATAAAATTTCATACCATTTGCAGATGATTTGATTTGGAATTTGGTAAACCCTAGCCTAGGACAAAAAGGGTTAATTAAGTTAAAATGTCCCTTGTGGTATTCAGTGACCAAATCACCTCAACAAAGGTTGAAACTTGGTCCACTGATTTGTTATGACATTAAACACCCTCACATGGAGTTTGGGGTGGATTAGGGTGGATTTGCCCTAAGACCCTAGTTCAAACCCTAAGGTTAAACTTTGGGGGTTTGTGAAGGACATGGGGTGATATGTTTTTGTATGAACTTGGTGTTTAGCCCATGTGATCTTAGGGTGGTGAAATACCCTAGGAAGGAATTTGGTAGTATTTGGACACATGCACTGCACTTTAATCACTTTGAAATTATTTAGGTCTATACACCTTAAGGAATAAATAAGGGGTCATATGACTTTGGACCTTCATGAGATTTTTTTAGGAGTAATTTTATAGTATTATTAACCTTTGAAATTTATTATAGGATGTTTAGAAAATAGTAGCTCATACTTGTAGGTATAATCTCCACCTTGAACTTTTTGATTATATTGAAGTAACTGTGGTTTGATTGTCTTAGAATGATATGAAACTCTGGCAAAGATAATTAAATACCATTTGTATGCATTCATAGATTAGTTGGAATAATTGGGTATCTCCTCTTAGTACTTCATGTGTAAAGTGAACTAGTGCACCATATTTTGATAAATAGATAATAAATATTATATCTTGCTTTAAAATTGTGTTACATGGCCAGAAAATCTTTTAGGTCATAATAAAGCCTAGAAAGTTATTACATATTATTTGGATGAGTTTATAAGAATGTTGCTTCGCAAAGTGCACTCTAATAGATTTATTTGAAGTATTTCACTATGTAGCCTGCTGACCTTGGAATTGCATGAAACTTAGTCAGTGGTGTTTTATGATTATTATAAGGATCTGGTAATTTTTATATAATTTTTGAACTATGCTTTATGGTACTCCCTTCATTAACTCTAATTATTTAAATTACCATGAATTAATTATTTAGAGGTTATTACATTTATAAAAATCTGTGAGATTTGGTACTCACTGTTATTTTGCTATCAAACACTGCTCATAATTTTTGGATGGCCGTAACTTAAGAAAATATTGTACTTCATGATCAAAATTACCCATGGCCTAACTTTTGGGAAAATTTAATAAATGCCAAATTAATTAGGAAAATTACAAGTTTTTGGATTTAGCCTAAATTTGATATGATAGACCCCCAATAATTATCTTAGGGCTTTTGGATAAAAATTTGAGAGTACTTCCTGTCATGTACATCATCTAGCTTAAGGTTGTACTGCATTTAGTAAAATTGCAGAAATTGTGATAACATGTGGAATAGACATAGGGAGATGGGGTTAAAAGTTTACTAATCTTGGTAAAGTGAAAAATAAAAAGGGAGCTTCATTAGGAGTCATGATGAAGAGAGTGTTGGGTTGACTAGAGTTAAGAGGTGATCGTGATCGACGAAAGATCTTCTTTCCTATGGAGAGAGAGAGTCAAAATACACTAGGATTAGATCCAGTATAAAATTAAAAGGGATTGGGAATTGGATAATAACCAATAATAATAAGTGCCTCGCGAAAGGAAACGATGGGCATCAGCTACCATCATTGTTCCTAATGCCCTGTGAGAGCCCTTCATCGAGAATGCCTTGGGAAGTCTGAGATTAACGTAAGTCATAAGTCTAATGGATTACAAGAGTAATTATAAATACGATAGGATTACACTTACACTCACACTCCTAGGTGTTGTGGGAGTTAGGTTGGGTCTCACGAGCAGTAGGCTCGGTGGTTTTGGTGATGGGCAGGTTAGCCCGGCGAGTCGATGGCTCAGTAGATATTTGTGACGGACGGAGTAGTCTGGGGTCCTTTGGCTCGGTGGGAAAATATATTAATGTTGCATGTGCATAAGATATAAGGTTGTGGGTCTTCGGTATTGAAGAGTCATTGCACCGACACCAATACGTTGACTCGACAAGTATGGTATAGCACTTAGCTAATTTAAATCTTGTGCGCCATCCAGCAAGAGTACGCAGGAGCTTCGCTTAGTGAACCAGCATTGAGGCGTATGATAGGTCTGACTGGTAGTGCTGATATAGGTTTAGAGGTGGGCGAGGCCCAACCCACCGCTTCTGTTTGCCAATATGGAGGTATCCTAGGAGGTTAGGCTCCAAAAAGGGGGAACTAAAGGTATGTGTGTACAGAGCCGGGTGTGTGAGTTGCACTCACATGTTCTTTTCATATCATACTTGTGTGACATAGCATAGTCATTTCATATAACCCTTGACACCCATTATATAAGTTGGTATGGGACTCTTTTTGCAATAAGCCTTGCAAAACGACCCCTTGGTCTATAGGTTTGTATGGGCATTCTTATAGGTCATGTATAACACCCCAAAAACCCTAAGTCCCAAAATTGGGTCAGGCTGGGTGATATGGCCTGGGACACGGGCGTGTCCCAGGGCGTGTCCAATGCACACGGCCTAGGACACAGGCATGTCCCAGGGCATGTCCATTGCGATGTGCGTCGAGTCGAGTTCTCGAGATAGCACGGTCGATGATCGTCGAGAGGTGACACGGCCTGGGACACGGGCATGTCCCAGGGAGTGTCCTGCTCGAGGTAGCAACCGGGCGGCATTTAATGGCCTTGAGTGGAGTGGCATTGATTGTGGTACACGACCTGTGATACGGGAGTGTCACAGGGGTGTGTTTTGCACACGGCCAAGGACACGGGCGTGTCCTTAGCCATGTTTTTCTCGGGTGTTTTGGCCCTATGTTGATGGGGTGACACAGCCAGTCACATGGTCATGTACTGGTTGACACGGGCATGTCAGGAAGTGACACGGGCGTGTCGTAGCCCGTGTTCTAATCCAGATTGAGTCAGTTCTGTAACCACTCAAGGAACACGGCCTGTGACACGGGCGTGTCACAAGCCATGTCAGCTCTGTTTAGATGCTTTTCAAAGCAGATCGAGGCTGTTCGTTCCCTTCTATTTGGATCATATGGTCCAAGTTCCTCCCTACTATTATAAGGCCGAGAATGGAGATGAATATCTCATTCTTATGTTTGCCATTCTCTTTCTAAAGTGAAGAGAGAGAGAAGAGCAAGGAAGGAAGAAGGAGAAGCTTTCCTACCACCGGTGGAGCTTTAGTGGTCTGAATCGAGAGCTTAGTTCAGCGTTGCGGAGGCAAGACCGCTCCGGTGATTTCCATCCGGCTAGTTCTTTCATAGCGCCGAAGCGATCGTCAAGGGTAATGGTCTTTCTTCCTTGGGCAGGTGAAGCCCTTTGTTTATGCATGTATATCTATGAAATCCTCCATCAAAAGATGGAAGAGAGTAAGTGATTCCAGTGGTTGAGTCTGCATATAGATCCGGAAGTGTGTAGTATGGAATAGGCATGTTGTGTGAAGCACATCTGGACGTATAGTCTAGATTGGTGATGCTGCGAACTGGAGAAGACTCCGTGTATAAATCGATTAGCTTGCGGAGATTGTAATGACGATTATGAACCGTGAGAAGGATGCTTTGCTTAGCTCCTTTGGTTGTATGCTCGGTACGAGCTGTATTGATGGAATGAGAAGTGGCACCGTGTTCCTATGTTATGAGATTGATTGCGAGCACCTCTGAGTGGATGGGTACGAGAAGCCTCCAATAGGGGTTTGGCGATTGATGCCCATAGCCAACAAGTTAAGAACCTCTGAGTGGGTGGGCCACCCAACAAGTTCAGTGTTAGGATCGGGTGAGCAGTCGATGGGTAGCATTGCAAATGGGGGGTTTCGGACCTTCTCGGCATTTTGCACTACGTGAGTAGGTCGACTGATAGTGCTCACGGTTGTCGTGAGGTTACTACCTCTAAATGGGATGTGAGAGAGGGTCTCTAGTCTGCGCGCTGTAGTAGACTTTGCTCCATCACCAACAAGTTAAGAACCTCTAGTCGGTTGTGTATGAAGGATGTTCCGATACACCGTAAGTGTGCCCTGAGTGCACGGAACGTCTGGCACATAGGCTGGTGTTTGTGATGATATTGTGTATGGTATATATGTGTTGAGACTAGAATACATGCAGGGAAGGAACCACTGCCCCGGGTAAGGGGTATGGTTGTTATAATTGGTCAGCTGAATGCTGACCGTTGCTTTGTGTATCACCCATGGGGTGGATGTCCATATGCAGGTGCTGCCCTTGTTGATGCTGAAATGAATTGAGCGGGCTGAAGCCCTTTGTGCTGCTGCTGTTTGTAGGCCCTTGAAAGTCATGCGAAGATTTGGATTTCATGTGTGGTCGGCCTGTGTACCGATGTATGAAGTCATATGTTTGTGAAGAGAAACTTTTAAGGCCTTAAGGCCGTGATCAGTGTGCTTGTATACATTCCTGGTCTTGTATATAAATGTGTTATTTATATGGTAGTGGACATTCATGGATTGAGTTCGTGTAACTTATAAACTTCCGCTAGAATGCTCTGGGTTAGGGTGCGATGGTATTTTGGTATTAACCTATGACCTCGTCGTCTATTTTTTGCATATAATATGGGGCCTCTGCCGGACCTTCTATTATATGTTATTTAACGGGTAGGGTTGTTACATTTTGGTATCAGAGTCCCCTTGGTTTTCCGCTTTCGAATTCATGGCTGAATTCTTTTATCGGGTGGTGAGCACGTGTACGTGTGAACCGTTTTAACATAATTGAACTCAAGAATGTCCAATAGGAATGTGCGCGGGTGTCTTCGATATGTTTGCCTTTTTGGATTGGAGGTTGATTATTGATATCTTGTTCACATATATATGACAAGGAGTGGTGATGGGCAGTCTGAGCCCCAGTGTTCGGATGAGAGTGTGGCACTAGCCGAGGTGCCCACACCTCTCCTTCTGTGGAAACCGTATGCCTAGTTGTGGAGGCGGTATTTGCCATGTTTCAATCATAGCCTATTGGGCAGGCAAGGCCTGTAATGGAGCCAGTTCGAGTTGGTGCAAGGCAAGAGCATGTTGAAGCTCGGGTGGACGAGCGAGCGACTGACGAGCAACTGAAGTGGTTTATGGATTTTCATCCACCTACATTTGTCGGGGCGAATTCCCCAACGAAGGCGGAAGATTGGCTTTCAATAGTGAAGAGGATCCTGACAGCGCTCAGGATTGATGAGGGGCAGAGAGTGACGTTAGCCACTTTTCTACTAGAAGGAGAGGCGAGACTGTGGTGGGATGAAGTCAAAATACACCATTTGGCAGGCAGAGGCCTGGGAGCGATTTCGATGGACGAATTCTCCAGATTTTTTTGGGCAAAGTATTTTGCCAGTATTGTGGAGAATTGCTATGGAGAACGAATTCCAACTTCTGGTGTAGGGGGAGAAGTCTGTGGATGATTACCTGCATGAATTTACCAGGCTGGGACGTTATGCGGGGTTGACTTTTGCGGAAGAAGCGCGGAATACGAATAGATTCTATGAGGGACTCTGAGATGAGTTAAGATTGGCGCTTCCGAGTTCAGTGAACCAAGGCTTCCAAGCCTTAGTAAATACAGCTTGTGCGCTGGGAAAGATTTGAAATGGGTGCAGGACAAGAAAAAATTGGCGGTAGAAAAGTCGGAATTCAAAGTTCCGCAGTCCGATCAATCGGAGTTTAGGAAACGTGATAAGAAGCGGTTCAGGCCTACTGAACAAGCTCGGTCGAATGTTACTTCAGGAGCAACGTACGGGCAAGGACGTGTGGAGACATGTACGTGTTTTAACTGTGGGAGGCTAGGGCATATCGCCCGAGATTGTTGGAGTGGCGCCTCGAAGGGTGAGAAAAAGTCAGGTGCGTCTTATGAGGAAAAGGGTAAGGCAGTGGCAGAATCATCTGCATCCTGGGTGCAATTGAGAGTGTATAATCTCGGAGTGCAGGAGCCGCAAAGCTCACATCATGAAGTACAACAGTCTCGAGTGTTTAACCTAGAGTTGCAGGAGGCTATCAAGAAGCTTCTTAGAGACGCAGATGAGCGGAAATAAAGTGGAGTGTGCACTTTATTGCTTTTATGTTATACTTTGTATATATTGTATGTATGTGTGTTTGTGAAAACACTTGTGTTGATGCGAGGCCGTGGGGAGAGTAACCTCGGATCATCTCTTATATTTGCAACAAAGGAGTGGTTGTGTTGGTATCTACGTTGCGCTAAATTTTGGGATGAACTTTCTCTAAGGAGGGGAGGATTGTAACCCCCCCAAAACCCTAAGTCCCAAAATGGGGTCAGGCTAGGTGACACGGCCTAGGATACGGGCGTTTCCCAGGGCGTGTCTAGTGCACACGGCCTAGGACACGGGCGTGTCCCAGGGCGTGTCCTTTGCGGTGTGCGTCGAGTTGAGTTCTTGAGGTAACATGGTCGACGATTGTTGAGAGACGACACGGCCTAGGACAAGGGCGTGTCCCAGGGCGTGTCCTGCTCGGGGTAGTAACCAGGCGGCGTTGAATGGCATTGAGTGGAGTGGCGTTGAGTGTGGTACACGGCCTGTGACACGGGCGTGTCACAGGGACGTGTTTGGCACACGGCCAAGTGCACGGGCGTGTCCTTAGCCATATTCTTCTCGGGTATTTCGACCCTGTGTTGATGGGTATACACGGCCAGTCACACGGCCGTGTACTGGTTGACACGGGCGTGTTAGGAAGTGACACGAGCATGTCATAGCCCGTGTTCTGATCCAGATTGAGTCAGTTCTGTAACCGCTCAAGGAACATGGCATGTGACACGGGCGTGTCACAAGCCATGTCAGCTCTGTTTAGATGCTTTTCACAGCAGATTGAGGTCATTCGTTCCCTTCTATTTGGATCCTGTGGTCCAAGTTCCTCCCTGCTATTATAAGGCTGAGAATGGATATGAATATCTCATTCTTATGTTGTCCATTCTCTTTCTAAAGTGAAGAGAGAGAGGAGAGCAAGGAAAGAAGAAGGAGAAGCTTTCCTACTGTCGGTGGAGCTTCAGCGGTCCGAATCGAGAGCTGAGTTCAGCGTTGCGGAGGCAAGGCCGCTGCGGTGATTTCCATCCGGCTAGTTCTTTCATGGCGCCGAAGCGATCGTCAAGGGTAACGATCTTTCTTCCTTGGGCAGGTGAATCCCTTTGTTTATGCATGTATATCTATGGAATCCTCCATCAAAAGATGTAAGAGCGTAAGTGATTCCAGTGGTTGATTCTGCATTTAGATCCGGAAGTGTGTAGTACGGAATAGGCATGTTGTGTGAAGCCCATCTGGACGTATAGTCTGGATTGGTGATGCTGCGAACCGGAGAAGACTCCGTGTATAAATCGATTAGCCTGCGGAGATTGTAATGATGATTGTGAACCGTGAGAAGGATGCTTTGCTTAGCTCCTTTGGTTGTATGCTTGATACAAGCTGTATTGATGGAATGATAAGTGGCACCGTGTGCCTATGTTATGAGATGGATTGCGAGCACCTCTGAGTGGATGGGTACGAGAATCCTCCAATAGGGGTTTGGCGGCTGATGCCCATAGCCAACAAGTTGAGAACCTCTGAGTGGATGGGCCACCCAACAAGTTCATTTTTAGGATCGGGTGATCAGTCGATGGGTAGCATTGCAAATGGGTGGTTTAAGACCTTCCCGGCATGTTGCACTATGTGAGTAGGTCGACTGATAGTGATCATGGTTGCCTTGAGGTTACTACCTCTGAATGGGATGGGAGAGAGGGTCTCCAGTCTGCGTGTTGTAGTAGACTATGCTCCATCACCAACAAGTTAAGAACCTCTAGTCGGTGGTGTACAAAGGATGTTCCGATACACCGTAAGCGTGCCCTGAGTGCACGGAACATCTGGCATATAGGCAGGCATTTGTGATGATATTATGTATGGTATATATGTGTTGAGACTAGAATACATACAGGGAAGGAACCACTGCCCCGGGTAAGGGGTAGGGTCGTTATAATTGGTCAGCTGAATGCTGACCATTGCTTTGTTTATCACCCTTAGGGTGGATGTCCATATGCAGGTGCTACCCTTGTTGATGTTGAAATGGATTGAGCGAGTTGAATCCCTTTGTGCTGCTGCTGTTTGTAGGCCCTTGAAGGCTGTGTGAAGATTTGGATTTCATGTGTGGCTGGCCTGCGTGTCGATGTATGAAGTCATATGTTTGTAAAGAGAAACTTGTAAGGCCTTAAGGCCTTGAGCGGTGTTCTTGTATACATTCCTGGTCTTGTATTTAAATGTGTTATTTATATAGTAGTGGACATTCAAGGATTGAGTTCGTGCTACTTATAAACTTCTGCTAGAATGCTCTGGGTTAGGGTGCGATGGTATTTTGGTATTAACCTGTGACCTCATCGTCTGTTTGTGGCATATAATTTGGGGCCCCGGCAGGACCTTCTATTATATATTATTTAACGGGTCGGGTTGTTACATCATGGTTACTTACTTAGTTTATCTACTCATACTTTACTTGCTCATCTTGATCATATGTATACTCATACTGCTTACCTACTATTACTTGCGTATACTTGCTCTGTTTATGAACTCATGATAGACTAGTTCTCCGCCACCTATTTACTTTTGTTACTCTCCACCTTTATTATCTTCCCTTTCCTTATCCCCGCTCGGAGCCTAGGATCCATGGGGGAGGGGTGGGGGATGATAGAACTTAGTCTTTTAGACTAATGGTCATTGACCAAATTATTTTAGGGGATCCTTGAGCCGAACCTGGAGATGCAGCTCCAGAGGTCGGTACGCTTGGAGATCGGACAATCTAGCACGGGAGTTCAGGCAGTAGGGACAGTGAGTCCCAATTGTTAGTAGTTACTATAGATTTGCTTCCGCATTGAGTGACTTGTAGTGAGGATTATGATGTATCAGGCAGGATCCCTTTTTAATAGTTTTCTATTTATTATTACTGTGGACTCTCCCTTCGTGGAGATTTATTTATATTCATGTGATTTCGAGTGGACCAGCATTGAGTTTCATTTTACTCATGTACTTATACTTTTACTATTCTCTTCTGCGATCGGTACGGTCGGTGGGATCGGCATTTTGTAGTGACGACCTTCCCGAGAATGTTGGTGTCATCGCAAAGCAGTGGTTCTGGGCATAAGACCATGTTGGTTTAAAAAAAGAGGGTATTACACAATGTCATACAGCAAAAATGTTGTGAGTTGCACTGGATTCTGAATTCATAAAACTGAGCTCACAGTTCATCAAACTCAGTTCAGCATTCGTCGAACTCAGTTTAGAGTTGAGAGAGGCAGGCTGAGACAGTCAAAGCCTAAGGTTTAAGAGGTAGAAGAGTGTCCAAGTCCACAGATGTTGAGTGAAGGTCATTCACTCAATGCCATAGCCTCATAAGTGTTGAGTAACACTCAGTCAATCAAAGAAAGTGTTTTTTTAACACAGAAATTTGGCTAAGGCAAAAAGTGTTGTGTGATGAAGACACACTCAACGCTCTCAATGTTAGAGAAGTAGGAAGATTTTGTCTAAGGCAAAAGACTCGAGAACAAGTGTTAGTCTCAGCACAACTGCTGAAATAAGTGTTTGTCTCAGCTAAGAATAAGAAAGTGCTAAGATAGTTAAGCAGGAAAATGCCTTAAGGCAAAAAGCATTGAGTGAGGAGTGTTCACTCAACGCTCTAGACGCCTAGTGAAGACAGAATTTTTTCTAAGGAGTTTGGCATTGAGTGATGCTCACTCACTCAACTCCAAGTAGTAGAAAGCTGATAAAGAAAGTTGGCGTTGAGTGAAGCTGAATCACTCAATGCCTAGAAACTTATTTATATTCTAAGTAGTTTGCCATTGAGTGAAGATTACTCACTCAACGCCAAGAGACAGTAGATCTGTCTAAGTGATTTTGCATTTGGTGAAGGACCCTCACTCAACGCCTATACTAAGATTGCTTGATTTTTGGCTAAGTCCACAGCTGGTGATGTCAGCAAGTCAAGAAGTCAACATATTTCAAATTGAAAGTCTTGTTTTCATGGTTAGTTAAACACCTAGAGGGGGGTGAATAGGTTTTTATCTTTATTTTATCTTTTTCTAATTTGTTATCAGATTTCTATGCCTTGATTAGGTTAGTTATCAGCTTTCAAGAGCATTCACAGACAACACAGCAATTTTATAGTGGTTCCCCAATCTTAGGTACATCCACTATCGCTCTGCTCCTATCTAACAGTGTGTTATATTTGGCTCACCCTCCAAAACTCAGCTACTTAATAGCTTACAACACAGATCCCGCAGGACCACACAGGTCACACAGACCTAACAATTAGGCACTAAGCCAACCCTCAAGTCACAACGACCATTCACCCGACACAAAGCCAAACACGGGTCACAAATACCTTAGCCTTTATAAAACAGGCTTACAACTCCAGATTCACTAAGAATCTTTACATAAGAAAGAAAGAAATAGAGAAAGTTTATATGATTAGACACCAGATCAAGAACTCTGTGTCATCTTCTTTCTGGACTGAGCAGATATCAGCCCAACCTTTTGTTGTTGAAGACATCGATGTAGGCAATAGATTCTTTCTTCAAATAGTTATCCTTCCATCTGCAAAACTTGTAGATCTGCTCCCTCAGAATGAATTCCGATCCTGCTATTGTGAATGGTAATTGCTCCAGCTATCTCCTTCCCATCAAGGTTCTCTGTGCAAAACTCCTTCTTCAGGCTTGACGAAAATGGCGAGGAAGAAGATGATTTTCTCCCGCCCTTCTTCTTGTTTTCAAAAAACCTAGCCGAAGAATCGATTATTCTGTTGGATGTGTTGGTTCTTTTTTTTCTCTAGCTGATTGCTTCCTTTTATACTCTGAAGGCCAATCGATTAGTGGGCCCCACCATAAGGATTGATAGCTGAGAGTAAGCCATCCAGCACATCCCTTCCGTTTAAATTTTATTTAACGGATCCTTGCTGTGTGTGGGCCCCAGCACTTTATGATGGAAATTTTCTTTGGAAAGTGCAGAAGATGAGGACAGCTGGTTGCCAATGTCTCTAGCAGTAATTCCGCACCATTTGAATTTAGGTTGACAATTTGACTTTACTAACGTCAGCATGACCCAGCATCTCAGGACTTAGACAAAATTCAATCATCAAAACCAAAGGCGTTGACTGAGTAGGTATCACTCAACGCCACAACACTTAGATAAAATTCTGTTTGTCTAAGTATTGAGCTCGATGAAAGCTGAGCTCCGTTCGACGAACGTCAAGCTCAGCTCGACGAATGCAAAAGTTCAGTTCAAACTACAAACTTAGATCGATGAAAGGCTAAACTGAGTTCAATGAACTACAGGCTAAACTGAGTAATTTGGCTCAGCTCGATGATCGCTGAGCTCAGTTTGATGAAGCTGAGCTCGATGAAAGTCGAGCAATCCATGCTTTTAGACTTAGCCAAATTTCTACTCCAAGGCATTGAGAGCGTCGAGAGCATTGAGAGCGTTGAGAGCATTGAGTGAGCTTACCTCAACCAACGCAATTTGCCTTAGCAAATATTTTTGCACCATGGCGTTAAGAGAGTAAGCTCCACTCAACGCCAAACTACTTAACAGAATTTTCTATTATCTGGCATTGAGTGAGTAAGCTACATTCAACGCCTGTGGACTTAGTGAAAATTTTGCCCAACTCTTCTGTGGAGTTGACTGGCACAATAACAATCAACGCTAAAAGATGTATGGTATTGATTGAGTATACCACACTCAATGCTTGTGTACTTGGCCATATTTTTAGCCAATTTTTCTAAGCTTAGACTTACTTAGATTGACTCACAACCTTTTTGCTGTATGGCGTTGAGTGAGTCGGCTACACTCAACGTCTGTGGACTTAGTCACATTTTTGGCTATCTTCCAGTTAGGCTGAGACAGACTCAATATTATATATTATATGGCATTGAGTGGGTAGAATACACCGAATGTTATATGTTATATGGCGTTGAGTGAGTAGACTACACTTAACGCTTTTGTACATATCCAAATTTTTACTAGATATTATTGAGTCCATACCTCTAGCGTTGAGTGAGCTGCTCCACTCAATGCCTGTGAACTTTGGCGATTTTTGGTGTGTCCAGCAACCACTTAGTATGTCCACATGTCCAATCAATGTTATATGGACTACCTGCACTCAAGACCTCAATTGCACATCAAATACTGTTGATGTGTGTGTCATTGACCTGTTTGACTTCTCACAAATCTGGGACATTGGGAACAATGGACCCAACAATCTCCTCTTATTTGAAGAATTCAAAACCCTTATCAACCTTTATCAAAAAGCTTCTTTCCTTGGTCAATGATAGACACAACCTATACAGCAAAATCAAAATCAAAATTCTGATAAGCTATAAGTAAATGTACCTCACTTACTCCCCCTATTTTGCTGTAAGGTTGTTATCCTTACTTGAGTGCCACATGTCTTTCTTTCCCCGCTGCCATCTCCTGCTTGTATGGTTATGTCTCCCCCTTGCTTTGCTATGTCTCCCCCTTACTAGGACCTTCTCTCTTCTCTCCCCCTTTTTGACTTCTAAAGATAGGCATATGGGGGATGGTCCTTCAATTTGCTGACCTTTCCTCTTCTCTCTAGAGGAACTTACTCCCCCTCAGTAGAAGCATTAGTGAACTGATACTACTTGGGAGTCTGTATGTCCAGTAAGAGGAATAATACCTGCACCACCAAAAAAAATGCAAAAAGGCAGTGCCTGAAGCTATGCCAAGTTCAACATACCCAACTCAAATTTAAGAGTGTTGAACTTTGCTTCATCTAATGTCTTAGTGAAGATATCAGCCACTTGCATGTCTTTGGGGACAAACTCACGACTGATGTCTTCCTTCTCCACATGCTCCCTAATAAAAATGATATCTTATTTTTATATGCATAGTCCTGCTATGTGAGACGGATTCCTAGTAATTGAAATAGCACTTGTAGAATCACAGTAGAGAGGAGTTCTACTTACCTGAAGGTTGTAATCCTGGAGCTGATATTGGATCCACAGTAGCTGCATACTGATATATATTCTGACTCAGCAGTGGATATAGCCACACTAATTTGCTTCTTGCTGCTCTAAGAAACTAGCCTTCTACCTAAGAACTAACAGGTTCTAGTAGTGTTTTTCCTGTCTTCTTTGCAACCTGCAAAATCTGCATCTAAAAATCCACTTAGATCAGAATCCCTATTTCTAGGATACCATAGGCCAAGATCTAGTGTGCCCTTAAGATACCTCAAGATTCTCTTTGCTGTAGAGTAATGAGATTCTTTAGGGCAGGACTGATACTTAGCACAGACACATGTGGCATACATGATGTCAGTCCTACTAGCAGTCAGGTATAGAAGGAAGCAAATTATCCCTCTATACAAAGACTCATCAACAATTTTCCCTATCTCATCTTTGCCTAATGTTATACTTGATCCCATGGGAGTTCTCATAGTGTAGGCATTCTCCATACCATATTTTTTTATTATCTCCCTAGTGAACTTGGACTGGGATATGGACAAGCCATCATCAGTTTGTCTTACTTGGAGTCCCAAGAAGAAATTTAGCTCACCCATGCTGCTCATTTAAAACTTACCTTACATAAGTTTAGCAAACTTCCTGCAAAGGTTGTCATCAGTAGATCCAAAGATAATGTCATCAACATATATGTAGACTAGGATAAACTTGCCCTTTAATTCCCTTAGGAATAGGGTCTTGTCTATCTTCCCCCTTGAGAATTTGTTCTCAATTAGGAAGCTGGACAAGGTTTCATACCAAGCCTTAGGAGCTTTCTTTAGTCCATATAGAGCTTTCCTAAGCTTATAAACAAAATTGGGAGAGTTAGGATCTACTAAACCTGGTGGTTGATCCACATAAACTTCCTCTTTTAGGTCTCCATTCAGGATTGCTGACTTGACATCCATCTGGTAAACTCTGAATCATTGATGGGCTGCAAATACAAGGAAGATCCTTATGGCTTCCAGTTTGTCTATTGGGGCAAAGGTCTGGTCAAAGTCTATGCCCTCTTCTTGACTGTAGCCTTTAGCCACCAGTCTAGGCTTATTTTTGATAATAATGCGATCTTGATCCAACTTGTTCCTGTATATCCACTTAGTCCCTATGATATTTTGTCCTTGTGCTATGGGGGCCAACTTCCAGACCTTACATCTCTTAAATTGGTTCAGTTCTTCTTGCATTGCTCCAATCCAGAACTGGTCCTTGATTGCTTCTTCAAACTTCTTTGGCTCTACTTGAGATAGGAAGCTTGAGTAGAGAGCAGTATTAATGCTCCTGCTTTTGGTCTGGACTCCATGATTTGCATCACTAATAATTTGGTGTACTAGATGGTCCCTTAGATGCTTGGTAGCTTGAGGCAATCTAGCTACAACTTGTTGATCTTCAGGGTTTTTCAGCTAGCTGGTCTAAATTTTCTTCACGTATGTTGTCTCCTTCTCTTGGAGTAGACAGTCCATTATTTTCTTGGACTATGGGGGTATCTTCCATGATGGTCAGCTTGTCCATCAACTGCTCTATACCTGCAATACTATAAGAGGAGGAGCTTGGCAGCTCACAGTTAATGAAAGACTTGATTTCAAGAGCCTAGACACCTAGAGGGGGGTGAATAGGATCTAATTTTCTTTAATAAATTTTAGGCAATTAACTTGTTCTAACTTAGCACGGATAAAAACAATTCTCAGCACAGCAATCACAGCACACCAATCACAGTATAGTACAGTACACCATATTTATAATGGTTCCTCAAGGTATGGGTACATCCACTTTCCCCCTTCGCCTATCCAGTAGAGAACTAGATTCAGCCCAACTTCCTTCCACTTACTCAGATCCACAGATCTTACAACTCAGAACCAGATTGGTTCCTACAGCTCATACTTATACAATTCTTACCTCAGATTCTTCCCCAGAATCCTACCTTAAGCCTCAGGCCTATCTAAGCCTTTATCACTAGGCTTACAACTCAGACTTTCACAAGTCCTACACCTTAGGCACTCAGCCCTACCTCAGCCTTTATAATTATAGGCTTACAACTCAGATCTTACAAAATATCCTACAAGAAAATTGAATGATTTTAAGTATTGAAATTTCACCAGATAAAACTCTTTATTAGTATGAGATTCTTGATCAGTTCTTGAATAAACTGAATCTTTAGATCCAACCTGACTTATTTGTTTTAAAGCTTCTGGATAGAACAAAATAAGGTTGATCTTCACTTGATGTAGAAGTTGATCTTCAGATAGCTCCTTCCTTAGATTTAGAATTAGATCTGAATCTTTCTTACAGACTATTCTGGATCTGCCTTCTTAAGAGTTTCCCCTTTTCTTGTTGTTAGATTCTCTTTCCCGTAATTGCTTGATTACTTCCTTAGTTCTTGTTGTTGTGGTTGTCAAGGATCAGTCCCTTATATAGAGTTTCCTCATGATTACCAGCTGATCCGATTTGTAACAACCTTCTGACAAATCTGACAAAGGTGTCAGACCTGTTGGTTATGACAGCTGTCGAGTCACCAGTCATGACAGTTGATTCCTCAAAGACTTTACAACTCAGCATGAACCACTCAGCAAACTACTTCACATGTATCGACACAAATAGACTAAGTGTCGGCATAAGTCTTGATGATGTCAACACAACACTCCATGTGTTGACATAGTCATTCTTCTGCTACTCGACACAGCTTCTATTTGTATGTGTTGACACAAGTCCTTTATATCGACACAACTGCTCCTGATCTAGACATAACCGATGCTGACAGATGGCGTTGAGTTTATGTCCAGTATTGTTGAGTGTGTGTTGAGACATTGTTGAGTGTGTGTCGACACAAGTACTGTGTGTCGACACAAGCCTTCAGACTCAGTATAGTTGTTGCTGTTAGATGGCATTGAGTGTCGTCCAGATGTCGTTGAGTGTGTGTCTACACAAGTCTTGTGTGTTGACACAACTGCTTCTTGTCTTGATATAGTTGATGTAGATAAATGGCGTTGAGTGTGTGTTGACACAAGTCCTGTGTATCGACACAAACCTTCTTCAGGTGTCGACAGAATTCCTGAGTGTCGACACATGCCTTTCTTCTGATGTCAACATAACTCCTGGCTGTCGACATAGCTTCTACTTCATGCGTCGGCACAATTCCTGCCTTAGGTGTCGACACAATTCTGGGTGTCGACACATGCCTTGCTTCTAGTGTCGACAAAACTTCTAGGTGTCGACACAATTCTTCACAAGTGTCGACATTTATACTTAGAGAATTTTATTGCAAACCGTACACCTGCACAATGAACTCAAACATCCATCAAATACAAATTGATGTATATCATTGAGTAAGATGAGGCTTCTCCAAATCTGGTACATATTTTTCAGTGTACCCAACAATCTCCCCCTATTTGGAGAAGTCATAACCCTTAGTCAAAGATATACATCACTCATAATAAAGTACATAAAAATAGATGTACATACATTTCAGTGCAAGATAACATACAAACAATGTAAATAACTAAAATCAATAGTGAAGCTGATTTTATTTATTAATCAGAAAATTCTGGGTTTACATGTTTTTCCTTTGAACAAAAGCAAAAAGTTACATTGTTCTATACATAATCCTATCTATCCTATGATTGACTAGGCTCCTTAATTACAATGCATTTTCCATATTTAATCTTTGCTTGCACAATATCTTCTATATCATTAGCAGGTTTCTTTCCTTTCAGATCCTTCTTCTTCAGTTCTTCAGCCTTTATCCTTTGCCTTTCAAAATAGTAAAAAGGCTTGGGGAAGTACCTACTAGGCTCCAGAGCATTAGCAGTTAACTTCCCAGCTTTTGCACTCCTTTTGTACTGAAGAATGGCTTCTTGCCTAGCTTGATACTTGTTCCACTCTTGCTAAGAATATCATTTACCCCTATCATAGGTCTTATCCTTTATAGCCTTCCAGGCAGTCAAAATAATATTCCTGGAATAGGGCTCCATTGCTCAAAATCTGGCTTCAACTCAGCCTGTTCTCTGCACCTTTTCTTGGATAGCTTTGCTTCCTTCTGAGCCTCCTTGGCAGCCTTTGACATCTCTGAAAGTTAGGGTTAGATCTGATATACTCTAGAGGGGGGGTGAATAGAGTATGTATGTGTGTTTTTATAATTTTCTTCTCTAACAGTATACTATCTTTATCTTTAACAACTATATCTAACTATCACAGATTAAAGTAAATCAAAGATCACAAAATATCTGACAAACACAGCCACAGTAAGAACAGAAAAGAAAGAGCAACCAGACAACACAAGAAATTTATAGTGGTTCCCCAAACTTGGTACATCCACTCTTCTACCACCCTTGGTAGGAATCCACTGCAAGTTTTGATCAGGTGACTTCCACCAATGAGCTTTTGATCAGGTGCTCAAAAACCAAACCTCAAGTCTTTTCGAAGGAGACTTACAACCAGATTAATTTTGAAGGGAATTAAAACCCTGTACAGAGGTGGGAAAAAGAAAGTGATGTAAGTCTTCTTTTCTCAAGTCAAAATGAGAAGACTGTGTGGATTCTTATTTGTTGTCAAAGCTCCCCCTGAGATCTTGAATGGTTCAGGAGTGGAAGCTTTGTTCAAGGGTGTAGGCCTTCGGCTTTTCAGAGATCCTTGACTGATTTGAATGTTACTGTCACTTGAGATTTCTGAAAACAAAGAGGGAGAGAAAGAAAGAAAGATTCTTGATGGTGATAGTTGTTCTTTCTTCTTTTCTTCAGAGCATCCAATTTTTGAGAGAGCTTTTTCACTGCACTTTTGAAAGAAGTTTTCTTTGTTGTGTCTCTGGTTGATAATCAATCTCAGCTCTCGTGTGTTGCTTCTTTTACTTGGCAGGGAGATGTGTATTAGATCACTGCAACTTGGTCGAATTCAAAAGAGATTATGTAATAAATGTTCAGCCGAAATCTTGGGAACGAGAAACGGTAAGAATGCTGTCAATTATTCTATTCTATGTCTGTCCCGAGATATAAGCAATTAATTCCATGGAGGATGTTAGCAATCAATGCTGCCAGTAATGGCTCTATTCAGAGAATATAAGTGCATTGATTTACAAGGGAATTAATAGCCTATAATAGTTAAAATGATGAGACAAAAAGAGAAAGAATAAATAAAAAAATGTCTTACAGTTTTTGTCGAACTGAGATCAGCTTTCGTCGACCTCTAATTAGTTTTTGTCGACCTCTAATCAGCTTTCGTCGACCTGAGATTTCGTCGACCTGAGATTTCGTCGACCTCTGATCAGCTTTCGTCGAACTGAGATCAGCTTTCATCGACCTGAGCTCTATGAATCAACTACTGTGCATAAACTGACTAATTCTGTGCTCAATGTTCGTCGACCTGAGACTGTGAAGTTAGTCGACCTAATAACTTGGTAAATCTATTGGTGTTGAGTGAATAAGACATTTGGCGTCGAGTGTTCTTTGTCTCTGAGTCAGTCTTGGCTTTGAGTGAATTATGGCGCTGTGTGTTGAAGAGTTAGTTGATCTGAGAATGGAGTTTGTGGAGCTCAGCTCAGAGATTTTTGCTCTGAATTAGTCGAGCTGAGCACGATAATCGTCGACCTGAGATCGACGAATGTAGATTTCTTTTTCTAATTCTTGATCTCTCTAAGTCTTGATTCTTTGGCAGTGATGGAAGCTGGTCCTTTGTACTATTGATTCGAAGGACTTGCCCTAGACTCTAAGACACACCTATGACCCTGATCTATACATATTGGGTCATATCCTAACTCAGTGAACCTAGCCCAAATTCAACTAGAGGTTCCAACAATCTCCCCCTATTGGGTGAGGTCACTGATTAAAGACTCAATAAAGAAAATACACAAAGCAGGAACATAGCATATATCTGGCAGATAATTTACTAACAAGTGCAGCAGATATAAGTACAGAGCTTTGTAACAGATAAAAAAACATAAATTTAACTAAGTATACCACAAGTAGCAATTTTTTCTTCAGGATTCTCTGCTACTACTTCTTGGATTTTTCTTCCATCTTCTTTTCTCCTTGCTTTGTAAATATAATTTAACTGTTAGAATTTTTAGCTTCTCTTTTTGACATATATAAATCAGCTGCTCCAATCACTGTCTGAGTTAATGTTCAGGGAACAATTGCTTTTGGATGTCTAGCCATATATTCAATAGGATCAAATAGTTTCTTGCTTATCTGAAGCCTTTCAAGTTCTTTTTCTCTGTATGTGGACATTATGGAGAATTTTGTTGGATCATGTCCTTCTTCTTTGGCCTTTTTCATTTGTGACAAAGCAATTAATTCTTGGAGTCTGGCCATCCTGAAGTTTGAATCATCATCCTAACTGGCTGAAGATTGATCTTCCTGTGAGGATAGCAGTGCAACAGGCTTGAAATGTGTAGACTGTGCTTGAAAGTTTGTCTCAGCTTGGCTTTCAGTACTTAGAGTGTATAAGGGTTTGGGAGGTGCAGTTTCACTGTATTTTCCTTTAGGCTTGAATGATTCAGAATGCCTTCTTTGTTCAGTTTGAGGTTGAGGAGGAGAGAATTCTGGTTTTTGATAAACAATTTCCTTTATTTGTTCTGAACCACTAACACTTCTCTGGTGATTGCTTCTATGAGAATGCTGACTGGATGACCTTTCCTGTCTCTGATAAGTTCTTGTGTAGGAGGGCTTGGAAGGTGCATCTGACTTTTGAGAACTCATTCCAGAAGCACCAGCAGCTGGTGGAGGAGGAGGAGGAGGATTCTTCCTATATTTGTGAGCTGGAGGTGGAGAATACCTTCTGCTTTTCTTCCTAGACTTCTGTTCATTCTTTGAGAGCCACATCCAGGCTGACATTCCCTTGTATGGGGTTATTTTTTGAAGGATATAGTAGGTAGTATCAATTGTATTTCCAGGTTTGGGAGCAGGTGGAGGTGAAGCTTTCCTTTTCTTTGAGGCTTGCTTCCTCTTAGGAGCATCATCAGAATCATCATCATCATCATCATCATCCGATTGTTGTTGAGGATTGTCATACATTTCATCAATCTAACTGATCAGATCCTTGGGAATTTCTTTGCTGGCTAGAGTGGGAACAACTTCAGCTTCAGCTGCTTCAGCTTCCACAGCAATGTCCCGATTGATTAGATCATCAAAACTAGGAATAGGGCTATCAACTATGATATAAGTTGACCCAGGATGGATAGATCTTTGTTCATATAATACTGCTGGAGGAGCTGTCAGACTTTCCTTTATACTGGCTAACACTTCTAAACTTGCAGGGGAGGTGTAGCATACTATTGCTCTGGATGATTGAGTGGGAGAGGAGAGGCAAAACTGAATATAGGATCCAAAAAATTTCAACAGTTTATGTAGATTTACTTTAGATTTAATGAAGTAGACCCTTCCAGGCAGAACTTCTAGCAAGCTGGTCTCTTGAATATTGGATACTATAATATATGTACACTGATTGTCTACATCTGCTCCTAAGTCAGTTGTCTCTATATCAGCTGATTCCATATCATTTTCAAGAAACTATAGAAAATATGATTCCATGTCAACATTAGTTCCTGCTGCTGTTGCTTGTTCTGCTGCTTCTACTGCATCATTAAGTGTAATATCAACATTTGTTCCTGCTGCTGCTGCTTGTTCTGCTGCTGCTACTTCATCATTAAGTATCTCCCCCTGCTTGGTTTCAATATGAACTGAAGCCAAGCCCCCAGATGAAGAGAGGGTAGAGGTGAAGGTAGAGATTTGAGCAGAGAGAGATGATATGGATATAACTAGAGGGGAAATAGCCTATGCAATGATTGTTTGGAGGATAGGATTAAGGAGCTCAAGAAGTGGTTGGATGATAGAGGGATTCAAATATATGGAGTCAGATGGTTGGGCAAGAGGTGGTGGAGATGGTATATAGGTAGTGATGATAGTTGCTGGAGTAGATGGTTGATTGGAGGTTTCTGGAAGGGGGTCCTGTTGAGGAGAGTGTTGAGGAGAAGGAGTGTTCAAAGGAGATGAGAGTAAATTGAAGGATGGGATTGAAGATAGAGTGGAGAGGTGGATATCAACAAAATGAGATGGAAGATGATATTAAGGAGGAGTAGGGATGGATGTATCAGCCCTAGGAGAGGGAGAATTTGATGGAATATGTGTAGAGGAAGAAAAAATTGGAGATGTTGGAGGTGTTGGGGTATGGATGTGGATGGTAGTGGAAGGCATGGTTAACTGGACTTGTTGTTGTTGGGATGGAACTGGAGGGACAGGAGGTGGTTGAGGAGTGGAGAGGAGCCCTTCAGAGGGGTGGGGAGTGGCTGTAGCAGCCCTTGTACTTCTTGAAGCTTGGGTGGAAAGGATGAAGCCTTAGAGGGCTTTGTGATTATCCTCTCCCACCTGCCAAACAAGGTACATGTGAGCCTCTTGTTGGCATTGATGAATGTGGTCAGGGAGACCAGTGATTCAGCAGCCTTTGCTGTCAAGAAGATCCCTAGGATCCTTCCAAAGTTCACTTCCTTCTTACTTTTTCTTTTCCTGATAAGATCAAAAATGATCTGAGCCCAGTCCACCTGCCTTTTGTTTACCACTGCACACATGACTAGAAATTGATGTCTGGTTATATAATCATGTGCAGTGTGCTTGCCCAGTAAGATTTTCCCAATTATATCTGCGAGAAATTTGAACTCGGCAGATAGGTGTTTCTTTAGTAGTTTATTAGGGTTGTCCCCAGAGTACCCCATTGTGTTCAACATTATATCAGACTCTTCCGAATCAATTTCTAACTCTTCCTCACCAGTTTTCAATCCAAACAATTCAGTAAGAATATCGGGGGTAAGAGAGATTTCGTTACCCGCGATGCTGCCGGTCATCTTGTTCTCATTGACGGTGGCTGTGTACACCCATTCTCTGATTTCTGTGTTGGGTAGTTTGATTCTCAAGGTCAGTAATTGTTTCAGTTGGTTCTCTTCCAAGAGTTGCAGGATGGGAAGAAATATCGGATCTGAATGCTGGAATGAGTCAAAATCCATGTCGAATCCTGTGTCAAATTTCATTGCCGCAAGAGCGCCTGCTGGATTCGCCATGAATGCACCTGATAACCTTCATCACAGAGTTGGCTTATGGAGATGAGATTGTGCTTCAGTCCACTCACATATGGAACTTTCTTGAAAGTTACAGCTCCAATCCTGATTTTTCCAAAGCCCTCTGTTTGACCACAATTTGAATCACCAAAGATGACCTTTGGTCCCAGCTTGGACTTATAGTCAATTAAGTTATCCTTGTTGTCTGTCATGTGCTTAGAGCAGCCACTATCCAGATACCAGTGTTGATTAAATGCTTGATAGGTCTTCATCTGTAAGTATAACACTTAGTTGTTCTTAACCCAGGTGACCTTGGGTCCTTGTTGATTTACATAGGAATAACTGGAAATATATGAGCATTCAGGTTAATCTTTATAGCCTTTGGGATGATATCTTCTGGGTGGTATTATCCATGTGCTAAAGGGATGAAAGTTGCTCTTAGAATTTGGATTTCTGTTGTTAAAATCTGGGATCGACGATTTTCGGTTGGATCGTCGAACTGAGCTCGACGATGTTGGATGAGATCGTCGATCTCTACTTGAAGAATGAGAGTATTCATTCTTGGAGTACCAAAAACGTCGATCTCTGTTCGACGAACCATACTGATGTCGTCGATCATAGATCGAAGAATGATTATTACTCAAGTTTGCATTCAGAGATCGTCTTTCTGAGTTCGACGATCTGTTCATATATCGTCGATCTGCGTTCGATTATAATTGCTGAATATTGTTATTTTTAATTTCAATCAGTTCAAGAACTTTATTAACCCTGTTTACATGTTCAGTATTTTTCTTTCCTTTGTCAGATATAAACTTTACTGGTTTAAAAAGATTATTTTTCTGAATTATAGGTGGATTACTAGGGGAGGCACCTAATCCTAGTTTACTATTGTTGATCCTAGCATTTACAGTACTAGTGATATCTAATAATTGTAGACTTCTCCCATTTAAGGATTCTCTTAATATCTTGGCCTTGCTAAGTTCAGATTTCAAAAAGGATATTTGTTGATTAGCAGGGTCTAATTCTTCGGTTAATTTTTCATTATCAGCAATGACTCTTTCTTATTCTAATAGTTTTTCCCTGAGGAGTTTGATTTCCTTCTCAGATCTTATTAGGTCTAAACATAATAGTTTAAATTCAGATTTGAATTCCTTTGATCCAAAATCATAAGAGGAAAATACCTGATCCTCAGCTGATAAGAGCTCTTCATCTTCAGACTCATCAGCATCTGATCTGCTACTGCCTGACTCAATAGCCATGAGGCAAACTTCTTTGGCCTTCTTCTCTTCTTCATCCTCACTGGAGCTGGAGGAGGTTGACTCTTCTTCAGTGTCACTCCATGACTCAGCAACAAATCCCTTTTCCTTTCTCTTGTGCTTGCTTGAGGAAGGCTTCCTGTAGTGACCCTTCCTTGAGTCACCCTCCTTTCTTCTATCCTTCTTCTAAACTTCTGGGCACTCAGAGATGAAATGCCCTGGTTTCCTGCAGCCAAAGCACACTACTTCTTTAGATGGTGTTTTGTCATACCTTGGATTGTCTTCATACTTGGATGGTTTCCTTCTGAAATCTTTTCTAGCCATCTTAATGAATCTCTTGGCAAAGAGACTCATCAATTCTTCATTCACAGGAATGACTTCAGAGTCTTCTACTGCTTTGAAAGCTATGTTGTGCTCTTTCTTAGTTGGTGTAAGAGTCTTGACTTCAGCTACTACTTCCCTTGATTTTATCAGCTGCTCATAGGACTTTAGCTTTCCTAGTAGGGCTTCAGTTGAGATCTCTGTTGTGCTTCTGGCTTCTCTGATGGGCCAAATTCTTGAGTCCCATGTGCTGGGGAAGCACATGAGGATCTTGTCATTCACTTCAGTCAAAGTGATTTCCTTATCTATATTCGTTAGCTCACTAATAATGGAGCTGAGTCTGTTGTACATCACTTCCACTGTTTCAGCTTCATCCTTTTTGAAGTTTTCATATTGAGTGATGAGGTTGGATCTTCTATCCTTCCTCTTATTTACTGATCCAGCCACCATTTGGTTCTGGGAGTCCCAAATGGCCTTGGCTGATGAGCATTCAGCGACCTTTTGAAATATCTCATCTGACATTATTTGAGCCAATATGTTCATGGCTCTGGCATCAGCTATCTTTGCCTTCTTCTGTGCATTTATCAATCCAGGGGGTGGAACGACACTCATGTCTGTTGAAGTTGATGGGGTTGAAGCCACTGGAGCTGGTGGTCCTATTAAGATGGAATTAAATATATCCTCATCAATAGAATTCAGCTAGAGTCTAACTCTTGCCTTCCAGAGTGTGAACTTGGAAAAGTTACACATTGGAGGTCTGGTGCTTGCATACTCTTTGTTCTGTGCCATGCTGTATAGATCTAGAAGAAGTAAGAGAATAGATCTAACTTAGGATCTTTGGTTCAAGGGTTAGCTTGTACAACCAAAAGAACCTCCTCTGATACCAATTGAAAGTTAGGGTTAGATTTGATATACTCTAGAGGGGGGTGATTAGAGTATGTCTGTGTGTTTTTATAATTTTCTTCTCTAACAGTATACTATCTTTATCTTTAACAACTATATCTAACTATCATATATTAAAATAAATCAAAGATAACAGAATATCTAACTAACACAGCCACAGCAAGAATAGAAAAGAAAGAGCAACCATACAAAACAAGAAATTTATAGTGGTTCCCCAAACTGGGTACATCCATTCTTCTACCACCCTTGGTAGGAATCCACTGCAGGTTTTGATCAGGTGACTGCCACCAATGAGCTTTTGAGCAGGAGATCAAAAACCAAACCTCAAGTCTTTTGGAAGGAGACTTACGACCAAAAAAATTTTGAAGGGAATTAAAACCCTGTATAGAGGTGGGAAAAAGAGAGTGATGTAAGTCATCTTTTCTCAAGTCAAAATGAGAAGACTGTGTGGATTATTATTTATTATCAAAGCTCCCCCTGAGATCTTGAATGGTTCAGGAGTGGAAGCTTTGTTCAAGGGTGTAGGCCTTCAGCTTTTCAGAGATCCTTGACTGATTTGAATGTTGTTGTCACTTGAGATCCCTGAAAAAAAAGAGGGAGAGAAAGAAAGAAAGATTCTTGATGGTGATAGTTATTCTTTCTTCTTCCCTTCCGAGCATCCAATTTTTGAGAGCGCTTTTTCACTGCACTTTTGAAAGAAGTTTTCTTTGTTATGTCTCTGGTTGATAATCAATCTCAGCTCTCGTGTGTTGCTTCTTTTTCTTGGTAGGGAGATGTGTATCAACTGCTATGCATAAACTGACTAATTCTGTGCTCTATGTTTGTTGACCTAAGACTGTGAAGTTAGTCGACCTAAGAACTTGGTCAATCTGTTGGTGTTGAGTGAATAACACATCTGGCGTCGAGTGTTCTTTGTCTCTGAGACAGTCTTGGCTTTGAGTGAATTATGGCACTGAGTGTTGAAGAGTTGGTTGATCTGAGAACGGAGTTCGTCGAGCTTAGCTCAGAGATTTTGGCTCTGAGTTAGTCGAGCTGAGCACGACTATCGTCGACCTGAGATCGACGAATGTAGATTTCTTTTTATAATTCTTGATCTCTCTATGTCTTGATTCTTTGGCAATGATGGAGGCTGGTCCTTTGTACTGTTGACTCGAATGACATGCCCTATACTCTAAGACACACTTATGACCCTGATCTATACATATTGGGTCATATCCTAACTCAGTGAACCTAGCCCAAATTCAACTAGAGGTTCCAATAATCTCTACTTTTTCAATAATCACATTTGGTTCCTCCTGTGGAGGGTTGTACATTGTCTGCACTTCTTGTTGAACCATGTCAAAGTCAGCAGGAGGGTAAATAATCTGTGCAACTTTAGGCTGATCTCCTTCAATATAAGTAGGTTGCACTCAAGACTCAGCAATATTGTCATCATCACACAAAGGAGGAAAGCCAAGTGTAGATCTGATGGTATTAGAGACCCATTTTGCATGATCATAGCTAGCTTTGACTAATAATCTCTCCCCCTTTATGACTTCTCTAGTTATATGATCCCTCGGATCATTCTTTTGAAACCTTATTTAATCAGCTAGATATTTTGTACCTTCTTGATAGTAGGCTTTGAACTTAGCCAGGTAATCAGAAATAGTCTTTTGAGAGGCTCCAATGGTTGTTTGGACAGCAGCTAGATCTTCTTGTATTTGCTTTGATATTTTAGTTTTCAAAACAGTGGAAATACTTCCTAGTTTTTTTAGTATTTTTTCATGGGAGTCTTTGAGATTTTCATTAGACCTGAATTGATTTTTTAAAACATATCCTTGCTTGGTGGCAATTTCCTCAACCTCAGTCTTCAGCAGCTGTTATTGATAAGCCAAATACACTACAGCATTGTCTCCCTTATGGAAGCAATCTGTCATCTCTTTCTTATGCAGATTGACTTCAAATCTGATGGATTTAATGTCTTGAGCCAGCTGAAACTACAGTTCTTTATTTGACTCATCCACATATTTCTCTAAAGACTGCCTTTGTTCATCCAATTTTACTTGTAGTTGGACCAGTAATGAACTGAAGTCCATGCTTGGAGCAGGCGGTTGAGTGACTGTTTGTAAGGCCTTTTTATAGCATGTGCTCTCTTTCTTGATTGCAACCATCTTCCTCTTCTTATCCATAGAGGCTTCCTCATCATCAGAGGGTTTTGATGAGCTTTCTATATCAACTGTTTCCTTATTAGATGGGGCATTCAGTATCTCCTCCCCCTCAGTTCCTGACAGTTCCTTTTCTACCTGTGATTGCTACCCCTCAGTCCTTGCAGCTGGTAAATCAGGAAATAGCTCTTCTATAGTTACCTCTTGTTACATCTATATAGGAGGAACAAGATTAGTTTGGAAAACAAAAGGTTCTCCCTGGACATCCAGATTTTTGTCCAGGGCTTTCTCTATAAAGGAGATACTTACTTGCTAATCCTGAGCTGTATCTTTTATCTGCACATCTTGTGCTTCCTTCTCAAAAATTTCCAGTATTTCTTTGTTTATATCTGATACAATGTCCATCACTGTATCAGCAGTATAATCACTCTCCAGAATAGCTTCAGCAATACCTACCCCTTGGGCAGGCAGCTCGGATAATTCAGTGACTTGTACTGCTGGTTCAGGGTATTCTCCCCCTGGAGTGGAGGCTATCTATTGATGTGGGTGCTGACTGCTCTCTATTTGATCTTGAGCTTCCTTTTGTTGTTGGTCTTCATCTGAACTGAAGACTACCTCCTCCTCAGAATCACTGGGGAATTCTTCTTGCTGAACAATTTCTTTCTTTTTCTTATTTTTCTTGACCTGTTTCTGTGGAGTAGAAACCTCTTTAGTCAATACTCTATCCCATCTGGATAGAATCCTTACATCAATTCTCCTCATATGGTTGATCTTGGATCCTTGTAGTTGGTTCATAACATCTGGTATTGTAGAAGCTATGCATAAGCTTAGGATCTTTTCTATATTTTTTTTCTTTATTCCTTCTTGTATTTTGTTAAATACTATTGATGTTCAGTCTGTTTTTAGCCTGAATATTATTCTTGTCATTAGATTTAACATAGAGGCTGAAATTCTGTCATGTCCACCTGTTTTACACAGAATCAACTTGCCTACGATTTCAGACAGAAACTTTCCTTGTGAATTCATCCCTTTCCTGGTAATGGATGATCCAACTTTGGTATTAGGGTTTAGCCCGCACAAGCTTAATGCATCTTTTGTCATGGATGGACTTATGTCATCATCATCCTTAACCTTAGGAAGTTGGAGTGACTTCCTAATCGTCTTCAGTGTAAGTTTCACTCGGGAATCCTGAACTGTGGCTTTGATCTTCTTCCCGTTAGTGTCAAAAGTTGCTGATGAATAAAATTCCATTACTTCCTTTTTCCAAATCTTAGTTTGTTTTGAGACAAGGAACTCCAACCCATTTTCTGAAATTAGGGTAATTACTCCTTGGATGTCTTGCGATGTTGTCATGAATCCACTACGAATAAGCTCATAACCTTCATTCACCATGTCGTCCTTGTGGGGCGCCATTGATAAGAGGGAGAGAGAGAAGAGAAGAGAAGTGAATATCTATGTCGACACAAAGTCTAGAGTAGAAAAATCTGAAGGCGTAGTCCACCAGATTTTGTCTTCCCCTAATTATAGTCTACTGGAAAAGGGTAGGTCAAAGGACACACCTTACTTTGTAAAAATACATGTCGACATAGTTGTACATGTGTCGACATAAAAGACTTAGGTTACAACAAAACTTAATTTTAGTCGACATATCTATGTGTCGACATACTTGTGTTAGTGTCGACACAGGCTGATCATGTCTCGATATAGTTGTGTCGACACCTATTCTTCTGTCGACACAGATATTGTTTCTATGTCGACACATCCTTTTTCTTTGTCGACACAACATACTGAGTGTGTCGACACAATTTGAGTGTGTCGACACAAACTTTGTACTTAGACAAATTTCCTGAGAAATATTGTGCTTACATTTTCTACTTAGGAATGCTTGAGCTAACCTATTCTAGTTTCAACATACCTAATTCAATTTTAAAATAACTGAATTTAGTTTCATCCAGAGGTTTTGTAAAAATATCAGCAATTTGATTATTTGTGTTTACAAACTCTAGACTAATATCTTCCTTCTCCACATGGACTCTTATGAAATGAAACTTAATTTCTATATGCTTGGTTCTACTGTTTGATACAGGATTCTTAGCAATAGAAATAGCACTAGTAGAACCACATAATAGTGGAATTCTACTTATCTTGATGTCATAGTCTTTAAGTTGATGCTTTATCCACATCAACTGTGCACAACAGCTGCCTACAGCTATATATTTTGACTCAGCAGTTGAGATAGCTACACTTGTTTGCTTTTTACTACACCATGATACCAGCCTTCCACCTAGGAATTGACAAGTTCCTGTTATACTTTTCCTGTCTTCTTTGCATCCTGCAAAGTCTGCATTTGAGAAGCCTGTTAGTAAGAAATCTCTATTCTTAGGGTACCAAAGACCTACATTAGGTGTGCCCTTAAGATATCTCAAAATTCTCTTAACTGCAGTATAATGAGATTCTTTTGGGCAAGCTTGGTACCTAGCACAGAAACATATAGCATACATGATGTCAGGTCTACTAGCAGTCAAGTAGAGTAGGGAGCCAATTATCCCTTTATACAAAGACTCATCAACAGGTTTCCCTGTCTCATCTTTGCCTATAGGCATACTTATTTTCATTGGAGTTTTCATGGTGGAGGCTGAGTCCATTCCATATTTCTTAATCAACTCCTTGGTGAACTTAGACTTGGATATAGACAATCCATCATCAGTCTGTCTTACTTGAAGTCCCAAGAAGAACTTCAGCTCACCCATACTACTCATCTCAAACTTCCCTTGCATAAGTTTGGTAAAATTTCTACAGAGGTTGTTTTCAGAAGATCCAAAGATAATGTCATCAACATATATCTGGACTAGGATTATCTTGCCTTTAGATTCCCTAAAAAATAGAGTTTTTTCTATCTTTCCTCTAGAGAATTTATTCTCAATAATAAAAGCAGACAAGGTTTCATACCAAGCCCTAGGGCTTGTTCCAAACCATATAGAGCTTTCCTAAGCCTATATACATAATCAGGATAATGAGAATCTACAAAACATGAGGGTTGTTCAACATAGACTTCCACTTTTAAGTCACCATTCAGAAATGCTGACTTTACATCCATCTGATATACCTTGAACCCTTGATAGGCAACATAGGCAAAGAACAACCTTATAGCCTCCAGCCTTGCCACTGGGGAAAAGGTTTGATCAAAGTCAATCTCTTCCTCTTGCATGTAGCCTTTTGCTACCAGTCTGGCCTTGTTCTTTATTATAGTGCCATTCTCATCAAGTTTGATTCTATAGATCCACTTTGTTCCTATAAAGTTGTGATCCTTTGGTTTAGGAACCAGTTCTCAGACTTTACATCTTCTAAATTGATTCAAGTCTTCTTGCATAGCATCAATCCAGTTTGTGTCTAGCATGGCTTCTTCAAACTTGCTTGATTCTATCTATGATAAGAAACTTGAACATAAAACTATGTCCATATTCTTGTTCCTAGTTAGTACACCTTGACTTGCATCACCAATGATTTGATGAGCTGGATGATCCTTTAGGTGTCTTCTTCTGGAGGAAATCTGCCAACCTCTTGGCCTTCTTCATTTTCCTCAACCTGATGCTCCTCATTATCTTCTTCATCCAGTGAGTCTTGTTCTCCCCCTGGACAACATGCATCCTTTTCTTCATCCAGCCTAGCAGGTGCTTCTTCATTGATAGTCAGCTTGTCCAGCCTATCCTTTAAACCTGTAGAACTACTTGAAGAGCTAGATAATTCACTGTTAATCAACTTAGACTCATCAAATACTACATGGACAGATTATTCTACAACTTGTGTAGTCAAGTTATAGATCCTGTATGCCCTACTATTATTGTTGTACCCAACAAATATCCCTTCTAGGGATTTGGAAGCAAACTTAGTTTGGTAGTGCTTACTATTAACTAGGGCATAACACTTGCTACCAAATATTCTAAAGTAGGAAATGTTTGGTTTTCTACCTTTCAAAATCAGATAAGGAGTCATCTTATGTTTCTTATTGATGGAGGCTCTATTGAGTACATGACATGCAGTATTTACTACCTCTGCCCAAAAGTACTCAGGGAGAGTAGTGTCACTAAGTAGTGTTCTACTTGCCTACATTAGAGTCCTATTCTTTCTTTCAGCAACACTATTTTGCTAGGGTGTTCTAGGTGAGGAGAACTCCTAATGAATCCCAAGTTCTTCACAGAACTTTGTCATACATTCAGACTGAAATTCTGTTCCATGGTCACTTCTGATTTTGACCACTAAATTGTTAAATTCATTCTGAATTTGTCTAACAAAGGTCTGGAAAATAGTAGGAGTTTCAGATTTCTGCCTCAAGAAGAAAACCCGTGTGAATCTAAAATAGTCATCCACAATAACTAATGTGTATACTTTCCTACCAAGACTATGAACTGGCATAGGACCAAACAAATCCATATATTAGAGATATAAATATCTCGTTGAATCTTTGGTATCAAGTGCATGAAAAGAGGACTTAGTCTGTTTGCCATTTTGGCAAGCAGAACACACACCCTCTTTAATGTACTTTACTTGAGGACCATTCCTCACTAACCCCATGCTGAACAGCTGTCCTATTGACTTATAGTTCAAATGAGCTAGCTTCTTGTGCCATTTGACACATAGTGAAGCTTTCTCTCCTGCAACTAGACAAATGGGTGAGATGTTAAACTCACAATCTAGGTTAAGACAATATACATTCCCTTTCCTAGTGCCAATAAAAATGATCAGTTGACCTCCTTATTTGGCACTTCCCTTTGAGGAAAGAGATGTCATAACCTAGATCACTAAGTTGACTTATGCTAATCAGGTTATGTTTTAGACCCTTCACATAAGCCACTTTAGTGATAGTAATTTAATCAATAGAAAGGTTACCAAATCCTTTGATGATTCCTTTTTCTGATCCACCAAAGATTACTTTGGGTCCATTCTCTATGGGTACATAGTCCCTCAACATTCTTCTTATTCCAGTCATGTTCTGGAACATCCACTATCCAAGTACCATATAGGGGTATGGCCACTTGGATTCATCTGCATCAAATAAAGAATCACTTATCCTTAGAATCCAAATTATTATTGGGTCCTAGGTCCTTGTTAGTTTGAAATCCTGCAGCTGTTCTGACAAGTAAACTATTCTTGGTTTTAACACTTGTGTTGAACTAGCATTCCATGGCAAAGTGGCCCACCTTTCGATAACACCAACACTCAAATCTATTGTACCTTCTTTTAGGTACAGTCTTCACAACTTTGTTGTCAGCAGTCCTGTTAAGTGTAGGTACGGGAGCAGCAAACCCCAAGAATTCCTTTTGAACCTGATGGGCTTGCCTATAGAGTGACCTATTGGCATTTTCACCCTTTCCCATGAGATCTCAATACTCACAGTGACCATGAGTAATATCATGATCATACCTATTTGTAGGTTGCATCACTTTCCTAAAGAAAATAGGGGGCTTTTTAGCTAGTGGCTTAACTGTGCCCTTACCTTTTCTATGAGAATTAGTGGCCCTAGTTCTTCCCTTAAAACCTAGACCAGTCTTTCCTTTTTGAGAAATTAAATTGTCTATTAAGGGAAAGACATATTTTGGCTTAGAGAATTTAGCCACTAACTCTCTTTCTTGCTGAAGTTTTGCCTTTAGTTTCTTGATATGATTTTCCTTGAAAGAGATTGTGCTCATCTGAATAGCAGTAATGTTTTTCAGTTTGGCAACCTCCTTCAGTTTTAAATCTATCAACATGGCTGAATCTGATGCAGCCTGCTTAAGAGACTCAATTTCCTTAGCCTTCTCCTTGACAAGAAACTTTCTCCTCTTTAGAGCTTGCAAAAGCCCACCATACTCATTAATGAGTTGATGTACATCCCCCTCAGAATCAGAACCATCCACTTCTCTTGAAGTTGATGCTACTTAATCTGATCCAGTAAAGTAATCAGAATCTAAGGGATAATTGTATACCTTGCTTAGATCAGGCTGATCCTGGCACTGATCACTTTCTGACCGAGCCATCAGCCCTTTACAGTAATAGTCTTCCACTCCATTTATGGAGTCCAGCATTTGTAGGAATTTTAGTACCCAAGAATCCTCTTCTGTTGAGAACAGCCCAACATGTGCTTCTGCATCATCTTCTTCTCTTGTTCCTTGAGTTGAAGAGTCTGTCCAACTCTTCTACTTTTGAGCAATAAAGGATTTCTCCTTCTTGCCTTTCACTTTTTGCTTCTTCTTGTCCTTAGATTAACTCCTCTTGTCTGGATAGTCAGCTATGACATGTTCAGGCCTGTTGCAACAATAGCAAACAATCTTAAAATTAGTTTGTTTACTATATTTTGAGGCATACCTATCCTCCTTGGGAGTCTTCTTTTTCTTATAATACTCATCCTTGGAGAAGGATGTAGATGGCCTTGTTCTCCATTTCTTCTTTTTCATGAACCTTTGAAACTGCCTTGTAAAGGCAGCAAAGTCCTCATCAGAGGAGTGGCTATCTGATGTGTTATTGTCAGGATTTTCTTCTTCTGCCTCAGCACTCCTTTTGGGTGGAGAAGGAGACATTCTCCTACCATTTCTTGTGCCTTCAGCCTATAATGCTACTGACTTCTCTTTGTACTCAGACCTACTGCTTTTCATCTCCTCTTTTCTAGTAGCAAGCTTCATTTCATAGGATAGCAGCTTTCTAAATAGTATTGATGGAGGTGTATTAGTAAGCCTGTCCACCTCTCTGATGGCACAAATCTTTGTGTCCCATTCCCTTGTTATTGATCTGAGAAACTTATCATTCATTTCATATGTGCTGAAGACTCTTCCATAGGTCATCAGCTCATTTACTATCCTGAAGAACTTTTATAACATTCAGCTATGCTATCAGACTTGGATTGTCTAAAGCTCTCATATTCTTGATTTAGCATAGATTTCCTATCTTTTCTGACTTCTTTAGTTCCTTCCATGTAGACAATCAAGGTATCCCACATCTCCTTAGAGGTTTTGCAATGCACCAGATTCTGAAATGTGGCATCATCTATAGCACTTACAATAATGTTTTGTGCTCTTTTGTCTAATGTTGCTAGGATGATCTCATCCTTGGTCATTTCAGAATAACTCTTTGCGGTCCTAATATTTGCATCCAGAACTGATAGCTTCATTAGAATGAAGGGGCCTTCTTGTACTATGATGTAGATTCTTGGATCAGATGCTTCCACGAACAACCTGACCCTTTCCTTCCATATGCCAAAGCATTCTTTCTTGCAGATAGGCAGTTTCATTGATCCAAATTCTTTCTGATTCTCATTTGAACCCATTCTTGAAATCTTTTAATTGCCTTGGAGATTCACTCCGATTGTTAGGTCTATCTTTGAGTAACCTCCCTCTGATACCACTTGAAAGACTTGATTTCAAGAGCCTAGACACCTAGAGGGGGGTGATTAGGTTCTAATTTTCTTTAATAAATTTAAGGCAATTAACTTCTTCTAACTTAGCACAGATAAAAATAATTATCAACACAGCAATCACAACACAGCAATCACAGCACACCAATCACAGCACAGTACAGTACACTAGATTTATAGTGGTTCCCAAAGGTATGGGTACATCCACTTTCCCCCTTCTCCTATCCAGTAGAGAATTGGATTCAGCCCAACTTTCTTTAACTTACTCAGATCTACAGATCTTACAACTCAGAACCAGATTGGTTCCTACATCTCAGACTTATACAAGTTTTACCTCAGATTCTTCCTAAGAATCCTACCTCAGGCCTCAGCCCTATCTCAGCCTTTATCACTAGGCTTACAACTCAGACTTTCATAATTCCTACACCTCAGACACCCAGCCCTACCTCAGCCTTTATAATTACAGGCTTATAACTCAGATCTTACAAAAGATCCTACAAGAAAATTGAATGATTTAAAGTACAGAAATTTAACCAGATAGAACTCTCTATTGGTGTGAGCTTCTTGATCAGTTCTTGAATAAATTAAATCTTTAGATCCAACCTGACTTAGCTATTTCAAAGCTTCTTGATAGAACAAAATAAGGTTGATCTTGATGTAGAAGTTGATCTTCAGATAGCTCTTTCCTTAGATTTAGAATTAGATCTGAATCTTTCTTAAATACTTTTCTGGATCTGCCTTCTTAAGGGTTTCCCTTTTTCTTGTTGTAAGATTCTCTTTTCCGTAATTGCTTGATTACTTCCTTAGTTCTTGTTGTTGTGGTTGTCAAGGATCAGTCCCTTATATAGAGTTTCCTCATTATTACCGGCTGATCCGGTTTGTAACAACCTTCTGAAAGTTCTAACAAAGGTGTCAGACCTGTTGGTTATGACAGTTGTCGAGTCACCAATCATGACAGTTGATTCCTTAAAGACTTTACAACTCAGCATGAACCACTCAGCAAACTGCTTCGAATGTGTCAACATAAATAGACAAAGTGTCGACACAATTCTTGATGATGTCGACAGAACACACCATATGTTGACATAGTCATTCTTCTTCTACTCGACACAGCTTCTGTTTGTATGTGTCGACACAAGTCCTGTGTGTCGACACAACTGATCCTGGTCTCGATATAACTGATGCTGACAGATGGCATTGAGTGTATGTCAAACTGTCAATGAGTGTGTGTCGAGACATCGTTGAGTGTGTGTCGACACAAGTCCTGTGTGTCGACACAAGCCTTCAGACTCAGTATAGCTGTTGTTGTTAGATGGCATTGAGTGTCATCCAGATGTCGTTGAGTGTGTGTCGACACAAGTCCTGTGTGTCGACACAACTACTTCTGGTCTTGACATAGCTGATATAGAAAAATGGCATTGAGTGTGTGTCGACACAAGTCATGTGTGTCGACACAAACCTTCTTCAGGTGTCGACAAAATTCCTGAGTGTCGACACATGCCTTTCTTCTGATGTCGACATAACTCCTGGGTATCGACACAGCTTCTACTTCAGGTGTCGACAAAATTCCTGCCTTAGGGGTTGACACAATTTTGGGTGTCGACACAGGCCTTGCTTCTAGTGTCGACACAACTTCTGGGTGTCGACACAATTTTTCACCAGTGTCGACACTTGTACTTAGAGAATTTTCTTGCAAACCATACACCTGCATAATGAACTCAAAAATCCATCAAATACAAATTGATGTATATCGTAGAGTAAGATGAGGCTACTCCAAATCTGGTACATATTTTTCAGTGTACCCAACATTTAACCATGTTGGATTCATCAAATACAACATTCATTGACTCTTCTACAACTTAGGTAGTTAAGTTATAGACTTTATATGCCTTACTATGAGTGTTGTACCCAACAAATATCCCTTCATGGGACTTTGCAACAAACTTAGTTAAATGGACTTTTCCATTGTTAAGCACAAAGCACTTGCAATCAAAGATCCTGAAATTGCTCGGGTTTGGTTTTCAGCCCTTCAAGATCTCATTGGGAGTCTTCTTGTGGCTCTTGGTGATAGAAGCCCTATTAAGTACATAGCATGTAGTGTTAACTGCCTCAGCCAAGAAGTATTTTGGGAGGGATGAGTCACTTAGTAAGGTTCTACCAGCCTCTATGAGAGTCCTATTTTTCCTCTCAGCAATTCCATTTTGCTGGGGTATTCTAGGAGAGGAAAACTCTTAATGAATCCCTAGCTCTTCACAGAACCTTATCATGCACTCAGACTGAAACTCAGTGTCATGGTCACATCTGATTTTGACCACAATGCTGTTGAATTCATTCTGAATTTGCTTGACAAATGTCTGAAATATATCAGGGGTTTCAGATTTCTTCCTTAGAAAGAACACCCAGGATATCTGTAAAATTCATCAACAATCACAAGGGTGTAGACTTTCCTACCTAGACTTTGAATTGGCATAGGACCAAATAGATCCATATTCAAGAGGTATAAGCACCTCACTGAGTCTTTGGTGCTAATGTTCTTGAAGGAGGTCATAGTCTGTTTGCCCTTTTGGCATGCAGTGTAGATACCCTCCTTAGTGCATATAGACTTAGGCTCATTCCTAACCTGCTCATTGCTGAATAGCTTGCCTATGGTCCTATAATTTAGATGGGCTAGCCTCTTGTGCAACTGGACAAAGGAAAAGGCTTTCTCATCTTCAACAAGGCATACAGGTGAGTCTTTACTAGAACATAGGAAATATAAATAGTACACATTTCCACTCCTAGTGCCTGTTAAGTTGACTTCTTGGTCACTTAATCTACTAATATGGCACTCATCCTTGTGGAATACTATGTCATAGCCAAGATCACAGAGTTGGATAATACTTATGAGGTTGTGTTGCAACCCTTCCACATAGGATACTCTAGTGATAGTGAATATGCCATTAGAGATCTTACCATAACCTCTAATCACTCCTTTTTCAGATCCACCAAAGATAACCTTTGGTACATTCCTTACTGGAGCATAATCCTTCAGCATGCTACTTATTCCAATCATATGCATGGAACATCTACTGTCCAAGTACCATATAGGGGTATGAGCACTTGGACTATCCTGCAAAAACACATCAGTTAACCTTTGGACTCCAATTTTTATTGAGTCCTTGGTGCCTGTTAGACTGAAAATAATTCTTCCTGCCTACATCTTTTCTTACAGGCAAGCTGACATTTGCTCTTTGCACACTATGATTGTACCAGCAATCAACAGCAAAGTGACCTACTATTCTATAGCACCAACACTCATGGATTTTGTACCTTCTTTTGGAGCAGGTCTAGTGGTTGTGATAACAACAGCTCTGGGTCTAGAAGGAGTAGCAGTAGTCCTATTCCATGATTTTCCAGCCTCGGTCTGACAAGTGGTGGGTCTGGCAGTAGAAGTGCTTGGGATATCTTGAGCCCTTCTAGAAGCATCTTTCTTTTTAGAAAGCATACCCTTGATGGCCTCAGAGATGCCCAGGTAAGGTCTACTGACAGCCTTCCCCTTTGTCTTAGAGTGGGCTGGAGGAATTTGAGAACAGTCAGCAGCTTTACCCTTGACTGAAGGGGTTGTGCACCAAACTCAAATGGTCCAGGATGGGCCATTTGTATTTTCTCATAGGTACTTGCACCTTTTCTGTAATTATAACCATATTGTGGAACATCTTTGTTCACACAAGATGGTTTAGTATGATTCCAGTGACCATAAATACTCTCATAGTCATGGCTGTTGGAAGGAAATTACACTCTAACAAATTTTACAGGAGGCTTAGAGGCTAGTTGCTCAACTTGAGCTTTGCCCTTTCCCTTGGGATTAGTAGCTCTTATCCTTCCCTTGAATCCCAACCCTTTCTTTCCCTTTTGGGAGGATAATGAGTCTATCAAGGGCAACACTATGCAAGGCTTGGAGTAGCTAGCCACTAGTTCCCTCTCCTTTTGGAGCTTTCCTTCAAGATTCCTAATATGGTTATTCTTGAAGGTTATGTTGCTCATCTGAATGATTGTCACATTCTTCAATTTACTAACTTCCTGCATCTTCAGATCCAGTAATTTTGCTGATTTTGAAGCAGCAAGCTTTAAAGAGACAATTTCATGAGCCTGCTGTTTGGCTAGGAGCTTGCTCATCTTTAGAGCATGCAGAAGTTCATCATATTTATCAATCAATTAATTGATGTCTCCCTCAAATTCTGAGCCATCATCATCACTTGATGCAGAGGCACAAGAATTTGAAACTGATTCATAATCTGAACCTGTAGAGCTAGTAACAGAAATTACCTTACTTGGACTAGGCTGATCCTGGCTGGTTTCTTCATCTGACTTAGCCATCAGCCCAAGGCAGCAGCTATCATCTTCAGAATCCACCTCTAAATCACGATAAGATTGTGTTAAAGGGGCCCTGTCTTCAATCCTGGCAGCAGGATAAACCTTCTCAGCTTCTTCTTCTAAAGCAGCTAGCCTTTTGATGCAGTTTGCTTCTACAGCTCCTTCTTCAGTAGAGTACAGCCCAATGTAGGCTTCTTCTTCTTCTTCTTCTGACTCTAATATGGAGGAGTCAGTCCAGCTTCTTTGCTTTTTTTCAATGAGGGATTTCTCCTTCTTGACTTTTTGCTGGTGGTCCTTTTTATCACTGTGTTCCTTCTTTTTGACTGGGCAGTCAGCTATCATAAGCCCAGGTTTTCTACAATGATAATAAGTTATGTTAGAGGAAACCTATTTACCAGTTTTGGAACCATACCTGTCCTCCTGAGAGGACTTTCTTCTGCCTTTTTAGTAGTCATCCTTCAGATGAGAGGAGGTTGAAGGCCTTCCTCTCCAGTGCTTCTTCCTTAAGAACTTCTGGAATTGCCTAGTGAAGGCAGCAAAATCTTCATAACACCATTGGCAGTCTGATGCACTTCCCTTTAATCTTCCAGAATCAGATTTAGCATCTCTCCTTGGTGGAGAGAGAGACTTTTTCTGCTTTTGCTGGTTCCTTCAGCTTTGAAAGCTATAGTTTTGTCTCTTGCCTGTGACTTGGTGTTGTTCTCCTCTTCTTTCCTTACTGCCAGCTGCTTCTCATATGACAGCAGCTTCCCAAAGAGTGTGTGAGGAGCAATGTCACCCAGCTTTGCCACTTCTCTGATGGCAGAGATTTTTGTTTCCCACTCTCTATAGAGAGATCTAAGGAACTTGTCATTCAGTTCATAGTGACTGAACACTCTTCCATAAGTCTTTAGCTCATTCACAATCCTAAAGAACTTTTCATAACAGGTGGTTATGTTGTCCCCCTTGGATTGTCTGAAAGCCTCGTACTCTTGGTTGAGCATGGACTTCTTATCATCTCTAACCTCATTTGTCCACTCCATGTAAATCACAAGTGTTTCCCACATTTTCTTTGATGTTATACAATGGATCAAGTTTTGAAGTGTAGAATCATAAACAGCACCCATGATTATATTCTTTGCCCTCTTGTCTATTGAGGTCAGGGCCAACTCATACTTGGTCATCTCATCATATATCTTGGGGGTTTTGACATTAGCATCCAGTGTAGAGACCTTCATTGGGATGAATGGTCCTTCTTTAACTATAATGTACTTTCTAGGGTGAGTAGATTCCATGAACTGCCTCACCCTTGCTTTCCATATGCCAAAATCTTCCTTCCTACAGATTGGAAGTCTCATATCACTCAGCTCACTATTGGTCATTCCTGAATCCATAGAGACAGACTTCTTGCTAATCTTAGAGGTCTATTCAGACTGTTAAGTCCTTTAAAGAGTAACCTCCCTCTGATACCACTTGAAAGTCTTGTTTTCAAGGTTATATAAACACCTAGAGGGGGGGTGAATAGGTTTTTATCTTTATTTTACCTTTTCTAATTTGTTATCAGATTTTTGTGCCTGTGATTAGGTTAGTTATCAACTTTCAAGAACATTCATAGACAACACAGTAATTTTATAGTGGCTCCCCAATCTTGGGTACATCCACTGTCCCTCTGCGCCTATCTAACAATATGTTAGATTCGGCTCTCCCTCCAAAACTTAGCTACCTAATAGCTTATATCACAGATCTCGCAGGACCACACAGGTCACACAAACCTAACTATTAGGCACTAAGCCAACCCTCAGGTCACAATGACCTTTCACCCGGCACAAAGCCAAACACAGGTAACAAAGACCTTAGCCTTTATAAAATAGGCTTACAACTCCAGATTCACCAAGAATTTTTACACAAGAAAGAAATATAGAAAGATTATATGATTAGACACCAGATCAAGAACTCTGTGTCGTCTTCTTCCTGGACTGAGCAGATATCAGCCCAACCTTTTGTTGTTGAAGACAATGATGTAGGCAATAGATTCTTTCTTCAAACAGCTAACCTTCCTTCTGCAGAACTTGTAGATCTACTCTCTCAGAATGAATTCTGATCCTGCTGTTGCAAATGGTAATTTCTCCAGCTATCTCCTTCCCAGCAAGGTTCTCTGTGCAGAACTCCTTCTTCAGGCTGGACGAAAATGACGAGGAAGAAGATGGTGTTCTCCCGCCCTTCTTCTTGTTTTCAGAAAACCTAGCCGAGGAATCGATTATTCTCTTGGATGTGTTGGTTCTTTTTTTTTGCTCTGGACGATTGCTTTCTTTTATACTCTGAAGGCCAATCGAGCAGTGGGCCCCACCACAAGGATTGATTGCTGAGATTAAGACATCCAACACATCCCTTTTGTTTAAATTTGATTTAACGGATCCTTGCTGTGTGTGGGCCCCAACACTTTATGATGGAAATTTTCCTTGGAAAGTGCAGAAGATGAGGACAGCTGGCCGCCAATATCTCTGGCAACAATTCCACACCATTTGAATTTTTGTTGATAATTTGACTTTGCTGACGTCAGCATGACCCAGCATCTCTGGACTTAGACAAAATTCAATCATCTAAACCAAAGGCGTTTGTGAGTAGGTATCACTCAACGCCACAATACTTAGACAAAATTCTATTTGTCTAAGTATTGAGCTCGACGAAATCTAAGCTCCGTTCGACGAACGTCGAGCTCTGCTTGACAAATGCAAAAGTTCAGTTCGAAGTGCAAACTTAGATCGATGAAAGGATGAACTGAGTTCGATGAAATCCAGGCTAAACTGAGTAATTTGGCTCAACTCGACGATCGCTAAGCTCATTTTGACGAAGCTGAGCTCGACTAAAGTCTAGCAGTCCATGCTTTTGGACTTAGTCAAATTTGTTCTCCAAGGCGTTGAGAGCGTCGAGAGCATTGAGAGTGTTGAGAGCGTTGAGTGAGCTTACCTCACCCAATGATATTTACCTTAGCGAATATTTCTACGCCTTAGCATTGTGAGAGTAAGCTTCACTCAATGCCAAACTACTTAACAGAATTTTCTATTATCTGGCGTTGAGTGAGTAAGCTACTTAAAAGAACTTGCACAAACAATCAAGCAATCACAGACAACAAGAAGATTTATAGTGGTTCTTCTTAAACAAATTCTGAAAAAGCCGCCAAGTTCAGAAGAGACCTAGAGTAAAAATTTTCTAGATCTGAGACAAATCTTTGTTTGTAATTCAAATCTCTTTGTAATTTTGTAGGAGATTATTCTCCTAGTGTAGGAGCGTTGTTCTCCGAGTTGTAGGAGGTTTTCATCTTCTGAGTGTAGATCCCTTTGGATCGAGATTGTAGGAACTTGGTTCCGAGACGTAGGATTGGTTTTCAATCCGAGATAGTGGAGTAGCCGGATCTAGTGATTTACTAGGTCGGTGAGGGAAAGTGGACGTACCCAAGGTTGGGGAACCACTATAAATCTTCTTGTAGTCTGTGATTTCTTGATTGTTTGTGCAAGTTCTTTTAAATTTTTTATTCCGCAAATAGACGCACAATTCACCTATTCACCCCCCTCTAGGTGATTTAGGTAGACAACTTAACACTTTCAATTGGTATTAGAGGCAGGTTGGTCAAAAAAGGTTAACACCTTGATCAATTTCCTCTCTAAGTTATCTCTTGAGAATTTTCAAGCAATGGACAAGGCTAAAGATTTTGCCAAGCTTCCCTTGTGCACAAAGAACAACTTTCCCATGTGGAAAAAGAGAATTAAATTTTTCATGGAAGTTGTGGATCCCCGGATATTCATGATTGTTGAAGAAGTTCCTTACATGCCCATGACCTCTCCACTATAGATCCAACCAAGAAGGTTCCAAAGAAGTTGATGGATCTGGATAAGGATGAGATTGTACTTGTCTGTCTGGATAAGAAAGCTAAAAATATAATAACGAGTGCAGTCGATGACTCTATACTGCAGAATCTGATTCACTGCCAATCTGCTAAGGAGATGTGGTAGTCTCTCGTCACTCTAATGCAAGGTACAGAAGAAGAAGGGAAGATAGAAGATCCCTATTGAACCAGAAGTACGAAGCCTTAAGGAAAGGGCCAAAGGATACCATTGTAGATACATTTGAGAACTTTTTCAAGATAGTTAACAGCCTCAGAGTATATGGCCGAGTCTTCACCAATGGAGAACTGAATGATAAGTTCCTAAGATTTTTATCCAAGGAATGGGACACCAAGGCTTGTGCTATCAGGGAATTTTTAAAGCTAGCTGAGACAGATCCTCAGAATCTCTTCGGGAAGATGATGTCGTATGAGCTTCAACTCAACACGAGGAAAGCTGAAGAAGAGAAGAGCAGGACTGCATCCAAAGAGAAGTCTATCTCTTTAAAGGCAGACACCTCCAGGAAGTCAAAACCTACCTCTCCAGCCCTAGCACAAGAAGTTAGTGAAGAAGAAAACTCAGAGCCAAGTACCTCGGGATCTGAGCTATCTGAAGGAGAGTTCTCCTTACTCTCACGGCAGTTCAAGAAATTCTTGAACAAGAAAAAGTAATGGAAAGGCAAGGATGCCTCTCACAGAAGATCACGACATGACGGTGATCGACACAGAAAAGGCTCAAGCAGGCACGACAGGTATGGTTCTAAACCGAACAAACATATTTCGACTGACATAGTTTGCTACTGTTGTAACAATCCAGGTCACGTCATAGCTGACTGTCCCACAAGAAGAAGGAGGGTGTCAGGAGAGAAGAAAATAAGTCCTCGTACAGCAAGAAGAGGACAGAGAAGAGCCTGATAGCCAAGTAGGTCAAGACTCTTAGTGACTCTGACTCATTTGAGTCAAGTGAAGAAGATGAAACATACTTTGGACTTATGGCTCAATCAGATGATGAACAAGAGCCCCAGTTCACTGGGGAGGTAAAATCTCACACCCCTCTTTAAGAATCTGAAGTTTCTGAGCATGATCTTGAGGACAACTCCTCTGACGATGAGTCTGAACTCATGGCCCAGTATAAGGTGTTGATCATTGCTTACGACAAATGTCGAAAGGTCGTGAAAACTCGGGAAAAATAGATTAAGTCTCTAAAGGCCATAGAAAGCTCTCTGAGAGAAGAAGTCCTTAAGATGGACTCACTCAGAGAAGACTTAGATAATGTTGTTGACGAGTTCAACAAGGCTATCAAGCACCTTGATCTGAAGGATGAAATCATCAAGGGATTGGAAGACTTACTATAAGCCGAAAAGAAACTTGTTGAAGGTTTCTTTAAGCAAAAGGTAGTTCTTCCTCTTGTTGCTGAGTTCTCTGCTCAGGCCAAGGGTGCTGGGCTAGGCCATATAGGATCTCCTAGTAAATCTTCTAGGAGGAATAAGGCTCAGAGAAGGAATAAGGCTGCCAAGAAGGCCTTGGATAAAGCAAAGGGGAAATCCCCTCAAGATCAGACTGTCTTTAAGAAAGTCATATTTCCAACAAATGAGTTTGATCTTGACTCATCCTAGGGCCACTTGACTAGGCCTACTTATGTAGAGCCAAAGTCTCGTTACAAAGGATGGACTCGCCCCAGAAACTTTGGTGAGAGTGTCTTTAAGGCACCTTATGAAGAAGTCATTCTTCAGGACTATGGCCCTTATGATCATGGTCATAACTTCGTGAAAGCACCAAAAGTAAAAAACCATTGTAGAAAAGCCTGTGATGGAGAAGAAATAATGTGATTGCCATCATCATGAAGCTTCTTCCTCCAAAAATGCTACCCCTGCTGGACCAGTATCCCAGAAGGTCAAGCAGGAGTTCCTAAGGCAAAGATACAATAGGTTCGACTGTTTGTGCTGTGGCAGAATTGGTCATTTTGCCATCGAATGTTGGTTTAATCTAAGAAATTTTGCAACTCCTCAAGTTGGAAACTTGAGAATGACCACTCATGATGTTTATCCTCATAGGGGGAGTGTTCTAACACGAGGCCAAAGACTCAAACATGTTTGGGTTCCTAAGGCAAACTAATTATGATTGCATGGAAATCCAAAGGCCACCAAAATGCCAAACTGGTATTTGGACAGTGGATTCTCTCGGCACATGACCGGGACAAGAAGCCTACTTCAAAATTATTCTCCAGTGTTGAACGGACCAAAGGTCATCTTTGGAGGTTCATACCGTAGGATAACTAAAGGCTACTGTATGATCACTAACGGTAGTGTATCCTTTTCAGATGTAGCTTATGTTGAGGGATTTGAACACAATCTTATAAGCATAAGCCAACTATGCGAAAAAGGGTACATAGTTGAATTCCACGCTGACAAGTGCCTGATAAAGTCTATTGACAATATGGAAACGATTATATCTGGCACTCGAAGCAGGAATATATTTTGTTTAAATTTCATTTGTATAGATTCTTCTACACCAGTGTGTCTTTTAGAAAAAGATAGTGTGTCTCTTAGTGACCAATGGCACAAGAGATTAACACATATTAATTTTAAAACTATTAATAAATTATTCTCCCAGAACTTAGTACGTGATGCCCCAAATGTCAAGAACGTCAAAGATAGACTTTGTCATGTATGCGTAAAAGGCAAGCAAACAAGGGCTACCTTTAAAAGCATTATTGACAAAAATTCAAGTAGATGTCTCCATCTACTTCATATGGACTTGTTTGGTCCTCTACAAATTAGAAACTTGGGAGGTAAGGAATATACATTAGTTATTGTTGATGACTACTCATGCTTTGCGTGGGATATTCTTTCTGAAACACAAGTCAAATACCTTCGACATCTTTACTAATTTTGTCAGGCAGGTGCAGAATGAATACAACTGTTCCGTAGTCAAAATCAGAAGTGATAATGGGACAGAGTTTAAGTCTGGGGCCATGACAGAATTCTGTGACAGCCTAGGTATCTTTCATGAGCTTTCCTCTTCTCGCACTCCACAGCAAAATAGAGTAGCTGAGAGAAGGAACAAAACACTCATAGAGGCCTGTAGAACTATGTTGAGTGATGCTTCACTACCGGAGTACTTCTGGGCTGAAGCCATCAATACTGCATGCCACGTGCAAAATCGAGCACTCATCAATAAGAATCATGATAAGACACCTTACAAACTTCTAAAAGGCAGGAGACCAACTATTTCATATTTTAGAATTTTTGGCTGTAAATGCTTCGTGCTTAACAATGGTAAGTATCACACTACCAAGTTTAGTGAGAAAAGTTTTAAAAGAATTTTTGTAGGTTATAGCAGTCATAGTAAGGCATACAGGATTTTCAATAGAAAAATTCTGGTTGTAGAGGAATCCATACATGTTGTATTTGATAAGACGACCTTGCTGTAAAGCAAATCGTCTAGTGTGCTTGTTGAAGATGTAGGTACAAGGCTGAAATAAATCAGCTTGGATGAATCAACTGGAGGTGAAAGAGAAAAGTTCATCAAGATCACTACTCCAACCCCCATTGGAGAGGCAGATGATCAAGATGAAGAAAACATCCAAGTTGATGAAGTCACTCCAGTGGCTGAAGAAGTTCCAGATGCTAGAAACCTAGAGCTAAGACATCTGAAGGATCATCCATTGTACCAAATCATAGGAGATCCCCAGGATGGTGTCAGAACTTGTCGAGGTACAACTAACGATAATTTATATTTAAGTTTTCTCTCACAGGTTGAACCAAAGAAGTTTGAGGAAGCAAACTCAGACGCATCATTGACCTTGGCCATGGAAGAAGAACTGAACCAGTTCAAGCGATGCAAAGTTTGGAAACTAGTTCCTAGACCCCAAAGGTAAGAATGTCAACGGGACGAAGTGGGTCTACCAGAATAAGTTGGACGAGGATGGAACAATTATAAAGAACAAGGCTAGACTAGTCGCCAAAAGATATCGTCAAGAAGAAGGAATCGACTTCGACCAAACATACGCTCCAGTGGCAAGGCTAGAGGCCATCAGATTGTTCCTAGCTTATGTTGTACTGAAGGGCTTCACTGTCTACCAAATGGACGTGAAGTTCACCTTCCTTAATGGTGACATAAAGGAAGAAGTGTACGTGGAATATCCCCCAGGTTTTGTTGATCCTAACTTTCTTGACTATGTTTATTTATTATCTAAAGCGTTGTACAGTTTGAAACAAGCTCCTCGAGCTTGGTACGAAACGCTATCTATCTTTCTCCTCGAGAACAAGTTCACAAGGGAAAAGATAGATAAGACATTATTTCTTAGGGAAATTAAAGGCAAGATTTTGCTAGTGCAAATTTATGTCGACGATATTATTTTTGGTTCTACAGATGACAACCTCTGCAAAAAGTTTTCTAAACTTATACAAGGGAAGTTTGAAATGAGTAGTATGGGAGAGCTAAAGTATTTCTTAGGACTTCAGGTGAAACAATCTGAAGATGGAATTTTTATCTCACAGACGAAGTTCACCGAGGAGTTGATTAAAAAATTCGGAATAAAGAATGCAACCTCTATGAGAACTCCAATGGCCTAAGCTATGTCTCTGGACAAGGATGGGAAAGGGAAACCTTTTGATGAAACCAAATACAGAAGCATAGTTTGATCCTTCCTCTACCTTACTGCCAGTAGACCAGACATAATGTCCTCTATATGTGTCTGTGCTAGATTCCAAGTGAACTATAAGGAATCTCACTATGCTGCTATAAAGTGGGTCTTGAGATACCTTAGGCTTCATTTGGTTTAGCGGTGGCGGTTGTAAAAGGAGCTGTTGTAAAGGCAGGTTTGTAAAGGGAGCTGTTGGAAACTTGATGCTGGAAACGGAGTTCTGTTTAGCTAGTCTGCGTTTGCAGAGCTGTTCGAAATAGAGAACCGTTTGGCAATTCAGCGGTGGCGTTTTATAAAAAAATTATTTTTTTGCTCCAATCTATATAAATTGTAGAAAATATATGTACGTCGAGATATACAGCAGGACAACATACATAAAAACATCCAAATACATGCAAATATCAAAATATCCAAAACATGGAAGACATATGTTGAATACGAAGATACCCAAAGTACGTTCAACGACCATGTAGTTGTTCGGCAATCGAGTCACGCAGCGCCGACATCTCCTCAACACCAACTCGAATTCCTCTAACATGGTCTCCACCCGAGCTTTCTTCATTTTGCCCTGATCTTCTTTGACGGCCCGCTGGGTAAATGAAAAGCTCGTCAATATCACAAGCCTGAAAATGGTCGTCTGAGCGGGATGGGTGCCTGCGAATATAATTATGCAAAGTCATTGTCTCAATCACAATGTCCCTTTTCTTTGCCAAACTATAAGGCGGCATATCCCTAAGTATCTTCCATTTCTTTTTCCAAACTCCGAATGACCTTTCTATAACACTTCGTAATGATGAGTGTGCTCGATTGAATATTTCTAAGCGTCCTTGTATAAGCCTGTTACCCCTTCTGAAATCGGGCAAATGATACTGTGTCCCTGAATATGGTTTCAAGAAACCACGTTGGAGAGGGTATCCTGCATCAACGACATAATATTTGCCTATAAGTTTTAAATTTAATTTATGTCAAACAAAGTAATTAAAAACTACCGAAATCTTAAGAAATACAAGTCACACCTAGTGGAGGATATGGAAAGTTGTAACTTGGATCCATAAGGGCACGGTGAAATATACGGTTGTCATGAGTAGATCCTTCCCAACCCGCAAGTACGAATGTGAAACACATATTAAAATTACAAACCGCCATAACATTTTGTGTCGTTGTCCCATAACGGCCAATGTATGAAAGTTGTTGATTAGCAGGAACACGAGCATCAACATGAGTTCCATCGATAGCCCCGATACAATCTTTAAAGAATGGCATGTATCGAGAATCATTCAGAATTTGGGGGGGAATATCACGGAAAAGATGATCTACCGGCATAATGACATCTGTAGATAACCTCTTAATAGCAGCGAGTCCCTTTGAGAAAAACCTGCTTATAGTTTCTATGGAGTGTTGGAGAGGGGCACACACCCAGAGAAGAACAACCCTGCGTAGAAGAAGCACTGGATACAAAGAAGACGCCCTGATACAGCCTTTGTCGTCGCCGTCGAAGGCCTTTGCCGTCGCCGTCGAAGGCCTTTGCCGTCGGATAAGAAGCACGCAAGTCCTTCACCGCCGGAGAAGTAGCACGGGAAGCGATCCAGAACCCGGATGCGGCCAGAGAAGAGGAGGCAGGATCGACTCGCTCTAGCGGCGACGGGAGAAACAACGGACACTGCCCTAGATTGCTTCACCTCCTAAACGCGATAAAATGACGCTCAGCAGCTGGGTTTCATGCCGCGGAGTTTTGAGTTATCGAGAAACGCAAGGCGGATCAAAACGAAAGCGGAAAACCAAACGGGTTTAGCTGCCGAGCGGTGGCGTTTTGACCAAACGAAAATGTTAAACGGGTTACCAAATAAAGCCTTAAAGGTACACCAAATCTTGGCTTATGGTACCCAAGAAGTAATGACAGCGAACTAATTGGTTTTTCAGATATAGACTTTGCAGGTAGTAAAGATGACAGAAAAAGCACTTCCAGGATGTGTCTGTTCCTTGGAAGAAGTCTTATCTCATGGAGCAGAAAAAAGCAAAATTATGTCGCAATCTCAATGGCTGAGTCAGAATATATTTCTGCCGACAGTTGTTGTGCACAATTGCATTGGCTAAATAACCAGCTAGAAGATTATAATATGAAGGTTAAAGACATTCCATTGTTTTGTGACTCCTCCAGCGCAATAGAAATTTCAAACAACCCAATCTCGCATAGCCGGACAAAGCACATCGAGCTCAGATATAACTTCATCCGGGAGCATGTGGAGCAAGGGGATGTGGATCTGCAGTACGTGCCGACAGATCGATAAGTTGCAGACATTTTCACAAAGCCGTTGGACGAGACCAAGTTCAATTTCTTCAAAACTGAACTTGGGTTGCTGAACAGAGAAGGATAGACCAAAGTGTATCACCTCAAAGCTCAAGAATCAAGGACACTACAAAAAGGTCAGAAATTCTCAAGTGTAAGAAAGCTCTCGAGAAATAAAGTAAACTTCTCGAGAAGTATGAATCTAGTTCTCGAAAACTAAGTCTACCTCTCGAGAACTAACTCTCACTTCTCGAGAACTCTAACTTACTTCTCGAGAACTAACTAACTTTGCGAGAATTCTAACTTTATCTTTCGAGAACTAACTCTGCCTCTCGAGAAATGCCCCGTCTCTTTTCAAATTCTGCTCATTTCTTTTCGCAAACCGACTTATTTTCGCTTTATTAAAAGGCTTATCTTAGATTGATTAGACACTTAATTATCATAACTATAGTTATATATATATATATAACTTTAGAAATCACAAATCAACCGACATTTCAAATCCATCTCTCTCGAAAACTCTTCATCTTCCACCTACTCAGAGCTTCGACACCGCCGTTCTCTCGCGCTTCGTTCATCGCCGACTTCAGAATCAATGGCGCAGCAATCCAGGATAGGAGTTGGAAGTGAGCTAGTGGTGGTTGGGATTGCGATCTTTCAGATGACTTCAAGAATTTTCTACTTCTTCTCGACAGCGCAGGTCTCAACTTTGTTCTCCAAGAACCTTGTAAAATCCTCTTCCCAGAGGTAGAAGAGTTTTATCAGAATGCAAAAGTCAGGAGGAATAATACTATTCTGAAATCAAAGGTAAAGGGAGTTAAGATCAAGTTAAGCCCGACCATTGTGTCAAAACTTCTAAGATTGCTGATTGGAGATGAAGAAGATGAAATAACAAGGGAAGATACTAACAGAACATATCATTTTTGTGGAGTACCAGTAGACATCACCTCTCTCAGGAGGACATCCTTGAATGATGTTAACAAGTTGTTGGTAGATATTATTGGAAAGATCCTATGGAGAAGAACGTGGTCTATTGGATTCATTACCAATGTTCTATTTGATGTAATGACTGCCATAGTCTGCAGGAAGAAATTTCCCTATGGGATGATGATCTTTGATATGATCAGGGACAGCATTAAAGAACCAAAATTTGTCAAGATAATCACCTTGATGTTGCATGAGATTGGTCCAGTTGTCTTCAAGACTTCCAGAGGTACACCTATTCATCACTTGAAGAAGATTTCCTTAGCTTATATTCAAAGGTGGGAGTTAAAGCTGAAGAACCCCAAGCAGATTGCTAAAGAGCATGCACACCCTGCTTCAGAGGTCAGGACCCCATCTCCCTCCTCTCATCAAGTTGTTGAACCTTCTGGTGCAGCAACTGAGGGGGAGCCCTCTTCCTCTATCCCAGTTGATAGAATACCCTCTCCTCCTCTAGCTCAATCTCCAGTCAGAACTCCAGCTGCATCTACAGTTAGAAGTCCTATCAGAACTCCAGTTCCTTCTCCATCTCCAGTTCCATCTCCATCACCAGCACATACTCCATCTCCAATACCATCACCCAAGTCTCAAACTGCTTAATCCCCATCTGCTAAGAAAGATCTACCAGATAATATTCTTCTTTCTAATGAAGATAGAATTTCTCCAGAGCCTGTTGATGCTCCAATGAGAAACTTAGATTTCTCTATTCCCATCTTAACTGATGAGGCTGAAGTTTCTTCTGTACAGACTACAAGGGCTCAAAGCTCAGTGGTACTTGAAGAGATTCCTCCATAGACTGCACCTCCTCCTGCTATTACTGTTTCTTCTACCCCCTTCAAGTTCAGATATTCTCAGTAAGATTGAAGTTATGTTGGCTGACCAGAGAAAATATTTTGATGATTCTCTGAAAGTGGTCCAAGACAAAGTCACTGCTCTAGAAAAAGAGATGAGCAGAGGATTTGCAGAAATCCAGCACAACACAGACTCCCTCAAAGAACTATTTCAGATTGGTGGAAAAGCTATAGACCACACTATTACTAGTTTTGGTCAGGTAATGGAACAATCTGTAACTTTTGCCAACAATCAGATCCAGTTAGAGAAGAAAGCCCAAGAACATGTTATGAAAATCTGTGAATAAGTGGTAACCTTCAAGGAAGATGTCATATAAAAGCTATGTGTAAAATTAAGAAATTGGCAGAGCTTGGTGAAATAACATGTGGAAAAACTTGTGGATAAGTTTACTGCTGCTGCAAACACAGCTTGGTCTCACAAGATAAGTGAAATTAATAAGAATGTAATAGAGCAAATTCAATCTGTGAAATTTCACACCTATGACACCTCAGTCTGGATGCACAACCAAATATTCCCTTAATTTCAAGTTGATCCTAATGTCATTCCCCATCATCTGAACCCTCTTCCTGAAGAACAGTCAAGTAAAATGCCAGCTCAGATACAACAACCTCAGATGCCCTGTTTTTCTCCAAGGCCAGAAGATCAGAATCCTCCTCCTACTTCTTATGACCAAGTATGGGATCATGATGTGATTCCTGAGGATTTGCCTGAAATCCACACTTCTAAGAAAAGTAAGTATGGAGAAGGCCCCTCTGCTAGCAAAAGTGTTCCCAAGACAAATTTAGAGAAAAGAAAAGCTCAAGAATGTGCTGATGTCTAGAGTCCTACCTTCAAAGCATTGATTCTTGATACTCTCAAGTTAATAATGGACTATAATGAAAACAGGAATCTCCATTACATCTCCTCTGAGTGGGATCTTTATGTGAAGTCCATGACTAAAAGAAGGATATATGACCAAGAGTATGGCAAGAATAATCCTAAGGCTCCTCCAAAACCTCCAAGATACTACCCAAAGCCTTATAGCTATTAGAGGAGACAACAGGAGAAGCAAGACAGACAAAATCAAAGCTAGGAATGATTTTCTGTGAATATTTGTTTTTGAGACTATGTAAGAAATGAATGTTGAATTGGAAATCTAAAACATTATATATATATAATTTCTAGTTTTGCTAATTGTGTGTTTAATTTTTTCTTCCTTGCATTTGAATTCTATTTCTTCATTTACAGTTCTTTCTTTATTGGTATAATTCACCTTAGTATGGAGGGTTCTGACTTCTACAAATAGGGGGAGATTGTTGGGTATTGCATCCACAATAACCAGATTTGTATGAAGTCACCCTTGAACTAAGATGAATTAAGTTGTATTTGATATCCTTGTTTATGTTGTGTGTTTGCAGACTATCATTGCTAAGTGTAGACCAATGTCAGTCTATAGTGGGTTATGAACACAGGACCATACAGTGTAATCCCTCACTGTGTGATCCAAGGTGTTGACTCATGTGTAGCCTTTCAATTGGGATACACTTCATATTCAAGCACTTGGAGCATGGGACGAAGATTGGATTCTTGAAGAGAAAGATTTTCAAAAGTCCAAAATTTCTCTAAGTCCACTTCTCGAGAAGTCTATAATACTTCTCGAGAAGTAGAGTTAAGAGAACTCGAGAAGTTCACCTAGTTCTCGAGAAGCAGAGACTAGTTCTCGGGAAACATTCTTATAGTTATTGAGAAGGTCAGTCTAGGTTCTCGAGAAGTCTCAGCCTATATTTCTGGAGTAGTTAGAGACAGCCGCAATAATTGTTATAAGTCCCTCTCGAGAAGTCCATCATAGTTCTCGAGAACTTAGTCTCTAGTTCTCGAGAAGTCAGCATTGTTCTCGAGTATACGATTTGGCTTTCGAGTAATAGTTCTCGAGAAGTCTAGTTAATTCTTGAGTAGACTCAACGCCTTTTGTTCTCGAGTACTTACATAAGTTCAAGACGTATAGTTCTCGAGAAATCAGCCTATTCTCGAGAACTTATTCATACTTCTCGAGAACTGCTGTCCAATTTTTCAGAAAATTTACTTAAGTCCAGATCGACGGGATTTTCAAATGAGACATCGTGATTGGTCCACGTGTCATCATTAATGTCAATTCTAACCATTAGGGGAAATCCTATATAATTTCTTTTCGTTAAGACTAACCCTAAGCGGAATCCGTACACTCTATTATTCTGAATATGTCATCTCTCTCCAAGGACAAACTTTCAGAAGCAGCCGCCGCCGCCGCTCAACGTGAAGATCTACACAACTATTTTCGATTAAGTTAGACTTGTTGTTCAAGGAATCTTCATCTTCTCCTTGATCGAGTAGGTCTTTAGTTTCTCAGATCAGATTTACAGAGGTTCTTCTTCAACAAATTCTGAAAAAGTCTCCAAGTTCAGAAGAAGACCTAGAGTCAAATTTTTCCAGATCTGAGACAAATCTTTGTTTGTATTTCAAATCTCTTTGTAATTTTGTAGAAGATTATTCTCCGAGTGTACGAGTGTTGTTCTCCGAGTTGTAGGAAGTTTTCATCTTCCGAGTGTAAATCCCTTTGGATCGAGATTATAGGAACTTGGTTCCGAGACGTAGGATTGGTTTTCAATCCGAGATAGTGGAGTAGCTGGATCTAGTGATTTACTAGATCGGTGAGGGAAAGTGGACGTACCCAAGGTTGGGGAACCACTATAAATCTTCTTGTTGTATGTGATTGCTTGATTGTTTGTGCAAGTTCTTTTAAATTTTTTATTCCGCAAATAGACGCACAATTCACCTATTCACCCCCCTCTAGGTTATTTAGGTAGACAACTTAACACTTTCAATTGAAATACAACCAAATGTTTGTCTCAGATCTGGAAAAATTTGACTCTAGGTCTTATTCTGAACTTGGCGGCTTTTTCAGAATTTGTTGAAGATGAACCACTATAAATCTTCTTGTCGTCTGTGATTGCTTGATTTTTTATGCAAGTTCTTTTAAATTTTTTATTCTGCAAATAGACGCACAATTCATTTATTCACCTCCCTCTAGGTGATTTAGGTAGACCACATAACACTTTCAAGAATTTTTATTATTTGGCGTTGAGTGAGTAAGCTACACTCAATGCCTGTGGACTTAGTGAAAATTTTGCCCAACTCTACTGTGGAGTTGACTGGTACAGCAACACTCAACACTATAAGCTTTATGGCATTGAGTGAGTATACCACACTTCACGCTTGTGGACTTGGCCACATTTTCAGCCAATTTCTCAAGGCTTAGACTGACTTATCCTGACTCACGGCCTTTTTGTTATATAGCATTGAGTGAGTAGGCTACACTCAACGCCTGTGAACTTAGCCACATTTTTGGCTATCTTCCAGTTAGGCTGAGACAGACTCAATGTTATATGTTATATGGCGTTGAGTGAGTAGACTACATTCAACGTTATATGTTATATAGCGTTGAGTGAGTAGATTACACTAAATACTTCTGTACTTAGCCAAATTTCTACTAGATATTATTGAGTCCATACCTATGGACTTGAGTGAGCTTGCTCCACTCAACGTCTGTGGACTTAGGCGATTTTTGGTATGTCCAGCAACCACTTAGTGTGTCTACATGTCCAATCAATATGATATGGACTACCTGCACTCAAGACCTCAAATGCACATTAAATACAGTTGATGTGTGTGTCATTGACCTGTTTGACTTCTCACAAATCAGGGACATTGGGAACAATGTACCCAACACAAATTTGTAACGGGATGGATACAGGAAGCGACAAATGTTGTCGCAAACCTATTGTACGATAGTTGGCGTTAAAGCAAGGTTACTGCTAGCCAATTAATTGTGTGGGGCCCACTGCTCAAAGAGTCGTTGGGTCATAATCAATAAAAGGGTAAAGCTTTATAGAGGAATATAGCTTTTTGTAAAAATCAATCAGATAGTTCTTCTTCTCCGCCATTATTGTGTGCTGAAGAATAGGAAGCTCAAGTCAGCACGATGATGAGTCCGATATTTATAGGGTTTTTTGGACTCATCTGGGCATGTTTTCTCACTCGTGCACTGCTTTTCAACCGGTATTCGGTTATATTTGCATTGCCCAGTCATTGACCACTTTGTGCACTGTTTTGGCCCATGAGTGTGCAATTGCGCATTCTATTTTTGGGGGTAAGCACATGGTGCTCCCCATGGCCCTTTCTGGCAATTTTCATTGTATTTTTGTGATGCTGGAGGGTTCCTTTTGGTTTTATTTGTTTGAGTGCAGGTGGTGCGTTTTCCCCCAAGTCTGGAATTCAGGCTTGTGGAAAATGCACGGTCGCGCATTTTCTTAGCACACGTTTCTTCTTGATCGTGCATTTTGTTATACTGGAAATTGTCGAGCGAAGCTCGACGATCTTCACGCATGATTAATGCATGGTTTCTTCTGAACCGTGCGCGAAGGAAACGTATGGTTTTCCTGTAGCTTTCTTGGCTGTTCCATTCTGTGGTTAATCATGCGATTTGTTCACGAACGGGCGACAGTGCCCGTGCACGAGTAAAATGCATGCTTCCACCTGCTTGCCTTGAATTCTATCTTTCTGTTGTTACCCATGCGATTTTCTTCCCATATGGGCGGAAATGTCCGTGGGTGAGTAAAACGCACAGGTCAATGCTTCTCTTTCCGCAGGCTTGTTCTGAAAGTTAATATCGCACGGTCTTGCGCCAAACCGTGCGTGACCATTATTTCTGATTTTTTTTATTTAAGACATAGATTTCATCATCCTCGAGAATGAGTCTGATCCAGCCCGCCATTTCCGCTCCTCTGAGCGGGAAAACTTCCCTCCAGCCGCTATTTTCTCTCTCCTCCTTGGAGAGTTGATCCGGCCACCATTCTTCCTCTAAAAGCTTGCAATAGCTTCATCTCTAGCCACCATTATCTTCTCCAAGATCAAAGCTCCATTTCAAGCTCTTGATGTGCTGCATTCGTGGAGTTCTCAGGATAGATTTAGCCCAGCGATTATTCACGAAGAAGATGGGTTATTGGAAGGAGGTGATAGCCCTTCTTGGACCTTGGACGTCATCCGTAGACCGAGCTCGGACAAGGCCCGACAACCCTTGACTCCGACCGTGAATCTCAGAAAGCCTTCGTGCGTTTGGTTATTTCTCTTCCTCTTCAATTGTAGTATTTTTCTTCTGCTTATTTGGATGCTGGATTGATGTGTCAGAACACTGTTTAGCTAAAGTATTTCAACATTTCTATGTGTTGTTATATCTTAGTTCTTGATTGTGTTGATGAGCTTCAGTTTTTCTTGTTCTTGCTGAGATAGTGTCGCTATAGCGATTGCTAGAAGAGTGTGTGGCGAAGAGGTGATTGCGACCCTCATTGGCTCATCCATCTTTCATATTACTCTCTTGATTAAACCACCAAAGCGACGCGGTGATGGCGACCCGTATTAGTTTTGTTAGTGTTAAAATTAGGAAACCCAAAATCAACCCCCTTGCTTCGTTGACACTTGCTATAACTCTTTTAATAGCAAAATCACACTCCCTACTTGCACTCCTCGAGAGATCGATATTCGGAGATTCAACTCCTCAACTTTATTACTTGACAATGATCGGTACACTAGCCGTTACTGCATCAAGTTTTTTGCGTCATTGCTGGAGAGTGCAACCATTGTGTGTACTTTTCTACTGGAAAAGTTTTGCAAGTGTTTTTAGTATTTTGATCGTTTTTTTAGTGTGTTGTATGGCAGATTCTAACCATGGTGATAGGGGTGAAGATTTGAGAGTTGATCTTGAGACCGCACGAGCGAGGCGAGCTTGCCTGCATGCTGCTGCAGCTGAAGAGAGGATGGAGGATCTTGTCCAAGGAGGAAATGGCGACGGTGAACGGGTTATTGAGGGCCAAGAGGTGGTCCAACCACGCGTTAGGACAATGTGTTATTTCACAACCCCTACTATGGGAAGTGTTTACCCTGGCTTCGGACCTTCCATTGTAAACAACCACTTCGATATTAAACCTGCCATCCTGAATATTATTCGGAATAATACTCAGTTCTCGGGCTTGCCGAGTGAGGATTTGCGGCTCCATCTGGCGGAGTTCTCAGAAATTTGCGGAACATTCCGATATGCCGGTATTTCTGATGACGTAGTAAAGCTGAGGTTGTTCCCATTTTCGCTGAGGGATAAGGCCAAAACCTGGCTCCATACTATTGTTCTAGGGACTGCTACTACATAGGAGTCCCTGTCCTCTAAGTTCTTGGCTAAGTTCCACTGAGTGGATAAGATTGTGAATGCGCGTAGGGATATTGCAACCTTTCGGCAGTTGGACCAAGAAACGTTGTCTGAGGAATAGGAGAGATTCGCTGACCTGCAGTGTTGATGCCCCCAGCACGGTTGTGAGCCATGGAATTTAGTTGAAATATTCTATTTTGCTATTGAGCCTAATTTCAGGGCTATGATCGACGCAGTAGCTGGAGGCACAATAATGAACCTATCTCCTTACGAGGCATTGAGGCTACTTTGCAACACTGCCTCCCATAGCACATACTAAACTGCCGGAAGAAATGCCCCTAAGGGGGAGAGAAATTTGTTTGAGGCGAATGTGGTGTAGCAAGCTGAGGAGAGCCATCCTACGATGGATGGAAGGATGATGCTGACCAGATCGACCCCTCTTCCAGCGCGGTTTATGGACATTTCGTGCCAGGGTTGTGGTAACCCCGGCCATCATGCTTATGAGTGTACTGCTGGAGAGACCTTTGCTGAGCCGTCAGGTATAACCTCTAACAAGAGCGTAAATTTTATAAATAATCAAAACCACACTACTCCTTATAATAATACGTATAACCCCAACGCGAGAATTCATCATAATTTCTCGTGGAATCAAAATGCCCCTGGTCAAAGGTGGTAGGGAGGTCAGCATCAATTTGATGCTCAAGACTCTAATAGCCAGCCATGACTGCCGCATAGGGGTTATAATCCGAACGTGCAAGGGACTCGTAAGAGTGCGTTGGATGAAATGATGGATAAGTTTGTTGAGATGGCCCAATCTAATATGGCCAATCAATCCGCTTCCATGAGGAACTTGGAGACACAGCTGGGGCAACTGGCCCATGTGTACTCCGAGCATACTCATGGCACACTCCCAAGTGATACGGAGAAAATCCCTGTGAGCAAGGGAAGAGTGTTGGGGAGGTGGAGGAGTGAAATAAAAATGAAATGGATGTTAAGTGTAAGATTAATGCGATAGAGACGATAACTTTATGTGATTCTGGATCATCGTGCAACATTCTTGCTTTGCAACATGTTGAAAAATTGAATTTAAATATCGAATCGAATGTCCGGAAGTCACTAGTGCTAGCCGATGGATCGGTAGTTAAGACTGATGGTGAGATTAAAGAGGTGGAACTGATTCTGAATGGGGATATTGTAGTCACTGAATTTCAGGTGTTAGGACCCATGGGAAATAAATCATAACCCATCTTAGGGGTCCCATTCCTAAAATCTAGTGAAGCTACACATCAATTTAATACGAACGGTGTTACCTTGTCTTCCAAGGTCGATTTGCCTTTACCACCGTCACTTCCCCTTATAATTTCAAATGAACCTGGAGAACTTCTGAAATTGAATGTTTTGTTATCTAATGATTTATCTAGAGCTGCTGAGATAGGTGTTCTGCTGAATGGTCAAGATAAGGCTGTGAAAGTGGAAGAAATGTTGATGTCAGCTGAAGTAGAAACAAGTACGGAGTTGCTGGAAGTTAAATAAGACTCAGATAGTAAGGAACGTGAGCTGAGCACAGCTATTGAGAGCATGCAGAAGATAGACTAAAAAACTTTTATTGTTCTGAACAAATTTTGTAAGACTGTTAAACAGGTGACTTGGATTGATCTTTCACCCGTCGCGGGTGAGGAAAGGATGCCCCCCGAATGAGAAAGATAGACATGCTACTAAATTGGTTGGTGTGGTTATACCACCCTAGCGATCTCCATCTGTAGATCAGAAAAGAAAAGAACTGCTCATATGCAAGGCACAGAATTTTGCCTGTCGGCGCGAGAAGGAAGAGGTTAGGGGTAGGGGAGATTCGTCTTCCCTGGGCCCTGAAGCATTTTCCTCTCCCTCATCTCGCGTGACTGGGGGGATCTATCACAAGTCAACGTTCAGCTGAGGGGTGAAGGATCTCCGGGGCCCGTTTCCTGCTTTTCTAGTTTCATTGATTGCTTAATGATGTGTGTAGCTGTAGACTTTTTCATTGTGTTTTGAACTTATGCTCTGAATAATATTTATATAACTGCTAATACAGGTATTTGGTCCACCTTAAGGACGGTAAAGAAAAGGGCATATTGGAGAAAACCCAATTTTATCGCTTTTAATTTGTTCAATTATGCTGCTGTGATTATATGTTTTTAGTATGCGTGGTTGGAGATATTCTCTTGTGCAAGTGGAGTTTGTTTGGGCCGTGTACTTTCTGTTGAAATGAATGCCAATCTTCTGGTATACTCATTTATTGAGCATGGGGTAACCTCTCCAACAACTTTTATTTCCCTATTTTTATTGCAAATCTTGGATAGGTTGTTTAGTTTAAGTCTGGTGGGGGAGAGTTATGCTGGTTACCTATGCACATACACTATTAGCACTTTCATAACAAAAGTATATTTTCAATTTATTTTATTATATTATCATGTCTACATCATGCACCTACACTCACATGAGTGCAATCTTAAGCAAGCGCTCGGCTCAAATCAAATTTATTTCTTTTGTGTTAACTTAAAATAATGGTGTTGGCTTAGGATTTTATGATAGAGTAGTGTGAAACTCGTGCAGTGCTCCTAATCGAGTACTCATGGTATGTAGAAACTGTATAGATTTAATTTTTCTTATGCTCGTAGGTTTATACTTTTCTGCATTTTTAAATAATGTTTGTACTACTCAAAAATGTTGAATCTGGAGTTATCGAATGGTAGTGTAGGAATGTGTGTAGCCATCACTAGCCTCATATTGCTTGAGTCGGGAGGAAGGATCATCTTTCTTGATGTCTAAGAACTTGCCTCAAGCTACTCTCAAAGCACTGGTGCATGGTTAGTCTAGCGTGAGCGTGATGTAGGACATCTTTTTGGCCCGGTTGAGCCTTGTACCCGTCCTAACGATAATCCTTGTTAGCCTATTTTGAGCCTACCCCTCCTTTTGATTTTGCCCCCATTTCGTGATCATCACATCCTAAAAGCTTTTCCCAGTTACAGACCCCAATCTTGTTGTATTAGTATGTTAATTCTTCCATTGGTTGTGTTGTTGTGGTGTTGTTATGTGGTTGTGCGGTGAAGTTTTCTTGAAAATTTGGCCGAAAGTGTACTATAAAAATCTAGAAAAAGAAAAGAAAAAAATATGTGCTGATTGATATAAAATAAGAAAGTGAAAATGAAGAGTCTATTTGTATTATTGTTGTGGTGATAGGCGGTGCACACACCCGTGTTGTCAAATTCAAGTCTAGTGGTGTGGTGCACCTGCATGTTTTGTTGGCGAGAGGATTTCTTTTGTATGAGCTCATTTGGGGTGAGTGTAGCATTCATTTTTATCTTTTAGCGTCCTTACCTATGTATATACCCAAGCCCCATTATTTTCCTAAAGTCCTACGGAATCACGCTTGAGTCAAACTAGCGCTGTGGAGAGAGTGTGAACGGGCAAGCGTGTGGTCACCGACATTGATGGATTTCTTTGGAGGTGATCCCGAGCCCTGGACTTTGGCAATGCTCAACTGAGTGGCATGCCTACTTTCTTCCTACACATGACCGAACGATTCTCCAAAGTTCTATTTTTGAGTAGTTATAATACTTATTTACACCTGTCGAAATTCATAAACTTCGTAGTATAACTAAAAGTTGTATCTATTATATTTTCTATGCTCGTGCTGTTTTCGATTTCTTGCAATACTATATTTTGAAATTACTGAGCCAGCTAGTTGTTTTCTAGTTCACGATGAGATGATTTGTTCGGGACGAGCAAATGTTTAAGTCTGGTGGTGTGATGAGTCCGATATTTATAGGGTTTTTCAAACTCATCTGGGCTTGTTTTCTCACTCGTGCACTGCTTTTCAACCGGTATTCGGTTATATTTGCATCGCCCGGTTATTGACTACTTTGTGCACTGTTTTGGCCCATGGGTGTGCAATTGCACATTCTATTTTCTAGAGTAAGCACATTGTGCTCCTCATGGCCCTTTCTATCTATTTTTATTGCATTTTTGTGATGCTAGAGGGTTCCCTTTGGTTTTATTTGTTTGAGTGCAGGTGGTGCATTTTACCCCAAGTCTGGAATACAGGCTTGTGGAAAACGCACGGTCGTGCGTTTTCTTAGCACATGTTTCTTCTTGATCGTGCATTTTTTGTACTGGAAATTGTCGAGCGGAGCTCGATGATCTTCACGCACGGTTAACGCATGGTTTCTTCTGAATCATGTGCGAAGGAAACACTCGGTTTTCCTATAGCTTTCTTAGTTGAGCCATTCTGTGGTTAATCGTGTGATTTGTTCACGCATGGGCGGCAGCGCCTGTGCTCGAGTAAAATGCATGGTTCCACCTGCTTGCCTTGAATTCTGTCTTTCTGTTGTTACCCGTGCGATTTCCTTCACGCACGGGCAGAAACGTCCGTGCGCGAGTAAAATGCACGGGTCAGTGCTTCTCCTTCCATAGGCTTATTCTGAATGTTAATATCGCACGGTTTGTGCATAGTCGTGCGCCAAACCGTGCGTGACCATTATTTCTGATTTTTCTATTTAAGATGTAGATTTCATCGTCCCCGAGAATGAGTGTGATCCAAACCGCCATTTCTGCTCATCTGAGCGAGAAAACTTCCGTCCAGTTGTTATTTTCTCTCTCCTCCTTGGAGAGTTGATCCAGCCACCATTCTTCTTCCAAAAGCTTGCAGTAGCTTCATCTCCGGCCACCATTGTCTTCTCCAAGCTCCAAGCTCTATTTCAAGCTCTTGAGGTGCTGCATTCGTGGAGTTCTCAGGATAGATTTAGCTCAGCGATTATTCACGAAGAAGATGGGTTATTGGAAGGAGGTGACAGCCCTTCTGTACCCCAGATGTCATTCGTAGATAGAGCTCAGACAAGTCCCGATAACCCTTGACTCTGGCCATGAATCTCGGAAAGCCTTCGTGTGTTTGGTTGTTTCTCTTCCCCTTCACTTGTAATATTTTTTCTTCTGCTTATTTGGATGTTGGATTGATGTGTAAGAACACTGTTTAGCTAAAGTATTTCAGCATGTCTATGCGTTGTTATACCTTAGTTCTTGATTGTGTTGATGAGCTTAAGTTTTTCTTGTTCTTGTTGAGATAGTGTCGCTCTTGCAATTGCTAGAAGCGTGCGTGGCGAGGAGGTGATTGCGACCCTCATTGGCTCATCCATCTTTCATATTACTCTCTTGAGTAAACCACCAAAGCGACGTGGTGATGGCGACATGCATTAGTTTTGTTAGTGTTAAAATTAGGAAACCCAAAATCAACTCCCTTGCTTCGTTGACACTTATTATAACTCTTTCAATAGCAAAATCACACTCCCTACTTGCACTCCTTGAGAGATCGATATTCGGGGATTCAACTCCTCAACTTTATTACTTGACAACGACCAGTACACTTGTCGTGACTGCATCACACGACGAAGAGCAAGTTAGTTGTTGGTATCAACATCTTTAACAGCAAGATAGCTGGTGTGATCTTCATCTACATCAACAAGTTAGCTCAGAAGGATTCTTTGAGAAAAAGGAAGCAGCTTGGGCTGACCCTTTCTAATGGTGCTTTATAGACCCAGCCAACAAATCCTAAAGAACATTCTCTTGGGGAGCTGTGAAGAAGGAGATAGGGCTAAGCAGTTGGCTCAGTTCAGAAAGAGGCAGAGAAGCTAATCTGCAAGTTACTTCCAGCACAGGCCAAAGCAAGATCTTAATCCTTGTTGCTGTAAAGAAAGGAGTAGGGTTGGGATTCAACTAGCTCAGGTTGTAGCAAAATTTGCTGCAGTTACTTCTCTAGTTCCAGCTGGATAAAATCCCTAGTGCTGAGAAGAGGAAGTTAGGTCTAAGTATTTTCTTAGTCCAGAAAAGTAGACTCAGGAAATATATTTTTTGTAGTCCAGGTTGGGCTAATTTTATCTCAGTCCAAGTAGATTGGCACAGTGAAATTTCACTTGTGACTAATCATCACACCAACCCACTCCCACCTTGTAGGATCCTTATGGATCTGAGTAGTTGGAGCAAAGTTGCTCTGAGTAAGGATCCAAGTGAGGATGTGAGTTGTTGGGATATTTATCCTAAGTTGTAGGTGCATGGGAAGGCACTAAGTTAGGTACCTGCTGGGTACTGAGCTGTAGGAGTGCTGCAACACTTTGAGAGTAAGGCCTTGTGCCTGAAACTATAGGGCTGAGAAGCCTGAGCTATAGGCCTTTATATAGTTCTAAGGTAGGTTGCTTGAGGTTCACTGAGTGTAGGATCACTGCAGAGCTCTGAGGTAGGATCCTTTGTGGATCTGAGGGAGGGATGTCCTCCTAGCCTGAGTGTAGGGCTTAATAGCCTGAGGTAGGTGGTCTACTGACCACTGAGTTGTAGGCCCTTGTGGCTGAGAAGTAAGTCATGGAGAATACTTAGAGATCCTAAGGGATCTCAGGTGTAAGCTCTTTGGAGAAGGATTTGGAGAAGTGCCTAGTCCAGCAAGATAGTTGGATAGGTGGGAGGGAAAGTGGATGTACCCTTGTTAGGGGAACCACTATAAATCCTGTGTGTTTTGTGTGTTTTCTTTGTGCTAGTTTTATTGTAGGTTGCATATCTTGAAAGCTTCAACTAATCAACTAATAAAGACTCCAATAACAAGGAAAATAAAAGATAGTCACTAAGGACTAAGAAACCTATTCCCCCCCCCCCCCCAAGCCCCTCTAGGTGATTTAGCTATCCATGAAAACAAAGACTTTCAAGTGGTATCTGATGGAGGTTACTCAAAAATGACTTAACAGTATGAGTAGACCTCAAAGGATAGCTAAAAGGTTTGCCTTGTGGATTAAAAAGAGAATTATAAGGAGTGGAGCACAATGGAGCTCCAAGACTGCAGAAAGGAGAACTTTGGGTCCTAGAAAGAAAGGGTTAGGCAAATCACGAAAACCTCTGATCCTAGGGTCTTTGTAATAGTTCAAGAAGGACCTTTCATCCCCATGAAGGTCTCTATCTTAGATGACGAAGTCCAGACTCCAAAGAGTTATGCAGAAATGACCGAAGATGAAATAATCTTAGTAACTATGGACAAGAGGGCACTACACATCATGGTAAGTGCCATGTATGACTCAACCCTCATGAGAGTAGTTCACTGTCAGACAGCCAAAGAAATTTGGGACTCACTGACTGCCTACATGGAAGGGGTAGAGAAGGAAAGAGATGACAGCAATGTCAGTCTATCAGACAGTGAATCAGAGCCTGAAGAAGAAAAAGAAGCCTTTATTGGGCTACTTTCTGTTATTGTAGATGAAGATGAAGACAATCCAGATACCCGAATAAAGATCAGGGCCCCTCCATCACACTCAGAAAGTGAAATTGAGGTGGATTAAGATATCAGTGGCTACTGTGAGGGGATGGCTTTGATAGAAGAAGAATCCTGCTAGGATCCGCCTGGTCAAGATCAGGTACAATCTCTATATAGCTGCTCAGGTCATGAGACCAGTCCAGATTCTGATGTATCCTCATCTAGTGATGAAGATGACTTTGAATCTGAGGTAGATGTCAATCAATTGATTGACAAGTATGGTCAAATTTTTGATGCTTTGAGAAAAAACAAGTAGTTGGTCAAGGAGCAGGCAAAGGAGATTATCTCCCTACAGTTAGTTGCTGCCCAGCAGTCTGAAATAGCATCCTTGTTGGATCATAAAGTGAGGGAAGTCAGCCAACTGAAGGTCATCTCAATCATCCAAATTGAGACCATAAGCCAGAAGGACAAGATCATTTTGAATCTTGAAGAGAAACTCCTAAAGGAGAGAATCGTTGTGGTTGAATTCAGCAAGCCTAAAGCTGTGTTGCCCTTAATAAATTCCTTCTCTTCCCAATAGGGTAAGAAGGAGTTAGCAGTCAAGGGAAGCACAAAAGTTGACCTTTCCAAAGGGAAAGGCAAAGCTCTTGTAGTGCCACTGTCAACCTTTCACATGGTAATCCTCCCTTCTCATAGATATGACCAAGGCTGTATGCATGTGTTGGAACACCCTAATTTGGATTTGGGTCAGGATCACTATGTCTTTCAGTTTATTAGATTGACCCATCATGTATAGCTAAGGGTCATAGGTTGTGCTAAGTCAGAGGCTCTCAGAGATAGAAGAAATCAGCCCAGAGAAATCAGTCAGAGAAATCAGCCTAAAGAAATCAGAATTCAACATTATGCTTAGGTCGACGCTCGTCGAGCTCCGGTCGACGTTCCCTCTGCTGAAACGTCGAGCTCTGGTCGACGCCTTATCTCTGAGCTCTGGTCGACGTTTTGTCTCCAAGCTCAGGTCGGCACATTACTGCGGTCGACGTTTTCTGTCCAAGCTGAGTTCGACGCTTTCCGTCGAGCTCAGGTCGACGCTTTCTGAGAAGCTCAGTTCGACGCTTTCTGTCCAAAGCAGATCGACGATTTCTACCAGAATTCAGAATGCAAGTTTCCAGGCGGATTTTCAGGATATCCTTTGTCCAATCAAAGCCAGCTGTTATTATTCCAATACAGCTATATTAAAGGACTATTACAGGAATGCTTTTATGAGTATTATAGCCGTTAGAGTATCCAAAAGGAAGCAGTAATAAATGTTATTATTCAAATGTCCGCTGCTCATCTATCAGGATATATATACACAGATTTACAGAGGAACAATATAGTAGTGAAGAAAGAAGAAAGCATATACAGTGAAAATAAATTACAGGAATCAGAGTTCCAGGAAGAACTCAACTCCACCTGTACAACTAAGTGCTCTTCTCAGATTCACTGTTCCAGGAAGCCTGAAGAGACAACTTCTCTACATCAGTCTGAAGGCTTACTGGAAGATCATCATCAAGGCTTCATCATTCTCTCCAAGACAACTCACATTTCAGCCATTGCTGAAATCATCATTTGCTGGAGCAGATCAGATCATTGAAGACCTGTCACCCTTGTGCAAAGCTTCCACTCCTGAACTCATCTACATCTCAGGGGGAGCTTTGACAACATCAAAATCCACTTTTGCTTCTCTCTGCTTGTTGATAGAGAAGACAACAACATTCTTTTTCTTTTTCTTTCTGTACTGGGTTTTAACTCCCTTCAAAAGATACCTTTGGTTTTGCTGAAACCTGGTCAAAATCAGCTCCTTTGGTTTGTGAGAACCTGATCAAAAACTCTCTGGTGATCAAGACACCTGATCAACTCATCTTGAAGTGGATTCCTATCAAGGGTGATAGAAGAGTGGACTACCCAGGATTTTGGGGAACCACTATAAAATTCTTGTGTCGTCTGGATTGCAATTTTTATCTCTTGTATTCTTGTTGTGTGTGTTTGCTCTAATCTCTAGGATAGATCTGACTTTCAATTGGTATCAGAGGCAGGTTGGTTATACAACAACTAAACCATCACTAGGTTGGTTGTTCATACAGGCTAACATCTGAACCAAAAGATCCTTCTTTTGATCAATCCTAGTTAGATTAATCATTCTATTTTCACATAGCAAGAATATGGAATATTCTAGCACCAGACCTCCTAAGTGCAACATAAACAAATTTGCACTTTGGAAGACAAGAATTTAATTATATATGAACTCTATTGATGAAGATATTTTCTCCTCTATTATGACAGGTCTCCCAACCTCAGCAACAATAACTAAAAGGGCCAGGCTAGCTGATGCCAGCGCCATGAATATCCTAGCACAGTCATTATCTGATGACTTATTTCAAGAAGTTGTTGAATGCTCAATAGCTAAGGAGATATGGGATTCTCTTCATCAAATGGCTTCTGAACCAGTGGATGGAACTACAGAAAGAAGCCACAACATTTTATTTGAAGAAGAAGAATCAATATCCCTAGATATTATTTGGGATTTTTCAGATGATGAGTCTTCATTTGAAGATGAAGAAGAGGAAGCAAGGGCCAAAGAATTCTGCTTAATGGCCATAAATTCTTCCTACAGCAGTTTAGAGGCTGAACAAACAACAGTAAAATCAAAACCTGAAGAGGATCAGGTATTATCAAACTTTGTTTTTAGTTTAGTTAAATTAGAACTTCAATTATGCTGCCAAGATTCAATAAAACCTGAGGAGGAAACAAAACTTCTCAGAAGAATGTTTTCAGAATATATTCAAATGAAGAAGAAATATTTTAATCAACAAAATAAGCTCAGATCGAACTCAGCCTGTTTTTTCATAAATCTGATTCATAACTATAAGGATAAACTAATTAAAATATTTTCAAATCCTTTTCTTATTTGGAACAAATTTATTAGGAAACATCTTTTCTTAGGTCTGTTTCTATTGTTTTGATATTTTGTTCAAAATTATTTTAGGACTTCTGTATGTGAATTCTCTGTCAGATACTTTATATTTCTTATAGATCTTTTTCTAAATTCATCTAGATTGAGTCCTCTACTCTAGTTGCATTGGTCAGCAGTGATCATGACACTGAGTGTGAATCTCTTCTGATGAAAAGAAATTCTATAGGAAGGAAGATATCAGACTTTGTTTTTCAGATCCAGAACCCTAATTAAATTTGCTGGACAAATATCATTTTGCTGCTAACATATCCTTTTTCAAGGAGAGAGCAATCTCTACCATAGCTTTCTGCAGGTACCATCTATAATAGTCAGCTGGATGACTCAATCAAAGTAAAATTTCAAAAGTCATCCTAGCCTCCTCCAATCACAGTTACTGCATCAACATAGGGGGAGCTTATAGTGCCAGCAGCAGTTAGCAACAGAAGCCAGAATTGTAAAGTTTTTCTTTTTATGCCTTATGCCTTGTAATATTTACTGTAATATTTTCATTTTCATGTAAATAGTAATCCTAACCCAAATAGGGGGAGATTGTTGGAACACCCTAATTTGGATTTGGGTCAGGATCACTATGTCTTTCAGTTTATTAGATTGACCCATCATGCATAGCTAAGGGTCATAGGTTGTGCTAAGTCAGAGGCTCTCAGAGATAGAAGAAATCAGCCCAGAGAAATCAGTCAGAGAAATCAGCCTAAAGAAATCAGAATTCAACATTATGCTTAGGTCGACGCTCGTCGAGCTCCGGTCGACGTTCCCTCTGCTGAAACGTCGAGCTCTGGTCGACGCCTTATCTCTGAGCTCTGGTCGACGTTTTGTCTCCAAGCTCAGGTCGACGCATTGCTGCGGTCGACGTTTTCTGTCCAAGCTGAGTTCGACGCTTTCCGTCGAGCTCAGGTCGACGCTTTCTGAGAAGCTCAGTTCGATGCTTTCTGTCCAAAGCAGATCGACGATTTCTACCAGAATTCAGAATGCAAGTTTCCAGGCAGATTTTCAGGATATCCTTTGTCCAATCAAAGCCAGCTGTTATTATTCCAATACAGCTATATTAAAGGACTATTACAGGAATGCTTTTATGAGTATTATAGCCGTTGGAGTATCCAAAAGGAAGCAGTAATAAATGCTATTATTCAAATGTCCGCTGCTCATCTATCAGGATATATATACACAGATTTACAGAGGAACAATATAGTAGTGAAGAAAGAAGAAAGCATATACAGTGAAAATAAATTACAGGAATCAGAGTTCCAGGAAGAACTCAACTCCACCTGTACAACTAAGTGCTCTTCTCAGATTCACTGTTCTAGGAAGCCTGAAGAGACAACTTCTCTACATCAGTCTGAAGGCTTACTGGAAGATCATCATCAAGGCTTCATCATTCTCTCCAAGACAACTCACATTTCAGCCATTGCTGAAATCATCATTTGCTGGAGCAGATCAGATCATTGAAGACCTGTCACCCTTGTGCAAAGCTTCCACTCCTGAACTCATCTACATCTCAGGGGGAGCTTTGACAACATCAAAATCCACTTTTGCTTCTCTCTGCTTGTTGATAGAGAAGACAACAACATTCTTTTTCTTTTTCTTTCTGTACAGGGTTTTAACTCCCTTCAAAAGTTACCTTTGGTTTTGCTGAAACCTGGTCAAAATCAGCTCCTTTGGTTTGTGAGAACCTGATCAAAAACTCTCTAGTGATCAAGACACCTGATCAACTCATCTTGAAGTGGATTCCTATCAAGGGTGATAGAAGAGTGGACTACCCAGGATTTTGGGGAACCACTATAAAATTCTTGTGTCGTCTGGATTGCAATTTTTATCTCTTATATTCTTGTTGTGTGTGTTTGCTCTAATCTCTAGGATAGATCTGACTTTCAGCATGGTCATTGGGAGAATGGGAATTCTTCTCGTAAGAATACAAGAGTATCTTCCAATGGAAGAAGAAAGGGAAAAGGAATGAGTGCCTATAAGGCTCCCCATGAAGAAGCACAAATGGCCCATACTGGACCATTTGTATTTAATGCCTCAGCCCCAACTCATAAAGATAAAGTAGTGGCTTTCTCTCAAGACCATCTAGGAAGGAATCTATTGGGAATTATGCCCTACAATGTTCCTTAGGATTTAAAGAGGCATCACCAATCATGCTAAGGGGCATAGATGTATTTGATGTGTGCTCAAGTTCATGCATGCAGGTTGTCCTTGATTGGATAGGTAAGCAAAAAGGGTAAGCTAGAAGTCAGGTAATTTGATTAAGGCAAAAAAGCGTTAAGTGATGAAGGCACACTCAACGCTCTCAACGCCAGAGACAGCTGAGACAGTTGAAAAGAATGTCTAAGGCAAAAGCATTGAGACAGCTGAGAAGAATGTCTCAGCATAACCGCTGAGACAGCTGAGAATCTCAACACAAAATATTGAGAGAAATGTTGGTCCAAGCAAAACCGCTGAGATAGGAGATATTCTCAACTGTGAAGAAGAAACTGCTGAGACAGTCGAGAAGAAACTGCTGAGATAGAAGATAGTCACAGCTGTGAAGAAGAAACCGCTGAGATAGTTGAGAAGGAACTGCTAAGACAAAGCAAGTAGAATTTCTCTAAGTCCAGAAGCGTTGAGTAAGGCAGGCTCACTCAATGCTTCTAATGAAGAGCTCAATTCAGAATTTTTATCGAACTGAATTGTGAGTTCTTTGAGCTGAGCTCACCTTTCGTCGAGCTCAAGTTATAGTTTAAAGATTCTGAGTTCGTCGAGCTTAGTTCAGAAGTCGTCGAACTGATTTTAGAATTCGTCGAACCCAGCTCACCTTTCATCAAGCTCAAGTTAAAGTTTTCAGATTCTGAGTTCGTCGAGCTCTGTTCAGAAATCATCGAACTGATTTCAGAATTCGTCAAACCCAGCTCACCTTTCGTCGAGCTCAAGTTAAAGTTTGAATATTTTGAGTTAATAGAGCTCAGTTCAGAATTCGTCGAACTAATTTCAGAATTCATCGATCTTAGCTCTCCATTCGTTGAGCACAGACAAAGTATTTCATGCCATTGCGGGAAAGCTACAGTAGCGCCAGAAGCTACTATTTGTCCTCTTCTGAGGGAGGTGGTGCTCACAATCCTTGGCTGGACCCACATTCAAATTGTGTCATTGATTCAAATCAGCAGATATAAAAGGAAAAGAAGAAAAGGGGATTAGGGTTAACAAACACAGGAATGAAAAAGAAAAATGAAAAGAGAGGCTGTTGGACTTCATCTTCTCCGATGAGCTTGAAAGACAAGTCCAACAGAGCTAGCTTGAAAGGCAGAGAAAGATCGCTGAAGCTTTTTCCAGTTCAGCAAGTTTGTTCTTTCCAAAACAAGATAGATGATTCATCTAATCAACAAGGAGAGATAGCTGTGTGAAGGGCCATCATCCTTCAACAGTAGATAGTTGTTCTTCAGTACAACAGAAAAGGAGCTAGCTGTATAATAAGTCTAATTCCTTCTATAGAAATAGGGTTGGACTGATATCTGCTCAGTCCAGCAAGGTAGACTCTGAGATTTATCTCAGAGTCAAGGTTTTATTTTAATTCAACTTCTTGATTAATTTCCTGTAGGATTCAGCTTGCCTGAATCTGAGCTGTATGGCACTTTATGCCTGAGTTATAGGTGATTAATTAGTCACTGAGGTAAGTGCCCTACTAGGGTACTGAGGTAGGATCCAAGTGTGGATCTGAGAGTAGGGCTATCCTCCAAGCTTGAGTACTAGGGCTTAGTGTCTTAGGTAGGTGACTATTGAGTCACTGAGCTATAGTTGACAAGTGTGTCACTGAGTTGTAGGGAGTAGGCTGAGTTGTAGGTGCCTGGAAGGGCACTGAGGTAGGTACCTAGAAAGGTACTGAGATGTAGGAGTGCTACAACACTCTGAGAGTAGGGCCTTATGCCTGAAGTTGTAAGTCTGAGAAGCCTGAGTTGTAGGCCTTAAAGATAAGGTTGAGGTAGGTTGTTTGAGGACCACTGAGCTATAGGAGCACTACAGGGCTCTGAGGTAGGAACCTTTGTGGTTTTGAGGTAGGGTTCTGAAGAGAATCTGAGCGTAAGGCTGAGGGCCTAAGGTGTAAGCTCTTAGGAGAATTTGGAGGAGTTTGTGCCTTGTCTAACATAAGTTTGAATGGTGGGAGGGAAAGTGGATGTACCCAATTGGGGAACCACTATAAATATTTTTGTGTTGTGTTGTGTTGCTCGTTCTTATTTATATTGCAGGTTCTAAGGACAAGCTCTATATCACTTAGAAAGAAAATAGCAAAAAGACAAAAAAAATTTCAAAGACCTATTCACACCCCCCCTATAGGTGACTAGCTAACCTTGAAGTAATAACTTTCAAGTGGTATTAGAGGGAGGTTACTCAAAAAGGATCTAACAATCTGAGTATACCTCCAAGTTTAGCTATAAGATATAATTATGGGGTCAGGAATGAACTATAAGGAGCTAAGGGCCATGAAGCTGCCAATCTACAGGAAGGAAGGATTTGGCCTCTAGAAGCAAAGGGTCAGACTTTTCATGGAAGCATCTGACCCTAGGATCTATGTAAATGTAGTGGAAGGTCCTTTTATCCCCCACAAAGGCTTCCACCATAAATACAACTCCAAGAATTCCCAAGGCATATACAGAGATGGACAGAGGTGAGGTAATTCTATCTACCATGGACAAAAGTGCACAAAACATTATAGTCAGTGCCATTGATGACACAACTTGCAAAATCTGTACACTGCAAGACCTCCAAAGAAATGTGGGACACTTTTGTGGTCTACATGGAAGGATCTGAGGAAGTTAGAGATGATAGGAAGTCCATGCTCAACCAAGAGTATGAGGCTTTTAGACAAAGCAAATCTAAAAAAGAAGCTGATTGCTTTGAGAGGTTCTTTAGGACAGTCAATGAACTAAGAACCTATGGTAGGGTCATCAGCAACTATGAGCTGAATGACAAGTTTCTTAGATCTCTCACTAAAGATTGGGACACCAAGATTTGTGCTATTAGGGAAATGGCTAAGTTGGCAGACACTCCACCACCAACTCTCTTTGGAAAGCTGCTATCCTATGAAATGCAGCAGGCTGCTAGACTAGAAGAGGAGAAGAACAACCAATCTAAGTCCAAGGATAAGTTTATAGCATTCAAGGTAGAGGCCCCAAGAAGGAGCAGAAGAAATACACCCTCACCACCAAGGAGGGAAGCTGAATCAAGCTTAGAAATATCTGAGTCAAGCTCATCAGACAACCACGTGTCAAATAAAGATCTAACTATCTTCTCCAGGAAATTTCAGAAGTTCATGAAGAAGAAGGAATGGAGGAGCAGGCCATCTTCATCATCTCATCACAGGAAGTCATCCAAGAAGTACAAGTATGGCCCTAAATCTAATAAACAGATTTCATTTAATGTTATCTGTTATTTTTGCAGCAAAGCTGGACATGTCATTGCTAAATGCCTAGTCAGGATCAAGGAAGAAGATGAAAAGAAGAAGCATCACCATCACTATAAGGACAGGAAGAAGGAGAAGTCCTTTATGGCTAAGAAGGAGAAAAGCTGGACAGATTCTTCCTCCTCAGAATCAGAAGATGATGAAGAAGAAGCCTATATAAGGCTAATCTCTGTTGGTGCAGAACCATAAGAAGAAGAGGAACATCCTGCTGCTAGGATAGGAATAAGGACCCCTCTGTCACACTCAGACAGTGAAAATGAGGAGGATGAATAAGACATTGGATTCCATGGCTTAATGGCAATGACTGAAGATGAAAGAAGTCAAGAAGATTCAGAAAAAAGCAAGGTACAAATTCTCTCCATTTCTATATCTTCCTCTGACAATGAAACTAGTCCAGATACTTGTGCATCTTCATCCTGTGATAAAGATTGCTCAGAATCTGAGACTGATATCAATCAATTGATTGATAAGTATGGACTACTCATAGATGCTCTAAAGAAGAGCAGAATTCTTGCCAAAATGAAAGCCAATGAGATTTAAGTCCTGAAGCCTTATAAAACTCTTTATAACAAAAAATCTATTGAGTTTTATAAGAAAAGTCATGAGGTGTCTGAACTCAAGAAAAGTCTTGAGTGTCAAACCAAGCTTCTAGAAGAGAAGAAAAAGCATATTAGATATCTGGAACAAAAGTTCACAGAGAAACTGGGGATTATGATTAACACTTCTCAGTCACAGGGTCAATAGCCAAAAGCTACAACTTTCCAAGTCCCTGATAAGCTGGGTATTAATCACATTAATCATCAATTCAAATCTGAATTCCCCAATAAGAGGGCAGTGTTTCAAAAGGACAATTTACCTTCTAAAACTGTCAAGGTTAGACCTCCTCTGAAGGATCAATCTAATGTGTGCTCTACCAGTGGGGTAAAGACACATGATCTTAGAAGGAGTGATGTTGTCCACTCTAGCCATAAAGTTCAGGATAAGTTCTTTAGATTTGGATCTTAATATCCATTATCTAAAGAGACGAGAGAGACCACTAGATGGCAAGCTCCAAAAATACAATTGGCCCATCCTGGATCAGTTGTATTTAGTTCTTCAGCACCTTCACTCAGGAAGAAGGAAGCAGCAACATTCAATGCTCATCCAGCAAAATCTAGGGCTGCTCACTTCTCTCATGGACAGCATTGTGTGTTGTCGAGAAGAGAAGATACAACATTCATAAATGTTGGTGCTGTGGAAAAGTGGGTCATTTGCCATTGATTGTTGGCATAACCTGAAGGTGGCTAGTGGACAGAAAGGTGCTCAGCCCAAGCAGAGAGTTGGGCAAAATTTCTATAACGCTAACATGAACCTAGGACCCAATAAGTATTGGGTTCCTAAGGGAATGTAAATTCTGTTTTGCAGGATAGTTCAAATACCTGTCTAGATAAGACTTGGTATTTGGATAAAGGATGTTCAAGGAAAATGTCTGGGATAAGTTGATTGCTCAAGGACTATGGTCCAAGTGGAGCAAGGAACAAAGGTTGAGGTTGATAAGAGTGAAATCCTCAAGGGCTAAAGGCTAACAACCTCAAGGTAAGTCTCTCTCTTTTATACAGAGACTAAGTTTGCAGATTTATAAACTAAGACAGATGTGCTTAGAAGAAAACAAATCAAGCACATCAGTTGTAAAATAATAATTTTCTTATCTATGAAAATGATCTGCATTATTAAAACTTGTAGCTTTTACCCTCTAGCCCAAATAACATGTAAATCAGTGCATAATAAGGTTGCTAATAAAATCGGCTTATTAGCATGTTAGGTCTCCGTTATACTTAGAAATGATAAAATATTTGTATAATAGTATGACAAATAGAATGTACATCCAGACAGTGAGGGAAGCTACAAATTAATCAGGCATAAAGTGAATAAAAGAAGAGTTGAGAGGTATAATAGAAGCACTAAGTGCCATGTATCATAACAGGAAGCATAGAGCAAGCCGTAAAGCCTAAAGTAATAACTTAAGTCAAAAAAATGTTTAATTGGTTAATCTAATGATAAGGTAATTAAACTTTTTCACTATATATAAAGGCTACAAGAAATGAAAAGCAACATCACTCTTAAAAGCTTTAACCCTAGCCATCGAGACCGAAACCTTCTCAGCATCTTGTCGCACTGACTCAATGGCGTAGAAGATATCAAAGGAGCTCCAGGAGGGCTATAAAATTGTGAGGAATGGATTCAGTCATGTCTCGCCAGAGATTAAGGAAGTATTAAGAATGATTGAGACCATAGGTTTGGATTACACCCTTTCTGAACCATCCACCATTCTTAGAGAAGAGGTAGTAGAATTCTTCTCCAACGTCAAGGTGTCGTCCTCTCAAAACTAACTTAAGTCTAAGATTGAGGACATCAAGAAGAAAGTAAACCCCAAGAGACTGGGAAAAGCCCTTCATCTACCCTCTGTCAACCCTAGCGAGGAAGAAGAACCCACCATCATGGACAGAGACACTGCTCTAAGGTGGTGTGGATACAGTGATGCCAAACCTGGGTCTCTTAAGAGGAAATTTTTCAATCCAGGAGGTAAACTGCTAGCAGATATTGTAGGGAAAGCCCTTATCTGCAAACCTGGATCACATGACATAATCTACAAGTCAATATTTGATTTCATGACTAGGAAAATCTTCATTAGGAAGACCTCTTGGTCTTCTCTCATCTACCAGAGAATAGTAGACTGTCTACACACTCCAAACATGGGCAGAATTCTTTCCTTATACCTAGTGAATACCTACCCTTATACATTCAAGCAGGAGCAAGGAGTGAAGATTCACTACCTAAAAAGAATGGACATAGAAACTTTGGACAGATTCACTATGGTCCTACCAATGAGCCAACCTTCGGTAATAAATGACTCCTCTAAGGACACAAGGAAGAAACCTGCTGAGGAAGAAAGAACTGCCAGCTCTTAACCAGAGCTTGGAACCTCCTCTCCAGCTGATGTTGGTCTGCAGGTTGACTTATCACTCAGTCAATCCTCGCAAACTTCCAACTTCAAGTCAGTGATGTGCATGTTGATAAAATCCATTCCAGTCCAAGGTCAGGACTATTTTCAAAGAATGCTACTGAAGAAGAGGTTGTTGTAGAAAATGAGGCAGATATGGATACTACTGATGATGTAGCTAAAGTTGAAGATATCCCTACTATAGAAGATAACTAAGAGCCTCCTGAGGCATTAGATACCTATCTAAATGGTTCAAGCCCGGAAAAGGATGCTCAGTTTGAGGGGGAGCATAATCAGATCAATTTGATAACCTTGGACCAAGTTGTCACCAGAATAGTTGAGTCTGCACCCACTACAGGTGTTGTAGTTGAGGGGGAGACTTCACAGGTGCCTGCTCAGGAAGATGTCCCTCCTCCAGTGAGCCAACCAACCACAACCCAACTCTCTAATGAGTTACTTATAAATCATTTCAAAGCACTCCTGGATGCTCAGACCACAACCCTCAAGGAGTATGTTTACCAATCATTTGCAAAGCTCAAGTTCATGCATGTAGGTTGTCCTTGATTGGATAGGTGAGCAAAAAGGGTAAGCTGGAAGTCAGGTAATTTGACTAAGGAAAAAAGTGTTGAGTGATGAAGGCACACTCAACGCTCTCATTTCCATAGACAGCTGGGAAGAATGTCTAAGGCAAAAGCATTGAGATAGCAGAGAAGAATGTCTCAACATAACCACTGAGATAGCTAAGAATCTCAACACAAAACATTGAGAGAAATGTTTATCCCAACAAAACCACTGAGACAGGAGATAGTCTCAACTGTGAAGAAGAAACTGTTGAGATAGTCGAGAAGAAACTGCTAATACAGAAGATAGTCATAGCTGTGAAGAAGAAACCACTGAGATAGTTGAGAAGGAACCGTTGAGACAAAGACAGCAGAATTTCTCTAAGTCCAGAACCATTGAGTGAGGCAGGCTCACTCAATGCTTCTAAAGAAGAGCTCAGTTCATAATTCATTGAACTAAATTCTTAGTTCGTCGAGCTGAGCTCACCTTTCGTCGAGCTTAATTTAAAGTTTGAAGATTCTACGTTCGTCGAGCTCAGTTTAGAAGTCATCGAACTGATTTCAGAATTCGTCGAACCCAGCTCACCTTTCATCGAGCTCAAGTTAAAGTTTGAAGATTCTGAGTTCGTCAAGCTCATTTCAGAATTCATCGAACTGATTTCAGAATTCGTCGAACCCAGTGTTCGGTATTGTATCCACAATAACCCAAATTTGTATGAAGTCACCCTTGAACTAAAATCAATTAAGTTTGTATTTGATACTCTTTTCAAGTTGAGTGCTTGTAGGTTATAGTCGCCAAGTGTAGACCAATATTATTCTACAATGAGCTACAAAACACAGGACCATACAATGTAATCCCTCATTGTGTGATCCATGATGTTGACTCATGTGTAGCCTCTCTATTGGGACACACTTCTTTTTCAAGTACTAAAGTAATTGGAGAAAGAATAGTTGTTGCATACCTTGAAGAAAAATTTATTTTAAAAAGTCAGAATTTTTCTAAGTCCATTACTCGAGTAGTACATATTGTACTCGAGTAGTGCTGAAATGATTTCTCGAGTTAAGCTCTGTATAGTTTTCGAGTAGCAGAAGGTATTCTCGAGAAGGCCTTGTTTAGTACTCAAGAAAGTCAAGTAGTACTCGAGTACTGCTCACCTTCCTCTCGAGTTATCTCAAAAGTCATTTCAGAAATTTTTCTAAGTCTTGTACTCGAGTAACATAAGACATTACTCGAGAAGGCCAGCCTTGTCTCGAGAAAGCTGAAGACCAGTACTCGAGTAAGAAGAAGTTAAGTTTTGAGAAGTCTGTTTGTTCTCGAGAAGTGAAGTTAGTTCTCGAGAAGTCATTATATAGTTCTCGAGTAATAGAAGCTATTTCTCGAGAAGCCGGAAATCATTTCCTGTGAACTTGTTCTCGAGAACCATATGTCCTCTTCTCGAGAAACAGATACTTGTTCTCGAGTAGTCTATTACTCACTCGAGAAATGTAGTAAATTTTCCTGAATTTTTGTTAAGTCCAGACGAAAATGTTTTCAAATCTAATCTCGATTCTTATTATTCCACGTGTACAGTCAATTATGATTATGACCGTTAGGCTTGTCCTATAAAAGGTCTTATCAAATTCAACTAACCCAAACACATGAAATCAAGTTTTCTAAATCGTTCTATTCATTCTAAATCGGAAAATTCACCGCTCTTCATCAACATTCTCGCCACTGTTCTTCTCTGATTCAAGTGATTCAGAGCAAGAAGAGATCAACAGATCAAGGCATTCAACTTCTACAGATCTATCTCTTGATCGTGCTGATCCCAAGTTTTCAGATCCAGAGATTTTGACTTATTTTCTTCAATCCATTTCTGACAAAGCTTCAAAGTTCAAGAAAGAAGAAAGGCTGAAGATTCAGATCTGAGATAATTTTGTTTGTATATTTTTGTTTACAACATCTTTAATCTTGTAGGAGATTGTGTCTCCGAGTTTTGTTAGAAGTTCTTTTTCTTCCGAGTGTAGATCCATTTTTGAGGATTGAGTTGTAGGGGCGTTGCACCGAGTTGTAGGATTGGTTTTTAATCCGAGATAATAGTGAAGTAGCCGAGTCTAGCGTGTTGCTAGATCGGTGAGGTGGAGAGTGGACGTACCCAAGGTTAGGGAACCACTATAAATCTCTTGTTCTCTGTGTCTTGTTTGTTTATTTTCTGCGCTCCGTTCTTTAAAGTTTTTATTTCGCAAAACTACGCAGACCTCACCTATTCACCCCCCTCTAGTTGATTTAGGTAGATAACTAAAAACATCAATTGGTATCTGATGCAGTGGCCCCTCTGCCTCCACTTGATGATGACCCGGTTGCGGAAGTGCTCCAACAACATAAAGATTTTCGTCAGCGAAAGGTGACTTTTGATGACTTCGCACTAGCTACCGGAAGGCGCCGCTACAATCTTCGTCCACGGCTCACGTGAAGCCTCTTAAATATTTTCCAAGCTTTCTTTTCTTTTATGTTGGCCAATGTAATATTTTATATTTTTTGCTTTGGTATGCTAATAGACTATTTGAGGGTGTGTTAATAACCATCCGGATGATGAAATTTAATCTCAAATCTGGATGGTTGGATGTTGTGTGGGCCTCCTATATATAGGAGCCTTTTATTTTGGAAAGACAAGAAGATTATAACCCTAAAATCAGATTTCCACCAAGGGAGAACCCTCCTTGCTGTCGCCCCCCTTGCTCCCTCCATTGAAGAGTTCGGCCAAGGCGTGGCCTCTTCTACGGCATGAGCTTCTTCCTCGGTGTGACTCCAAGTATGAAGGGCTGCTTCCCCATTTGGTGTGATGCTGGTGGAACTGTAGAGAGAGCGATTCTCCCACATCTATCTTGTGTGCATCCCATATTTGGGTTGGGTAACCTCTTTCCTCCCCTCCATCTTGTGTGTTTCTTCTAATAGTTTTGGTGGAGATTGGAACTGGTGTTTCTTCTGGAATGTTAATGTTATCGCTTGCTTAAATCTGAACTTGAAATTTCTTATTAAGTTTATCTCATTTCGGATCGGGTAGATCCATTTTGCTTGAGCGGATCTTGGCCTATAGCCCTAGATTTCACTCTTGAAAAGAGTTGGCAACCTTTGCGTTATTTTGGGAAACATTCGACATGTTTTGATCGCTGTTTTAAAGTCGTTTCTCCCCTTGTTGTGTTATGTATTTGTGCTCGAAACGATTCCGTAGAAGAGTGCGCTAGATGCCTGTGTAGGAGCGATAGTTTATGGACGTGTAGAACGGTGAGTTTGAGTCTCCACTCGTGTAGGTCTCTAATGGGACAACCCTACACCAATTTAGTATTAGAGGTGGTCATTTCAACTTCCACATTGCAAACATCCTCGCAGCGTTTCTTGTTGGTCAATCCGATCTATAGAAATCAATAAAAAATTATTTTCGGTAGTCTGCCAATAACGGCCTAAAATCTGTTTTATTTAGCGAAATTTTGAAAAAAAAAATCTGCACCATTTACGTCACTGTAGCACTGAGAAAATCAAAAAAAAATTATTTTCATCTTATTACCAGCTCTATGAAAATTAATCTTTCGTAAAAATTTTACACCTGTATGCGCACAAGGCTAGGCACGGAGTACGCGCCCACGTCTATATCCAGGATGGCTGCGAATCCTCAAGGGGGTCCGAATGCGGAGGCCATAGAGGGACTTCGTCGAGAGATGAATGAACTCCGATCCTTATTAGGACAAGTGTTGTTGAACCAACGGGGCCAACAACCCCAAAACCAAGAGGGAGTGCCTCCGGTTAATGATGAAATACAAGACCCCCGTCGGTCGAAAGATGGTTTTGATTCTGAGGGACACTCTCCCTGAGTGCGCCATCATCATCACCGTGATCATGACTTTGACATCACTCAGGCCATTAAAATCAACGCACCCACCTACGATGGTATGGGAGATCCCCAAATCTTCCTCACTTGGGTTGTCGATATGGAGTGTTATTTCAAATGGCATCATCTTACGGACCACCAAAAGGTCCAGGTTGCCAGAATGAAATTAACGTATCGTACTAAGACGTATTGGTTGAACGAAGAGAGGAGGTTAGGGACTGGACATGGTGTTCCATTAGTTGGGTGGGTTGTTATGAAGAACCTACTACCTGACCAGTATGTTCCCGCCTACCACCGTACCCAAATGTTCGATGAGCTTGCCACACTACGGCAAGGCTCGAACTCCGTGGTGGAATATATGGGAGATCTGAAGGACCGCATGGTGCGGTGTGGTGTTAGGGAGGCTGAGGAGATTACTCTATCTAGGTTTCGCAAGGGGCTTCATCCGGATATACAATGGAATCTCCTGCGCTACGGGCACACTGATATTAATGCCACTTTCAATGCCGCCCTTGACATTGAAAAACATCTGGCCTCTAAGGCTCACACTCGTTACGCCCAAGCCAAGGGCAAGTCCACCCTAGGTGCGTCCACCTCCACATATCAGGATATGGGAAAATTTAGGTCCACTGACTCTAAATCAGTGGTGATCACTGCACGGAATGCTAGGAACCCACAGAGTGAGCGGATCCCGATATGCAAGGTTAGTAAGGTGAATGCTACGTGTTATGCTTGTGGTATTCAAGGCCACTACGCCTTTGAATGTCCGACCAAGGCCAAGGCTACCGTAGCCTTCCTTGAGTCGACCACAGACCCCGCCGATATAGTGTATGAGGCTTCCGCCGATAGTGACCCTGAGGGTGTTCCAAGTTACCTCAAAGACGATCACCCCCTTATGGTGAAGCGTTGCATTTTGACCACCCCCCGCCCTCTAGATGACTGGAAGAGGTCGAGTATCTTTTCCTTGATTTTTAAGAGCGGTGAGAAATTGTGTAAGTTAATAATCGATAGTGGTAGCTGCGTGAATGTAATCTCGTAGAATGCTGTCACGCGTATGGCCTTGACCATGAAGCCCCACCCCACACTTTATCAGGTTGCTTGGATAAACAATATTAGTGTTTCGGACAACAAGCGTTGTCTAGTCCCCCTGGCTCTCAAAGCCTACTCCGATGAGGTTTGGTGTGATGTCCTTCTGATGGATGCATGCCATGTGTTGTTGGGCCGCCCATGTCTCTATGACCGTGACGTGACACATTTTGGGAGAGCCAATACCTATGAGTTTAAGTTTAATGGCAAAATTATCACGTTACGACCGACTGTCCCGAAGGAGCCGATAGGTCCGGCTAAGGACACCACCGTTCTGGCTGAGAGGAAGACCTTAATCTTAGTGGGAAGGAAGGATTTTGTGAGGGACCCTTTTCTTGATTGAGTTATATATGCGTTAGTTCTCCTGAGTGAGAAAATTGATTCGGGCTCGCTAGAAAGTCTACCCCGAGAGTTGCGGGAGCTATTGGAAGAATATAAGGATGTCTACCCGGCAGAGTTACCATCGGTATTACCCCCTCTAAGGGACATTCAGCATGTTATAGATCTTATCCCGGGATCATCCTTACCGAATCAACCCCATTATCAACTCCACCCCAATGCCCATAAGGAGTTACAGATGCAGGTAGAGGTTTTATTGGATAAGGGGTTCATTAGGACTAGTCTAAGTCCATGTGTCGCGCCAGCCTTGCTTGCCCCCAAGAAGGATGGCACCTAGCGGATGTGTGTTGATAGTCGAGCTATCAACAAGATCACCATCAAGTATATATTTCTGATTCCTCGAATAGATGACCTCCTTGATGTCCTAGCTGGTGCCACCCTCTTCTCCAGGTTGGATCTACGTAGTGGCTACCATCAGATTAGGATTTATGAGGGGGACGAGTGGAAGACTGCCTTTAAAAACAAGGACGGGTTATACGAGTGGCTAGTGATGCCCTTTGGGTTATCCAATGCCCCTAGCACTTTCTCTCGGATGATGACGCATGTCTTCCAACCATATTTAGGGAAGTTTGTTTTTATTTATTTTGATGATATCCTCGTGTACAGCACCACCACCGCCGATCACATCGCCCACCTGACGGTGATTCTTTCCACCCTACAGAAAGAAACCTTATTTCTCAATTTTAATAAGTTCACCTTCTGCCTGTCGGAGGTGGAATTCTTGGGCTATATTGTTGGATCCTAGGGCATTAGAGTTGACCCCACCAAGGTACAAGTAATTAGGGATTGGCCACAGCCGACGAGTCTGCGGGAGGTACGAAGCTTCCACGGGTTAGCCACGTTCTACCGTCGCTTCATACGTGATTTTAGTAGCATTATGGCGCCAATTACTGATTGTAAGAAGAAGGGAGAGTTCACGTGGACGAAATCCGCCACACTCTCCTTCCAACGTATTGAGAAACTTATGACGTAAGCGCCCATTTTACGTTTACCGGACTTCGACAAAGTTTTTGAGCTTACGTGTGATGCATCCGAGGCAGGGATAGGAGGCGTCTTAAGTCAAGAGGGGCACCCTATAAGTTATTTTAATGAAAAATTGGCAGGCGCTAAGTTGAACTACTCAAATTATGATAGGGAATTTTACGCGGTCGTTCATTGTCTGCATCATTGGAGGCACTACCTCTATCCAAGGAGTTTGTGATCTTATTCGACCATGATGCCTTACGCTTTATTAATGGCCAGCACAAAATAAGCCCGCGTCACACCAAATGGGTCGCTTTCTTGCAAGAGTATACGTTCAACCTTAAGCACCTTAAAGGGGCCGACAACCGAGTAGCGGATGCCCTTAGTCGCCTCACTCTTTTGTTGTCTACGATGCAAGTTCATGTGGTAGGTTTCGAGCGTGTCAAGGAAGAATATGCCACTTGCCCCGATTTTCAAGAGGCATATTTATCCGCCAAAGATGATTCCCCTATGACTATAACGGCCTACGTTATCTAGGATGGGTATCTGTTTCGACACGGCAAGTTGTGTATCCCACGCTCCTCCTTACAGCTCCATATTATTTGGGAGTTGTATAGTGGGGGGTTGAGTGGAAACTTTGGACGAGATAAGACGATCGCACTAGTTTAGGATAAATTTTATTGGCCTAAATTAAAGGCTACCGTTGGGAGGGTTGTGAGTAGTTGTCGTGCATGTAAGGTTTCGAAGGGTAGTAAGACCAATGTAGTATTGTATACGTCGTTGCCTATCCCTTCGATACCATGGGAAGACGTTAGTATGGACTTCGTCTTAGGCCTTCCCCCCACACTACGCCTCCACGATTCCATTCTTGTTGTAGTGGACCGGTTTTCTAAGATGGCTTACTTCATTCCGTGTAGTAAGACTAATGACGCTTCACACATCGCCAATCTATATTTTCGGGAAGTAGTTAGCCACCGCGGGGTGCTGAAAACTATTGTTTCGGACAGGGATGTTAAATTCACCAGTTATTTTTGGAATACCTTATGGATCCTAATGGGCACTTAATTATTGTTTTCCGCTGCCTATCAACCACAAACAGATGGGCAGACGGAAGTGGTTAATCTCAGTTTGGAGAACCTCTTAAGATGCCTTGTGAGTGATCACAAGGGTACTTGGGACCTACTCCTTCCCCACGCTCAATTAGCCTACAACAACTCTAAAAATAGATCCATGGGAATGTCGCCCAATGAGATTGTCCATGGGTATAAGGCACCTATGCCCCTTGACTTGGTTCCTTTACCTCCAACTTATAAGGCATGTCAGTCGCACAATCCTTCGCCGAGCACATCCATGACTTACACTCTCGTATCCGGGAAACCTTGGCCGCTCAATACGAATCATATCAAGTGCATGCTAACCTATATAGGAGAGCATCCCACTTTCAAGTCGGTGATCAAGTCGTAGTTCTTTTAGTTCCCGCACGTTTGCCTACCGGTACCGTGAAGAAATTGGCGCCTAAGCGAGTCGGCCCTTTCCGAATTCTGAAGAAACTCGATGAGAATGCTTTTGTTTTGGATTTGCCTGTCGATTGGGGTATTTCCCCCATTTTTAATGTTTTGGATTTAAGGTTGTTTGTTTCACCTCCACTTGAGTTGACTTCTATGTCGTATTCTCCTTCCACCGATCTCTCTACGGGTTTAGGACATGGTAGCTCGGATGAGCTCTCTCTTTCGGTTCCCGCTGGTTCCCCATCGGATGGAGGGTTGCACTTTTTTCTTCCCTCTACTAACATATTTCCAAGGTTTCCCTAAACCTTTTTTTTTCAGACAGGATTTTAGCTGATGAGCCCTTTGCCTCTGCCGATGTCGCTACCCGCCCTTCCTTATCCGTTGGCGTGCCCCCCCCCCCTTCAGACGATTCTTGGATCCTCGAGCCGGAGCTTCTACGATTGGATGCCGATCTTCTTCACCGCTACCTCCAGGACCACGTCTCGGTGATACGTGATTTTGAGAGGGGGAGGATTGATGTAGTGGCCCCTCCGCCTCAACTTGGTGATGACTCGGTTGCGGAAGTGCTCCAACAACATAAAGATTTTTCGTCAACGGAAGGCGACTTTTGATGACTCCACACTAGCTACCGGAAGGCGCCGCTACAATATTCGTCCACGGCGCATGTGAAGCCTCTTAATTATTTTCCAAGCTTTCTTTTCTTTTATGTTGGCCAATGACATATTTTATATTTTTTGCTTTGTTGTGCTAATAGACTATTTGAGGGTGTGTTAATAACCATCCGGATAATGAGATTTCATCTCAAATCTAGATGGTTGGATGTTGTATGGGCCTCCTATATATAGGAGCCTTTTATTTTGGAAAGACAAGAAGATTATAACCCTAAAAACAGATTTCTACCAAGGGTGAACCCTCCTTGCCTCCCCCCCCCCTTGCTCCCTCCATTGAAGAGTTCGGCCAAGGCGTGGCCTCTTATCCGGCGTGAGCTTCTTCCTTGGTGTGACTCCAAGGATGAAGGGCTGCTTCCCCATTCGGTGCGACGCCGGTGGAACCGTGGAGAGAGAGATTCTCCCACATCTATCTTGTGTGCATCCCATATTTGGGTTGGGTAACCTCGTTCCTCCCCTCCATCTTGTTTGTTTCTTCTAATAGTTTTGGTGGAGATTGGAACCGGTGTTTCTTTCGGAATGTTAATGTTATCGCTTACTTAAATCTGAACTTGAAATTTCTTATTGAGTTTCTCTCATTTCGGATCGGGTAGATCCATTTTGCTTGAGCGGATCTTGGCCTCTAGCCATAGATTTCACTCTTGAAAAGGGTTGGCAACCTTTGCATTATTTTGGGAAACATTTGACTTGTTTTGATCTCTGTTTTAAAGTCATTTCTCCCCTTTTTGTGTTATGTATTTGTGCTCGAAACGATTCCGTGGAAGAGTGCGCTAGATGCATGTGTAGGAGCGGTAGTTTATAGATGTGTAGAACGGTGAGTTTGAGTCTCCACTCGTGTAGGTCTCCAACGGGACAACCCTACACCAGTATCAGAGCGAGTTTGTTCATCAAAAAGGTTAATACCATGAACAAATCTCCTCCTAGTTGTCTTTAGAGGATACAAGCATGGACAGAGCGAAGGATTTTGCTAAGCTTCCCTTGTACACAATGACTAATTTTGCTATGTGGAAAGAAAGAATAAATTTCTTCATGGAAGCTGTAGATCCAAGGATCTTTATGATAGTGAAATAAGGACCCCATGTTCTAATGATAGCCTCCACCATTGACCCAACAAAGCAAGTTCCAAAGAAGCTCATGGATCTTGATAAAGATGAGATTGCACTTTTCTCTTTAGACCAGAAAGTCAAGAATATCATCGTAGGTGCAGTCGATGATTCTATGTTACAAAATCACTTGGAAGGTAAACTCTCACTGAAAGAAGAACCCCAATTCACTTGGAAGGTAAACTATCACACCCCTCTCTCGGAATCAGATGCTTCTGCCCATGATCATGAGGACTGTTCGTCTGATGATTGTTGGGCACATTGGAAAATGTGTACCTGATTTGGAGAAGCCTCACTTAGCTCAATGATATACATCAAGGTGTATTTGATGTTATTTTGAGTTTATATGTGCAGGTTAAGTATTGGCTAAAATGCAGAAAAAGTTTCTAAGTCCATATGTCGACACACAGAATAAATTAGTCAACACACAGAATATGTTAGTCGACATCAACTGTGTCGACACCGGGAGACTGTGTCAACAAACAGAAGCAGAGTCGACATCAACTGTGTCGACATCTGGAGGTAGTGTCGACACACAAAATTCTTAGTCTACATCAACTGTGTCGACACACAGGACTTGTGTCGACACACAGCAGAGTTTCAACATAGTTGATTGCTATAGAGTGGAGAAGTGATTGTGTCGACACAAATAATCTATGTCGACACATTCTCAAGATGAAGTGTCAAGAAGAAGTGTCGACATCAAGACAGCTATGTCGACTCCACCAAAGTCTGTGTCGACACTTAAATCACATATGTCGACACATATTGACAGTTTGTCTCGACACATAATAACATTCAATCTCGACCTTTGCTGACAGTGTCAAAGGTTCAAGAGCTGACTAGGGACTTGACAGTTGTGCTTTCCAACAACTTTAATTTAGCTGTCAGACTTGTCAGAAGTTAGTTAGAAACCGGATCAACTGGTTACCATAGATGAAGTCTATATATATAGATGGATTCAGAAGAAGAAAAAAAACAACAGATCTAACATACACAACTAACAAAACTATTGAGAGATTGATCGTTGATCAAGAAAGTGCAAGGCACACAGAAGAAGATCTTCGTGAGAAGATCTAAGAAGTCATACTGAAGTGATTATCCACTCAGATTTTGTCTAAGGTGAATTCATTTAAAATTCAGAAAGAACTTCATAAGATTTGGTGGAGAGAGAGCTCCAGCTGTTTTGAGGTCAAGAAGGAGACAATCACAAGTCTCTTAAGAAGTAGATCCTGAACTAATCTACTAAGTAGATCTAGATCCATATCTGGAATCCAAGAAGGAAGCTGCCAGTCAGTCAACTTCAAAGGAGATCAACCCTACTACGTTCAGATTCAAGAAGCTTTGAAGAAAGCTAAGAACAGGTTGATTTCAGTCATCAGTCTCATCAAGAAGCTGATCAAGAATTTTCTTATCCTTTCTCTCTTAACAAGGGTAAGAGTTCATCAAATTACTTATCAATTTCTGTAGGATCTTTTCAAAGATCTGAGTTGTAAGCCTGGGTTATAAAGGCTGAGTGTAGGAGATTTTGATCTCTGAGTGGTAAGGCTGATTGAGCCTGAGTGTAGGAGAATTTGTTATCTGAGTTGTAGGCCTTGTGGCAAGGCTGAGGTAGGGTTGTTAGCCTGAGTTGTAGGAACCTTATAGGGTTCTGAGTTGTAGGAACCTTTCAGGGTTCTTAGCTGTAAGATCTGTGGATCTGAGAAGAAGGAAGAAGTTAGGCCGAATCTAGCACACTGTTAGATAGGTGAAGGGGGAAAGTGGATGTACCCAAACCTTGGGGAACCACTATAAACCTTTGTGCAATCTGTGATTCTTGTGTTATTTTAGATTCTGTGATTGTATATGCTGTGTTAGTTGTAGAGATTTTAGATTTATATTAAAGAACTGAAGCTATATTCTGCCTTTGTTTAAAACAAGGAAAAGAACCTATTCACCCCCCCCCCCCTCTAGGTGTTTAGGTTATCTTGAAGTTAAATTTATCAAGTGGTATCAGAGGGAGGTTACTCAAAGAAGGACTTAACAGTCTGAGTTAGATCCCTAAGGCAAAATCAAGAATCAAGAAAATGGGTTCTGGAGAAAATCACAAGGAACTAGGTTCTATGAAACTACCCATCTGCAGGAAGGAGATATTTGGTATATGGAAAGAAAGAGTAAGGTTGTTTATGGAGGCTTCTTACCCAAGGATCTATATTACAGTAAAAGAAGGTCCTAATATTCCAATGAATGTGTCTGTTCTAGATGAAAATCAAAGAACTCCTAAAGATTTTTCTGAGATGACTACGGATGAGATCATCCTGGCAACTATGGATAAAAGAGCCCAGAATATCATAGTAAGTGTCATAGATGATTCAACCTTTCAAAATTTGATTCACTGCATGACCTCCAAGGAAATGTGGGACACCTTGATAGTCTACATGGAGGGTTCTTAAGAAGTTCGACAAGATAGAAAGTCTATGCTAAATCAGGAGTATGAAAGCTTCAAACAAGGGAAGTCAGATAGCATATCTGAGTGCTATAAGAAGTTCTATAGAATTGTAAATTAACTGATGTCTTATGGAAGGGTCTTCAGTACATATGAACTGAATGATAAATTCCTAAGATCCTTGACAAAGGATTGGGACACAAAGATTTGTGTCATTAGGGAAGTGGCCAAACTTGCAGATATTTCTCCTCCAACTTTATTTGGAAAGTTGTTGTCTTATGAAATGCAACTAATGACTAGAAAAGAGGAGGAAAGAAATGCTAAAGGGGAGCATAAAGAAAAGTCTGTGGCCTTCAAGGTTGAATCCACTGGAAAGAATAGGAGGATGTCTCCATCACCTCCTAGGGAAGTTGCTGAAATTACCTCAGATAATTCAGACAACATAAATTCAGATAGCAGTGATTCAGATGCAGATTTTGCTGCCTTTACAAGGCTTTTCAGAGATTCTTGAAGAAAAAGCAGTGGAAATCTAGGCCCTCAACATCACAGCCAGTTGATGATTATTATCAAAAGAGAAAGTCATCAAGGAAGGACAGGAGCAGGTCTAAGCCTAGCAAATCTACAACATCAAAGATTGTTTGCTACTGCTATAATAAGCCTAGACATGTTGTGGCTGAGTGTCCAGACAAAAGAAAGGAGTCTGCTGATAAAAGGAAGACTCAACAAAAGAGCAAGAAGGAGAAATCCTTTGTTGCTAAGAAGGAGAAAAGCTTGACAGACCAATCAACTTCAGAGTCTGAATCTGAAGCTGAGGCATATATTGGTCTTTATGCAGCTGATGAAGAAGATGAGTTTATGCAATTGCTGAACTCCATCTATGAACAAGAAGACCATCAGTGTATTGGATTGATGGCTATATCAGAAGAAGACAAATGCCAGGATCAGCCTGGTCCTAGCAAGGTACAATGTTTGTCTAGTAATTCAGTTTGTAGTACTGGCATAGAGTCAGCTACATCTGCATCAAGTGATGTGGATGGATCTGAGTCTGAAGGTGATATTCATCAGCTGATAGATGAATATGGGGACTTGTTGCAAGCACTAAAAAAAGCAAGAACCTGGCCAAAACTCAGGCTAAGGAAATTGCAGATCTTAAGGTGGCTGCATCTTGTTTAGAGAAAGAGTTGGATCAAAAATTGAATGAGATTTCCAAGATGAAAACTATAACTGTTATTCAGATGGGCACAATCACATACAAAAATGATCTAATTAAAAGTCTGGAAGTCAGACTTCAAAAGGAGAAAGATTTGGTGGCTAGTTATTCCAAGCCAAAATCAGTTTTACCCTTAATAGATGAGTTTGAGGCTCAAAAGGGTAAGGCTGGAATAGGCTTTAAGGGTAACACCAGGGCTGTCCAATTCAAGAGAAATGGCAAAGCCTCAGTCCAGCCACTGAATTTTAAAGTCCCTATAGTTTTTAGAAAGGTACAAGAGCCTTCTAACAAGTATGACCTTGAGAATACTCATGTTCATAGTAAGACTGAAGTTCTAAATGGCAAGGGTGCTTATGTTAATAAGGCAGCCCATGTTCATAAACCTCATGTTTGTGAGAAACCAGTGGGTGTAGCTGCAGCAGTACCAGCATAATACAAGAGATTTGCTGTCAATCAGACAATCAAGAATGTATCTAAAAATAGATACAACAAGTATGAATGCTAGTGATGTGGCAAGACAGGTCATTATGTCATAGATTGCTGGCACAACACTAGTGTCAGGAAGAACAACAGTCTACCTATTAGAAGAGCTGCAGGTAGATTTGGTAAGTATGAAACTAACTTGAACCAAGGACCCAAGACTTACTTGGGTTCTAAGGAGAGGTAATTCTTTATTACAGGTAAGTCCAAGTCACCATACCCCTATATGGTACTTGGATAGTGGATGTTCCAGGCACATGACTGGAACAAAGGGATTGCTGAAGGAGTACTTGCCTATTATAAATGGGCCTAACGTAATCTTTGGTGGCTCTGAAAAAGGAATCATTAAAGGGTTTGGTAACATTTCTAGTAATCAGATTACTATCAGTCAAGTGGCCTATGTGAAGGGTTTGAAAACAACCTTATAAGCATAAGTCAGCTGAGTGATTTAGGATATGACATTTCATTTGTTAAGAATGGATGTCATATCAAAAGGTCAAGTGATCAAAAGGTCATTTTGACCGGTTATAGAAAAAGAAATGTGTACTGTCTTAAGTTTGAGTGTGAGAACAAAGGTTCTCCTATTTTTCTTGTAGCTGATGAGAGAGCCTCTCATTGTGTCAAATGGCATAAGAGGCTGGCCCATCTTAACTACAAAAGAGTTAATGAGGAATGGTCCTCAAGTTAAGTGTATAAAGGAAGGGATATGTTCAGCTTGTCAAAAGGGCAAGCAGACAAAATCCTCCTTTCATAGCCTTGAAAACAAGGATTCAGTGAGGTGTCTATACCTCTTACATATGGATCTTTTTGGTCCTATGCCAGTTTATAGTCTAGGCAGGAAGGTCTACACTTTTGTGTTGGTAGATGACTATTCTAGATATTCCTGGGTGTTCTTTCTGAGACAAAAATCAAAAACCCCAAGTGTTTTACATAGTTTTGTCAAACAAATTCAGAATGAACTTGACAGTACAGTGGTAAAAATTAGAAGTGATCATGGCACTGAATTTCAATCTGAAAGTATGACAAGACTGTGTGAATAATTTGGGATTTTTCAAGAATTCTCCTCACCTAGAACACCACAGCAAAATGGTATTGCTGAAAGGAAGAATAGAACATTGATTGAGGCTGGTAGAACTCTATTGAGTGACACTTCTCTCCCAGAATATTTCTTGGCTGAGGCAGTAAACACTGCAGGTCATGTGATCAACAGGGCTTCTATCACCAAGTACCACAAAAAGACTCCCTATGAGATTATGAAAGGTAGAAAAACAAATTTATCCTATTTTAGGATCTTTGGTTGCAAGTGCTATATCCTTAACAATGACAAGTCTTATCTAACTAAGTTTGCTGCCAAATCCCAAGATGGGATATTTGTTGGGTATAGCAACAATAGTAAGGCTTATAGAGTCTACAACTTAATTACTCAGGTTGTAGAAGAATCTGTATATGTTTTTTTTGATGAAACTAGATTGATCAACAGTGAGTTGCCTTATAGTTCAAGCAGTCCAATAGGTATAAATAAGAGAATGGACAAGCTTTCCATTGCAGAAGATTCAACTGCAGATCAAGAAATGGAAAATGATGGCCACTTTCCAGGGGGAGTACAGGACTCTCTAGAAGCTGAAGAAAATCAAGAGGTGCAACACATTGAAGAAACTGGAGGTATTCAGCCTGAAGAAAGACTACCTCCAGCTGTTAGACACTTAAAAGATCATCCAATAAATCAAATAATTGGTGATCCAAGACATGGAGTGCAAACCAGAAGCAAGAACTTGAACACAGTGTTGTACTCAAGCTTTCTGTCTCAATTAGAGCCAAAGAAATTTGAAGAAGCTATCCTAGACCCACACTGGATTAATGCCATACAAGAAGAGCTAAATCAGTTCAGAAGGTGCAAGGTCTGGGAGTTAGTTCCTAAACCAAAAGACCACAATATCATTGGAACAAAGTGGATCTTTAGGAACAAATTGGATGAGAGTGGAATTATTGTGAAGAACAAAGCAAGACTTGTTGCAAAAGGGTACAGGCAGGAAGAGGGAATAGACTTTGATCAAACCTTTGCCCCAGTAGCAAGACTGGAAGCACTTAGAATGTTCCTTGCCTATGTAGCATATCAAGGATTCAAAGTATTCCAAATGGATGTAAAATCAGCATTCCTGAATGGAAATCTAAAAGAAGTATATGTAGAGCAGCCTTCAGGTTTTGTAGATTCTCTCAAACCTGATAATGTTTATAGACTTAGGAAAGCTTTGTATGGGTTAAATAAAGCCCCAAGGGCTTGGTATGAAACCCTGTCTACTTTCCTTATTGAGAACAAATTCTCAAGAGGGAAAATAGACAAAACTCTATTCCTAAGGGAGTCCAAAGGAAAGATAATCTTAGTCCAGATTTATGTAGATAACATAATATTTGGGTCTACAGAAAGCAACCTTTGCAAAAAGTTTGCTAAACTTATGCAAGGGAAGTTTGAAATGAGCAGTATGGGGGAACTTAAGTTCTTCTTGGGACTCCAAGTAAGACAGACTGATGATGGCTTGTCCATATCCCAGTCTAAGTTCACCAAAGAGTTAATTAAGAAGTATGGTATGGAATCATCCTCCACCATGAGAACTCCTATGGGAACAAGTATGCCTATATGCAAAGATGATGCAGGTAAACCTGTAAATGAGTCTTTGTATAAAGGTATAATTGGCTCACTACTATATCTCACTGCTAGTAGACCAGACATTATGTATGCAACATGTGTCTATGCTAGGTACCAAGCATGCCCTAAAGAATCTCATTACACTATAGTAAAGAGAATTTTGAGATATCTAAAGGGCACACCTAATCTAGGCCTTTGGTACCCTAGGAATGGAGATTTTCTACTAACAGGCTATTCAGATGCAGACTTTGTAGGTTGTAAAGAAGATAGTAAAAGCACTACAGGCACCTGTCAATTTCTAGGAGGAAGATTGGTGTCTTGGAGCAGTAAGAAGCATACTAGTGTGGCAATTTCCACAGCTGAGTCTGAATATGTGGCAGCAGGAAGTTGTTGTGCACAACTATTGTGGATTCAGCACCAACTAAGAGACTATGGTATTCAGGCAAGTAGAACACCTTTGTTTTGTGATTCTAAAAGTGCTATATCTATTGCTAATAATCCAGTTTCACATAGTAGGACTAAGCATATAGAAATAAGATACCATTTTCTTAGAGACCATGTAGAGAAAGAGGACATCTCACTAGAATTTGTGAAGACAAATTTTCAAATTGCAGATGTATTTACTAAACCTCTAGATGAAACTAAATTCAATAGATTTAAAATTGAATTAGGAATGTTGACCATATGTTAGATTATCAAAAGTGGCTAAGTAAAATTGTGTCAACTCATTCAGTAATAAAGTGTCGACACAGAGGAGTTGTGTCGACAATTCAGAGAACTGTGTCGACACCTAAGGGTCAAAGTGTCGACACTTCCAGGAAAGTTGTGTTGACACATCCAGAGGAGTGGTGTCTACACCTTCAGAATTTGTGTCGACACTTCAAATAAGTGTCGACACAGTCTTTCTATTAATCATCTACATAAGTCAAGTGTCGACACATCATCAATTGGTGTCGACACATAGAGGTCAACATTATTGTCGAGACATTAGAAGTATGTGTCGACACATTTAAACTGTGTAGACACATCTAGTCAGTTTTGCCCGCCTTTTGACCTTCTTTGTTTAAAGGGTATAAATAGGTCCAGAACAAATTCTGTCGACACGCTCTCCAGGTTTTTGAGACTAAAACCCTGTGTCGACAAACTCTCTTCTCTCCATTCTAGCTTTCTCATCGTCCCAATGGCGCCAAAGGTTAAGACAACATTAATGAAGGCTACGAGCTTGTGCGCAATGCTTTTGATGATGCGGCGATGGAGATTAAAGGGGTCAATACCCTTATTACTGATACTGGATTGGAGTTTCTTGTATCTGAACCTACCAAGATTTGGAAGAAAGAAGTATTTGAGTTCTATGCTGCTGCAATAGTGGATTCCACTGGACTGAAGATTAAATCGACAGTTCATGGTCATAGAGTCAAACTTACTCTAAAAAGTTTAAGAAAGATTCTTCACCTTCCAAGAATTCAGGATGAAGAGGAGGTCCCAGCCTCAAAGACAAGGGAGGCTCTCCAGTGGTGTGGATTGGATCCAACCATGAAGATTGGAGCAGCCATAAACTGAAAAGGAATGAATCAACAAGGAAAATTTCTATCTGAAGTGGTAGGGAAGGTGATTTTGTGTAAACCAGGAGGCCATGATAGGATCTCTGCCTTTATATTCAATCTGATGACAAGAATAATCTATTTGATTAACACAGATTGGTATGCAGTTCTATTTTAGAAAATAAAGGAAGGAATCAAAAAACCTAATCTGGCTAGATTAATGAGTTTATACCTGGCTGGAGCAATTCCATAGGTAATGCATCAGCTTCCAGGATCTAAAATAAATCACATGAGAAGGATGGACATCAGAATAATATCTAGATGGGATAGGGTCCTCTCAAAGGACATACCTGATTTGGATACTCAAGAGACAACAGCGAAATCACCAGTCCATGGCATTACTGAGCTTGATCATGTGCAGGAAGACACCATAAGTGCACAAGTGCAGGGGGAGCAAGTTAGGGAACAGGTCCAGGACCTTACTGAAACTACCCAAGTCCATGAGGAGACAGTTACTGCACAGTTGCAGGGGGAGCAACATTCTGCACAAGGACAAGGGGATGAAAGCATTCACTTGGCAAGTGAAATGAGTTCACAATCTATTCTTGAAACACCTCATGTCAACAGTCCAGCACTAGATGTGATCATGGAGGATACATCTATGGTTGCTGATGCTCCAAAAAAAGCAGTTCACACTCAACAAGAGTTCACCCAGGAAGAATTATTTCCTGAAATAGAGGGAGTAGTTGAGGGGGAGCAAGTTAACCTTAAGAAGGTGGAGCATAGGACTGAAAAGGAGATGCCTCCTAGTCCCAAAGAAAGAGTAAATATTGACAGTTCCTCTGATTCAGAGGATAAGGAGATAGCAAGTTTAAAGAAAAAAAAACTGATGGTTTTTAAGAGGAGAAGCCAGAACTATAAGAAGGCATTGCAAGCTACTACTTCACAACCAGCTCTTGAGACTGATTACAGCATATTTTTGGCTGATTTACAAGTGAAATTTGATGAGCAGAGATTTGCTCTTGAAAAATATGTGGATGAAATCCATAAGGCCCTTCAATTTGATCTAGCCCAAGATATAAAGTCAATCAGATTTGAGGTCAATCAGAATAAGAAAGAGATGACAGATTGCTTCCACAAGGGGGGCAATGCTGTGGTATTTCTAGCAAAGCAACAAGCAGAAATAAAGAAACAAGTGGATGATATTGCTGTCAAACAAGGCTATGTACTTGAAAATCAAATAAGAATGAATGACAATCTGACTGAATCTAACAATGAGATAGTCACTAAAGTAAGAAAAACAGTTATTGCAATGACTGAGGCAAGAAATAAGGAGAAAGAAGAATTTGATAAGAAGCTACAGGAAGCCTTGGATTCCTTTAAAATAGCTCTTACTACTTCTCAGAAAACAATTTCTAATAAGCTTCAAAAGTTAAAGCCATTCTTTAAAGATGGAATTAATTACCTGGATGGGCAAATCAGATTTAAAAAGGAGGATTTGAGAGATCATTTGGCCAGAGAAGTCATAAAGGGGGAGAAGGTGTTAGTATATGCAAGCTCTGATCATGCCAAATGGGTAACCAACAGTATTAGAGCCACTCTTGGATATCCACTCTTATGTGATGATGATAATGTGGCTGAGTCAGGTGTGCAACCAGCTCTACCTGAAGGTGATAAACCTGAGGTTGCCTAAGTCATTTACCCCCTGCAAATCTTGAAATGATACATCAACAAGTTTAGTCTATGTACAGCCCTCCACACAAAGTTACTAATGTTATTATTGAAAAGGTAGATATGCCAGTGATGTAGGGATGTCCGGAATCGGAGATCTCTATGGAAATAATTCACTCCTCGCCCAATATCGTCTTAGAACTATCGCACCTACACAGCACCTATCACCCACAATATTTCCTCGTCACAAACGCAGCGCATAAAAATAACAAGGAGGATTGGTCGACTCGAAAATAGCGATCGAAATTTGAGTCGGATCGTTCCCCAAATTAACATAAAGATTGCCAACCTTTTTGGGAGCAAAACCAAGGCTATAGGCCAAGATCCGCTCTGGCAAATAGGATCCACCCGATCCGGAAATAAAAAGCCTAGCAACGGCGATTTCGAAATGAAAAGTGCAGCGATTGATTTAACAAAGCGGATAAAATGATTTGCGATCCACCACAACTAATTAGAAGAAATCACACAAGGAGGGATGAGATATTTTACCCAACCGGAGAACGTTCACACAAGATAACTGTGGGAGAATCACTCTCTCCACGGATCCACCGGCATCACACCGAAGGGCTTGCAACCTTCTTCCACGGAGTCGCACCGAAGGAAGCCGTGCCGGAGTCGCACCGAACCGGATGGAGGGAGCAAAGGGGGGCCGGCGGCTTCACACCACTAGAAGGGGGGCGGCGGCAATGAGGGGCAACCTCCTTGGCCGAATTCTCAAAGAGAGGAGATAGGGTTTCAATCTTTTCTAATTATCTCATAACAAAGGCCTCCTTATATAGGAGTTACAAACAAGCTTTAACCATTCATGATGGAGATGTAATCTCATCCATCCAAATGGTTAAATGCACACCAAATAAAAATATTGTCCAAATGCAAAAATAAAAAGTGCAATTGAATATAAAATTATCACTCCAAACTTGGATAATTTTATATTCCTAAAATAGAAATAATATAGCATGAAAAGGGAAATGTTTTAATGCGGTGCGGCGAATGTTGCGCGCTGCGGGCGGAGGTTGTAACGTAGCCTTCCGCTAGCATCATCGTGACGCCTCACGTCCTTTAGTTGAATCACATCAGCAACTGGATCAACCTCATCATCGTCAGCATCGTCTCCAAGTAGAGGTGGAGGGGGCGCGCCATCAATCCTCCCCCGCTCAAAATCACGCATCTCTGTTGCGTGGTCCAAGAGGTAGCGGCGAAGAAGATCGGCATCCAAACTTTGCAGCTCCAACTCGAGCACCCAAGAGTCATCCGAAGGGGGGCGGTCACGCCAACGGATGAGGAAGCGGCGGGTGTCGCCATCAGCAGTGGTAACATGCTCAGCATCAAGTATCATCTCTGGAGTGGAAAATGTCGGTGGGAACCTGGGGAACATATTAGCAGTAGGCAAGAAAGAAGGCAACGTACCATCCGATGATATACCTGTGGGGACCGTTAGAGAGAGATCATATGTTCTACCACTCCCCAACCCATGAGAATTTAAAGTGGGAGAAGAAGACGACAAAGAAATCAACTCTCGTGGTGGCGACACAAATATCGTTAAATCCGAAACGTTAAAAATGGGGGAGATACCCCAATCAGCAGGCAAGTTCAAAACGAAAGCGTTGTCACCTAACTTCTTAATAATCCGAAAAGGGCCGGCGCGCTTTGGTGCTAACTTTTTTATGGTGCCAGTTGGCAAGCGTTCGGGAACTAAACGGACTAAAACCAGATCGCCAATTTTAAAGTTTGATACTCTCCTATGTAAATTAGCGTGCGCCTGATAAGTGTCGTATTGTGACGTCAAAGTGGCCCGTATACGTGCATGTAGATCATGGATGTGTTGGGCAAAGGATTGTGCAAATTGACTTGCTTTGTACGTTGGAGGCAACGGCACCAAGTCAAGCGACACAGGAGCTTTATAACCGTGGACAATCTCATTCGGAGACATACCCGTAGACCTATTTTTGGAATTATTGTAGGCTAATTGGGCGTGGGGTAAGAGAAGATCCCAAGTGCCCAAATGATCGCTCACGAGGCATCTTAACAAATTACCTAAACTCCGATTAACTACTTCCGTCTGCCCATCCGTTTGGGGATGATAGGCGGAGGAAAACAATAACTTTGTTCCCATTAATATCCATAACGTTTTCCAAAAATAACTAGTGAATTTTACGTCTCTATCCGAAACTATGGTCTTTGGCACTCCGCGGTGACTAACGACTTCTTTAAAATATAGTTTAGCGACATGAGACGCATCGTTTGTTCTACTGCACGGGATGAAATAAGCCATCTTGGAAAACCTATCCACAACTACAAAAACGGAATCATGACGGCGTTGGGTAGGGGGAAGGCCTAATACAAAGTCCATACTAACATCTACCCAAGGCATGGAGGGAATAGGCAAGGGTGTATATAATCCTACATTGGTTTTACCACCCTTAGAAACATGACACGTTCGGCAGCTACTCACTACTCCTCCTACCATAGTCTTAAGTTTTGGCCAATAAAACTTCTCTTCGACTAATGTAATCGTCTTATCTCTACCAAAGTGACCACTCAACCCTCCACTATGCAATTCCCAAATGATATGTAATCGTAGTGATGACTGTGGAATACATAGCTTCCTGCTCCTAAATAGGTATCCGTCCTTAATGACGTATGCAGATATCGTCGTGGGGGAACTATCCTGGGCTGATAAATAGATGTCTTGGAAGTCAGGACACGTAGCATACTCATCCTTAACCCGCTCAAATCCTATAACATGTACCTCCATAGAAGTGAGTAAAAGCGTAAGACGACTAAGGGCGTCAGCGACTCGGTTATCAGCTCCTTTAAGATGTTTGAGGTTAAATGTATAACCTTGTAGGAATGCTACCCACTTAGCGTGTCTTGGGCTGATTTTATGCTGTCCGTTAATGAAACGCAAGGCCTCATGATCGGAGAGGATCACGAACTCCTTGGAGAGGAGATAGTGCCTCCAATGGTGTAGACATCGGACTATAGCATAGAACTCCCTATCGTAATTGGAATAATTCAACTTGGGGCCCGACAACTTCTCGCTAAAGTAGCTAACGGGATGGCCTTCTTGGCTCAAGACACTTCCAATCCCAACCCCTGAAGCTTCACATGTGAGCTCAAAGACTTTAGAAAAGTCGGGTAGACGTAAGACAGGTGCCTCAGTCATGAGCTTCTTTATTCATTCCAAAGCATAGGTGACGGACTTCGTCCACGTAAACTCTCCCTTCTTCATACAGTCCGTGATAGGCGCCATAATACTACTGAAGTCCCGTATGAAACGGCGGTAGAATGTGGCTAACCCATGGAAACTACGCACCTCACGTAGGTTGGTTGGTGCGGGCCAGTCTTTAATGACCTGAACCTTACCCGGGTCAACTCGGATACCCTCAGAACTGACTATATAGCCTAAGAACTCTACCTCCGAGGCATAGAAAGTGCATTTCTTAAGATTGAGAAATAAAGTCTCTTTCCGCAGGGTGGAAAGGATCACTCTCATGTGGGAGATGTGCTCGGTGGTAGAAGTGCTATAGATCAGAATATCGTCAAAGTTGACGACGACAAACTTCCCCATGAATGGCTGGAAGACATGGGTCATCATCCGGGAGAAGGTACTCGGGGCGTTGGATAACCCAAAAGACATCACAAGCCACTCATACAGACCATCCTTCGACTTAAACGCGGTCTTCCACTCGTCGCCCTCTCGTATCCTAATCTGGTGATAGCCACTCCGAAGATCTAACTTGGAGAATATGGTGGCTCCAGACAAGACATCCAACAAATCATCCAGGCGGGGAATAGGGAACCTATATTTGATGGTGATTTTGTTGATAGCTCGGCTATTAACGCACATCCTCCATGTACCATCCTTCTTGGGGGAAAGGAGGGCTGGTACCGCACATGGACTCATGCTAGTTCTAATAAAACCCCTCTCAAGCAAGCTCTCTATCTGGGTCTGCAATTCCTTGTGAGCCGCGGGATGGAGTCGGTAATGGGGCTGATTCGGCAAGGAAGACACTGGGATGAGGTCTATCGCATGCTGGATATTCCTAAGCGGGGGTAACGTAGATGGCAGCTCATCCGTGTACACGTCCTTATACTTTTCTAATAGTACCCGTAACTCACTAGGCAGCTCATCCAAAATACTAGAATCGGGTTTCTCACTCATGAGAACTAGCGCATACATAATTCCATCAACGAACGAGTCTCTCACAAACTCTTTCCTACCAACTAGACTCAACGTCTTTCTCTCTACAGGGATAGTGGTATCCTTAGCCAAGACTACGGGCTCCTTTGGGATGGTGGGCCTCAAAGTGATGGTTTTACCATTGAATTTAAATTCATAGGAGTTGGCTCTACCAAAATGTGTGACATCACGGTCGTATAGCCACGGGCGGCCTAACAACACATGACAGGCGTCCATCGGAAGAACATCACACCAAACCTCATCAATATAAGATTTGAATGAGAGAGGTATCAGGCATCGCTTGGTAACAGGTACGGAGATCTTGTTGATCCAAGCAACCTGATACGGGGTCGGGTGTGGTTCCGTGGTCAAGGACATACGTACTATGGCATTCTCAGATACAACGTTCACACAGCTACCACTATCAATAATAAGCTTACAAAGCTTTTCGCCACTCTTAAAGATCAGAGAAAATATACTCGTCCTCTTCCAGTCATCTAACGGACGAGGAGTGGTCAAGATACAACGCATCACCATAAGGGGGTGATCGTCCTCTAAATCACTTGGGACCCCTTCCAGGTCGCTCTCCTCAGCAGCCTCATAAACATAATCCGCAAGATCGGTCGTCGACTCTAATAGGGCTATGGCTTTAGTCTTCGTTGGGCATTCGAAGGCATAATGACCTTGAATGCCGCAAGAGTAACATGTAGTGTTAGTCTTGTTAACCTTTCCTATGGGAATACGTTCGCTCGCGGGGTTCTTGGCGTTCCTAGCAGTGATTACTACGGACTTGGACTCGGTCGACCGGTACTTCGCTTTGTCCTGATATGTGGAGGAAGATGCTCCGGTAGAGGATTTTCCCTTCGCATGGGAGTAACGGGAGTGAGCCTTAGAGGCTAAATGTTTCTCAATGTCGAGGGCGGCATTGAATGTCGTGTTCAGATCTGTGTGACCATAACGCAAGAGCTTCCGCTGAATATCGGGTTGAAGCCCCTTATGAAACCTAGAAAGGGTGACTTCGGGGATCTCCCTCAGGTTACAACGCACCAACCGGTCCGTTAATTCTCCCATGTACTCTGATACAGAATTGGAGCCTTGCCGCAGGGAGGTGAGCTCGTCAAACATTTGTGTCCGATGGTACGCGGGGACGTACTGATCGGTCAACAAATTCTTCATGACGGTCCATCCGATAATTGGGTCTCCGTCCCCAGTCCCTAGTCTACGCTCTTCATTCAGCCAATAAGTTTTGGCGCGACCGGTTAGCTTCATTCTGGCAACTTGGACCTTTTGGGGGTCCGTAAGATGGTTTCAATCATAATAGCATTCCATGTCCACTATCCATGTGAGGAAATTCTGTGGATCTCCTATACCATCGAAAGTGGGGGCATCAATTTTGATGGCCCTTGTAATATCAAACTCTCGCCCGTGGTAATTACCTCGAGGGGGCACTCGTGGGGAGTCGCCATCCGAATCCGAATCGGAAATATGTTGGCGCCGGTGGGGCAACTCAACATTAGCGGGAGGTGGGGTTGGCCTAGCTTGATTTTGTAAAATCTGTGCTAAGGTGGCCCTAAGTTCCGTCATATCGTTACGAAGACCTGCTATCGCTTCAGCGTTACAAATTTCGTGCTCGTTCTCAGCCATCCTAGATGTAGACGGTGCCGAATACTCCGTGCCTAGCCTAGTGCGCATGCAAGACCCTGAAAATTTTGAGAGACGAATTTCCCTAGGACGGTAGCTATACTGAAAGTAATATGTTTTTATAAAAGATTAATGTGAAAAACATGTAGATCATTAAAAAAAAAAATTCTGAAATTTCGCTGAAAAACGAAGATTTCAGCCCGCTATTTGCAGACCAACTAGACAGAATTACGATGTTCTAATTTGCAGGCAGACTTAACGCGGCCGAATCAAAAAAATTTCTGTTTTAAAGTTGCTGGAAATAAGTGCAGGAAGCTACAGTTTTTTTTTCAGATTTTTTTGACAAGTTTAAAATTTCGACGGATTTACTAAACGCAGACCAATCCGAAATTTCAGATCTTAGAAAATTCAGATCAACCAACGACGAACACAGAGAGGATGTTTGCAACGTGGAAGTTGAAACGACCGCCTCTGATACCAAATTGATGTAGGGATGTCCGGAATCGGAGATCTCTACGGAAATAATTCACTCCTCACCCAATATCGTCTTAGAACTATCGCACCTACACAGCACCTATCGCCCATAATATTTCCTCGTCACAAACGCAGCGCATAAAAATAATAAGGAGGATTGGTCGACTCGAAAATAGCGATCGAAATTTGAGTCGGATCATTCCCCAAATTAACATAAAGATTGCCAACCTTTTTGGGAGCAAAACCAAGGCTATAGGCCAAGATCCGCTCCGGCAAATAGGATCCACCCGATCCGGAAATAAAAAGCCTAGCAACGGCAATTTCGAAATGAAAAGTGCAGCGATTGATTTAACAAAGCGGATAAAATGATTTGCGATCCACCACAACTAATTAGAAGAAATCACACAAGGAGGGATGAGATATTTTACCCAACCGGAGAACGTTCACACAAGATAACTGTGGGAGAATCACTCTCTCCACGGATCCACCGGCGTCACACCGAAGGGCTTGCAACCTTCTTCCACGGAGTCGCACTGAAGGAAGCCGCGCCGGAGTCGCACCGAACCGGATGGAGGGAGCAAAGGGGGGCTGGCGGCTTCACACCACTAGAAGGGGGGGCGGCGGCAATGAGGGGCAACCTCCTTGGCCGAATTCTCAAAGAGAGGAGATAGGGTTTCAATCTTTTCTAATTATCTCATAACAAAGGCCTCCTTATATAGGAGTTACAAACAAGCTTTAACCATTCATGATGGAGATGTAATCTCATCCATCCAAATGTTTAAATGCACACCAAATAAAAATATTGTCCAAATGCAAAAATAAAAAGTGCAATATTGAATATAAAATTATCACTCCAAACTTGGATAATTTTATATTCCTAAAATAGAAATAATAAAGCATGAAAAGGGAAATGTTTTAACGCGGTGCGGCAAATGTTGCGCGCCGCGGGCGGAGGTTGTAACGTAGCCTTCCGCTAGCATCATCGTGACGCCTCACATCCTTTAGTTGAATCGCCTCAGCAACCGGATCAACCCCATCATCGTCAGCATCGTCTCCAAGTAGAGGTGGAGGGGGCGCGCCATCAGCCAGAAGCTGGTGTGAAAGCTCAGCAAGATGCTCAATTATCAAAGAAGAGATTTAGAGAGCAGGCAGAGTTAAAACCTGATTTTGAGCAATGGAGCCCCATGTCTAGAAATATCATATTAACTACCTGGAAAGCTGTAAAAGACCAGGTTCATGAAAGGGGTAAATGGTATAATGAGCAGGAGTGGCAGAAGTATGAGGAAAGGCAGGAAGCCATAGTTCAATACAGAAGAAAGGCTAAGAGTGGGAAGCTACCTCCTAATGCTCAGGAGCCTAGCAAGTATTTCCCTAAGCCTTTTCATTATTTTGAAAGGCAAAGGATTAAGGCTGAAGTTCAAAAGAAGGCTGAGTTGAAAGGCAAGAAGCCCATTGAAGATACAGAACCTATTGTGCAGGCTCAGATTAATTCAGGGAAAGGAATAGTCATCAAGGAGCCTTTCCAGCCTTAGTTTAGTTTTACTAGCTTTTTCAAGAACTATGTAATTCTTAGTTTTTTAAAGAAGTCTATGTAAACAGTGTTAAGAAACTTTTTGATATAATAAATAAAACAATGTTCCATGTTCATTTAAATTGCATCCTTATTCTGTGATAATAGTGTATTATTTGTTTTGTTTATAAATTACCCTGTTAAAATGCTTATACTCATCATCATATTTATTTATCATAAGTGGTGTATATCATTGACAAAAAGGGTTATGACTTCTCCAAATAGGGGGAGATTGTTGGGTACATTGGAAAATGTGTACCTGATTTGGAGAAGCCTCACTTAGCTCAATGATATACATCAAAGTGTATTTGATGTTATTTTGAGTTTATATGTGCAGGTTAAGTATTGGCTAAAATGCAAAAAAAGTTTCTAAGTCCATGTGTCAACACCTGAAGCAACTGTGCCGACATACAGAATAAATTAGTCGACACACAGAATATGTTAGTCGACATCAACTGTGTCGACACCGGGATACTGTGTCGACACACTGAAGCAGAGTCGACATCAACTGTGTCGACACCTGGAGGCAGTGTCAACACACAGAATTCTTAGTCTACATCAACTATGTCGACACACAGGACTTTTGTCGACACACAACAGAGTTTCAACATAGTTGATTGTTGTGGAGTTGAGAAGTGATTGTGTCGACACAAATAATCTATGTCGACACATTCTCAAGATTCAATGTCAAGAAGCAGTGTCGACATCAAGGCAGCTATATCGACTCCACCAAAGTCAATGTCGACACTTAAATCACATGTGTCGACATATATTGGCAGTTTGTCTCGACACATAATAACAGTCAATCTCGACGCTTTGCTGACAGAGTCAAAGGTTCAAGAGCTGACTGGGGACTTGACAACTGTGCTTTCCAACAACTTTAATGAAGTTGTCAGACTTGTCAGAAGTTAGTTAGAAACCGGATCAGCCGGTTACCATGGATGAAGTCTATATATATATATGGATTCAGAAGAAGAAGAAAAAACAACATATCAAACATACACAACTAACACAACTATTAAGAGATTGATCGTTGATCAAGAAAGTGCAAGGCACGCAGAAGGAGATCTTCGTGAGAAGATCTAAGAAGACATACTAAAGTGATTATCCACTCATATTTTGTCTAAGGTGAATTCATTTAGAATTCAGAAGGAAATTCAGAAGATTTGGGGGGGAGAGAGCTCCAGCTATTTTGAGGTCAAGAAGGATACAATCACAAGTCTCTTAAGAAGTAGATCCTGAACTAATCTACTAAGTAGTTCCAGATCCATATTTGGAATCCAAGAAGGAAGCTGCCAGTCAGTCAACTTCAAAGGAGATCAACCCTACTAAGTTCAGATTCAAGAAGCTTTGAAGAAAGCTAAGAAAGGTTGATTTCAGTCATCAGTCTCATCAAGAAGCTGATCAAGAATTTTCTTATCCTTTCCTTCTCAACAAGGGTAAGAGTTCATCAAATTACTTATCAATTTCTGTAGGATCTTTTGAATGATCTGAGTTGTAAGCCTGTGTTATAAAGGCTGAGTGTAGGAGATTTTGATCTCTGAGTGGTAAGGCTGATTGAGCCTGAGTATAGGAGAATTTGTTCTCTGAGTTGTAGGCCTTATGGAAAGGCTGAGGTAGGGATGTTAGCCTGATTTGTAGGAACCTTATAGGGTTCTGAGTTGTAGGAACCTTTCAGGGTTCTGAGCTGTAAGATCTGTGGATCTGAGAAGAAGGAAGAAGTTAGGCCGTATCTAGCACACTGCTAGATAAGTGAAGGGGGGAAAGTGGATATAACCATACCTTGGGGAACCACTATAAACCTATGTGCAATCTGTGATGTTTGTGTTATTTTAGATTCTGTGATTATATATGTTGTGTTAGCTGTAGAGATTTGAGATTTATATTAAAGAATTGAAGCTATATTCTGCCTTAGTTTAAAAAAAGGAAAAGAACCTATTCACCCCCCCCCCTTAGGTGTTTAGATTGTCTTGAAGTTAAATCTATCAATGATGAATCTAAACTCATGACTTAATACAAAGAGTTGATTAAGGCTTACGATAAATATCAAAGAGTCGCAAGAGCTCAAGCTAAGGAGATTAAATCTCTTAAGGCTGAGGAGAGCAATCTGAGGGAGGATGTCATAATGATGGACTCACTCAGAAAGGAATTCTATGATGCGATGGAAGAATATAATAAAGCTTTAGAGCACCTGAACCTAAAGGAGAAAATCATTCAAAAGTTGGAAGAACAACTTGCAGCTGAAAAGAAACTTGTTGAAAGTTTCTCCAAGCCAAAGATAGTCCTTCCACTTGTGGCTGAATTCTCTACTTAGGGTAAAGGAGATGGCTTAGGCCATGTGGTTGCCCCTAGTAAATCTTTTAGGAGAAATAAAGCCCAAAGGAGAAATAAGGCTGCCAAGAAAGCTTTAGCCAAGGAGAATGGGAAAGCTCCTCAAGACCAAACTTCATTTAAGAAGGTTATCTTTCCAACAAATAAGTTTGATCTTGATTCGTCCTACGTTCACTTTGCTAAGCCTACTTATATAGAGCCCAAGTCTCGGTACCAAGGATGGACTCGTCCCCGGAACTTTGGTGAGAGTGTATTCAAGGCACCTTATGAGGAGATCACTCTTCAGAGCTACGACCCTTATAGTCATGTTCATAACATCAAGAAAGCTCCAAAAGTTTAACCCGTTGTGGAAAATCCTCTCAAGGAGAAGAAGTCATGTGAGTGTCATCACCATGAAGCTTCTACCTCCAAGTCTGCTGCCCCTGCTAGACCACACTCTCAAAAGGTCAAGCAGGAGAACTTTAGGCAAAGATACAAAAAGTTTGAATGTTGGTGTTGTGAAAAAATTGGTCACTTTGCTATAGATTGATGGTTTATCCCTAGATATTTTGAAACTCCTCAAGTTAGTAATGTGAGAAAGACCACTCATAATGTTAACACACGTAGGGGAGTATGATAACTAGAGACCAAGGACCCAAACAAGTTTGGGTTCCTAAGGCAACTTGATTCTATTTTTGTAGGAATGTCCAAAGGCTGCCAAAAATCCTATCTAGTATTTGGACAGTGGATGCTCTCGGCATATGACCGGGACTAGAAGCCTACTCCAAAATTATTCTCCAGTCATGAACGGGCCAAAGGTCATCTTTGGAGGTTCTAACAGAGGAATTACAAAAGGCTATGGTATAATTACTAATGGTAGTGTATCCTTCTTAGATGTGGCTTATGTTGAAAGATTGGAACACAATCTTATAAGCATAAGCCAGCTCTACAACAAAGGATACAAAGTAGAATTTCATGCAGACAAGTATTTGATAAAATCGGTCGATAACTTAGAGATGATTCTATCAGGCACTCGTAGTAGGAATATATTTTGTTTAAATTTTATTTGCATAGACTCTTCTACGCTAATGTGCTTTTTGGAAAAAGATAGTGCGTCTCATGGTGACCAATGACACAAGAGATTAGCACATATAAATTACAAAACTATTAATAAATTATTCTCTTAATTTAGTACGTAATGCACCCAACGTTAAGTGCATTAAAGATAGACCTTGTAACGCATGTGTAAAGGGCAAGCAAATCAGGGCTACCTTTAAAAGCATTATTGGTAAAGATTCTAATAGGTGTTTACACCTACTTCATATGGACTTGTTCAGTCCACTACAAATTAGAAGTTTGGGATGTAAGGATTATACAATGGTTATTGTTGATGATTACTCTCGCTTTGCGTGGGCGTTCTTTCTAAAACACAAGTCAGATACCTTTTATATCTTCACTAATTTTGTCAGGCAAATTCAGAATGAATACAGCTGCTCCGTTGTAAAAATCAGAAGTGACACTTGAACAGAATTCAAGTCTGGGGCTATGACAGAACTCTGTGAAAGTCTTGGTATCTTTCATTAGTTTTCCTCTCCTCATACTCCTCAACAGAACGGAGTAGCTGAGAGAAGGAATAGAACACTCATAAAGGCTTGTAGAACCATGTTGAGTGATGCATCACTACCGGAATATTTCCTAGCTAAAGCCGTCAACACTGCATGCAACGTGCAAAATCAAGCACTCATAAACAAGAACCATAATAAGACACCTTACGAACTACTAAAGGTCAGGAAACCGACTATTTCATATTTTAAAATCTTTGGTAATAAATGATTCGTACTTAACAATGGGAAGTATCACACGACTAAATTTAGTGAAAAGAGTTTTGAAGGTATTTTCATAGGTTATAGTAGCTATAGTAAGGCATATAGGATTTTTAATAAGAAAACCCTGGTTGTAGAAGAATCTATTAATGTTGTATTTGATGAGATGAGCTTGCTGCAAGTCAGCTCTTCTAGTGTGTTTATTGAAGATGCAGGTTCAAGACTGAAGGAATTAAACTTGGATGAGTCAACTGAAGAAAAAGCTCAAAAGTTCATCAAGATCACCACTCCAACCCCAATTGGAGAGGATGATTACCATGATGAAGAGGTCATTCAAGTTGATGAAGTCACTCCAGTGATAGAGGAATCTCTAGATGCAAGAACCCTAAATCTCAGACACTTGAAGGATCACCCAATCGATCAAATCATAGGAGATCCTTGGGATGGTGTCAGAACTCTTAGAGGTACAACTAATGAAAATCTATATTTAAGTTTCCTCTCGCAGGTTGAACCAAAGAAGTTTGAGGAAGCAAACTCAGACGTATCTTGGATAATTGCAATGGAAGAAGAACTAAATCAATTCAAGCGTTGCCAAGTCTGGAAGCTTGTTCCAAGACCCAAAGGTAAGAACATCATCGGAATAAAGTGGGTCTACAGGAACAAGATGAATGAAGATGGAACAATTATAAAGAACAAGGACATACTCGTCGACAAGGGATACAGACAAGGAGAAGGAATCGACTTTGATCAGATGTATGCTCTAATGACAAGGCTAAAGGCAATCAGGTTGTTCCTAGCTTATGCAGCACTTAAGGGCTTCACTGTCTATCAGATGGATGTGAAGTCGGCCTTCCTTAATGATGACATAAAGGAAGAGGTGTATGTGGAACAACCTCCAGGTTTCGTTGATTCTAACCATCCTGAGCATGTTTATCTTTTATTTAAAGCTTTATATGGTTTGAAAAAAGCTCTTCGAGCTTGGTATGAGACGCTGTCTAGCTTTCTTCTTGAGAAAAAGTTCACAAGAGGAAAGATAGATAAGACATTATTTCTTAGGAAAATAAAAGGTAAGATTTTGTTAGTGCGAATATATGTTGATGACATCATATTTGGCTCTACTGACGATAATCTTTGCAAAAAGTTTTCCAAACTTATGCAAGGGAAGTTTGAAATGAGAAGTATGGGAGAGCTGAAGTATTTCTTAGGACTTCAGGTGAAGCAATCTGAAGATGAAATTTTCATCTCTCAGACGAAATTCACCAAGGAATTAATTAAGAAATTCAGAATGGAGAACACAACCTCTATGAGGACTCCAATGGGTTCAGATATATCTTTGGACAAGGATGAGAAAGGGAAACCTTTTGATGAAACCAAGTACATAAGCATAATTGGATCCTTGCTCTATCTTACTGCTAGTAGACCGGACATAATGTTTTCAACATGTGTGTGTGTGCTAGATTCCAAGTGAACTATAAGGAATCTCACTATGATGCTGCAAAGTGAATTTTGAGATGCCTTAAAGGTACACCAAATCTTAGCTTATGCTACCCAAGAAGTAATGATAGCGAACTAATTGGTTTTTCAGATGCAGATTTTGTAGGAAGAAAAGATGACAGGAAAAGCACTTCCGAGACTTCTCAATTCCTAGGAAGAAGGCTTATCTCTTGGAGCAGCAAGAAACAAAATTGTGTCGCAATTTCAATAGCCGAGTCAGAGTATATCTCTGCAGGTAGTTGTTGTGCACAACTGCTATAGATAAAGAACCAGTTTGAAGACTACAATATGAAGTTCAACAACATTCCAATGTTTTGCGTTTCCTCCAGTGCAATTGCAATCACCAACAACCCAGTATCTTACAGCAGGAAAAAGCACATAGAGCTGAGCTACCACTTTATCGGGGAGCATGTGGAGCATGGAGACATCAACCTCCAGTATATTCCAATAGACAAGCAGGTTGCAGACATTTTCATGAAGCCATTGGATGAGGCCAAGTTCTCGTTCTTCAAAATAGAACTTGGCATGCTCAACAAAGAAGATTGAAGAGAAAGGTCTCACAGCAGAGTTAAAGAATCGGGCTACTTCAAAAATTCAAGACAATTTTTTCTATGGACTTCATTTCTCGAGAAGACAGTCTTTACTCGAGTACTACAAATTACTACTCGAGAAAGAAAGTTGACTCCCGAGAATTACTTCTCGAGTACTAGGCGATACTTCTCGAGTACTACAGATTACCTTCTCGAGTACTAAATTGATTCTCGAGAACTTCAAGTCTACTTCTCAAAAACTTCCGAACTGCTTCTCGAGTAATACAGTTGACTACTTGAGAACTTCTTATCTTCTCTCGAGAAATTGCCTATCGTTCGAGAAGTCTGGTGCCGATTTTCTTCCTGAAGTTAAAATTTTTTTATATTCGCACCCGGAATCTACTACCGCCATATTTTTAGGTATGTTATTTTTATTATCATGATTTAAGACTTATATAAATAGATTAAAGTCCGGAAAATCCAAAATCACAAATTTTAAAACCCTTCTCTCGAGAAAAACTCTTCGCCTTCTCTATCGTCGTCGCCCTCTTGCTCCGCTTCGGAATTTCTCTCAGAAAAAGGATTTTCGTTCATCTCTCTCGATCATGGCCCCTCCATCGAAGATTGGAATAGGCAGTGAACTTGTTTCTACTAGAATTGCCGACTTGTCAGATGATTTCCACAACCTTCTATTATTATTGGAAGTCATCAGACTCTCATTCGTTTTGGAACATCCGTGCAAAGTTTTACTTCCAGATGTTGCAGAATTTTTCCAAAATGCCAGAGTTAAGAGAAATGGAAGGATTCTGAAATCCAAAGTTCGTTGGATCAAGGTTAAGCTATCTACTCCTATTATCACTAAACTTCTTCGGCTGCCAGTCATTGATGAAGAAGATGACCTAACTGAGGAAGATCACGATCGGGCATGCAGATTTTGTTGTGTCTCTATTGATGTGAGCACCATTCGCCTCCCTTATCTCAATCTAGAGAGCAAATTACTTATGGATATACTTAGAAAATTTCTTCTATGCAGAACAAGTTCTATCAGTTTCATTACAAATGATTTCTTTGATATGATGACAACAGTTATTTGCAGAAAGAAGTTTTAGTGGGGGATGATGATTTTCGATAAAATAAAGGAAAGCATTAAGGCACCAAACTATGGCAGAATAATTTCTCTTCTACTTCATGAACTCAGGCCAGAAGTATTTCATCTTTCTAAAGATACTACTCTACATCATATGAAGAAAGTTTCAATTTCATCCATTCAAAGATGGGAGGTCAAGCTTCTAAACCCTGCTCAAGCTACAAAAGCCCATGATTTCCATGAGGATGAGGACAGGACCCCATCTTCCCCTTTACATCAAGTGGCTGGCACTTCAGGTGCAGTTGCTGAGGAGGAGCCTGCTCCTATAGTCCCATAGGCAAGTCATCCAGCTCTTTAGACAGATGTTCCTTCAGATGTTGCCCCAGATGTTCCTTCAGATGTTGTTGCTAAGAACACTCCTACCCAACTAGATGATTTGGGTATTCTTGATGTTGATCTGCATGCTGAAGACATTCTTTCTAATGCACAAGTCCAAGAACAAGTTCTTACTATAGAAGATGATATCAATAGAATGATTGATGAACTCACTTCCAAAGAACCTCCTTCCCCTCTACATGCAAAGAAATCTCCTCCTCCAGGACCATCTCCATCAGACCATCATTCTGAACCAGAATCCCCTCACCCTCAGTCTCCTACTATAAATGTATATAAAGAAGAAATAGTTTTGATTTCTGATGAAGAAGCAACTCCTAAAATAGTTGAAGCTCCTCTCAAGAGCCTGAACTTCTCCCTTTCTATTATCCTTGGTATGAAGGAGATGTCTTGTTTCATACCACTAGAGCCCAGAGCTTAGTTATCATAGAAGAAATACCTCCCTGGTAAGCTCCATTAGTAACTCCTCCTCCACCTCCTCAAGCTGAAGCACATACTGCAGATACCCTCCTGGGTAAGATAGAGTTAATGCTAGCCGAGCAAAAAACATATTTTGACAACTCTCTGAAAATTGTTACTGAAAAAGTCACAGCTCTTAAAAAAGAGATGAGCAGAGGATTTGCTGAAATCTAGCACAATACTGATGAACTTAAACACCTGTTCAAAATAGGTGGGAAAGCTCTAGATCACACAATTACCAGCATTGGTCATATGATGGATCAATTAGTAACTCTAGCAAACAATCAAATTCAATTGGAAAAGAATGTTGAAGGTCATAACTTCAAGACCTGTGAAGAGGTTGGAAAATTCAAAGAGGATGTTATAGCCACCCTATCCATAGAATTCAGAAAGGGGGAGAGTTTAGTAAAGGAATACTTAGAGAAATCTAATGGTATCATGAAAAATCTTTGGGAAGGAAAGCTGAAATAAATACTAGCTGATGTTCAGAATCAGATTGATGGTGTCAAATTCCATACTTATGATACAGCTATTTGGATGCACAACCAGATATTTCTTGATTTTCAAGTTAATCCAAATCTTATTCTACGTCATCTGAATCTAACTGCTCAGCACCCTCCTGTCCAGCTGCCATCATTCTCTCCAAGACCTGAAGGTTCTAATGCTCCTCCTCCAGGAAGCTATGATCAAGTATGGGAATATGAACAGACTGATGTGCCTTCTCAAACACCACCTGATGTGCAAATCCCTAAGAGAAGAAAGTATGGTGATGGTGCATCTGCCAGCAGGACCACTCCTAATCCTAAAGCAGAAAGAAGGAAAGCCCAAGAGTTTGCTGAAATATGGAGCCCAACTTCCAAATCTTTAATTCTTGATACTCTCAAACTTGTGATTGATTATAATGAGAATAGGAATGATCATTACAGCTCATATGAATAGGATTTATATGAGAAATCTTTAACTAAGAGAAGGATATATGACAGAGAGTATGGAAAGAACAATCCTAAAGCTCCTCCTAAGTCTGCCAAATGTTATCCTAAACCTTTCAGTTATCAGAAGAGGTAACAAGAGAAAAAGGAGAAGCAGAAATAATAACAAAGCAAGTAGTGATAGAATAAGATCAGAAGTTTCCTTATAAGATTTTGTGAAATTGGATTTTTCCTTGGACATTATCTATAAATATAAATCTTTTTATTCTAATGATCTGATTTTTCATTGCATAGCATTTCTCTTTATTACTTTGTTTTCTAGTCATTTTACTTGTTTATCTTGATGTAATTCACCTTAGTGTACAGGGTACTGACTTCTATAAATGGGGGAGATAGTTGGGTATTGTATCCATAATAACCCAAATTTGTATGAAGTCACCCTTGAACTAAGATGAATTAAGTTTGTATTTGATACTCTTTTTCAAGTTGAGTGCTTGAAGGTTATAGTCGCCAAGTGTAGACCAATGTCAGTCTATAATTAGTCACCAAATACAAGATCATACAATGTAATCCCTCATTGTGTGATCCATGGTATTGACTCATGTGTAGCCTCTTTATTGGGATACACTTCTTTTTCAAGTACTAAAGTAATTGGAGAAATAATAGTTGTCGAATACCTTGAAGAAAAATTTATTTTAAAAAGTTAGAATTTTTCTAAGTCAATTACTCGAGTAGTACATCTTGTGCTAGAGTAGTGCTGCAATGATTTCTCGAGTTAAGCTCTGTATAGTTTTCGAGTAGCAGAAGCTATTCTCGAGAAGGCCTTGTTTAGTACTCGAGAAAGTCATGCATTACTCGAGTACTACTCACCTTTGAAAGACTTTATTTCAAGAGCCTAAACACCTAGAGGGGGGTGAATAGGTTCTAATCTTTTGTGTCTTTTTAATTTTTAGGCAAACAATTATATGACTTCTTTCAGCACAGATTAATCAATCTACAGAAAATAAACACAACAAAGAATGCACCAGATCTATAGTGGTTCCCCAATATATGGGTACATCCACTTCCCTCCTTCGCCTATCCAGCAGCTAACTTGATTCAGCCTAACTTCCTTCCACTGGCTCTGATCTGCAGATTTTACAATCTAAGAACCCAAGATGGTTCCTACACCTCAGACTTTACATAAGTCCTACCTCAGATTTTTCCCCAAAATCCTACCTCAGGCCTCAGCCCTACCTCAGCCTTTGTAATTAGGATTACAACTCAGACTTTCCACAAGTCCTACCTCAGGCACACAGCCCTACCTAGGCCTTTATAATTTTAGGCTTATAATCTCAGATCTAACAGTAGATCCTACAAGAATTTGTGAGTAAAGAGTAACTGAAAACTTCACCAGCTAGATTTCTCTATTGATGTTGTCTTCTTGATCAGTTCTTGTATAGACTGATCCTTTTGATCCAACTTAACTTAGCTTTTCAAAGCTTCTTGATTAGAACAAAATAAGGTGGATCTTCTCTTGATGTTGAAGTTCATCTTCAGCAGCTTCTTCTGTAAATTCAGATTGAACTCTGAATCTTTCTTGCAGACAGCCCTTGATCTGTCAGAATTCTTCTTATTGATTCGATCTTCTTGTTGATTTTTTATCGTTTCTGATCTATCTCTTATATAGAGCTTGCTCCATGGTTACCGGCTGATCCGGTTTATAACAGACTTCTGACAGTTCTAACAGTAGTGTCAGACCGGTTAGTTATGACAGCTGTCAAGTCACCAGTCACGTCACCAGGTTCTTCAATGTCTTTTCAACTCAGCACACAACACTCAGCAGATTGCTTCACATGTATCGACACATATAGACTAAGTGTCGACACAAGTCTTCATAGTGTCGACACAATTACTCCAAGTGTCGACAAAGTTATACTTCTGCTTCTCAACACTTCTTTTGTTGTATGTGTCGACACAAGTCCTGTGTGTCGACACAGCAGCTCCTTATCTCGACATTTCTATTGCAGACAGTTGGCATTGAGTGTTTGTCAAATGGCGTTGAGTGTGTGTCGACACAAGTCCTGTGTGTCGACACAATTACTTTTGAACTCGACACAGCCTTTTGAGAGTTGGTGTGTCGACACAAGTCCTGTGTGTCGAGATAATTGCTTCAGGTGTCGATATATCTACTGAGTGTCGACACAGCTTCAGTTTTAAGTATCGACACAAATCCTTCTTCAAATGTCGACACAATTCTAGATGTCGACACAGCTATTTCCTTGGGTATCGACATAGCTTTGAGTATCGACACAGCTTCTTCATAAGTATCGACACAAATTCTGGGTGTCGACACAAGTTCTTCATAAGTGTCGACACAATTTGCCTGTGTGTCAACACATCTTGCCTGAGTGCCGACACAAGTTCCCTGAGTGTCGATACAGTTTCTTCACAAGTGTCGACACTTGTACTTAGAAAATTTTTCTTTAAATTCTTAAAACTGCACAATGAAACTCAAACTTCTATCAAATACAAATTGATGCATACCATTGACTAAGTTGTGGCTTTTCCAAATCTGGTACATATTTTCCAATGTACCCAACAATCTCCCCCTATTTTGAGAAGTCATAACCCTTAGTCAAAGATCTACATCTCTTAAGATAAAACAAAATTGTAAATAGATGTAAAAACATTTCAGAGCAGGTTATCACATAATCATTGTAAACAATAAACACTTAATACTGAAACAGATTTTATTAATCAGTAAAACTTTGGTTTACATGAATTTCTAATAGAATAAAAGAAACAAATTAGTACATTATTTTATTACATAAACCTAGCAATCCTACTACTGACTAGGCTCCTTAATAACTATTCCTTTGCCAGACTTGATTTTAGCCTGCACAGAAGGTTCAGCATCCTCAGCTGGCTTTTTCCCTTTTAGAGCTTTCTTCTTTAATTGTTCAGCCTTGATCTTCTGTCTTTCAAAATAGTGGAAAGGTTTAGGGAAGTACTTGCTTGGCTCTTGAGCATTAGAAGGTAGCTTCCCAGCCTTAGCACTTCTTCTATATTGAAAGATTGCTTCTTGTCCTGCTTGATATTTATTCCACTCTTGTTTAGAATACCACTTACCCCTGTCATGGGTTTTATCCTTTATAGCTTTCTAGGCAGTAAGTATGATGTTTCTAGAAGTTGAGCTCCACTGCTCAAAATTTGGCTTCAGCTCAGCCTGCTCTCTGAATCTCTTCTTGGAAAGTTGAGCTTCCTTCTTAGCTTCTAATGCAGCTTCTGACATTTCAACCTTTTCCAGAATTACATTTTGTGCCTCTGGTGGAGGACTATACATTTTTAGCACTTCTTCTTTAACCATCTCAAAATCAACTGGGGGGTAGATCACCTGAGCAACTTCGGGCATATCTCCTTCAAAATGTGCAGGTTGTATCCCAGACTCTGCTATATTATCATCATCACAGAGAGGAGGATATCCAAGAGTAGCTCTGATGCTATTGGAAATCCATTTAGCATGGTCAGAGCTGGCTTTGACTAGTAATCTCTCCCCCTTTATGACTTCTCTTGTAACATGATCTCTTAAGTCTTCTTTCTAGAATCTGACTTGATCATCTACATATTCATTTCCCTCTTGAAAATAAGCTCTGAATTTTGTCAGGAAAGTTTTAATTTTCTCCTGAGAATCTTGAAATTTGGCTTTGACAGTAGCTATGTCTTCCTGGATTTGCTTGGAGATTTCAGCCTTCAGAGTAGTGCTAGAATAAGTGAGCTTTGTTAATATGACATGATGTGAATCCTTAAGGTTTTCATTCATTCTGATCTGATTCTCTAGTACATAGCCTTGCTTCACTTCAATTTCATCCACTGTAACTTTGATATCTTGCTATTTCTTGGCCAGGAACACCACATCATTACCTCCTTTATGGAAGTAATCTGTCATCTCCTTCTTATTCTGATTTACTTCAAACCTAATAGATTTGATGTCCTAGGCCAACTTAAACTGTAACTCCTTATGAGTTTCATCCACATATTTCTCTATTGTCTGTCTTTGTTTATTTAATTTTATCTGCATCTGGACCAGTAAAGAACTGAAGTTCATACTTGATATAGATGGTGTTGTTCCCTTTTGTAAAGCCTTCTTATATCCAGAACTCTTTTTCTTTAACACAATCAGCTTTCTTTTCTTAGTTAATGTGGCTTCTTCATCTTTAGAAGATTCAGTTGTACTTTTAATATTAACAGTATTCTTTTCAGCTGGGGCATCCTCCTCAGTATCCTTTGATAACTCCCCCTCAGTCCTTGGAATATCTTTTACTTTCTCAATATGCTCCCCCTCATTAATATCTTAAGGAGGATCAGGAAACAATTCTTCTATTGTAAATTCCTGTTGTATCTGTACAGAAGGAATAAGATTAGGTTTTAAAGTATTACTTAAAAGACTAATACCACTTAAAAGATTTTTGTGTAAACAAAAGTGCCCTAGAAAAAAATTTTGAGGAGAATCCCATCGTATATCACTAGACTGTGGAGAAGATACTTACTGGCTCATTTTGAGCATTTATCTTATCAGTTTCTTCAGCTGTAGTGTTGATTTTAGATACTACATCCATGATTATATCTGCAGCTAAGTCACTGTCTAGGACAGCATCATCAATACCTCCCTTATAGGCAGGCAGCTCAGTTTCTTGTTCTAAGTTTTCTCCCCCTTGAGTGGAGTCAACTTATTGCTCCTGAGGCTCACTGTCCTTTACTTGATCATGAGCATCCTGTTGGTGCTTGTCTTCATTAGAACTAAAGACCACTTCCTCTTCAGAATCACTAGAGGAGTCAGTCTGTACAACCACTTTCTTTTTCTTCTTATCTTTCTTAGTTTGCTCCTTAGGAGCAGGGACTTCCTTAGTTAGAACTCTATCCCATCTTGACAGTATCCTCACATCCATTTTTCTCATGTGATTTTTCTTAGATCCATTTGCTTGTTTCAGAACATCTGCAATTACTGATGTTAAGCATAAACTGAGGATCCTTCACAGGTTAGGTTTCTTAATTCATTCTTGAATTTTATTAAACACCACTGCTGCCCAGTCAGTGTTTATCTTGAATATAACCCTCACCATAAGATTGAACATGTGGGCAGAAATCTTATCATATCCACCAGTCTTGCAGATAATCACTTTGGCCACAACTTCTGAAAGAAATTTTCCTTGGGAATTCATCCCTTTTCTATTGATAGGTGATCCAATCTTAATACTGGGACTCAGTCCGCACCAGCTTAAAGCTTCAGTTATCTGGGAAGGAGTTATTTCATCTGTATCCTTGATCAAAGGAAGATGTAGTGCTTTCCTGATAGTTTTCAAAGTGAGCTTCACCCGGGTATCTTGAATAGACGCCTTGATTTTCTTTTCTTTAGAGTCCATTGTAGTGATTAAGTAGAACTCCATGACTTCCTTTTTCCATATTTTGGTCGGTTCAGAGACAAAGAATTCTAATCCATTTTCATAAATTAGGACAATAACTCCCTGAATTTTGTCAGAAGCAGTCGTGAACCCTCCACGAACCAGTTCATAACCTTCATTAACCTTATCTTCTTGGTGTGGCGCCATTGACGTAAGTGTTAGAGGAGAAGAGAAGAGAAGGTCTATGTCGACAGAAGGTATAGATTCAAAAATTCTGATAGCGTAGTCGACCAGATTTTGGATTCACCTATTTATAGTACTTGTGTCAAGGGCAGGTCAAAAGTCGGGCCTAAGTCGACAAATCTGTTTTTGTGTCGACAAAAATGACCTAGGTCTTGACAGAACTTAAGTTAAGTCGACATGACTATGTGTCAACATACTAATGTCTAAGTCGACATAATATATTTTAAGTCGACACATTTATGTGTCGACATACTTGAGTCTATGTCGACATACTTGTGTCTGTGTCGACACTGACCACTTAAGTCTCGACAGAGTTGTGTAGACACCAACTTTTTGTGTCGACATAAATATCCTCTCGACATATAGTCTAGACAAGGTTGTGTCGACACCTATTCTTCTGTCAACATAGATACTGTTTCTGTGTCGACACATCCTTTTTCTGTGTCGACACAACATACTAAGTGTGTCGACACAACTTGCTTGAGTCGACACAAACTTTGTACTTAGCCAAATTTCAATAGAAATTTGGTGCTTACATATGCTACTAATGGAAACTTGTGTTAACCTATTATAGGTTAAGCATACCTAATTCAATTTTGAAATTATTGAATTTAGTTTCATCCAGAGGTTTTGTAAAAATATCAGCTATTTGATTATCAGTTTTTACAAACTCTAGATTAATATTTTCCTTCTCTACATGTTCTTGATGAGTACAATTATGATAGATTCTGACTATCGTAATTGTAATCATGTCCACTGTTTTCTACCTCTTTACTCAAGTAATTGTGCAAAATAGTTGAGAATTGGTATTATCATGAATAGTAGAGAATATGTTAGAGTCGTTACTATTTTATGTATTGAACTCCCCACTTATTACGTCATTTTTTTCTAATGCAGGTACGACTAATCAGTGGAACTAAAAGTCTTGGAGCAAACAGGGGAGTTGACGGGACCAGGAGGGCTGATCAAAGCAGAAGAAATGGTCGAACACGGGTAGGAACACGCCCGTGTGCCTACCCGTGTTCTATCATAGCTGGAACTATTTACTCACACGGGTCTGAACACGCCCGTGTGTCCAGACCGTGTCCTTCTCGGGACAAATCGAAGAATTAAATCCGGCCGACCCGTGTCCGAAGAACATGAAGAACAACACGGCCGTGTTCTCCAACACGGCCGTGTCAGTACCCGTGTCATCCAACACGGCCCATGACCAAACACGTCTGCTCGTGTGGAACTGCCTTGGAACTGCCGACACGGCCTGCAACACGGCCGTGTCGGAACCCGTGTTCGACCATGTTTGCTATGAGACTATAAAAACCTGGAGAAAAATTTTATTCTGGACTTTTGGATCAATTTTATTTGGAGATTTTCTGGAGAACGAAAGTGGAGAATCCAAGAGAAGGAAGGCTTGAAGGAGATTTTTGTATGCATTTATTCTTCAATTTATCTCATTTAATCTTTTATCTCTCTTGGTAATCCAACTTTATTTATCTTTTAATTTTCATGAACAATGTGTTTGAACAAATTAGTAATCATGTATCTTCTTGTTTTAATCAATTTCATAGTATTTTGTTCGTATATGGGTTTGCAAACATTGAGAATTATCCTTGTTATGAATGATTATTTGCTTTTACATGAATTCCAAATGTCTAGATTGAGAAATTGGATTCTTTGGATGATGGTTGAATCTTCATATTTATGTGTTATTTCTCTTTGTAATCTAAAATTCATGATCGAGAGATATGTTTCTTGGAAAATTAGAATACGAAATGATGGAATTATGGTATTTTAGAGATAAAGTTCCATGAATCTATGTAGTAGATAGGGTATTTCATTCAATGCAAATTTGAGTATTGTAAATTGTTCGAGAGAAGATTTACTTAACTTAGATTTAAATTTCAAATTGCTCGAGAGAGAATTTGATAATTAGTTTAACCCTTTACAATACAATGAATTTGATAGTTTTGTTATTGCATGATTACATAAAATGATGATGTTCATTGAACGCCTTTAACTTTCGTTTTGAAATTATTTTTGTAACTCTCCAATATAATTTTTATCCAAGTAGTCATAGTTAGGATTAATTTATGTTAGAACGAAATTTTAAATGTAGGTATGATAATAGAGTGAGAGTGAGTACAAGTAGCTGAAAGGACCCTGTGGAATACGATACGAGATGTAAGCTTCTCTTATACTATGATTGATAGGTGCACTTGCCTGAAAGATAATTCAATCTAGCTTATGCCCATCTACATAGTTATGATAAAACGTAGAATGACTCCGCATCAAGGTTAGGCTTTGTGAAAATAATCATCAAGTTTTTGGCGCCGTTGCCGGGGACCCCTTTTTAATATTTTGAAAGCTTTAACTCTATTAATCTACCATTTTTGTTTACTAATAAATATATGTAATATAGTTTATAGTATAATTATATTATTTAATCTCTGTTTTGTAGTCTGTTAGTCTATGACCAGGGCAAGAAATTCTGGGCTAGAACCATTTCAATCTGATCCAGAACGACTTATTCATAACACCAATCAAAGAGACGTGGGTATTAACACCACAGATATTGAAACCGAACTGTCAGAAGAAGAAACAGTGAATCAAGGAGAACACCATCCTGAGGGTTTAGATGCCATGGCAAACCCAAATGCGCAAACCATGTCTGACTTTGCTAGACCTAACCTCCAAGGAACTGGGTCAAGCATTGTTCGACCTCCCATTCCAACCAATAATTTCGAACTGAAGCCGAGCGTGATACAAATGGTCCAACAATATGTTCAATATGATGGCTTACAAGACGAGGACCCCAATACACACTTAGCCGGATTCCTAGAGATATGTGATACTTTCAAGATTAATGGTGTCTCCAACGATGCCATTAGATTGAGATTATTCCCATTCTCATTAAGGCATAAGGCAAAGCAGTGGCTCAATTCCTTACCTAGAGGTTCCATTACTACTTGGGACATGATGGTTGAGAAGTTTTTGATGAAGTATTTTCCACCGGCAAAGACCGCGAAGTTAAGAAACGACATCTCTACGTATGTTCAATTGGAGGCTGAATCATTGTACGATACTTGGGAACGATTCAAAGAATTATTAAGGAGATGCCCCCATCATGCCTTACCTTCTTGGCTTCAGATTCAGACCTTCTACAATGGTCTAAATCCAGCCACCAGACAGATGATTGATGCGGCTAGTGGAGGCACCTTGAACAATAAGACACCTGAGGCCGCCCAGCAGTTGATAGAAGAAATGGCAATGAATAGCTACCAATGGACTACCGTGCGGCCAAAGTCTACTAAGCCTGCTGGAATGTATGAAGTGGATGCCGTAACAGCCTTAGCAATTCAAGTGGAGAAGCTCCATCAAAAGATGGACAACCTTTCTTTGGCTACGCCCCCCATGGTACCACAACAATGGGACCCTTCCTTTATTGGAATACCTAGTGGTGAACCTCAAGTGCAAGAACATGTAGACTACATGGGTAATAATCCCAGACCACCTTTTAATCCTGCAAACAACCCATATAGTTTTACATACAATCAAGGATGGAGGAACCACCCCAATTTCTCTTGGGGAGGGCAAGCCAACCAAGGCAAACAACCCATGTTTGGACAACAACAACAATTGGAGCCAAGGAAACCAACATTGGAAGATGTTCTTGCAAAGTTCATGCAAACTACCGATGTTGCCTTCCGTAATCAAGAGGGTTCTATTCGAAATTTGGAGAATCAAATTGGGCAGTTGGCAAGGATGGTATCAGAGAGACAACAAGGGACACTTCCAGGAAATACTGAGACAAATCCAAAGGAGCATGCAAGAGCAATTCAGTTGAGGAGCGGGAAGGAATTACAAGACCCAAGGCTTGCACAAGATGCACCTCAAGAGGAGTCCAGTGGAGAAGCACCGAACGTGACACCAATGGAATATCAACCAGCCGTACCATATCCAGCAAAGATGAACAAGGAGCGCATGGATGCGCAATATGGTAAATTTTTATCTATGATTAAACAATTGCATGTTAATTTACCTTTTTCTGATATTATTCAAATGCCCAAGTATGCAAAATTTTTGAAGGATTTAATTTCTAATAAAAGGAAAATAGAAGAATTATCTTTAGTTACACTTAGTGAAGAATGCTCTGCTATTTTACAAAATAAATTACCACAAAAACTTAAGGATCCCGGTTCTTTTTCAATTCCATGTTTAATCGGTGATTTGCAAGTTAATAAAGCTTTAGCAGATTTAGGAGCTAGTATAAATTTGATGCCTTATAAATTATATTTGAAACTAGGCCTAGGGGAACTTAGCCCGACTAGGATGAGCATTCAGTTGGCAGATAGGTCGGTTAAGTACCCAAGAGGTATAGTGGAGGATGTATTAGTTAAGGTAGACAAATTTATATTTCCTGCCGATTTTGTTATTTTAGATATGGACGAAAATATAGAAGTACCACTTATACTTGGTCGTCCATTTCTAGCCACTTCTAGAGCTCTTATTGATGTTTTTGATGGTAAATTAGTTTTGAGAGTAGGGGAGGATGAAGTCACTTTTCAAATTGGCAATACTATGAAACAATCTTTGGATAGTGATGATTGTTGCTACTTTTCTCATGGTGTTGATGATTTAATGACTTCTATTGATTCTAATTTTTATTATAAAGACCCTTTAAAAATTTGCATTACTAATTGCTTTCTAGAAGATGAAACTAGTGAAGACATTGTTGATCATTTATTTTTTCTAGATAGCTCAATTTCGATGAATGAAAATACTGAATATAACTTACTTACAGAAGGAAAACATGAAGTTCTTAAGAATAGTACTAAGAATCCACCTGTAGTTGAATTAAAAAATTTACCGGATCATCTTGAGTATGCATTCTTAGGCGCTAATTCGTCTTACCCAGTTATCATTTCTTCTCATCTTTCTGAGATTGAAAAAACCAAATTATTAACTGTGTTGAAAAAATGTAAAGGTGCAATAGCCTGGCAAATATCTGATATAAAAGGTATTAATCCTAGTTTTTGCACTCATAAAATCCTTTTGGAAGAAAACTATAAGTCATCTATTCAATCGCAACGTAGGCTAAATCCTAATATGAAAGAGGTAGTTAAGGCTGAAATTGTTAAATTATTAGATGCTGGTATGATATACCCTATCTCCGATAGTCCATGGGTTAGTCCTGTCCAAGTCGTTCCTAAGAAGGGTGGTTTAACTGTGGTAGCAAACGATAAAAATGAATTCATCCCAACGCGAACAATAACAGGTTGGCGTGTCTGTATAGACTATAGGAAGCTGAACGATGCCACTAGGAAGGACCACTTCCCTTTACCCTTTATCGATCAAATATTAGAACGCTTGTCAGGGCATGCGTATTATTGTTTTCTAGATGGACTTTCTGGGTATTTCCAAATCCCAATTGCCCCAGAAGACCAAGAGAAAACAACGTTCACGTGCCCATTCGGCACCTTTGCCTATAGGCGTATGCCTTTCGGTCTATGTAATGCCCCCACTACTTTCCAAAGATGCATGTTGGCCATCTTCAATGAGTATGTCGAAGATATCATGGAAGTGTTTATGGATGACTTCTCCGTCTTTGGAGATTCCTTTGATTTATGTTTGAATAATTTAGAAAAAGTTTTGAGGAGGTGTGAGGAAACTAACTTAGTACTTAGCTGGGAGAAGTGCCATTTTATGGTACAAGAAGGGTTAGTGCTTGGTCATAAAATCTCCAATCAAGGAATTCAAGTAGATAGAGCGAAGATAAAAACAATAGAAAAGTTACCACCACCCACATCCGTTAAGGCAGTGAGAAGTTTTTTAGGCCACGCCGGATTTTACCGTCGGTTTATTAAAGACTTCTCCAAAATTGCTAAACCACTCACAAGACTTTTAGAAAAGGACACACCTTTTCTCTTTAATCAAGAGTGTCTACATGCTTTTGAGTTCTTAAAAGAGAGATTAATTAATTCTCCTATTATGATAGCGCCTGATTTTACTCAGCCTTTTGAAATCATGTGTGATGCTAGCAGTTTTGCGGTAGGGGCTGTTCTAGGACAACGCCGAAACAAACATTTTCATCCTATATTCTATGCTAGTAAAACACTTAATAATGCACAAGAGAATTATACTACCACTGAAAAAGAACTTCTAGCAGTAGTTTTTGCCTTTGATAAATTTAGATCCTATTTAACATTGTCCAAGGTAATAGTTTACACGGATCACTCTGCACTTAAATATTTGCTAGCCAAGGCGGACGCAAAGCCTCGTTTAATCCGTTGGGTTCTTCTATTGCAAGAATTTGATTTGGAAATTAGGGATAAACGAGGAGCAGAAAACTTAGCGGCAGACCATCTTTCACGTTTAGAAAATCCATTACAAGCAATGTTAGAAGAATCTGAAATTTCTGATGCATTCCCTGAGGAATCGTTATTTGCCTTATCTTCGAAAGTAAACAATAATTATCCATGGTTTGCAGATTATGCAAACTATCTTGTTGCTAAGGTCCTCCCACAGGATTTTTCATATCAGCAGAAAAAGAAATTTTTCTCCGACTTGAAATATTACTTTTGGGAGGACCCTTTTCTTTTTCGAATATGTGCAGATTCCGTGATCCGAAGGTGTGTATCAGCCGAGGAAGGGTGGAAAATCCTGGAGCAGTGTCATTCAGGTCCTACTGGTGGTCACTATGGAGCAAATCGCTCTGCGAAAAAGGTTCTTGATTCGGGTTTTTATTGGCCCCTTCTATTCAGGGATGCCCAAAGGTATGTGCTTTCATGTGATTCTTGTCAGAAAACCGGTAATATTTCTAAATTACATGAAATGCCACAAAACTTTATTCTTGAATGTGAAGTATTTGATGTGTGGGGAATAGACTTTATGGGCCCATTTCCAGTTTCATTCGGGAATAAATTTATCTTGGTAGCCGTAGATTACGTATCAAAGTGGGTTGAGGCGCAAGCTTTACCTACTAATGATAGTAGAGTAGTAATTCAATTCCTGAAATCTCTATTTGCGCGATTTGGCACACCACGTACACTTATTAGCGATAGGGGTTCTCACTTTTGCAATCTACAGCTAGATAAGGTATTGCAGAAATATGGAGTCGTACATAGGACAGCTACACCATATCATCCGTAGACTAGTGGTCAAGTTGAGGTATCCAATAGAGAACTTAAACGTATCCTAGAAAAATCTATAGAAGGGAATAGAAAACAATGGTCTAGGAAACTAAACGATTGTTTATGGGCTTATAGGACCGCATTTAAAACACCTATAGGAACCACCCCCTTTATATTAGTCTATGGTAAATCCTGTCACTTACCTATAGAATTAGAGCACAAATCATATTGGGCAATACGATCTCTAAATTTTGATACTAATTCTATAGGGGAAAAACGCAAACTTCAACTTAACGAACTAGACGAATGGAGGACTATGGCTTATGAGAACTCCAGAATTTATAAGGAGAGAACCAAATTATTTCATGACCGTCACCTCCGAAAAACCAAAACATTCAACGAGGGTGACCAAGTTTTCCTTTTTAATTCTAGGCTGCGTCTATTCCCAGGGAAGCTTAGGTCTAAGTGGTCCGGACCCTTCCAAGTTAAAAAAGTTTTCCCCTATGGCACCGTCGAACTAACTCACCCTGAAAAAGGAGATTTTAAAGTCAACGGGCACCGGTTAAAACTTTATTATAGTACACTTCCTCAAGCTTCTGCTCGCTTAGAATCCTGCCTTCATCTAGACTAAGAAACTATATATATATATTCAATAGTAATTTGTCTAATTAGTTTATAAAAATTTTAATGAAAACTTTATTTAAATTTCTACCCCAAAAAATAAAATAAAATAAAATAAAGAAATTGGAGAAATCATTATTTAAGAAGAGTACACGGCCAAGCACATGGCCGTGTGCTTGGCCGTGTCGAGCACACGAGCAGTCACCCAGCCGTGCACCCTATTTAATTCCGGAATGGCAGAAATTTACAGAGAACCACACGGGCAACTACACGCCTGTGTGCGTTGCCGTGTCAGTCTTCGCAATTTCAATGTTACGCTAGCGACTAACACGGGTATCCACACAACCGTGTTTGTGGCCGTGTTTTAATGAACACGGCTGTTAACCCAACCATGTGCACACCCGTGTCGATGAAGCGAATTAAAGCGATTTCATCCAGAGAAGGACACGGGTACCACACACACCCGTGTTATGGACCGTGTCCGATCCAACCATCTGTCAGATTGACCACACGGTCAGTGGACATGGCCGTGTTGTTGACCGTGTCCACTGACACGAGCAGTTCCTGCGAAACGACCACACGTCTCCTTGGAGACCGTGTTTCCCGCCCACGTAGATTCCCTAACACGGGTGCACATACGGTTGTGTGTACACCCGTGCTCGACTTCTTTTTATAGGGCCGTGTTCGACTTCTTTCATTCCATCAGTTCTTCTTTCTCCCATTTTCTTCCTGCAACCAGTACAGCCGGAGCTCACCCAAATCTCGTGGAATCACCTCGTCATTTCGCTAATTACATCATCGGTATACTTCATGGATTTCTATCCATAAGATCTCTTCTTATGTATTTGATTTTTTTTCCTCCATCTTCATTCGCTTTAGACTATTTTGATCCTTTATTTTCAGATCATGTCATCTTCACGTGGCCAAGGCGTTCGCCGACGTAGACCGGAACTTCAAGCGCTATCTACTGAAAGACGCGATGTCGTTCAGCCCTTAGTTTTCACGGATGTGGTGCATACTAACCGCTATAACCGCCTGCAAGCAAAGAAATTTCAAGACATCCGAATGATCGATTGGGACGTCTTGGAAGCCATTGGTCTAACTACAAATGTTAAGGAGTTAATTTCTGTAATAGGGTGGCAAAAAATTTTTGAAATAGAAGAGTTAGGTTTTCGCGAGCTCACGCTCGAGTTTTTGTCCACCTTCTATTTAAACCTTCGACCCTCCATGACCGATGATGGAAGACCAACAGAGGGGAATATCTCATTTCGGGTGGGGGCACCTTCTACACGCTTTCTCTCATCCAATTTACACAACATTTAGGAGTGTACGAAGAGGTCTTCCTCTTTAGTGATGCCTACTCTGAACTAAATTTTAATCTCCCAAGTCGCGACCAGGCGGGCGATGTTTGGCGCCGTCTCTCTTTTGACACCGCGCCCTACGAAGCCAAGAGGTCTAAGGCCCCAAAGCTGGTCTCCCCCGCCGTTCATTACGTTCATCATTTGCTTAGCCATACTCTGAGTGGCCGGGGCGAAAGCTCCGGCGTAGTTAGCTGACAGGACATTCTTTATCTCCAAAGCATGACAGCCCGTTACCCCATCCACTTAGGTTATATGCTTGCTCACTTCATTCTGCATCGGGAGGAGAACTCCCTCATCGGGTCCATCTGTGTAGCCCCTTACATTACGCGCTTGGCCAGGAATATGGGCATCTTCTCGCCTCTTCCCCCGATGACGGTGGTAGCAAGGACTATGCCCATCACCATGGCAAGTCTTCGCTCCATCCGCCTCGTTTCAGCACGCCAGGGCCGGGGTGGGATTACTTACACCATTGTGAGTCGTGGACGCCATGTCCACGACGACGACGAGGAGATCGATCCAGACCTCGATGAGCCTCTCATTCCCCCACCCCGCTCGACGTATTCTCAGGGGGAGTCCTCTTCTGCCCAGCCTCCACGACAGTCTCGATATGCCCAGGAGATCCAGCGCTTCTACGACACTCAGCTATCGTCGCGCCTTCAGCGTATTGAGGAGACGCAGCAGCGGACTGAGGACGCCATCTATCAGATCCGGCAACACTTAGGGATTACTAGCCCGACACGAGCAGCTCCTCATCGATCTCGCCCTCAGGAAGACCCGGCCGACCAGGATGATACACAGATGTATTTTTGATTTTATATCCCTGTATCATTGGATCCTTTTATTGATATGATCATGCTCTTGTATTAGTAGTAGATCTAGCAGTATTTTATTTTTTTTTGCTCATTGTTTTGTTCTGTGACCCTTTATATTAATGATCATCAATTCTCTCTATTCTGGTGCAATAATAACATCAATTTGTTTTTAATTATTTTTTTTTTGCAATGAGGACATTGCAACACAAGTCTGGGGGTATTGGTGTTGACAGTGGGGTGCATGATTGCAGTTACTGATATTATCTTTATCATAGTACTCTCTTTCTCTATCTTGTATTACTTGTTTTTAAGCTTTCCGTACCTCACTCATTGAGTCTAGAACTATCTAATTTACTTTCGCACGCTGATTAAACTGAATTCGTGTTCAAATTTGTTGATTGGTAACTACGTATAGAAATTCATTAGCCTACTTTTCTCCATAAAATTTGGTTTAAAAATATTGTCCTTTATATTATTAACTAATAATCGCTCCATTTTAGAAAATATATTTATCTATACTAAAGTGAGTCGATGAATGCAATATTTTGATAATTGTGTATTAGGAGATCAAAATAAAATAACGAAACCTATTGGTGTCTAGAACTAACCAACGATCCTCAAACCTTCTGCACATGTTAATTAGTAAAGGTGGAAATGATTTAGGCCTCCTTTTGGATAGCTTGAGCCTTTCACATCCCAAAACCTTAAACATTATACCCTTGCTCACCCAATTTGAACCTTATCCCTATATTTTTGTGGTATTTCAACTCTAAAATTCACCAAGGCAAATCCTCACCTAGTAGCACCTATCATTGAGTTCGTCATGAAATGAATTTTCATAGTGATATGTGGCCTGAGTGCGTGTACACTTGCACCCATTCGGAATGATCCCTACTATGAAATCCCTACAAAAACATAGTGATATGTGGCCTGAGTGAGTGTGACTTTGCACCCATTCAGAATGATCCCTACTATGGACCTTTGGTTAAGAAACAAAGAAAAAATATATGGGAAGTATAATACGTGCAAAGTCTGGGGGTGCTCGTAGAATATCAATGTTTGTTAAGGTATTGACCATACCAAGGGCTCAATTGTGATCTAGGTGTGCAAAGAAGAAAAAAAAATCCGTCGAGTTATTTTTTTTTAGTTGCTTACCCCACCTATAATTACCCATCCTAAGCCAAAAAGGTTACACCACCATACAAGTCCTAAGGATCCAACTTTACTAATTCTCATTAGTGCTATGGAGAGGGTGTGTAAAGGAAAGTGTATGATTATCAATAAAGGTATGTTTAAGTTTTGAAAAACTAATGCATATGTTATTAAGATTATTATTTTCTCCTTACAATAGTAATAGATAACTATAATCCTAATTCTAAGGAAGAGCGAAAAATAGTTAAGATACGTATTGGAGGAATTTTTAAGAAAAAGTTATATTTAAAAAAGTCTGTTATACTATTTCCTATACAATTACAGCATCAAATTTCTATTTGAATTCAAAACAATCAGTGTGCGGAAGTTGAATTATGTATCGGTAACTCAATTGTTTGAATTAGTTTGCTTAGGGACAAGCAAACACTCAAGTCTGGGGGTATTTGATGAGTACAATTATGATAGATTCTGACTATCGTAATTGTAATCATGTCCACTGTTTTCTACCTCTTTACTCAAGTAATTGTGCAAAATAGTTGAGAATTGGTGTTATCATGAATAGTAGAGAATATGTTATAGTCGTTACTATTTTATGTATTGAACTCCCCACTTATTACGTCATTTTTTTTCTAATGCAGGTACGACTAATCAGTGGAACTAAAAGTCTTAGAGCAAACAGGGGAGTTGACGGGACCAGGAGGGCTGATCAAAGCAGAAGAAATGGTCGAACACGGGTAGGAACACGCCCGTGTGCCTACCCGTGTTCTATCATAGCTGGAACTATTTACTCACACGGGTCTGAACACGCCCGTGTGTCCAGACCGTGTCCTTCTCGGGACAAATCGAAGAATTAAATCCGGCCGACCCGTGTCCGAAGAACATGAAGAACAACACGGCCGTGTTCTCCAACACGGCCGTGTCAGTACCCGTGTCATCCAACACGGCCCATGACCAAACACGTCTGCTCGTGTGGAACTGCCGACACGGCCTGCAACACGGCCGTGTCGGAACCCGTGTTCGACCATGTTTGCTATGAGACTATAAAAACCTGGAGAAAAATTTTATTTTGGACTTTTGGATCAATTTTATTTGGAGATTTTCTGGAGAACGAAAGTGGAGAATCCAAGAGAAGGAAGGCTTGAAGGAGATTTTTGTATGCATTTATTCTTCAATTTATCTCATTTAATCTTTTATCTCTCTTGGTAATCCAACTTTATTTATCTTTTAATTTTCATGAACAATGTGTTTGAACAAATTAGTAATCATGTATCTTCTTGTTTTAATCAATTTCATAGTATTTTGTTCGTATATGGGTTTGCAAACATTGAGAATTATCCTTGTTATGAATGATTATTTGCTTTTACATGAATTCCAAATGTCTAGATTGAGAAATTGGATTCTTTGGATGATGGTTGAATCTTCATATTTATGTGTTATTTCTCTTTGTAATCTAAAATTCATGATCGAGAGATATGTTTCTTGGAAAATTAGAATACGAAATGATGGAATTATGGTATTTTAGAGATAAAGTTCCATGAATCTATGTAGTAGATAGGGTATTTCATTCAATGCAAATTTGAGTATTGTAAATTGTTCGAGAGAAGATTTACTTAACTTAGATTTAAATTTCAAATTGCTCGAGAGAGAATTTGATAATTAGTTTAACCCTTTACAATACAATGAATTTGATAGTTTTGTTATTGCATGATTACATAAAATGATGATGTTCATTGAACGCCTTTAACTTTCGTTTTGAAATTATTTTTGTAACTCTCCAATATAATTTTTATCCAAGTAGTCATAGTTAGGATTAATTTATGTTAGAACGAAATTTTAAATGTAGGTATGATAATAGAGTGAGAGTGAGTACAAGTAGCTGAAAGGACCCTGTGGAATACGATACGAGATGTAAGCTTCTCTTATACTATGATTGATAGGTGCACTTGCCTGAAAGATAATTCAATCTAGCTTATGCCCATCTACATAGTTATGATAAAACGTAGAATGACTCCGCATCAAGGTTAGGCTTTGTGAAAATAATCATCAGTTCTCTGATAAAATGAAACTTTATTTCTATATGCTTGATCCTACTGTGTGATACAGGATTCTTAGCAATTGAAATAGCACTTGTAGAATCACAAAATAGTGGAATTCTACTTACCTGGATGTCATAATCTTCTAGTTGATGCTTTATCCATATTAATTGTGCACAGCAGCTACCTGCAGCTATATACTCTGATTCAGCTGTTGATATAGCTACACTGGTGTGCTTCTTGCTACTCAATGGCACCAGCCTCCCACCAAGGAATTGATAGGTTCCTGTGGTACTTTTTCTATCTTCTTTGCATCCAGCAAAATCTGTATCTGAGAAACCAGTTAATAGAAAATCTCTATTCTTAGGGTACCAAAGGCCTAGATTAGGTGTGTCCTTAAGATATCTCAATATTCTCTTAACTGCAGTATAATGAGATTCCTTAGGGCATGTTGTATACCTAGCACAGACACATGTTGCATACATGATGTCAGGTCTACTAGCAGTCAAGTATAGTAGGGAGCCAATTATCCCTCTATACAAAGACTCATCAACAGGTTTCCCTGCTTCATCTTTGCATATAGGCATACTTGTTCCCATTGGAGTTTTCATAGTAGAAGCTGAGTCCAAACCATACTTCTTAATCAACTCCTTGGTGAACTTAGACTGGGATATGGACAATCCACTCTCAGTCTGTCTAACTTGAAGTCCCAAGAAGAACTTCAGCTCACCCATACTGCTCATCTCAAACTTCCCTTCATAAGTTTGGCAAACTTTCTACAAAGGCTGTTTTCAGTAGAACCAAAGATAATGTCATCCACATATATCTGGACTAGTATTATCTTGCTTTTTGATTCCCTATAGAATAAAGTTTTGTCTATCTTTCCTCTAGAGAATTTATTCTAAATAAGGAAGGCAGACAAGGTTTCATACCAAGCCCTTGGAGCTTGTTTCAAACCATATAGTGCTTTCCTAAGCCTATATACATAATTAGGAAAGTGAGAGTCTACAAAACCTGAGGGTTGTTCTACATAGACTTCTTCTTTCAAATCACCATTAAGAAATGCTGATTTCACATCCATCTAATATACTTTGATGGTCAGCTTGTCCAGCTTATCTGTTAGACCTATAGAACTAACTGAAGAACTAGACAATTCACTGTTAATAAACATTGACTCATCAAATACAACATACACAGATTCTTCTACAACTTGAGTAGTCAAGTTGTAGATTTTGTATGCTCTACTTTGGTTTTTGTACCCAATAAATATCCCTTCTAGGGATTTGGCAGCAAACTTAGTTTGGTAGTGTTTACCATTGACTAGTACAAAACACTTATTACCAAAGATTCTGAAATAAGATATGTTTGGTTTTCTGCCTTTAAAAATCTGTTAGGGAGTTATCTTGTGTTTCTTGTTGATGGAGGCCCTATTGAGCACATGACATGCAGTATTTACTGCCTCAGCCTAGAAGTATTCAGGGAGAGTAGTATCATTCAGTAGAGTTCTACTGGCCTCAATTAGATTCCTATTCTTTCTTTCAGCAACACCATTTTGTTGAGGAGTTTTAGGTGAAGAGAATTCCTGATGAATCCCAAGTTCTTCACAGAATTTTGTCATACATTCAGACTGAAATTCAGTTCCATGGTCACTTCTGATTTTGACTACTGAACTATTGTATTCATTCTGTATTTGTCTGACAAAAGACTGGAAAACAGTTGGAGTTTCAGATTTCTTCCTCAAGAAGAAAACTCATGTAAATCTAGAATAGTTATCCACAATAACAAGTGTGTATGCTTTCCTACCAAGACTATGAACTGGTATAGGACCAAACAAATCCATATGCATGAGATACAAACATCTCTTTGAATCTTTGATGTTCAGTGACTGAAAAGAGGACTTAGACTGCTTGCCTTTTTGGCAAGCTGAACACACACCCTCTTTTATGCACTTAACTTGAGGACCATTCCTCACTAATCCCATGTTGAACAGCAGTCCTATTGACTTATAGTTAAAATGAGCTAGCCTCTTATGCTATTTGACACATATAGAAGCTTTCTCTCATGCAACCAAACAAATAGGTGAGTTGTTAGACTCACAATCTAGGTTAAGGAAATACACATTTCCTTTCTTAGTGCCAGTCAAAATGATCTCTTGATCACTTTACCTTTTTATTAGGCACTCCCCTTTGAGGAAAGAAATATCATAACCTAGATCACTAAGTTGACTTATGCTAATCAGGTTATGTTTTAGACCCTTTACATAAGCCACTTTAGTGATTGTAATTGAATCACAAGATATGTTACCAAATCCTTTGATGATTCCCTTTTCTGATCCACCAAAGATAACTTTTGGTCCATTCTTTATGGGCGCATAGTCCCTTAACATTCTACTTGTTCCAGTCATGTGTCTGGAACAGCCACTATCCAAGTACCATATAGGGGTATGATCACTTGGATTCACCTGCAACAAATAAAGAATCACTTACCCTTAGAACCCGACATGCTAGTAGGTCCTACGTCCTTGTTAGTTTGAAATTCTGTAACTGATCTAACAGGAATCCTACTTTTGGTTTTAACACTTGAGTTAAACAAGCAATCCATGGCAAAGTGGCCCACCTTGCCACAACACCAACACTCAAACCTATTATACCTATTCTTAGGTACAGACCTTCTTACTTTATTTCTAGTAGACTTATTAAGTGTTCGTGCTGGAACAGCATTCTTCAAGAACTCTTGAATATGATTGGCATGCCTATAGATTGGTCTATTGACATTTGCACCCTTACTCATGAAATTTTCATGCTCACAGTGACCATGGGTAATGTCATGATCATACCTGTTAGTAGGATTCACTACCTTCTTAAAGAAAATAGGGGGATTAACAGCTAGAGGCTGAATTGTGGATTTACCTTTTCTATGAGAATTGGTAGCCCTAGTTCTTCCCTTAAAGTCTAGACCAGTCTTCCATTTTGTGAAACAAAATTATCTATCAAAGGTAAGACTGATTTTGTCTTGGAGAATTTAGCCACTAGCTCTCTCTCTTGCTGGAGTTTTACCTCCAGTTTCTTGATATGATTCTCTTTAAATGAGATTGTGCCCATTTGAATAACTATAATGTTCTTCAATTTGGCAACCTCATTCAGTTTTTGATCCAGCAGTTTTGCTGAATCTGCTGCAGCCAGTTTAAGAGACTCAATCTCTTTAGTCTACTCTTTAACAAGAAACTTGCATTTCTTTAGGGCATGCAACAACCCACCATACTCATCAATGTGTTTGTGAATATCCCCCTCAGACTCAGATCCATCAACTTCTTTTGAAGCAGGTGCTTCTGATTCTGATCCAATAAAGTAATCTGAGACTGGGGAAGAATTGTTTACCTTACTTGGTCCAGGCTGATCCTGGAACTATTCTTCTTCAGATTGAGCCATCAGCCCTTTACAGCAATATTCTTCCACTCCATTTATGGAGTCCAGCATATGTAGGAATTCTAGTTCCCTAGAATCCTCTTCTGTTGAGAAGAGTCCAACATATGCTTCTGCCTCTTCTTCTTCAGATTCTGAAGATGAAGAGTTTGTCCAACTCTTCTCTTTCTAAGCCACTAGAGACATCTCCTTCTTGCCTTTGACCAGCTGCTTCTTCTTGTTCTTTGACTCCTTTCTTTTATTAGGACAGTCAGCTATGACATGCCCAGACCTGTTGCAGCAATAACATATAATCTTAGAATTAGATTGTTTACTAGGTTTAGAAGCATACCTGTCCTTTTTAGGTGTTTTCTTATTCCTGTAGTATTCATCCTTAGAATAGGATGTTGATGAAGGCCTGGTTCTCCATTTCTTTTTCTTCATAAACCTTTGTAATTGTCTTGTGAAGATAGTAAAGTCTTCATCAGATGTGTGACTATCTGATGTACTTGTTTTAGGAACTCCTTCTTCTGCTTTAGTACTCCTTCTAGGTGGAGAAGGAGATTTTCTCCTACCCTTCCTTGAGCCCTCAGCCTTGAAGGCTACTGACTTTTCTTTATGTTCAGATCTGCTGCCCTTCTCTTCCTCTTTCCTAGCAGTAAGCTGCATTTCATATGAAAGTAGTTTTCAAAAAAGTGTAGGTGGAGGTGTGTTAGACAGTTTGGCCACTTCCCTGATGGCACATATCTTAGTGTCCCAATCCTTTGTTAGGGACCTAATAAACTTGTCATTCAGTTCATAAATACTGAATATTCTTCCATATGTCATCAGTTCATTCACTATTCTGAAAAGCTTTTTATAGCATTCAACTATGCTGTCAGTTTTAATCTGCCTAAAGCTCTCATACTCCTGATTAAGCATAGACTTTCTTTCCTGTCTGACTTCTTCTGTGCCTTCCATATAGGCAATCAATGTATCCCACATTTCTTTAGAAGTTTTACAGTGTACAAGATTCTGGAATGTTGCATCATCTATGGCACTTATAATTATATTCTGAGCTCTTTTATCTAATATAGCCAAGATGATTTCATCCTTAGTCATCTCTGAATAACTCTTTGGAGTTTGAATGCTTGCATCAAGAACTGATACCTTCATTGGGATGAAAGGGCCTTCCTGTACTGTGATATAAATTCTTGGATCAGATGCTTCCATAAGCAGTCTGACCCTTTCTTTCCAAATGCCAAAAGATTCTTTCCTGCATATGGGCAATTTCATAGATCCAAATTCCTTTTGATTTTCACTTGAACCCATTCTTGTTATCTGTTATTTGCCTTGGAGAAATCCTCTGACTGTTAAGTCAAATTTTGAGGAACCTCCCTCTGATATCACTTGAAAGACTTTATTTTAAGAGCCTAAACACCTAGAGGGGGGTGAATAGGTTCTAATCTTTTTGTGTCTTTTTAATTTTTTAGGCAAACATTTATATGACTTCTTTCAGCACAGATTAATCAATCTACAGAAAATAAACACAACACAGAATGCACCAGATCTATAGTGGTGCCCAAAGATATGGGTACAACCACTTTCCCCCTTCGCCTATCCAGCAAATAACTAGATTCAGCCTAACTTCCTTCCACTGGCTCGAATCCGCAGATCTTACAATCTCAGAACCCAAGATGGTTCCTACACCTCAGACTTTACACAAGTCCTACCTCAGATTATTCCCCAGAATCCTACCTCAGGCCTCAGCCCTACCTTAGCCTTTATAATTAGGCATATAACTCAGACTTTCCACAAGTCCTACCTCAGGCACACAACCCTACCTTAGCCTTTATAATTTTAGGCTTACAATCTCAGATCTAACAGTAGATCCTACAAGAATTTGTGAGTAAAGAGTAACTGAAAACTTCACCAGCTAAATTTCTCTGTTGATGTTGTCTTCTTGATCAGTTCTTGTATGGACTGATCCTTCTGATCCAACCTAACTTAGCTTTTCAAAGCTTCTTGATTAGAACAAAATAAGGTGGATCTTCTCTTGATGTTGAAGTTGATCTTCAGTCAGCTTCTTCTATAAATTCAGATTGAACTATGAATCTTTCTTGCAGACAGCCCTTGATCTGTCAGAATTCTTCTTATTGATTCGATCTTCTTGTTGATTTTTTGTCATTTCCTATCTGTCTCTTATATAGAGATTCCTCCATGGTTACCGGCTGATCCGATTTATAACAAACTTCTGACAGTTCTGACAGTAGTGTCAGACCGGTTTGTTATGACAGGTGTCAAGTCACCAGTCACGTCACCAGGTTCTTCAATGTCTTTTCAACTCAGCACACAACACTCAGCAGACTGCTTCATATGTATCGACACATATAGACTAAGTGTCGACACAGGTCTTCATGGTGTCGACACAATTACTCCAAGTGTCGACACAGTTATACTTCTGCTTCTAACACTGCTTTTGTTGTATGTGTCGACACAAGTCCTGTGGGTCGACACAGCAGCTCCTTGTCTCAACATTTCTATTGCAGATAGTTGGCGTTGAGTGTTTGTCAAATGGTGTTGAGTGTATGTCGACACAAGTCCTATGTGTCGACACAATTACTTCTGAACTCGACACAGCCTTTTGAGAGTTGGTGTGTCGACACAAGTCCTGTGTGTCGACACAATTGCTTCAGGTGTCGATATATCTACTGAGTGTTGACACAGCTTCAGTTTTAAGTGTCGACACAAATCCTTCTTCAGATGTCGACACAATTATGTATGTCGACACAGCTGCTTCCTTGGGTATCGACATAGCTTTGAGTGTCGACACAGCTTCTTAATAAGTGTTGACACAAATTCTGGGTGTCGACACAAGTTCTTCATAAGTGTCGACACAATTTGCCTGTGTGTCGACATAGCTTGCCTGAGTGTCGACACAAGTTCCCTGAGTGTTGACACAGTTTCTTCACAAGTGTCGACACTTGTACTTAGAAAATTTTTCTTCAAATTCTTAAACCTGCACAATGAAACTCAAACTTCTATCAAATACAAATTGATGAATACCATTGACTAAGTTGTTGCTTTTCCAAATCTGGTACACATTTTCCAATGTACCCAACAACCTTCCTCTTGAGTTATCTCAAAAGTCATTTCAGAAAATTTTCAAAGTCTTGTACTCGAGTAACATAAGCCATTACTCGAGAAGGCCAAGCCTTATCTCGAGAAAGCAGAAGACCAGTACTCGAGTAAGAAGAAGTTAAGTTTCGAGAAGTCTGTTTGTTCTCGAGAAGTGAAGTTAGTTCTCGAGAAGTCATTATATAGTTCTCGAGTAATAGAAGCTATTTTTCGAGATGCTAGAAATCATTTCCCGTGGACTTGTTCTTGAGAACCATACATCCTCTTCTCGAGAAAAAGATACTTGTTCTCGAGTAGTCTATTACTCACTCGAGAAATGCAGTAAATTTTCCTGAATTTTCGTTAAGTCCAAACAGAAATGTTTTCAAATCTAATCTCGATTCTTATTGTTCCACGTGTACAGTCAATTATGATTATAACCTTTAGGCTTGTCCTATAAAAGGTCTTATCAAATTCAACTAACCCTAACACATAAAATCAAGTTTTTTGAATCGTTCTATTCATTCTAAATTAGGAAAGCCTCTGCTCTTCATCGATATTCTCGTCGCTGCTCTTCTCTGATTCAAGTGATTAAGAGCAAGAAAAAATCAACAGATCAAGGCGTTCAATTTCTACAGATCTATCTCTTGATCATGCTGATCCCAAGTTTTCAGATCCAGAGATTTCGGCTTATCTTCTTCAATCCATTTCTGACAAAGCTTCAAAGTTCAAGAAAGAAGAAAGGCTGAAGATTCAGATCTGAGATAATTTTGTTTTGTATATTTTTGTTTACAACATCTTTAATCTTGTAGGAGATTTTGTCTCCGAGTTTTGTAGGAAGTTCTTTATTTTCCGAGTGTAGATGCTGTTTTGAGGATTGAATTATAGGGGCGTTGCTCCGAGTTATAGGATTGGTTTTCAATCTGAGATAATAGTGAAGTAGCCGAGTATAGCGTGTTGCTAGATCGGTGAGGTGGAGAGTGGGCGTACCCAAGGTTGGGGAACCACTATAAATCTTGTGTTCTTTGTGGCTTGTTTGTTTATTTTATGCGCTCCGTTCTTTCAAGTTTTTATTCCGCAAAAAGACGCAGACCTCACCTATTCATAACCTCAAGGTGATTTAGTTAGACAACTAAAAACATCACCCAGCTCACCTTTCGTCGAACTCAAGTTAAAGTTTGAAGATTCTTAGTTAGTCGAGCTTAGTTCAGAATTCGTCGAACTAATTTCAGAATTCGTCGATCTCAGCTCTCCATTCGTCGAGCACAGACAAAGTATTTCATGCCGTTTTGGGAAAGCTACAGTAGTGCCGAAAGCTACTATTTGTCCTCTTCTGAGGGAGGTGGCGATCACCATCATTGGCTGGGCCCACATTCAAATTGTGTCATTGATTCAAATCAATAGATATAAAAGGAAAAAAGAAGAAAAGGGGATTAGTGTAATGCCCCCGATTTTTCGGCGATTATTTAATTCTCGTTTGGCGTTACGTTGACGCGTTTTCTTGGCTTGTGCCATCTGTGGAGTGTGTTCTTAACTCCTTAGAACTGGGTGGCCTATTTTGTAGCCTATTGGCAAGATCTCCCTAGCAAGCCAAGTCATTTTGGGTGACCCGGTGTGGCCTCTCGGGGGATGCTTGTGTTTTGGCTTCGGGTGGGTATAACTCGAGTTCTGTTCGTCAAAAGTTAATTTCGACTTCTCCGTTGCGTTCGTAGCATGGGTATTTAGCTACGGTGCGATTTTCGTCGAATATCGAGGTAGTTTGGTTTTCGCGCCGTTTTGGGTGTGCTAATAACAAAAGCAAATGTGTATATTTAAAGATATTTAGATGATTTCTGCGGTCAAAAGCTTTGGTAATGAACCGGCGGCTTAGGAGGCGGTTAAGTCTGATTAGGCGTGTTTAGATTTATTTAAAAGCATTAAGCCAAATTAGCGGGTCCATTCTTCTTCCTGAAAACTGTCGCCTGCTCCTGTTCGCGGAAAACAGAGGAAAACCGCCGGACCTGCTACCCCTTCGGACGGCGATTCTGTGAGCGTTTGTGGACGGATTTCGATTTCAAAAGCAAATTTAGATTGCTCTCTCTTAGATCTATGTTTCTACGATAAGAGATTTAACTTTCGTAGGGTTTTTAGGAGATTTGGATTTTCGGTTTTTTGCCCTTTCCGCCATTTAAGCTCGGGATGTGCTGGCTAGCTGTTGCTGCTGCTAGTGCCGAGGGAGAGGAAGGGCTCGAGTGAAGCTTCGCTGAAAAACCGAGGCAAGTGGTTCTTGCACTTGCTGTTTTGATCTCCCCCCTCTTAACTACCCGGTTAGCCCTAGGATAGAAGCCAAGCTTTTCTCTTTTTGCTTGCTAAAACTCTGTGCTTCAGTTTCCCTTTATGAGCCCCCCTCCTTGTGTTGTTCTTGCTCAACCCGCTGGTTGTTTTCACCATTTAGACCCCATATTTTTATTTCTGGTTTGGTGCTTTTGCGGGTGGAGCCGAGAGAGAGAGGGGGAGGTTTATGTGGTAGTGCTCTGGTTAGAACCAGTCTTGGTAGGCTCTCGGGATTTGGTGTTGAGTGTGGTGCACACACTCAATGCCAAATGCCGCACGGGCTTGGCGTTGAGTGTGGTGCACACACTCAAAGCCATAGTTTGGTCTATTCTTTTGTGGCTAAGTAGTGAGGCGATTGAGTGAGAAAATTCGTCTAAGTCGAAATCGACGGGAATCACTAAGTGATTCTCGCCGACTTCGATGAGTATCGTTAGTGATTCCCGCCGATTCGGCGAGAATCAATCTGCATTCCCGCCGATTCGGAGAGAATCGATCTGTTTTCCCGCCAATTCGGCGAGAATCAATTTGCTTTCCTGCCGATTCGGCGAGAGTCGATCGGCATTCCCGCTGACCTCTTCCGAATGGCGTTGGTTTATGGTATTCCTGCGGGTAAGTACTTTGGCGTAGAGTGAGTTGACCTCACTCAACGCCAAAGCTGTTTTGGCGTTGAGAGAGGTAGACTCACTCAACACCACCATTGGGTTTTGCGGTTAAGTGCTAAGGCGTTGAGTGAGTGGACCTCACTCAATGCCGTAGCTGTTTTGGCGTTGAGTGAGGTTAGCTCACTCAACGTCACTGCCTGTTTTGCTGAAGGCGTTGAGGGAGTGGACCTCACTCAATGCCAAAGCTATTTTGGCATTGAGTGAGGTTAGCTCACTCAACACTCAATGCCAAAGCTATTTTGGCATTGAGTGAGGTTAGCTCACTCAACGCCAGAGCTGTTCTTGCGGAGGGCGTTGAGTGAGTGAACCTCACTCAACGCCATGGTTGATTCTGGCGCTGAGTGAGGCTAACTCACTCAACGCCAAGGTCTGGTTAGGCGTTGAGTGAGTGGGGCTCACTCAATGCCAGGCCGTGTTGAGTCATCTCAACGCTTTTCCCTTACCTTGATTTTCTCCCCCGAGTGAATTTCTTGATTTTGAGGTTCCTTGTCGGCTATTTTCTTGTTTTTCCAAAAAGGCCGAATCGTGGGTCGTGGTTAGTAGTGGTGGTTTGAAGCTCTTAATTAGGGAGGTGTTGTGTAATTTAGTCAAGGCCACCCTTTTTATTTTATCTTGCTCAAGGTACGGGCTGGGCAAGGGGGTGGGAGGTCCCTAGTGCTTTCACATGTAGACCCATGAGCTTGGTTTCTTTGAATTGGTGGTTGGGGGACTGAGTTTGCCTCCAACCCGGATCCGCGATGTTTTTTGCTACTACCATCTCTCACAGCTTAGGGTGTTAGACGTTTCTTCCTTGGTAGATTGCAGCATTTGGGCTCATGGTAGCCTTGTTGACTCTGCAGCATTTGGGCAGAGTTACTGTTGTGTCCTCGCACTTAGTGCACTTCCTTTTTGGCTTGCTTTGGGCAGTTATGACTGTTACTGCTTTGTTTTCCTCTTTTACTTATCTTTTGATTGACACTTTAGAGAAGTTTTCTAGTTTGCTTGCTGAGGTATTCTTTCTTCTTTGAATGCCTCAGGTTCTGGATAGTAGCTGCTCTGACGGCTAGTGGTGCTGTGCAGTTGTTGGTGGTCTCTGGTGCTATAGAGATCAGTTCCTTATTTTTGCGAGATTGTTTTGGTGTTGTTTTTCTTACAGACATACATACTTGCCAGTGGGTTCGTGTTAGTTTGTTGGCGCCCACTAGTAGTTTTTACCTTGATACTAGATATGTTACTTTTTGCTGTAACTTTTCTGGAGTTAGTCTACTTGCTCTGGGGATGATTTATGTTAGGTGGCTAGTTACTTTTAAACCTAAAAACACTATTATAATTATTACTCATGGTCAGCATATTTTATAAAACTCGTCACTATTTTTCAAACAACATAAAAAGATCGTTTTCTTATATATAGAATAAATTAAATGTAAGGTCTTGCATAGTATAAGTTGTCCTCTATGGACACTTAAGCACTCTTTTAGGATGTCTAACTTGAATAAAGTATTTTCCGCAGCGTATAAGTATAGTTTTTAAACTGTGGACTAGTTGATCCACCACACCGAGGGATACGGCCTTTAAAAATATAACTGATTTTCTAATCATTTAACTTATGAATTTTCATAAAGTATAGTTGATAGTGGTTTGCCTGTGCGTCGACAGTTATCCCCAGCTCAATGTGGCATCATGACGCGTGCTTTCTCCTACTCTGATAATTCGTTTTCTTCAAAGAAAATGTGGGTTGTGATAGTTGGTATACGAGGGAGGTTTCTTGACAGGCTAGTCGGGCAACCTTCCCTTTTTATTGCATTAGTAGTTTAGCAACATGTCATTCACACACCGATATGTCATCAGCACATCTTGGCAAAAGCACGAACACTACACTCATAGCATAACATGAAGTATACGGGGCATATTATGTAGTATGAGATGCATAATATGTGTTCGTATATGGATCCACCATAGGGGCAACATGTGAGGGTTATGTAGTATGGGATGCATAACCTCACTACATGGCTACGACTAGCTCGTTTTCTTTTTCGTTGCATGAGGATGTTATGTAGTATGGGATGCATAACATTTTCATGTGTACGCCGCTCATAACATTCATTAGGGCCTTTTTAGAATGCATAGCACAAACATGCATAGCGTAACATTGCATAAGAACAATGTGCCAAGCTAAAGACTGGCAGGATGACATATGTACACACATAAGTTTTCAAGTCAAAAATAATATAAAGTCATGCATTCCCGATCTAGGCACAAGAGTTAGTACGGTGGTTGTTAACCATCCTAGGTTAAGGCATAACATCAATTCTTGTAAAAATAAACTCCCTGAGCAAGTTTAGCAGCTTTAAGTTCATATTTATGTATGTATTGTCTGTACTTGTAGTTAGTTGCAGCTGTCATACTAGGATCTGACTAATGTTGCTATGATTTTAGGATGACGAGACGCCCTTCGACTAGATCGACCCTCCTGTCTGAGGGTGAGTCTTCGGGAGCGCAAAATGATGCGGTAATCGAGAGCTTGCGGCAGAGTAGCGATTCCTTGAGCAGGCAGATGGTGGAGGTGCGAGCCCAGATCAAGTCTTTGGTTGCAGTTGTGGCAGGACAGACTCAGGGAGTGCAAGGCCCTGCAGGAGGGTTAGTTGTTCCTCCTCCTCCTGCACCCCTGAGACCACCAGTGGTGGTGCTAGCAGAAATTTCATTCATCTCACAGTTTCAGAGACTTAGCCCCCTTACGTATGATGGGAAGGCAGATTTCATGGTCATAGACGATTGGCTGATCTCCATGGAGGAGATGTTCTCGTACTCCGGTATTACAGATGATTAGAGTGTGTTGATAGCCGCATATCAGCTCAAGGGTTTGGAGAAGAATTGGTGGCTTAGGGAAAAGGAGAGCTTGGTAGCTGGTTGCTCTTGGGAAGTATTCAAGGAAATACTGCTGAGGAAGTTCTTGCCCTCGGTCGAGCGTGACCGTCTTATGAACGACTTCCTCCACCTGAAGCAAAGGCAACTTATGGTTGGTGAGTATGAGATAGAGTTCAGCAAGTTGATCCGGTTTGCTCCTGGGTTAGTGAGTGTTGAGGCTGATCGAGTCAAGCGGTTTCTTGGTGTCTTGAGGAGCGAGGTGCAGCAGTTGACCAGTGCTTATGGATCGGAGACTTATGCAGGGGTAGTGGAGGCTTCTCTGAAGGTGGAGGCTATCGAGACCGCAAAGATCAGAGGCCAGCAAATGAGGAAGGACAAGAGGAAGTTTGTCGAGGAGAAGAAACCCCAGGTACCCGATGCTGCTTTGGGAAAGAAGAGCAAGGTGGTGTGTAGCTTCTGTGGCCGGTCGGTCCACCCTGTCGAGAGGTGTTTCAAGAAGGCAGTAGCTCAGAAGAAGGAGCAAGTTTATGCTATTCAGGGTGCTCCTAGGAGGGATGTTTCCTGTTCTGTTTGCAAGCGACCCGGGCATGATGCTGCCTAGTGCTGGTCCAAGGATAAAGTCTGCTATCAGTGTGGGCAGAAGGGTCACATCAAGTCTAGGTGTCCTCAGGTCCAGCCTGCTCTTCATGCAGTTCCACTTCAGGCACTACCTCCGCCTCAGCATGTGGACAAGGGTAAAGGAAAGCTGAACGTGATCTCTTCCGAGGAGGCCCAAGCTTCGACTCAGGTCATCTCAAGTTAGTTGTTTCTTTTTTCCAGCTTGAAAGTTTTATTAGCTAGAATGGTTATAGTTGGGTTTTGGTAGATCCTTAGTTGTATATACTCCTATAGGGAAATTTAAGGTGAAGAACCGCTGGGCGCGCGTTCTGTTCGACTCCGGCGCTACCCACTCATTTGTGGCTAGAGACTTTGTGGAGCGACATCGGTTAACTCTAGATCGAGTTCGTGATACCTTCCACCTCAAGTTCCCTTCTGGTGAATCTGTTTTATCAGATTTGGGCATTCTAGATTGCCCTTTTTTGTTAGGGGATTTTCTTGCGAGGGCAGACTTGAAGATGATTTACCTGGATGAATTCGATGTCATTCTGGGCATGGACTGGCTGTCTAAGTATGATGCGGTCATTCAGTGCAAAGGGAAGCGCTTGGACTTCATCAAGGACAATGGTCAGCCGGGAAGCATGTATGCTGATCCGTGCCAAGATTCTCCTGTCATTTCTGTGGTATGTGCTCAAAAGTTGTTTCCTTCTTGTTGTTTTTCTTGTTTAGTCTCGGTGGTTGGGACCGCTGTTAGTATACCGCGCTTAGAAGAGATTCCTATTGTTTGTGGTTTCGCTGATGTGTTTCCTGATGACCTTCATGGTCTTCCTCCAGATCAGGATGTCAAATTTGTGATTGATTTAGAACCAGGTACGCGTCTAATTGCTAAGGCGCCTTACCGGATGGCCCCTCATGAGCTAGAGGAGTTGCGAGTCCAGTTAGATGAGTTGTTGGCAAAAGAGTTTATCAGGTAGAGTTCATCGCCTTGGGGTGCTCCTGTTCTATTTGTGAAGAAGAAGGATGGGTTGATGCAGCTTTACATCGACTACAGGGAGTTGAACAAAGTCACTATTAAGAACAGGTACCCTCTGCCGAGGATCGATGACTTGTTTGATCAGCTGCGCGGTAGCACAGTGTTCTCCAAGATCGATCTTCGTTCTGGCTATCATCAGCTCAGGATCCGTGAGGCAGATATTCCACAGACTGCGTTTAGATCGAGTTATGGACATTTTGAGTTCTTGGTGATGTCATTTGGTCTGACCAACGCACCATCAGCTTTAATGGATATGATGAACCGGGTGTTCAAGAATTTCCTAGACAAGTTCGTTGTGGTTTTCATCGATGACGTGTTGGTCTATTCTCGCAATGCTGAGGAGCATGAGCAGCATCTGCTCTTGGTTCTATCAGAGTTGAGGAATCACAAGTTATTCGCCAAGTTGAGCAAGTGCGAATTTTGGTTGTCTCAGGTCTCGTTTCTGGGCCACGTGGTGAACAAGGATGGGATCTCGGTTGACCCGGAAAAGATCGCAGCAGTGATGGATTGGAGTAGGCCGGGCACGCCCAAGGAGATCAGAAGCTTTCTACGATTGGCCGGCTACTACAGGAGGTTCGTGGAGGGTTTCTCTACCCTGGCTGCACCTTTGACCAGGTTGACCCAGAAGAACGCGGCCTTTGTTTGGAGCGAGAAGTGCGAAGAAGCCTTCCTGGAGCTAAAGAACAGATTGTGCACTGCTCCCGTCCTGACCCTACCTACTGAGGGTATGGAGTATGACATTTACGTGGATGCTTCACATGTTGGTATGGGTTGGGTGTTGATGCAGGTTGGAAAAGTGATTGTGTATGGGTCAAGGCAATTAAAGACTCACGAGAGAAATTACCCTACGCACTACCCTGAGTTTGCAGCGGTGATTTATGCGTTGAAGCTGTGGAGGCATCTACTTTATGGGGCTCAGTGCAAGATCTTCACTGATCATAAGAGCCTGAAGTATGTGTTCACGCAGAAGGAGTTGAATCTGCGCCAGCGGTGGTGTCTTGAGTATGTAGCCGATAATGATATAGAGATCCAGTACCATCAAGGCAAGGCCAATGTGGTGTTCGACGCCCTGAGTCGGAATATGGGGAAGATCTTTAATATCTCTGCCGATCGTTTATTAGAAGAGTTCCTCCTTATGGATATTTCAGTGGGATGCTGCGACATACAGAGTAGTTTGGCAGTGGCAGAGCCGTCTTGGATTTCCCTTACTAGGTTGCACCAGAAGGATGATCCGGACCTTCTGCACTTATACCTCAGGACTGAGAGAGGGGAGTTGCCGGATTTTTCCATCGATGATGCAGGAACTTTGAAGTGTCGCGACAGATTTTGCATCCCTGCTGATGGAGACATCAGGGGTATGGTATGCAGAGAGGCTAATGGATCCAGTGTTGCCTACCATCCGGGATCTACAAAGATGTATCTTGATTTGAAGCAAATTTCCTGATGGTATGGCATGAAAAATGATATAGCCTGATTTGTTGCTGAGTGCCACACTTGCAAGCGTGTGAAGGCCGATCACGGAAGGCCTGGTGGCAAGTTGACTCCGTTAGAGATCCCGACTTGGAAGTGGGAAAGTATTTCTATGGACTTCATAACAAGCTTACCGAAATCTCCAAGGGGATTTGATTCTGTTTGGGTTATGGTGGATAGACTGATGAAGTGTGCTCACTTCGTGCCATATAAGATTGACTACCCGATGAAGAAGATAGCAGAGTTGTACTTGAATGAGGTCATCAGATTGCACGGTGTGCATGTTAGCATCATTTCCGATCGAGATTCCCGGTTTACTTTTCGCTTTTGGAAGAGTCTGCAGGAGGGTTTGGGTACCGATCTGAGGTATTCTACTGCTTACCACCCACAGACCAATGGGCATACGGAGCGGGTGAACCAGATAGTTGATGATATGATCAGATGCTACATTCTAGACCACGATGGAGCGTGAGATGAGCGATTGCGACTTATGGAGTTTGCATACAATAACAGTTATCCAGAAAGTTTGCAAATGGCTCTGTTTGAAGCTTTGTATGGGAGGCGCTGCAGAACTCCCCTGTTTTGGGATGAGGCAGGTGAGAGACCCTTGTTGGGTCCGGATGCGCTCGAGGAGATGGAAGTCGTAGTGAAGCTTATTCGAGAAAAGCTTCATTTAGCTCAGGAGAGATACGAGAAGAACGCCGATCGGCATAGATCTGACTTGGAGTTTTCTGTAGGGGACATTATGTTTCTTAAGGTTTCCCCGATGGTTGGAGTTAAGAGGTTCGGTAAGAATCAGAAATTTGACCTGAGGTATGTGGGCCCGTTTAAGATTGTTGAACGGATTGGCATGTCAGCTTATAGGTTGGATTTGCCAGCAAACTTCCCAGGTGTTCATAATGTATTTCACGTAAGCAAATTGCGGAAGTGTGTGCGCAGTAGTGGGCAAGTCTTGGATGTTGTGCCCCAGTTGGAGCCTAATCTCTCTTTTATTGAAGTGTTGGTCCACATTTTGGATACTAAAGATCGGGTGCTGCGAAGGAAGTCAATCCCGATGGTAAAAGTTCTATGGAAGAATCAGGGTTTGGAAAGCGCGACTTGGGAGTTAGAGCCGGCTATGAGGGAGGCTCACCCTCAACTATTTCCCTAATTAGTTTGGTTTGTTTTCTTCTTGTAATGTTTGGCTTGTTACTTTTCCTTCTTTAGTGAGGCATTGTGCATAAAGTTTCGGGATGAAACTTTATTTTAGGGGGGGTGACTGTAACGCCCCCGATTTTTTTGCGATTATTTAATTCTCGTTTGGCATTACGTCGACGCATTTTCTTGGATTGTGCCATCTGTGGAGTGTGTTCTTAACTCCTTAGAACTGGGTGACCTATTTTGTAGCCTATTGGCCAGATCTCCCTAGCAAGCCAAATCGTTTTGGGTGACCCGGTGTAGCCTCTCGGGAGATGCTTGTGTTTTGGCTTCGGGTGGGTATAAATCGAGTTCTGTTCGTCAAAAGTTAATTTCGACTTCGTCGTTGCGTTCGTAGTATGGGTATTTAGCTACGGTGCAAGTTTCGTCGAATTCCGAGGTAGTTTGGTTTTCGCGTCATTTTGGGTGTGCTAATAATAAAAGAAAATGTGTATATTTAAAGCTATTTAGATGATTTCTATGGTCAAAATCTTTGGTAATGAACCGGCGGCTTAGGAGGCGGTTAAGGCTGATTAGGCGTATTTAGATTTATTTGAAATCCTTAAGCCAAATTAGCGGGTTCATTCTTCTTCTTCCCGAAAACTGTCGCCTGCTCCTATTCGCGGAAAACAAAGGAAAACCGTCAGACCTGCTACCCCTTCGGACGATAATTCCGGGAGCATTTGTGGACGGATTTCGATTTCGAAAGCGGATTTGGATTGCTCTCTCTTAGATCTACATTTCTATAGTAATAGATTTGATTTTCGTAGGGTTTTTAGGAGATTTGGATTTTCGGTTTTTTGCCCTTTTCGCCATTTAAGCTCGGGATGTGCTCGCTAGGTGTTGCTGTTGCTGGTGCCGAGGGAGAGGAAGGGCTTGAGTGAAGCTTCGCTGAAAAACCGAGGCAAGTGGTTCTTTCACTTGTTGTTTTGATCTTCCCCCACTTAACTACCTGGTTAGCCCTAGGATAGAAGCCAAGCTTTTCTCTTTTTGCTTGCTAAAACTCTGTGCTTCAGTTTTCCTTTATGAGCCCCACTCCTTGTGTTGTTTTTGCTCAACCCGCTGGTTGTTTTCACCATTTAGACCCCAGATTTTCATTTCTGGTTTGGTGCTTTTGCGGGTGGAGCCGAGAGAGAGAGAGGGAGGTTTCTGTGGTAGTGCTTTGGTTAGAACCAGTCTTGGTAGGCTCTCGGGATTTAGTGTTGAGTGTAGTGCGCATAATCAAAGCCAAACGCCGCACGGGCTTGGCGTTGAGTGTGGTGCACACACTCAAAGCCATAGTTTGGTCTGTTCTTTTGCGGCTAAGTAGTGAGGCGATTGAGTGAGAAAATTCGTCTAAGTCGAAATCGACGGGAATCACTAAGTGATTCTCGCTGTTTTCGACGAGTATCGTTAGTGATTCCCGCCGATTCGGCGAGAATCAATCTGCATTCCCGTCGATTCGGCGAGAATCGATCTGTTTTCCCGCCAATTCGGTGAGAATCAATCTGCTTTCCTGCCGATTCGGAGAGAGTCGATCGGCATTCCCGCCGACCTCTTCCGGATGGCCATGGTCTATTCTGGCGCTGAGTGAGGCTAACTCACTCAACGCCAAGGTCTGGTTAGGCATTGAGTGAGTGGGGCTCACTCAATGCCAGGCCGTGTTGAGTCATCTCAATGCTTTTCCCTTACCTTGATTTTCTCCCCTGAGTGAATTTCTTGATTTTGAGGTTCCTTGTCGGCTATTTTCTTATTTTTCCAAAAGGGCCGAATCGTGGGTCGTGGTTAGTAGTGGCGGTTTAAAGCTCTTAATTAGGGAGGTGTTGTGTAATTTAGTAAAGGCCACCCTTTTTCTTTTATCTTGCTCAAGGTACGGGCTGGGCAAGGGGGTGGGAGGTCCCTAGTGCTTTCACATGTAGACCCCTGAGCTTGGTTTCTTGGAATTGGTGGTTGGGGGACTGAGTTTGCCTCCAACCTAGATCCGCGATGTTTTTTGCTACTACCATCTCTCACATCTTAGGGTGTTAGACGTTTCTTCCTTGGTAGATTACTGCATTTGGGCTCATGGTAGCCTTGTTGACTCTGCAGCATTTGGGCAGAGTTACTATTGTGTCCTCGCACTTAGTGCACTTCCTTTTTTCCTTGCTTTGGGCAGTTGTGACTGTTACTGCTTTATTTTCCTCTTTTACTTATCTTCTGATTGACACTTTCGAGAAGTTTTCTAGTTTGCTTGCTGAGGTATTCTTTCTTCTTTGAACGCCTCAGGTTCTGGATAGTAGCCGCTCTGACGGCTAGTGGTGCTGTGCAGTTGCTGGTGGTCTCTGGTGCTATAGAGATAAGTTCCTTGTTTTTGCGAGGTAGTTTTGGTGTTGTTTTTCTTACAGACATACATACTTGCCAGTGGGTTCGTGTAAGTTTGTTGGCGCCCACTAGTAGTTTTTACCTTGATACTAGATATGTTACTTTTTGCTGCAACTTTTCTGGAGTTAGTCTACTTGCTCTGGGGATGATTTATGCTAGGTGGATAGTTACTTTTAAACCTAAAAACACTATTATAAGTATTACTCATGGTCAGCATATTTTATAAAACTCATCACTATTTTTCAAACAACGTAAAAAGATCATTTTCTTATATATAAAATAAATTAAATGTAGGGTCTTGCATAGTATAAGTTGTCCTCTAGGGACACTTATGTACTCTTTTAGGATGTCTAACTTGAATAAAGTATTTTCCGCAGTGTATAAGTATAGTTTTTAAACTGTAGACTAGTTGATCCACCGCACCGAGGGATACGGCCTTTAAAAATATAACTGATTTTCTAATCATTTAACTTATGAATTTTCATAAAGTATAGTTGATAGTGGTTTGTCTGTGCGTCGGCAGTTATCCCCTGCTTAACGTGGCATCATGACGCGTGTTTTCTCCTACTCTGATAATTCGTTTTCTTCGGAGAAAATGTGGGTTGTGACAATTAGGGTTAACAAACACAGGAAAGAAAAAGAAAAATGAAAAGAGAGGTAGCTGGACTTCATCTTCTCTGACGAGCTTGAAAGCCAAGTCCAACAAAGCTAGCCAGAAAGGCAGAGAAAGATAGCTGAAGCTTTTTCTAGTTCAGCAAGTTTGTTCTTTCCAGAACAAGGTAGCTGATTCATCTAATCAGCAAGGAGAGATAGCTGTGTGAAGGGTCGACAGCCTTCAACAGCAGATAGTTGTTCTTCAGTAGAGCAGAAAAGGAGCTAGCTGTAGAAGAAGTCTAATTCCTTCTACAGCAAGAGGTCTGGACTGATATCTGCTTAGTCCAGCAAGCTAGACTCTGAGATTTATCTCAGAGTCAAGGTTTTATTTTATTTCAACTTCTTGATTAATTTCCTGTAGGATTAAGCTTGCCTGAATCTGAGCTGTAGGGCACTTTGTGCCTGAGTTGTAGGTGATTAATTATCCATTGAGGTAGGTTCCCTGTTGGGGTACTAAGGTAGGATCCAAGTGTAGATCTGAGAGTAGGGTTATCCTCACAGCCTGAGTAGTAGGGCCTAGTGCCTGAGGTAGGTTACTGTTGAGTCACCAAGCTGTAGGTGATAAGTTTGTCACTGAGTTGTAGGCCTTGGAGGAGGCTTAATTGTAGGTGCCTGGAAGGTCACTAAGATAGGTACCTGGAAGGGTACTGAGTTGTAGGAGTGCTGCAGCACTCTGAGAGTAGGGCCTTGTGCCTGAAGTTGTAGGGCTAAGAAGACTGAGCTGTAGGTCTTAGAGATAAGGCTGAGGTAGGTGGCTTGAGTACCACTAAGCTGTAGGAGCACTACAGGGCTCTGAGGTAGGAACCTTTGTGGTTCTGAGGTAGGGTCCTGAAGAGAACCTGAGTGTAAGGCTGAGGGACTAAGGTGTAAGCTCTGAGGAGCATTTGGAGGAGTTTGTGCCTTGTCTAACATAAGTTAGAAAGGTGGGAGGGAAAGTGGATGTACCCAATTGGGGAACCACTATAAATATTTATGTGTTGTGCTGTGTTGCTTGTTCTATTTATATTGCAGGTTCTAAGGATAAGCTCTAGATCACTTAGAAAGAAAACAGCAAAAAGACTAAAGAAATTTCAAAGACCTATTCACCACCCCCCCCCCCCCCCTCTAGGTGACTAGCTAACCTTGAAGTAATAACTTTCAGAATCAGACTAAGGGTCAGTTTACCAATAAGCCTATCTTTGCCATTTCTGATGATATAACCAGCTTGCCATCTTCAAAGATGACAGCTGTAAATAACATTCAGAGCAAGCAAAGGAAACCTGCTGGAAGACTAACCTTCAGTCAGATCCTTGCTGAAAGGAACCTGAAGAAAGCTGCTGCTCCTCTTCCTTTTGTTCAGCCAACAGTTAATCTCACTACAAAACCTGCTCAGAAAAGGAGATATAATATCCATGAGTGTTGGTGTTGTGGAAAGCTAAGGCATTTTGCCCTAGATTATTGGCACAATCCAAGTGTGCCCAGAGCAAGAGATAGTCTTCCTATCATAGATTTTGCAAGAAGACGGGTTTATTTTGATTCTAACAGGAACCTACTCATTTTGGGGTCCTAAGGTAGGGTAAAATCTGTTTTGCAGGTTAGTCCAAGTGCCCATTCCCCCATGTGGTACTTGAACAGAGGATGTTCCAAATCTTGGACTGGAATAAGAAAATCACCTTATGGATCTTACTCTAGTGAAGGAGAAGCAGGTTGTACTCACTGAGGAAAGCATCAGAATTATCTCTTCTGAGAGTAGCAAGGAAGGAGTAAATAATGCTCTGCTGAAATGGTTCTCAAGTGGTATCCTCTGGTAGACTATTTAGAGGAAACTTGAAAAGAAGTGTGCTCAGATTTCAGCATCATCTGAACCTATAGTAAAGGTTGTCCAAGTCAATGGGCAGTGTGGACTGAATCTATGTAATCATTAAGGGGTAGCCAATACAGTCTAGTTCAGACTGGAAAGCTTAAAAGTCTAGTCTAAAGTATTGGTGTCTTAGAATCTTCAGCATCAAAAAGGTCAGAAGAACACTTCTTAAGTTCAGTATGTCCATATGGACAATATTAAGGATGAGAGGAATACTTCAACTGAACTCCTGCTCAAGAGGATGAGACTGCCATACCCTCTCTAAGTGAAAATTCATAAAGGGGAGAAGTCAATGATCAAGGGGGAGTAGGTTGTCTGGGTTACCAATGGAATCAGAAGTACATTGGGACTAGAACATCATGCAGACAACATTCCTCCTATTCAAGAAGGACTGTGTGGTATCCAGTGTGGTTATCAAAAGGGCAAATCAATATGATGATCAAGATAGTACTAAGTGGTCTGACCACTCTTGTGCTACAGATCAGAAAGCTGAAGCCAAAGGCAAGCATGGTGATAAAAAAGGAGAAGATCTGGCTCAACAAGAAGAGACTATACAAGGTGCAAGGGACTTTGACTAGGATCAAGAGATAATCTCTCCCATGATCCTTTCTCCTCCCTCAATAGATATACCTATTGAAGAAGACAGAAAGGGGGAGATGTGTGGCAATACATAAGAGTTATAGAGCAATACTTGACATGACTAGGTCATGATGAGTCGGTTCGTATTACTTGAAAATAATCTAGTAAAATGAGAAATGCAATGACTGACCACATGTTGAGCCATGATTGTGTCAGTGCAAATTTTGAGGTAAGTGCTTCTAGTGGTGCTCCATTTAAATATTAAGTGGTATAAAGGAGAGTGCATATTACTTGAGCAATTTCTCAAGTAGTATGAGGATGCATTGACTTAACTTATTGAGTCAATATAATTAAATGGAGCATATTTAATTAATATAGAATAAGCTAAAAGTTGTAGCAAATTATAATCTATAGCTGCATGAATTTATTCTGCCGATTATGTTAATGCCTCTTAGTACTGTTGAGTGTTCTTCCATCTTCAAATAGAGGGAGATTGTTGGGTCCATTGCCCATAATGTACCCTAGATTGGATTTGAGGAGGCATCACCATCAACACTAAGATCATAGTTGTATTTGATGTTGTTTAAGCTCATCATGTGCAGGATGTTCCATAGAACAAGTCTGGATAGATTGTCTAAGTGATGTGACAGGTGGTCATAAGGCAGAAAGGTGGACACCGAGAGAAAATGCTAGAAAGGCAGGAATTTGCCTAAGTCCACAGGCATTGAGTGAGGTAAGCTCACTCAACGCCAGAATTCAAGGATCATTTGAAAATATAGCTAAGCCCACAGGCATTGAGTGAAGTCTATTCACTCAACGCCAGGTAAGCAAAGCTTTGAATATAGCTTACTTAGTCTAAGCCTAAATGTTGGCAAGCGTAAGCCAGAAAAATTACTAAGTAGTTTGGAGTTGAGTGATGAAGACACACTCAATGCCATACAGCTAAAAGACTATGAGTTGCACTGGATTCTGAATTCATCGAACTAAGTTCAGAGTTCATCGAGCTGAGTTCACCGTTCGTTGAGCTGAGCTCACCGTTCGTCGAACTCAGTTTAGCATTTGTCGAACTCAGTTTAGAGTTGAGTGAGGCAGGCTAAGACAGTCAAAGCCTAAGCTTTAAGAGGCAGAAAAGTGGCCAAGTCCATAGGCGTTGAGTGAAGGTTATTCACTCAACGTAATAGCCTCATAAGTGTTAAGTAACACTCAGTCAGTCAAAGCTAGTGTTTTTTTAAACATAAAAATTTGGCTAAGGCAAAAAGCGTTGAGTGATGAAGACACACTCAACGCTCTCAATGCTAGAGAAGCAAGAAGATTTTTTTAAGGCAAAAGCGTCGAGAACAAGTGTTAGTCTCAGCACAACCGTTGAAACAAGTATTTGTCTCAACTGAGAATAAGAAATCACTGTGACAGCTAAGCAGGAAAATGACTAAGGCATAAAGCATTGAATGAGGAGTGCTCACTCAACTCTCTTAATGCCTAGCGAAGACAGAATTTTGTCTAAGGAGTTTGGCGTTGAGTGATGCTCACTCACTCAACGCTAAGTAGCAGAAAGCTGATAAAGCAAGTTGGCGTTGAGTGAAGCTGAATCACTCAATGCCTAGAAACCTATTTATATTTTAAGTAGTTTGGCGTTGAGTAAAGGTTACTCACTCAATGCCAAGAGAAAGTAAATCTGTCTAAGTGATTTAGCGTTGAGTGAAGGACCCTCACTCAATGCCTATATTAATGTTGCTTGATTTTTGGTTAAGTCAACAGTTGGTGAAGTCAGCAAGTCAACAAGTAAAAATATTTCAAATTATTGGCGAGATGGCTATAGTACCAACAAATGTTGTCGCAGACCAACTGTGCTGCTGTTGGTGTTAAAGCAAGGTTGCTGCTGGCCATTAATGGCATGGGGTCCACTGCTCAAAGAGTATTTGGGTCATAATCAATAAAAGGGTAAAGCTTTACAGAGGAAGATAGCTTTTTGGAAAAAGCAATCAGATAGTTCTTCTTCTCTGCCATTGTTATATGTTGAAGAATAGGAAGCTCAAGTCAGCATGATGAAGAGCAAGTTAGTTGTTGGTATCAACATCATCAATAGCAAGATAGCTGGTGTGATCTTCATCTGCACCAGCAAGTTAGCTCAGAGGTATTCTCTGATAAAAAGGTAGCAGCTTGGGCCGACCCTTATTGCAGGTGAAAGAAAAGGGATAGATACTACTCTAGAGGGGGGGTGGATAGAGTAATCAAAAATTGCACTAGCAAAGTTGACTGTCTACTCAACTCCCTTGGAGTTAATTGCGGAATGAAGGTTATAGATATTTGAGATGAAACCCTAAAGCCTAACACAAGTGTTGTGCACAAAAGGCAGCCAACTGTGATTATAGTTAAGGCTTGGAATCCTAAATAGCAACTAGCAATCCTAGTTAAAATCTAATCACAGCCAATCAGCACAGAGAATTAATTAAACAATCCAAATGACACAAGGAATTTATAGTGGTTCCCCAAACAACTTTGGTACGTCCACTCTTCTACCAACAAGGTAGGAATCCACTCAGGTTTTTGATCAGGTGCCCTGCCACCAACAAGATCTACTGCAGGTAGATCTAGAGACCCTTTATACTTTTGATCAGGTGTCTAAAAACCAACACAGGTTTTTGATCAGGTGCCCTGCCACCAAGGTATACTTTTGAAGGGAGTAATAACCCTTTACAGGAGGGGGAAAGGAGGTTAGAATGTCTTCTCTATTTTACAATAGATTAGAGAAGCACAAGAACTTGCACTGAACTAGAAAGCTCTAAAGAGTCAAGACTCCCCCTGGCTAAAAGAATGTCCAGGTGAAGTCTTGCTTCAGTGCAGAAACACTTCAGAAAATCTGAAGGAAAAAGCTACAAGAAGATAAATAATATGAAATAAAATTTCTTCTTTAGGCAGCAATCTTCTTCTTCTTCTTCAAAAGGCTCTGAGTGAAAATCTTCCTGGAGGCAGGAGAACTCAGGTTGAAGAAGAGTGAAGAACTAAAACTTCTTCTCAGTTAGATGTGAACGAGCTGAGAGCAGTTGTAATCTGTAAGCTTGAATGCTGCTGTTAGCTTTTTGTATATGAGAACTAGTTGATTTCTTTCTCCAAAGAATTCTTTATATAGCAGCAGCAGCAACGGCTCTCATTTGAGTTTGAATCTTGTCTTCTACTGAAATCTGCAAGCTGGGCTGCAAATAGCATAAAGCAAAACAAATACTGCAGACAGATATCCTATAAGAGGATAAAGCTTTCTAAGAAGCTGCAAATAACTCTGATGAAATAAAACTAGAGAATGTCACATCAGAAGAGACTCTTTACGGCCAAGGAAGACTTTTTGAGTCTAACGGCTATAAAGGACAGCCTGGCAGATAAAGCAGAAATCATATCTCAGCTAATAAGACAAACAACTTTGTCAGAAAAAGATTAGCTCATGCATAAGGAATGGAGCAGATATTGCATGGAAATAATATCATAAGTTTATTCAAATAATCTTTTATAAAATATGCCAAAATAAATATGAAATAAATCTCATCATAGAAGACGACAAAATTATTCAAAACATACAGCAAAATGTCGAACGACCCTCTGACATCGTCGACCGAAGCACGGAGATTGTCGACTTATCAGACAGATATTCGAACGATCCAGATAGTCGAACTATCAAAGAAGATAGTTGAACTACCTCAGCAGATAGTCGAACTATCAGGACAGATAGTCGAGCTATCAGATAGTCGATCTATCAGGACAGATAGTCGAACTACCAAAGCAAAACAGATAGTCGACCTATCAACAGATAGTCGAACTATTACAGAAAACAGATAGTCGACCTATCAACAGATAGTCGAACTATCACAGAAAACAGATAGTCGAGCTATCAAACAAAACAGATAGTCGACCTATCAACAGATAGTCGAACTATCAGATAGTTGAACTATCCAAGCAGATAGTCGAACTATCAAAGCAAACAGATAGTCGACCTATCAAACAGATAGTCGAACTATCAAAGCAAAATAGATAGTCGACCTATCAAACAGATAGTCGAACTATCAGACAAAGCAGATAGTCGACCTATCAACAGATAGTCAAACTATCAAAGAGAATAGATAGTCAACCTATCAAACAGATAGTCGAGCTATCAGGAAGACGATCGTCGAACGGCTGATCGATGATAGTCGAGCGACGTTCGACCATAGTCGAACGAAAAACAACTTAACCAAATATTCATCTAGAAAAGTGACAAGACTAAACTAGAGAAAACTAACAACACAACTAACCTGTGACCATAGATAAATCTTGGGTCAAGAGACTAAAAGAGAAGACTGAACTCAAATCAAAACCTAGGGTACCAACAATCTCCCCCTATTTGAGTTAAGTCTCTCAATAACTAACACACAAAACTAATTACTGAAAGTAAATAAAATGCATGAAGAGAAATAACTAAGCAGATAACATCAATCAATCAGATAAGCAAATAACTGACAATTAATGAAATATTAAGATGCTTCAGAGTTAGGTTTAGGATCAGAAGAGCTAGAAACAAAAGTAATCTTTCTAGAAGGATCTTGGGATTCTTTCCTTGACAACTTCAGGTCTTGTTCTCCAATGATTTTCAATTCTGATGCTCTTGGGACAACTACCTCAGGATGCTTTTCCATGTACTTTGAAGGATCAAATACTTCAGGTCTAACCTGGAATTTATCGAGCTCCTTCATTATGAATTTTGTTATAGTGGTCAATCCTGCAGTGTCTTTTCCTTCAGCTTTACCTTTCTTAATTTGAGCTGCTCCAACAAGTTCAAGAAAACGAGCCATCCTAAAATTAGGATCAAGCTCTGGGCTTTCATACACATTTTTAGAAGATGTATCAACTTATTCTTTATCCTGAATAACTAGATAAGAAGGAGGAGCAGACTTAGCAAATATCTTACTAGATTTTTCAGATAAAATAATTTGCTTACCCTTTGAAACATCCTTCACAGAATGATCTGGCTTTAGAGAGGTTGAGCTTTTGAGTTCTTTGGAATGAGGAGGAGAGAAAGTTGGTCTTTGATACACCACCTCCTTTACTTGTTCCTTAACAACAGCATCAAGTCTTTGATAGCCAGATTGAGTTTTACCTTGATATCCTTGAGAACTTCTCCTTTGTGATGACTGAGATGGATTGAACCTTTCAGACTGAGTAGTAGGGTTTGCAGATAAGTTTCCTGAGGCTCCTGCACTGGGAGGTGGAGGAGGAGGACCTCTAGGAGTCCATCTTAGAACAGGACTGTCATACCTCTTTGACTTCTTCCTTTGCTTCTGCTGATTTTTAGAGAACGCCATCCAGTGCTGGAAATCTTTTGATTTAGGATCAATTCCTTTCAGGATATAATGAGTATCATTATCTGGATTTGGAGGAGGAGGAGCCACAGCTTTCCTTTTCTTTTTAGCAGTTCTTTTTCTTTTAGACTCATCAGATTCATCAGAATCAATATCATCCTCAGAATTTGAAGAAATGGGAAGATCATATGGATCAATTGCCTCTTGCAAAGCTCTTTCCTTTTCCTTTAGGACAGCTTTTTCTAATTCTTCTTCCATGGCATCCTGTGCCAGGAAAGCATCTAAATCCAAACCAGGGGAATCATCCCATACAGTAGACTTTTCAATTTGAGCATCTGAATCCTTTTCTTGTTGATCAGAAACTGTCATGGTGACCAGTTCTACTTACACTTCTAGCTGAGCTGGCTGAGTAGCCTCAGAAACTTGAACAGCTGGTTCTGGTTGAACTTCTGGAGCTGGTTGGATAACATGCTCTTGAACATCTAGTACTCCTTCCATTTTATCTATAGTATTATGAATAAAATTTTGCTAAATGACATCGAATTATCCCTTCCAAGTATTCCCATACAAGCATATCAGTTACCAAGTCTAAAAATTGAGTAAAAGGGATACCTTCAGAACTGTCCTTCGTGTGTCCTAACTCCCAAAATACATCTAGAAAGGAAGTGATAACTCCTTCTAGGAATAGGGCGACCAAGGGAGTAGAACATTCTTCTAAGCAAACTTTGACAATAAATTCAGACTTCAATAAGGCATCAGAAATATCTTTTTCAGTCAATGGAGGAGGAGCTGATTCTTCTATTTCTTTCTCTACCACTACAGGAGGATCTGCTAGAGGGGAGGCCAAAGTCTGCTCAGAGACATCTTCATTAAGCATCTCCCCCTGCCTGATTTCAGTAGAGACTAAAACCAGGCCCCTAGAGGAAGAGGGCTCAGCAGACTTTGAGAGTGCTCGAATAACAGCAGTCAAAGAAGATATGGAGGAAGCAAGGGGAGTAATTGCCTCTTCAATCATAATTTTGATTGAGGGGGTAATTAACTCCAGGATGCTAGAGATGAATGTTGGAGTGATTTCAAAGGATGATGATGATGGGGGAATCTCAGAGGATGGATGATCAGCAGGAATGGTGTATTCTTGATGATCTGGAGAATGAACTGGAGATGGAGAGTGAGCTGGAGTTGGATGAGAGGATGCAGGGTGATCAATGTGATCTGAAGAAGGAATTGGAGACTGAGGAGGAGTAGAAATCTCAGAAACCAACAAATCAAAACTGGGATGAGAGATCCTAGCAAGATGAGACGGGAGAGGAGATGTAGGAGGTGATGCATGAAGAATTATAGTTGAAGCAGGAAGTTGAGAAGCAGAAGGTCGTACTTCAATTGAAGTTGATGGAACTTCAACTGAAGTAGACGGTAAAGCAGATGAAGAATATGGAAGGGAGAGGTTTGCTGAGCCAGCTTCTTGTAGGGGAGGAGTGACTGAGGCAGTCCTGGTGCTCTCATATGTAGCAGGAGCAACCCCTGCTGGAGCGGGCTTCAGGAAAGTCCTTTTCCACTTGGCGAACAGGGTTGGATCCATCTTCTTGCTGGCATTTATGGAGGTAGCAGCTGAAACTAACAGATGGGGATATTTCTCCTTCAGAAAAATCCCAACTACCCTACCCAGGGTAACTTCTTTCTTGCTGTTCTTTTTCCTGATCAAATCAAACAGAACTCCTACCCAATTAATCTATTTCTTATTCACAATTGCACACATCAGTGCAAACTGCTGCCTTGTAATATTATCATGGGCAGAGTGCTTTCCCAGTAGCACTTTTCTGACGATTTCAGCAAGGAACTTAATCTTAAACGGAAAATTTACCTTAAGCAGCTTAGAGAGAATGCCTTCGGCATGTCCCAGCTCTATCAGCATTCTCCCAAACTCTGGGGTATCTTGCTCGTAATCTTCTTCCCCATTTATCAATCCAAATATTTCAGTTAAAATGGCGGGAGTCAAAGTTACCTCTTCTCCGCCAATGGTTCCGGTCATTGAATCATCATTTGAAGACGAAGTGAATGCCCATTCTTTGATCTCTTGAATATTTATCTTTATCCTGGAGGACATGAGCTTTTCTAAACCTTGATCTTTGCATAAACTGAGAATTTCCACTATTCCAGATTCGCAGCAACTGAAAGACTCGAAATCCACACTGAAGCCTGCATTGAACTTCACTACTGCCAGGAGCGCTGGAGCTATCGCCATCGAAGGGGCTGGAGAAGACGAGGGAGAGACGGCGAGGACGAAGCGGCAGAAATCGCAAGATAACGAGCAAGCGGGAAGACGGAATGTGAAAAGACGCTCTCCGTCGACAATAAAAAGAAGGATCTCTTAACCTAGGTCGACCATCGGCTTTATATTAAAACAACGATCATCGATCTATTTAAAAGATACTGGAAAAGATGGTCGAACGGTCATTCGACGATCGTTCCTGAAGCAGAGTAGTCGATCCAGCGTTCGACTATTTCTGTCTTCACAAACAACAAGCTGTCGTCAACCATAGATCGACGATGGGCTCGACCTGTTCGACGATCTTCGAACGTCGGTCGATGATCTAAAAGCAGATAAGCTATCATCAACCATAGGTCGACGATAGGCTTGATCCGATCGACTATCTTCGAACGTCATTCGACTATCTTCGAACAAGTTTCAACAAGGCAGACGTCACACTTAGTCTCTTCTATTAATCATGCCTAGTTGAACCAAAAAGAACAGATGCTTCTATTCATCTAAGGGCTTGGTGAATATATCACCTCTCTGAAGGTCTGTGGATATGAACTCAAGGCTAATCTTGTTCTTTTCCACACAATCTCTCAGGAAATGGTGCCGGATCTCAATGTGTTTCGTTCTAGAGTGGTGTACGGGATTTTGTGCAATAGAGATAGCACTGGTACTATCACACATGATTTTTGTGTTCTTGTGTGAGTACCCATAATCCAAAAGTTAGTTTTGTATCCACAGGATCTGTGAACAACAACTAGCAGCTGCTATATATTCAGCTTCTGCAGTTGAAGTTGAGACAAAAGCCTGCTTCTTACAGAACCAAGAGACCAATCTCTCTCCCAGGAACTGGCAAGTTCCTGAGGTACTTTTCCTGTCAACTCTACAGCCAGCATAATCAGAATCAGAATATCCAATTAATTCAAATTCTAACTCAGCTGGGTACCAAAGTCCTAGATTTGGACATCCCTTCAGGTATCTCCAGATTCTCTTGAGAAGAATCAGATGAGATTCCTTGGGGTTGACCTGGAATCTAGCACAAAGGCATATAGTAAACATTATATCTGGCCTACTTGCAGTTAAATACAATAGGGAACCAACAATGGCCCTATAATTCTTTTGATCAACAGGCTTTCCCTGATCATCAGAATCAATAACTACATTAGTAGCCATAGGTGTATGCATTGCTGAAGCATCAGCCATCCCAAACTTCTTTACCAATTCCTTGGCATATTTGGATTGGGAGATGAAGATGCCATCAGCATCTTGCTTTATTTGGAGACCAAGAAAGTAAAACAGCTCACCCATACTACTCATCTCAAACTTGGAATGCATCAAGTTAGAGAACTTTTTGCACAGTTTGGGATCAGTGGAACCAAAAATAATGTCATCCACATACACTTGAACTAACAGGATTGTGTCCTTGTGGTGCTGACGAAAAGGGTTCTATTAACTACTCCCCTAACAAAGTTGTGCTCTAACAGGAAACTAGCTAGAGTCTCATACCAGGCTCTTGGTGCTTGTTTGAGTCCATAAAGAGCTTTTTAAAACTTGAATACATGTGAGGGCTGAGTTGAAGAAACAAACCCAGGTGGCTGTTCAACAAATACCTCTTCCTTTAGCTCACCATTTAGAAAGGCACTTTTGACATCCATCTGAAAAACTTTAAACTTCATATAGGCTGCATAGGTTAGAAAGATCCTTATTGCCTCTAGCCTTGCAACAGGAGCAAAGGTTTGGTCATAATCTATACCTTCCTCCTGTCTGTAGCCCTGAGCTACAAGCCTAGCTTTGTTCCTTACAATGATTCCATTTGCATACAACTTGTTTCTATACACCCACTTGGTACCTATGATCAGTTGGCCTTTAGGTCTTGGAACTAAAGTCCATACTTTACATCTCTCAAACTGATTGAGTTCCTCTTGCATAGCAATGATCCAGTGGGGATCTAGCTCAGCATCTTTAATGGTGAGGGGCTCAATCTGTGAAAGGAAACAAGCGTGCATCACATCCTGTCTTAACTGATGTCTTGTTTGAACACCAGCTGATATGTCTCCTATCACTTGAGATGTAGGATGATCTCTAAGTGTGACAACATCAGCAGGTGGGATGTGATCTTCAGCAATAGTTGGGATTAATTCCTCAGGAGGAATTTGATCTACTATTGGTGGAACAACAACAGCTTCTGCAATGTCTTCTTCACTGTCTGATTCAGTGATATGAAGAGTTGAAAGATGAAGAATCTCTTGAGTGACATCTTTGCTAGATTCTTGTACCTGCAATGAACTTGAGGAAGGGGAAGTTTCCTTCTCCTTGTAAAACATTTGAGATTCATCAAAGGACACATGAACAGACTCTTCAATTTTAGAAGAAGATTTATTAAAAACCCTATAAGCTTTGCTTACTTGGGAATATCCAAGAAAAATTCCCATTGAAGCTTTTGCTTCAAACTTTCTAAGATATTCTTTATTATTATTATGAATATAAACTACACAACCAAATACTCTAAAATAATTTATTTTAGGTTTCTTTCCTTTAAGCAACTCATAAGGAGTTTTACACTTAAGCTTGTGTATCATACTTCTATTCAAGACATAGCTGGATGTACTAACAGCTTCTGCCCAATAGGAAAGAGGCATATTAGCATCTGCCAACAATGTGCCAGCAGCTTCAATCGGGGTTCGATTCTTCCTTTCCACTACCCCATTTTGTTGGGGAGTTCTAGGAGCTGAGAAGCTATGTTTGATACCTTCTCTCTCACAGAATTCTTGCATGAGAAGAGAGTCAAACTCAGTACCATGATCACTTCTGATCAAGGCCACATGAGTAGAGTACTCAGTCTACACACATAATAGAAAATCTATAAGGGATTTGAAGTTATCAGCCTTAGTTCTCAAAAAGAACACCCAAGTGAATCTAGAGAAGTCATCTACAATGACTAGGGTGTAATACTTCCCTCCTAGACTCTGTACATTTATTGGGCCAAATAGGTCCAAATGTAATAAATACAGGATTCTAGGAGAATCACTTTTATTTACTGATTTAAATGAATTCTTGGTTTGCTTGCCTAATTGACAGCCTTGCAAAGGCTCTCCTTCTTGTAGGGGAAAGAAGGTAAACCTCTAACAAGGTTGTGCTTAGATAACCTAGATATATTCTTGAGGTTAACATGGCTAAGCCTTTTATGCCATAAAGTATTGTTATTGGTTACTTCATTAAATAAGCAGATTTCAGAGTGAGTTGAGTTAAAATCTACTAAATAAATGTTACCTTGTCTAATACCTACTAACACAACATTATTATTTAAAGTAATATTATAAAGAGAGTTAGAAAATGATACCTGGTATCCAGCATCACATAACTGACTTACTGAAATGAGATTATGCTTCAGTACAGTTACATAAGCAACTCTCTTGAATGTTACAGCTCCAATTGTCATCCTGCCATAGCCTTCAGTTTGACCACAGCTTGAATCTCCAAAGATTACCTTTAGGCCAAGCTTGGCCTTGAACTTTGACAGATGTTCTTTATTTCCTGTCATATGCTTGGAGAAACCACTATCCAAATACCACTTATTCTGAGTGATAGGATAGGTCTTTACCTGCAAATAAATTAATTAAACATTGTGGACCCAGGTAACCTTGGGTCCCTTGTTTTTCACATAAGAAAAACTAGAAATAAATGAATAAGCAGGCTGAGGGTGATAACCTAATGGGTAAGATCTCCTAGGTGGGATTCTCCATGCATATGATGGGTCAATGAACCTAGGGTTTCTATTTTCATTTGGTTTTCTAAAGTTCTGGTTAAAGTTTTGAAATTCTTGTTGAAAACGTCGATCGGCGTTCGACGATTGGTACCCAGATCGTCGATCTCCGTCGACCACTGGGCCTGCGATCGTCGAGCAGCGTTCGACGCTCTTTGTAATTCCTTAAATTTTTGTTTTCTTTTCTCTCTCTTAGCTTTATTTAAGGCTTTATTGACCTGATTAACTTGCTCAGTGTTCTTTATCCCATCAGCTGAGATAAAGTTCACTGGAGTTGAAAGATGGTTTTTAAGAACAATTGGGGGTTCACTAGAAGATGCTCCTAAGCCTAATTTGTTATTGCCTGTCCTAGTGTTAGACATGCTGGTTATTTCAAGCAACTTAAGGCTTCTACCATTCAGAGATTCTTCTAACCTTTTGGACTTAGCTAATTCATTCTTAAGGAATTTTATTTCTTCACTAGCATTAGTGAGTTCTGCTGTTAACCTAAAGTTTTCAATAGAAGTTACTTCAGATTCAGCTAGTTTATTTCTAAGCTCTTTTATTTCCTTTTCAGAACTAATTAAATCTAAACATAAAGATTTAAAATCTGATTTAAATTCATCAGATGTAAAGTCGTAAGAAGACAATACCTCATCTTCTGTTGGCATTTCTTCATCAGAATCTGAACTCTCTGCAGCTGAGTGATTGTTGTAGGCATCAATTGTCATCAGGCAAACTTCCTTTGCCTTCTTTTCTTCTTCATCCTCACTGGAGCTTGAGGAGAAAGATTCCTCATCAGAATCACTCCAGGTTTCAGCAACAAAACCTCTCTCCTTCTTTTTGTTTTTGTAGGAGGATGGCTTGGAATGCTTCCTGTGCTGATCCTTGTCTTTTCTTTTCTCTTTATTCTTTTCCTCTGGACAATCTGGAAGAATATGTCTAGGCTTCCTACAACCATAGCAAATTATTTCTTTAGAAGGAGTACGATCATACCTTGGTTTATCTTCATATTTTGAAGATTTCTTCCTAAATTCTTTCCTTCCCATCTTGAGAAACCTTTTGGCAAATAATACCATCAGTTCCTCATTGGACTGGCTTCCTTCAGAAGCATTAGCAGCTTTGAGAGCAAGGGTTTGCTCTTTTCTTGTGGGAGTTGGAGTTTTTGCTTCAGCCTCAGCTTCCCTGGACTTCAGCACTTGCTCAAAGGACTTGAGCTTGCCAAGGAGGGCTTCTGTTGAGATTTCATTTGTGCTTCTGGCCTCCTTGATAGGCCAGATCCTCAGATCCTATGTGCTAGGGAAACACATAAGAATCTTATCATTGACCTCTGTCAATGAAATATCCTTATCAAGAGTCCTCAGCTCATTGATGATTGAGCTGAGCCTTGTGTACATTGCTTCGACTGATTCAGCATCAGTTTTCTTGAAGTTTTCATACTAGGAGATAAGGTTGGACCTCCTGTCCTTCCTTTCATCAGCTGAACCAGCTACAATCTGGTTCAGTGTATCCCACATTGCTTTTGCTGAGGGACAGTCAGCAACCTTCTGGAATACTTCATCAGACATTATCTGAGCCAGAATGTTCATTGCCTTAGCATCTGCTATCTTTGCCTTTTTGTATTCATCATTGTAATCTGGAGGAGGCACTGCACTCATATCAGTTGATGATGAAGTAGTAGCAGCAGCAGGTGCTCTTGGTGGTCCTGTCAAAATAGAAGCAAAGATACTCTCATCAATAGAGTTCATATATAATTTAATCCTTGCCTTCCAGATGCTGAACTTGGCTAAGTTGCATGCTGGAGGTCTGGTGCTAGAGTAATCCTTGGACTGGGCCATGATAGTGAAAGTGAATATCTATAAACTTTGGTATCTATCAGGATCTTGTGACTTAGGTGTTAGCCTATACAGTCAGCCAACCTGGCTCTGATACCAATTGAAAGAAAAGGGATAGATACTACTCTAGAGGGGGGTGAATAGAGTAATCAAAAATTGTACTAGCAAAGTTGACTGTCTACTCAACTCCCTTGGAGTTAATTGTAGAATAAAGGTTATAGATATTTGAGATGAAACCCTAAAGCCTAACACAAGTGTTGTGCACAAAAGGCAGCCAACTGTAATTACAGTTAAGGCTTGGAATCCTAAACAGCAACTAGCAATCCTAGTTAAAATCTAATCACAGTCAATCAGCACAGAGAATTAATTAAACAATCCAGACGACACAAGGAATTTATAGTGGTTCCCTAAACAACTTGGGTACGTCCACTCTTCTACCAATAAGGTAGGAATCCACTCAGGTTTTTGATCAGGTGCCCTGCCACCAACAAGATCTGCTGCAGGTAGATCTAGAGACCCTTTAGACTTTTGATCAGGTGTCTAAAAACCAACACAGGTTTTTGATCAGGTGCCCTGCCACCAAGGTATACTTTTGAAGGGAGTAATAACCCTTTACAGGAGGGGGAAAGGAGGTTAGAATGTCTTCTCTATTTTACAATAGATTAGAGAAGCACAAGAACTTGCACTGAGCTAGAAAGCTCTAAAGAGTCAAGGCTCCCCCTGGCTAAAAGAATGTCCAGGTGAAGTCTTGCTTCAGTGCAGAAACACTTCAGAAAATCTGAAGGAAAAAGCTACAAGAAGATAAATAATATGAAATAAAATTTCTTCTTTAGGCAACTATCTTCTTCTTCTTCTTCTTCAAAAGGCTCTGAGTGAAAATCTTCCTGGAGGCAAGAGAACTCAGGTTGAAGAAGAGTGAAGAACTAAAACTTCTTCTCAGTTAGATGTGAACGAGCTGAGAGAAGTTGTAAACTATAAGCTTGAATGCTGATGTTAGCTTTTTGTATATGAGAACTAGTTGATTTCTTTCTCCAAAGAATTCTTTATATAGCAGCAGCAGCAACGGCTCTCATTTGAGTTTGAATCTTGTCTTCTACTGAAATCTGCAAGCTGGGCTGCAAATAGCATAAAGCAAAACAAATACTGCAGACAGATATCCTATAAGAGGTTAAAGCTTTCTAAGAAGCTGCAAATAACTCTGATGAAATAAAACTAGAGAAAGTCACATCAGAAGAGACTCTTTACGGCCAAGGAAGACTTTTTGAGTCTAACGGCTATAAAGGACAGCCTGGCAGATAAAGCAGAAATCATATCTCAGCTAATAAGACAAACAACTTTGTCAGAAAAAGATTAGCTCATGCATAAGGAATGGAGCAGATATTGCATGGAAATAATATCATAAGTTTATTCAAATAATCTTTTATAAAATATGCCAAAATAAATATGAAATAAATCTCATCATAGAAGACGACAAAATTATTCAAAACATATAGCAAAACGTCGAACGACCATCAGAGATCGTCGACCGAAGCACGGAGATCGTCGACCTATCAAACAGATAGTCGAATGATCCAGATAGTCGAACTATCAAAGAAGATAGTCGAACTACCTCAGCAGATAGTCGAACTATCAGGACAGATAGTCGAGCTATCAGATAGTCGATCTATCAGGACAGATAGTCGAACTACCAAAGCAAAACAGATAGTCGACCTATTAACAGATAGTCGAACTATCACAGAAAACAGATAGTCGACCTATCAACAGATAGTCGAACTATCACAGAAAACAGATAGTCGATCTATCAATAGATAGTCGAGCTATCAAACAAAACAGATAGTCAACCTATCAACAAATAGTCGAACTATCAGATAGATGAACTATCCAAGCAGATAGTCAAACTATCAAAGCAAACAGATAGTCGACCTATCAAACAGATAGTCGAACTATCAAAGCAAAACAGATAATCGACCTATCAAACAGATAGTCGAACTATCAGACAAAGCAGATAGTCGACCTATCAACAGATAGTCGAACTATCAAAGAGAACAGATAGTCGACCTATCAAACAGATAGTCGAGCTATCAGGAAGACCATCGTCGAACGGCTGATCGACGATAGTCGAGAGACGTTCGACCATAGTCGAACGAAAAACAACTTAACCAAATATTCATCTGGAAAAGTGACAAGACTAAACTAGAGCAAACTAACTACACAACTAACCTTTGACCATAGATAAATCTTGGGTCAAGAGACTAAAAGAGAAGACTGAACTCAAATCAAAACCTAGGGTACCAACAGCAGGTGCTTCACATACCCAGCCAACAAATCCTAAAGAACATTCTCTTGGGGAGCTGTGAAGAAGGAGATAGGGCAGAGCAGCTGGCTCAGTTCAAAAGGGGCAGAGAAGCTAATCTGCAAGTTACTTCCAGCACAGGCCAAAGCAAGATCTTCATCCTTATTGTTGTGAAGAAAGGAGTAGGGCTGGGATTCTCCCAGCTCAAGTTGCAGCAAAATCTGCTGCAGTTACTTCTCTAGTTCCAGCTGGATAAAATCCCTAGTGTTGAGAAGAGGAAGTTAGGTCTAAGTATTTTCTTAGTCCAGACAAGTAGACTCGAGAAATATATTTTCTGTAGTCAAGGTTACGCTGAGTTTATCTCAGTCCAGGTAGATTGGCACAGTTAAATTTCACTTGTGGCCAATCATCACACCAACCCACTCCCATCTTGTAGGATCCTTGTGAATCTGAGTGGTAGGAGCAAAGTTGCTCTGAGGTAGGATCCAAGTGAGGATCTGAGTTATAAGACTATTTAACCTAAGGTGTAGGTGCCTATGAAGGCACTGAGGTAGGTACCTAGCTGGTACTGAGCTGTAGGAGTGATGTAGCACTCTGAGAGTAGGGCCTTGTGCCTAAAACTATAGGGCTAAGAAGCCTGAGCTATAGGCATTTGTATAAGGCTGAGTTAGGTGGCTTGAGGGTCACCAAGTGTAGGAGCACTGCAGATCTCTGAGGTAGGATCCTTTGTGGATCTAAAGTAGGGTTGTCCTCCCAACCTGAGTGTAGGGCTTAACAGCCTGAGGTAGGTGGTTTGTTGACCACTGAGTTGTAGGGCCTTGTTGCTGAGAAGTAAGTCTTGGAGGAGACTTAGAGATCCTGAGGGATCTGAGGTGTAAGCTCTTTGAAGCAGGATTTGGAGAAGTGCCTAGTCCAACAAGATAGTTGGATAGGTGGGAGGGAAAGTGAATGTACCCTTGTTAGGGGAACCACTATAAATCTTGTGTGCTTTGTGTTTTTTTTGCGTTGGTTTTATTGCAGGTTGCATATCTTGAATGCTTCAACTAATCAACTAATAAAGCATCCAATAACAAGGAAAATAAGAGATAGTCACTAAGGACTAAGAAACCTATTCACCCCCCCCCCCTCTAGGTGATTTAACTATCCTTGAAAATAAAGACTTTCACCTAGCAATCGAGCCCGACCCCTAGAGTGAAGCTTTTGCTGAAGGGTTGCTTATTGGAGCAAGCTCGTCGATGACAATAAACACCATGGCACACCGACATAAATACGCTGCCAAGCCCACATTCAGGTGTTCTCCTCCTCCTCTCCCTTTGTGCTAGTCATCCAGTGAGGGAAAACTCTAAAAATTCCATGAAAATGGAGGCATCGAGTTTGCCAGAATCGGCCACTCCGGCGGCCAAGCTGCCACCCAATGATAGCCACCACCCCAACGGAGGTGGTGGTGGCAGTGGCCGGCTAGGGAGGTGGCTATATCGATGGGAATAATAGCTAGAAAAGCTACCAGAAGGTGAAATTGCGACCCTTGACTGAATGGGGAAGAGATAATCACAGCCGTTAGTTTTGGATATTAAGATTAAAATATTTGAATATTATATATATTCTGAATGATTTTGTCATATAAAAATGGGATTTTTGATCCTTAAAATTGAAGCCCTTAAAGGCCTTTTTAGGAAATGTTAACAGAGACAACTTTTGTAGATCTGTGTGTCTACTTTAATTAGGAAGTGAAATTAGGTCATTTGGGCTACCCCATTTTCCTGTAGGCCAGTTTTAGTGGGACTGGCCCATAGGATGGGATAGACCATATTTTGTTAACATCTTTTAAATGGTTGGAGTTATGAACTTGAAATTTGGGTCATATAAGAATTTACCGTAGATACACCTTATGTCCAAAAATGAAATTTTTTGGACAACTTGTTTCTATAGTTTAGGAAAAATGTGGTTTTTAATATTAATGAAATATATGTAGTTTAAATAATCCTAATGACCTGGAATTTTGGGTGGGATGTTCCTTAGGGCATTATAAAGACCTGGTAAAAATTTCAAATCATTTGAACCTATGTGTGTTGGTGGATCTATCTTGCATGTTTAAATAGTGTAGAGATCTTAGGGTGTAATTAACAAAAGGGGAAAATTGGATTTTTTAGCCCATTTGACTTGTGGTATGTCAATGCAACTTTGGCCATGGGCTTATGATGATGAAATATATCATCCATAGTGATGTTAGGATTTTTGGGACAAAAATCCTAGGATTTTTAATTTATTTTAATTATGTAGCCTTTTAAATTAAAGAAATAAAAGTGTGCAAATTAATTAAGAAAATTCTAGTTCTCTGCCACTAGACTTATAATGTCATGTTACACCTCTGGTAAATTATTTGGAATTTTTGGAAATTTCTACGAATGATGATTAGCAAAAATTACATATATGTCCCTTAAATGTTTTGTGCAAATTATGATTTATTGTGCCTGGAAAATTCTAAAATTTTGACTAGATAATATTCATAGTATTTTGTAACTCTATGAATTTTCTTAGAATTTTTGGATGAGTGATTATAGTACTTAATTTGTCTAATGTCATCAAACACCTATGTTTCAGTTCCCTAGTTCGTCAAAGCTATAACTAAGGAATTATACATATAATACACATTTGTATTTCAAATCCCAAGCTCGTCAAGCAAAATCCAAAGCATATAAGAGTAATACTCCTCTTCTACGCTTGGCCATATGTTTTTAATTCCGACTTGTAAACATGAGTAGGTATTCCCTCTTAGTAGATCACGAGTTTGATTACAGGGTCATATAATACACTAGGTACATTTGGGAGATTGCTTCAAACATACCTATATAGGTCCACCCTTCTTTAAAACCTATTCGAGTGACAAGGCACACACACTTTTTGCCCGATCGCGCACTTTTTGCCCGTGCACGATTTTTTGCCCGTGCATGATTTTTCGCCCAGACACGGTTTTTTCGCCAGGGCGCAAATTTTTTGCCTAGAAGCGAATTTTTTGCTCTGGTATTTTTTTCTCCCGAACACTAATTTTTCGCCCAAACACGTTATTTTCGCCTAAACACGATATTTTTGCCCAGATGCGAAAAAATACATCTGGGCCATAAAAAATCAGGCCCGGGTGAAAAAATCTTGCCCGGGCAAAAAAATGCGGTCGGACCCCTTATTTAAAATTCGCGCACGGGCGAAAAATTTGCGCTTAGGGAAAAATTCACGTTCGGGCGAAACTAATGCGCTTGGGTTGGGCGAAAAAAAAGCAGCAGGATGAAAAAAAATGCGACCGATCAAAAAAATTGCGGTCGGGTGAAAAAATCGCGGTCACACGAAAAAATCACAATCAGGAGAAAAATTCCTGCCAAGGCGAAAAAATTATGGCCCAGGCGAAAAATTTGGGCCCGTGCGAAAATAATGCGCTCAGGTGAAAAAATTGTGCCCATGCGAAAAATTTATGCCTGGGCGAAAAATTCGCGCTCGGGCAAAAAATTCGCGCCAGACAGAAAAATTCCCATTTCGCGAAAAATTTGCGACCTGGTGAAAAAAACGTGCCAGTGAGAAAAATGCATGCTTTGGCAAAAACTGTGTGCTTGGGCGAAAAATGCGCCCCCTGACAAAAAATACGTGTCCAGGCAAAAAATGTGCGTCCGAGCAAAATATACGCGATCAAACGAAAAATGTGCTTCCAGGCGAAAAAATTTGATCCCGAGCGGAAAATACGCGACCGGGCAAAAAAAATTCATCCTTGCCAAAAAATGCATGTTCATGCGAAAAATGTGCATCTGAGAGAAAAAATATGTGTCCGGCCGAGAAATTCCCACTAGGCAGAAAAATACCTGCCCGAGCGAAAAATGTGCACCCGGGCGAAATATTCACGCCCGGGCGGAAAAATGTGTGCCCCGTCAAAAAATCGCTCTTGGGCAAAAAATGCGCCCCTAGGTGAACAACAGAGTTGGCGTCGAGATCCTTTTGAGAGAGTCGGGGGTGCATTGATCGAGGAGAAAATTGCGAATGAAGAATTAACGAAGCAGGAATTGAGGGAGATACATTTCTTTTAAAGGAATTGAAATAGATTTCAATTCTGAGATATTTTTATGACCGTCGAACCTTAAAATTGAAATTATCAATTGAATTACAATTCCAATGCTCCAATTCCGACTTAACAAACGATCCTAAATGTATTCTGTAATTGGATATAGTTAGGCTAAATACATCGATAAATTGGGGGGAGAAATGATCGTGCCACGCACTTTCCAAATTAAGCCGACGAGCCTGCCAAAATTATCATTCAAGATTTCAAGTATCTTCGGTTTCTACCCCATCCGGAGGAGAAAAATTTCTATACAGTGAGCGTTCCATGTGATGGTCCGTAAATAAATAGGACCTCTAATTACTTTTTTCGCTTCTTTTGTAGCTTTGGGCGAGAAAAAAATTTGGCACGGAACGTTTCGTCCTCTCCTAAAATGCTCCGTCGGAAAACCAATCGTCGTTTCCCACCCTAAAATCCTGTTGCTTCATATTCATCTGGCATTCAAACATTCCTCTCCGACTGGAGCAGCCTTCTTTTGCGTACGCTTTGCTTCGCCAGAAATGATGACAGTAATCTCTCCCCTCATTTCCCAGCCTTAATTCCTGTTGCTCCATCTTCCTTCCAGGTTCAAGCATTCTCCTTTGAAATTAACGATACCAACATCGCATTTAGTTATTTTTTTCCTTGTTTTAGTTTGGCACTTTTCCGGTACTATTTGACGCTTCCAATTGTAGGACCTTTATTTTTTTCAGTTCTAGTCTTTGTAGTAACAGTTGGGTTAAAGCTTAGTTTTGTAATTAATTGGTTGAAGCTTATGTTATTCATGTTTTTATCAGTCGTAAAGTTAATGGATTATCTATATCAATTAGTTCTAATTTTTTTTATACTATTTCACACTTCCAGTTGCAAGTCCTTCATTCTTTCCAGTTCCATTCCTGTACTAACAGATAACACTTGATGCTTAGTTTTGCAGATTCATAATTACAGTTGTAAGTTCCAGTTGTAAGTTCAGGTTACAAGAAAAATGTGATAATATCTTCTCTATTTGTCATAAAATAATTATAGTTTCATGCATGTGTTTTACAGTCCAAAGGTTAATGGATATTGAGTTCTAAATAAAATTTTATACTGTTTCACGCTTCCAGTTGTAAGTCTTCCATTATTTCCAGTTCCACTCTTGTACTTACAGATAGCACTTGAAGCTTTGTTTTGCAGCTATATAATTACAGTTGTAAGTTACACTTATATTATACTGAAAATATTATTACATTTGTTTTGAACCGGAGTTTACAACTGGAACTTACAACTGTAAATATTTTATTTTAGTTAGTTCCAGTTGTAAGTTGAACCATGATTTCAGTTTTTTATATAATTATAGTTCATTTTGTAAGACCAAATTATTTTTTATACCTTTTTTTGAATTCAAGTTATAACTTCTGAATTCTTTATGGTTCACATTTAAAATCTAATTTAACTATTTTTTGTGGTTCTCTGATTCTTATGTTTATATTCTTGTAATAAATCATCTCAATAGGTGATCTAAAGCAAAGTCTACCCAATTTATTAGTTTACTTTCGTCCCAAATGACAAGTAAGATTAATTACACATTATATGTGGTGTATTTGTGCATATATATGATAATTTGTAACTTTTGTTGTAGTGTCTGGCAGTAACTATCTAAACTCTAGATGTGCTGCGTCAACTTTCAAAATGAATGCACGTCCATTGTTAGATGTTCTGGAGGAGGAATCTAAGCGGATTTTGATAGAAGTTGGTGTTCTTCCGCTGTTTGAAATGCCTAATTTACCTCAAAATATTTCATTACTTTATGTTATTGTAAGAAATTTCAACAGAGATAAATAGGCTTTTTTGATAGGAAATAACTACTTGAAATTGACTGTTAATGAGGTGGCCTTGATCTTGGGTCTACCAAACCATGGAATAGACTTTACATTTGTTAGACTGCCCTACATTGATTTAACGCATAAAGATTTGATTGAGGAAATTAATCATCTTAGTGTTGAAGATTGGTCTCCGACGTTGGAGAGCAGGAGATTGGATAGCCTTATCAGATATTTGGTCAATGTTTTCATCTTTCCGTTGAAAGGGATGGAGATCCCGGCCTCCGTGCACAAAATAAATGGTTTATCAACCTTCATAAAGTACAACTGGACAAAGGCAATTCATCATTTTTTGCTATCACAGGTTGATGTTTTAAGTCAAGCTAGTGTAGTAAAGAAAATTTGTGTAAATTTGGGATACCTTGAGGGTTGTGCAACTATATTATTGGTAAGGAGCGTAAATTGCACTGCATACTCTCTATATTATTCATTTTGAGGTCATAATATTTTTGGTTGTAGGTTTGGTTATACGAACACACTAACGTGTAAGTGGTTGTTCATGAAATAGCAAGACCAAGAATTTATAGGTGGTCAGCAAAGAAAAGCTATCGAGCTCAGTTTTGCTTTAATTTACTTACTCAATTGCGGACGACATACGAGGTCAGTAAGGCTTAAATAAGTGTAAATGCAATGGGATTTATTATATTGTTTTGGAAACATTTTTTGTTAGTTGTACTGTAGGTAAAACCAAAGTTTTTGAACATTTTGAATACTGAGGAATGTTTACTCATTGAAGAAGAAGAGGACGATTCTGACTTCGAACATGTGAAGAAGAAGAGGAAGGATACAAAAGAGAATGAATTAGATTTTGAGTTAAAAGATGAGATAGATGATTATGTTGTCAGTACTGAATAACAGCGAATTGCTACTAAAAACAGAAGAAGTTGTTGAGGAAAAGTAGGAAAGAAGTGACGAACAAGAAGGTAAAGAATTAGGACAGAAGGAGAGCTGAAGAATCATTATTTGACGAGGGGTGACGAGGACTAGAAGTTCGTCTACAATCATTTATTAAAGCGGAAGCCCAGAAGGGTTGGATTCATTAAAACATTATTGTGATTCATGGTTTGTAAAATTGGAAGCGAGTTCTTTTGGTCGACTATAACCGTAGCAACAAACAGGCCGTCCTGCATCTCCTCCACCTCCAAAGCCCGATTCTCCTCAAAAAGCCATGTATTTCTATAGTGAAAATAAAACCGGATAACAAGTATAATGTTCTAATTAGTAGTCTAGTTAGAAATGTAAACACTAGAATTTTTAGAAAGCAATAGATAGCCCTTTGAAAGGCAAATGCATGATAAAAGAGGAGGATAGTTACCCCGATAGACCATACATATTAGCTGCTGAGCGTAAGATTATAGATGATATGTTGGAAAAATTCTCAAAAAGGTAATATGGCTCTTGTATATAATTTATATATTTTAATAAATCCATGCGTCATAGTAATTTTTTTGTTTGTTATTTTTAGTAGCAAAACTGTTTTCAATACTTTAAATATCTTGATGACACGAGGAGGAATGGATGACTTGCTTGAAGGTTGTTGGCTGCACAACACACATTTAAATGCGTATGTATTGGCACTTAGTACCAAAATCAAGCTATCAAAGGGAAATCTAAAGAGTTTTCTTTATGTTTCATCGGACTATGCTGTAAGTACACTATCAAAGTTTTATAACTTGTGTTACACATTGCATTGATATTTAGTAACATTGCTCCACAGTACTACAGGAGAACCAATACTCAAAATACTAGGAACCTAATTAGCCATTTAACCAAACTCAATGTTAAAAATAGTGAAGTAATTATCATTCCATGCCACCTAACCAATCATTGGGCATTATTGTTGTACCGCCTAAAGGAATGCAAATGAGAGTTTTACGACTTAATGAAAAGAAAGCGTCACCATTCAGGCCTACCAGGACTGGTAAGTTTTTTTAAAAAAAATAATGACTGAACATTAAAATTTGAATATAATTAAAAACTTTGTGAACTATCTTGCAGGTAAAATTACTATATGAAGAGGCAACTAGAGCACTTCCATCTGGCATTAATGATTGGCCAATTGTAAAAGTTACTGGATTACCTCAACAAGCAAATGGAAATGACTGCGGCGTATTTGTTCTCAAATTTATGGAGGTGGTGCTATCAAACGAAGTTATGTCCTGGAATGAATGCAGTTCTTGGCCTGTTGAGATGGCAAAATTTCGGGTTGAAATTGCAGCAGATTTACTTACAACATTTTCTTAAATTAGCTCACATTAAACATTAATTTAACATGTTGCGCGACATTGAATATTTATAGTAGTCATTGGGTTATAATGATATTTGGAAGTGTAAATTTGAACTCTATGTTGGATTATAAACTGACTGTAATTTGGAGGAGCAACTACAACTACAAATTATAACATTGCAGCATTGAATATTTTCAGTCATTTTTGCTACCTTATAGTTCTTTTCAAAAGATATTTGGAGTCATTTTTGAACATTAATTTAATATGTTCCTAAATTTCCTTAATAATATAGTTGTCAGGTTCTATGTGACTCTTCATTGGATTTATAACTTTTTTTATTAAGTACTGTAAATAATAAGTGAAATGGTTTTATTTTTTACATCTGGCACATTTTACCTATAGAGCTAGTTATTTTTGAACTGTAATATCAAGTATTTTGGAACTGTAAAATATAACTGTAATTATAATGATCTTTGGAACTATAAATATGAACTCTATGTTATGTTGTAAACTGAGTGTAATTTGTAGTAATAAACTGAGCAAATGTCATCGGAGATCGTTTGTTTACCCGATGTCCGACGGTGTTTGCCCAAAACAAAGGCATTAACGAAACGGTGAACCAAACCAAATCTAACTATTATCAAATCCAAAAGATAAAATGCAACCAACATACAACAACTAAAAAAATAATGATTGGAAGTAACATTTACAATCTAGAAGGACTTACAACTGCCAAATTATAACACTGGAGAATTTAAAACCATTATAATTACAGTTGTAATTTCAATTAGTGTTTTGGTCATATTTTTAACTGTATTTACAACAGTACTTATACCTAAAAATCTAACTGCAATTACAGCTGTAATTATACCTAAAAACCTAACTGTAATCAACTACAACTGAGCAACCACAAGATGATCGGCTTTGTCAGCTATTCGCCCAAAAATAATGTATTTGCAAACTGTAATCAACTATAAATGAGCAAACACTAGTTCTACTCTATTTGCATTGCCAAGACCTCCTCTTTTCTATAGATTTTCGTGGAATATATCAGTTTCATATGCAAGATATTGTACAAGTAACAATTGCAGTTCTAAAAACCATATTAATTATAGTCTAAAAGAACAATACATTTGTAGTTCCAGCAATAACATGCATTACTATACAAAAATAATTTTTAAAGAAACAAGTTGTAGTTAACATTGTAAATCTTCAAACACACCAATAAAAATAGGTTTATAGATAATGTTGATCTACAAAAAGAAGATTTAATATTTAAGATACATCTAGAATATTTGAATGACGTTTGTCACTGCAATCACCCATTAAGTAAAACTTCTTAATCGGGCTTCGGTCATCACCAACTATGATATCAAAAGAATTGAGCCAAACCTTTTTTCCCTACAAGTCAATAAAAGAAAAACATTAGTATAATTTCATACTAATAAATAAGCTAAATTACATCATGAAAATCCAAAAAAAGTTATTAAATAATTATAAATAATACCTATTTTTTTAGTCCCCCGTTCCCAGTGGTCCTTCATACGAGCATTGCTTACTCCTTTACGCCTCTTTATAGGTGGATCTAGAATAGTTGGTGCATTATTAGGATTTTCCACTTCTACAAATCATCTCTTTTCCCTATCATCTTTATCCAACATCTCATCGGTATACTTTATTAACTCATTCATAACTTTCATAACGTGAATTTTTGCAGGCTGAAAGTGAGGGTAAGATCTACCTTTACTCTAGAGGGGGGGTTAATAGAGTATATTAAAATAATTTCGAAATAAAAAATTATTTGCAGTGGAAGACTTGATTTAAGTATAGGTGTAATGTGCTTGTAGAAAATAAAACTAAGATAGCAAGAAAGCAAAAATCACAGCACACAGTAAAGCAAAAACACAGCAACCAGAAGACACAAGGATCTATAGTGGTTCCCCAATCAACCTGAGTACATCCAATCTTCTACCACCCTAGGTAGGAATCCACTGCAAGAATAGTTGATCAGGTGTCCATGGCACCAATGAGCTTTTGATAAGGTGCTCAAAAACCAAACTAGATTTTTTAATCAGGTGTCTTGCCACCATTGAGTTTTGACAAGGTCTCAGAAACCAGCCACAAAACTTTTGAAGGGAGTTTTGAGAAACCCTTTTACAACAGAGTAAGAAAAAAGAAAAGAGTTATTGTTCTTCTCTGTCAATAGTCTAAGAGAAGACTAGTGGATGATGTTGTCAAAGCTCCCCCTGAGATCTGCAATTGTTTAGGAAGAAGAGCTTTGCATAGGGTGATAGGTCTTCAGTAACTTTAGATCTCCAACAAGAGATGATTTCAGCAGTTGCTGAAATGTGATGTGTCTGGAGTCTTTGATTGATGAAGCCTTTGAACACTTGAATCAAGAAGATCTTGAAGGAGTAGAGTAGAAGTTTGATGACCTTCTTCACAGTATTATTCCTTGTGTTCTGTATGAATTCTAACTCAGTAATCCTGTAGACTTGTGTCTCTTGGGTCTATTCCCAGAATTCTTGATTGATATCTCTTGTTCTACCTTTCTCAAATATTCTCTGGAGATATACTGAAAATCTGTCTTTGAGATAGTCGTTAATCAGTCATAAATGACTGCCTTAAATGACATTTATCTCTAGAGGAAAGTCCTAAGAGACATTCCTTTTTGTCTTCCTTGAAACTTGCTCCAGATAAGTTGAAACGGCTATAGAATCCTTTGAAATAAATGCTGATAATAAATCTGATTGAATTCCATAACTGACTGAATTTGAATTCCTGAAATCGTCGATCTCTTCAGAAAAGCGTCGATCTGAGCTCAACTATCGTCGACCTTAGCTAAGAGACTGAAGCTAAAATAAAAACAGAAATCATCGATCTGAGCTCAACTATCGTCGACCTGAGCTCAGAGATTGGATTTTAGCTAGATACAGAAACGTCAATCTGAGCTCGAAGATCGTCGAACTGAGTTCGATGACTTGTTGAACTGAGCTCAGAGATAGTCAAACTAAGTTTGACGTTTCGTCGACCTGAGCTCGACGAAAATTGTCCTAGTCTTCAGCACTTGAATTCTTATCTTTGAAGGTCTTGGGGGCAGCTTCCAAACCTAAGTCTAACCCTTAGACTCATTCTAATTGACCTTTAAGTCTATACAATAAGGTCAATACAATTTCCTAAGAATATGGTGATCCTTGCCCAAATTAGTAATAGGGTGTTCCAACAATCTCCCCCTAGTTGGGTTAGGATTACTATTTACATGACAAATAGGAAATAACAAGCATATAGGCAGAATTAAAAAGCAGAAACAACAAGTAGAAGAAAAGAATTGCAGCATTGTAGAAGCATAAATAGAATCACAGTAGACAGTCAGAATTAGATATTGTCAGCTTACACATTTACTTCTTTTCATTGCCCTTCTTGAATAAGATTTATCTGTTAGGGTTGAGAGCTTCCTTCTTAGATCTCCTGTCATCAGCAGCACCTAAGGAGGTTTGAGATTTGGGCCTGGGAACCACAGCCTCTGGGTGCAGCTTCATATAGCTTTATGGATCAAAGAATTTTCTTGATGAGTATATTTCTAGTTCCTTCTTTCTTTGCTCAGATAAGGTTGTGATGTTTTAAGCATCTGTTCCCTATTCCCTTGCCTTCTTTATCTGATCCAAAGCAGCTAGTTCTTTCATTCTGGCAGTCCATGCTAGTGGATTATTTTCTAGATCCTCAAAAGGAACTGGAGGTTCATATCTATTTATTGTATCATCAGAAGGAGCAGTTCTTGAAGCAACAGTATATTTCAGCTTATAAGGGAAATGACCAGAAGTTGAGTCAATGGATCCTTATCCTTCCCTTTGATATGGATGTTGTCTAAATTAATATTTAGAGTATACTTTATAATCTCTTTGGCTTCCTCTGTGTTGTCCTCTCCTTGACTGATAACCTCTTTGTTGATATACTCTTGGTTGAGATCTGTCTGAAGGTTGAGAAGAGCTTTGTTTTATAGCATATCAAATTTGAGAAGCAGAACCTCCACCAGTACCTGCATCTGGAGGAGGAGGAGGAGGATTAAAGTGAGAAGATCCTTTATCATACTTATCAATCTTCCTCTTTTTCTTCATAGCCTTGAGCTGGTTCTTTGAATACTGCATCCATGGTTCAGAGATGGGGTAATCATGCAGAATATAGTAAGGAATATCATTGTCATCTTTCACCTTTTCTGAAGGTACTCTCTTCAATGCCTTTCTTCTAGCTTTCCTCTTCCTTGCAATAGTTGTAGAGGAGTCATCAGAATCAGTTTGGAATTTATCACTACTGAACTTTGAGGATTGTCATATAATTCATCAATCCTTTTAAGGTATTCTTTTTGTTGTTTTGATTGTTCAGCAGAGATAACAACAGCAGCAGTAGTAGCAACAGTGATAGAAGCAGCACTGACAGATACAATAACAGCAGCAGAGACCATTGGAGCAACAGGAGCAGCAGATACAGTCACTTCAGTAGCAGAAACTAAAACTGAAATAACAACATCAGAGACAGCAAATTTTTCAATATGAACAGTAGGCTCATCAGCCTCTATCATTAGTAAGTCAACAGTACTATCAGAACAGACTACATCAACAGTAGCAGCAGCATTCATATCATCAACAGAAAGAACATTTTCCACAGCGTTAAGGGACTTGATATATGCAGAAATCAAGCTGGGCTCATAGCTGGCAATAGGCACAATGGCCTTAGTAAGGTCCTCAGCTTCATAAGCTGGAATAAATCTGCTGTGAAGAGCATCAAAATCTGACAGCAGTGACTTAAGGTCAACTGTTCTGAAGGAAAGCACTGGAGCTGAAGCTGTAACTAGAAGCTCTGGCAGGAGATCTTCTGAGGCAGGCACTAGCTCTTCTTCATGAGACATCTCCCCCTGTCTAGATTCAGTATACACTTGATCAAGGCACCCCACATAAGGGACTGCCTGAGGAGGAGAAAGGGAAGAGAGCCTGGCAGATAACTCCTGGATGGATTTCAAGAGTGGAGCCATGGAGGTCTCCAGCAGGACTGTTAGCCTGGGAGCCAACATCCCATATAGCTTATCTGCTAGGGCAGGAAGGTCTACTTGCTCAAGTGAGACCTGAGTAGAGGTATAGGAGAGAGTGATAGGGAATGGTGTAGAAGGGGATGCAGATATGGGAAGGGAAGTTGTGGATGGTAGGATGGATGGTTGAGAGATTGGAATTGTGGAGATGGAAGTTATTGGAGTGGAAATGGATGGGGTGAAAGATGGTTGTGTAAGAATGTCTTGGAGTAGTTATTGGTAGGAGGTAGAGGATGATGGGAGATTAAGAGGTGAGGAATGGGAATCATCCATGTAAGAGTCATCCAGAAGTCTGAAGGATGGAATGGATGAGTCAATATCCAAGGGTGGATAATAGTGTAGGGGATTGAAAAGGTCTACAGAAGTTGCTGGTGATGGTGGTGAAGAAGTTGAGAGTGGAGATGAAATGGTGATGGGGGAGGAGATGAAGATAATGAAGGTGGAAGAAGGGGTTGTTAAAGAAACAATGGGTGGAGATGAGGAGGAGGCAGGAAGCTCTTCTAATGGGGAAGTTGCCTGTGGGGAAGTGACCTGAACAGTCCTGGTGCCTGAAGATGAGATAGCTGCAGAAGCTCTGCTTGGTTTGACAATCTGCCTGTCCCATTTACCGAATAGGGAACAGGACAGCCTATTAGAGGCATTAATGTTCATCCCACTGGACACAAGTAGCTGTCGGCATCTGTTATGCAAGAACAGCCCTAGAATCCTCCCAAAATTAACAAACTTATTATTCACCTTTTTCTTGATTAAATCAAAGAAAATCTCTCCCCAATTGAGATGTTTCTTATCCACTACAGCAGCCATCAGACAGAATTGATACCTAGAAATGGTATCATGAGCAGAATGCTTGGCTAAAAGCACTTTTCCAACAACATCAGATAAGAATCTATATTCAATTGACAGATTCTTCTTAAGCAGCTTGTTAGGGTTTGCTGTAGAGTGACCCATTCTATCAAGCATACTTGCAAAATCTTCTCCAGATAACTCAACAGAATCGTTTCTAGAACTCAACTGAAAAACTTTGGTCAGGAGGGCAGGGGTTAGGGATAACTGTGTCCCGACTATAGTACCAACCACAGTATTCTGATCCAGATTATGAGCCGTGTACACCCATTCTTTGATCTCATTGGCAGAAAGTTTCATCCTTGTGGTCATAATATGCACCAACTGCTCTTCTTTGAATAAGTCGAGAATGTCTTTGAATATCTGTTCACTGTCGTCAAAGGAATCCATATCGATGTCGAATCCAGTATCGAATTTCATTGCGACAAGAACAGCAACAGAAACAGCCATTGTATACCTGCAAAAACGAGCAAACGAGACCAAGTGTAAAGAAGTTTGGAGGGAAATAAAAGTTCTACAGAGAGTATGAATGCGCAAAAGAGAACGACGGCCGAAAAATGAGTTTTATATTAGGGTTCGACGCCGAAAGGGAAAGATCACTGAACTCCATTCGACGATCTGGGCTTCTAAAGGAATCTGAAGAGTCTTCAACATCATCGATCTCCATTCGATGATATTGGAGAGCGTCGAACTCAGTTCGACAATCTCTGACCAGAAGATAATAACCTAGCGCTATCTGAAAGCGCTGAACTCAGGTCGACGCTTTCGGAAAATGTCGATCTTCGTTCGACGATCTTGGGGAAAAACGTCGAGCGTAGTTCAGAGTTCAGAAAGAACCTATATATACTAGAGAAATTAAAATTTTTGCCTAGTCTTGGTCAATTTTTAAAGTTTTAAAATCTTGGATCTTAATTTAGACTTCCTCCATCTAACATTCCTAACTGATTCAGGAAGAAAGTGTGTTTCTTTTCATCCAATGGTTTGGTGAAAATGTCTCCCCTTTGCAAATCAGTTGGGATATATTGAAGTTCAATTTTATTATTCTCAACATTATCCCTTAAAAAGTGATGCCTAATCTCTATATGTTTTGTCCTACTATGGAGGACTGGATTTTGTGTTATAGAAATATCACTAGTGTTATCACAAAATATTTTTGACCTTTCTAAGTTGTAACCATAGTCTAGGAGCTGGTTTTGAATCCACAAAATCTGTGAGCAACAACTACATGCTGCCATGTATTCAGCTTTAGCAGTTGAAGTGGACACAGATGTTTGTTTCTTACAGAACCAGGAGACAAGTCTGTCACCAAGAAACTGGCAAGTTCCACTGGTGCTTTTCCTATCTACTCTACATCCAGCATAATCAGCATCTGAAAATCCAGTTAATTCAAATCCTGAGTCTTTTGGATACCAGAGACCTAGATTTGGACAACTTTTCACATACCTAAGAATCCTTTTTACTAATGTTAGGTGTGACTCTCTAGGGCTTACTTGGAATCTAGCACATATGCATGTAGCAAACATTATGTCAGGTCTACTAGCTATAAGGTACAATAAAGAGCCAATCATTGCTTTATATGTTGTCTGATCAATAGGTTTCCCATGTTCATCAGCATCTAATACAACATTAGTAGGCATAGGTGTTTTAATACATGATGCTTCAGACATACCAAATTTCTTAACCAATTCTTTTGCATACTTAGTTTGAGAAATAAATTTGTCATCAGCATGTTGTTTGACTTGCAATCCTAGAAAGAAGGAAAGCTCACCCATGTTACTCATTTCAAATTTAGAATGCATTAGATTAGAGAATCTTTTGCACAAATTTGAATCAGTAGATCCAAATATAATATCATCTACATATATTTGCACTAGTAGGATATTGGACTTATGAGTTCTAATAAAAAGAGTTTGGTCTACTCTACCCCTTATAAAATCATTTTTCAGAAGAAAGCATGCTAAAGTCTCATACCATGCTCTAGGAGCTTTCTTAAGACCATATAATGCTTTATGCAATTTTAAAACATGATCAGGATGAGTTGGAGAGATAAAACCTGGGGGTTATCTAACATAGACTTCTTCCTTGATATCTCCATTGAGAAATGCACTCTTTACATCCATTTGACAGACCTTGAATCCTTTGTGAGCTGCATATGCTAGGAATATTCTTATGGCATCTAACCTTGCAACTGGTACAAAGGTCTGGTCATAGTTTATTCCCTCTTCTTGAGAGTATCCTTGTGCAACTAGCCTTGCCTTGTTCCTGATAATGATTCCTTGATCATCCAATTTGTTTCTGAACACCCACTTTGTTCCAACAATGGAGTGATCCTTAGGCCTTGGCACTAGCTCCCAAACTTTGTTCCTTTCAAATTGATGCAATTCCTCTTGCATTGCAATGATCCAGTATGGATCTTATTCTGCATCTTGTATGGATTGAGGTTCAATTTGAGATAGAAAGCAGGTGTGCATCAGGTTTTGGTTGACCTAATTTCTGGTTTGCACACCAGCTGAGATGTCTCCAATCACTTGTGAGATTGGATGATCTCTTGATGTTACTAAATCAATAGGGGTTGTTGATTGTTTACCAACCTGTGTTGTTGTTTTCTCTTGTGGAACAACAACTGGCTCTTCAAGATAGTTCTCACCAGAATGTTGAGTACCAAGATGTTGAGTGTCCTCTTCATCTTCACTGATTTCACCTCTTTGTTAGGTAGGTGACTATGTTGTATCTTTTTCTACAATATGTAACCTGTCCAAATTTTCTGAAAGAGAGTGTACCTACAAAGGTTCTATGGTAGAAATATTCTTCTCCTTATAACACATGTTAGTTTCATCAAAAGATACATGTACAGATTCTTGAATTTTCAGAGAAGTTTTGTTATACACCCTATAAGCTTTACTGATCATGGAGTATCCCAGAAACACTCCTTCATCAGCTTTATCTTAAAATTTTGCTATATACTTCTTGTCATTATTGTGTATGTAACAAATGCAACCAAAAATTTTGAAATAATCTACTTTAGGTTTCTTCCCTTTGAGTAATTCATAGGGAGTCTTGCCCTTCAGTTTATGTATCAAACTTCTATTCAACACATAGTTTGAGGTGTTCACTGCCTCTGCCCAAAAGGATAGAGGAAGGTGAGCATCTGTCAACAATGTAGTAGCAGATTCAATAAGGGTTCTATTTTTCCTTTCAGCTACCCCATTTTGTTGAGGAGTTCTAGGAGCTGAGAAAGTGTGCCTGATCCCTTCACTCTAACAGAACTCTTGCATAAGAAGAGAATCAAACTCTGTCCCATGATCACTTCTGATCAGGGCAATGTGAGTATTGAACTCAATCTGTATGCATTTGAGAAACTCTGTCAAATACTTAAAGTTATTAGACTTCTTCCTCAGAAAGAACACCCATGTGAATCTAGAGAAGTCATCTACAATCACCAAAGTATAAGATTTCCCTCCTAAGCTTTGTACTGTAATGGGTCCAAAAAGATCCATGTGTAACAGATACAAGATCCTAGGTGAATCACTCTTATTAAGTGACTTAAAACTATTTTTATTTTGCTTGCCTAATTGACAAGCTCTGCAAAGTCCTTCCTTCTTGTAGGGGCCAGAAGGTAGTCCTCTAACAAGGTTATCCTTTGATAGCCTAGCAATAGTTCTAAGGTTTATATGTCCTAATCTCTTATGCTACAGATCATTTTGCTTGCAAAAAGAATTGAATAGACAAATATCTATCTTAGTTGAAAGAAAATCTACAAGATAAATGTTACCTTTCCTTTTACCTGTCAACACAGTTGTGTTATCCTCTGATTTGATTTTGTATGAGGATTTGTTGAATGTCACCTAGTAGCCTTCATCACATAGTTGACTGATGCTGATTAGATTGTGCTTCAGTCCTTCCACATAAGCCACCTTCTTGAATGTGACTGAGCCAATTTGAACAGCACCAAATCCTTTTGTTTGTCAAAAGTTTGAATCTCCAAATATTACTTTGGGTCCAAGTTTGGTTTGGAAGGATTTGAGATTCTCCTTGCTTCCTGTCATGTGCTTTGAGCACCCACTATCCAGATACCATTGTTGGTTCAGTGTTAGATAGGTCTTCTCCTGTACATAAGCAACTTATATATTTTTGACCCAGTTTACCTTAGGCCTAGGTTGATAACCTTTAAATTCTGAAATGAAAGACATCCCTAACTGACTCTTATAACCTTCAGGATGATATCTCCTAGGAGTTATTATCCATTCAGTATAAGGGTTAAAGTTTTGGGATGTAGGACCTCTAGGATTGAAGTTTGATTTACCTTTAAAAAATTGTTCATAACTATGATCTTTGTTCGACGATCTCTGAGCTGAGTTCGACGATCTTGGGTCAGATCGTCGAGCTCCGTTCGAAGATCGACTTTGCCAAAGTTCAGAGTTCGGCGATCGTCGACCTGAGTTCGACGATTCAGCTTGAGATCGCTGAGCTCTGTTTGACGATCGTCGAGCTCTGTTCGACGTTTTCCGTTGAACCTTATTTTTCTTAGGTAAATCAGGATTCTTCCTAGCAACCTCTACAGCACCCTTTCCTTTATCTGAGATAAATTTAATTGGGGTTGTTAATACTATAGGTTTGCTGGATGAAGCACCCAAGCCCAGTGTACTGTTAAGTCTAGAGTTCACTGTGCTTGTGATGTCCATCAGTCTGATGCTTCTCCCATTAAGGGATTCTTCAAACTTCTTTGCCTTGGATAGTTCACTTTTCAGTGAAGCTATCTCCTCCCTACAGCATTCTAACTCCTCAGAGAGTTTGAGGTTGTCTGATTTTAAAGTGTTATGTTCAGACAATTGATTTCTGAGAGAGATAATCTCTTTCTCAAACTTTAGCAGGTCTAAACAAAGTGCCTTAAATTCAAATTTAAAGTCCTCTGAATTAAAATCAAAGGAATCTATTAACTGGTCTTCTTCATCTTCATGTTCAGATTCTGATTCTGATTCATGTTCTGTATCAGAATTATGTTGGGAGGCATTGATAGCCATCATGCAGAACTCCTTCTCTTCAGCATCATCTTCATCATCACTTGAGCTTGATGAAGCCTCTGATTCTTCTTCAGTTTCACTCCAGGTTTCAGCTACAAATCCCTTCCTGGTGTGTTTGTTCTTATTGGAAGAGGATTTGTCATTGTTGTTTCTCCTATCTTTCCTGTCCCTCTTGTCCTTATTCTGATTTTCTGGACAATCAGGCACAATGTGGCCTGGTTTTCTGCATCCAAAATAAATAATTTCTTTATTATTGGATTTGTCATACCTTTTCTTCTCATGCCCTCTGGATGACCTCTTTCTGAAATCTTTCCTGACCATCTTATAGAATATTTTGGCCAGTAAGCTCATTAATTCTTCATTGTCTGTGACTTTATCTTCAGGTTGGTCTTCTGTAGCTTTGAATGCTATTATCTTCTCCTTCCTGATAGCTGGAGAAGCAACCTTTTGTTCTTCCTCTCTATTCTTGATGAGCAGCTCATAGGACTTGAGCTTGCCCAATAGAGCCTCAGTAGTAATCTCAGTTAGGCTTCTGGCATCCTTGATTGGCCAGATCCTTGAGTCCCAAGTGCTGGGGAAGCATATTAGGATTTTGTCATTGAGTTCAGTTAGTGAGATCTCCTTGTCCAATGTTTTTAGCTCACTGACTATTAGGCTGAGCCTGTTGTACATGTCAGCAACTGACTCAGTTTCTCCCTTTTTGAAGTTCTCATACTGGGTTATGAGATGGGATCTTCTGTCTTTCCTTTCATCAACAGATCCTGATATAATTTCTGACAACTTGTCTTATATTTCTTTTGCTGAGTTGCATTCAGCCACTTTCTGAAATATTTCATCAGACATAGTCTGAGCCAGAATATTCATTGCTTTGGCATCTACAACTTTCCATTTCTTAATTTCTACATCTGTTCCTGAAGGAGGTGGAACAGCACTTGTACTCGTATTCACTGGGGGTCTTGGACACACTGTCAAAATAGAATTGTAGATGTCCTCACCAATAGAATTCATATATAATTTTATCCTTGCCTTACAAAGTGCAAACTTAGAAAGGTTGCACACTGGAGGTCTGGTGCTAGCATAATCTTTGTTCTGTGCCATGGTTTTGTATGAAAATAAATATAATACAAATAATAACCCTCTATAGAAGATTGATCTTATCAAAGATCTTTTGGTTCAGGTGTTAGCCTATAGGAACAACCAATCTAATGAAGATTCAGTTGTTGAGTAACCAACCTCCCTCTGATACCAATTGAAAGTGAGGGTAAGATATACCTTTACTCTAGAGGGGGGGTGAATAGAGTATATTAAAATAATTTCCAAATAAAAAATTATTTACAGTGGAAGACTTGATTTAAGTATAGGTGTAATGTGCTTGCAGAAAATAAAACTAAGATAACAAGAAAGAAAAAATCACAGCACACAGCAAAGCAAAAACACAGCAACCAGAAGACACAAGGATCTATAGTGGTTGAAAGTGATGATAGATACAACTCTAGAGGGGGAGTGAATAGAGTATTCAAAAATTATGACACCCTACTCAACTCCCTTAGAGTTAATTTGCGGAATTAGTTTATAGATATTGATAACCCTAGAGCCTAACACAAAGTGTAGTGCACAAGAGAGAGCTAACTGTAATTACAGTTAAGCTAGGGATCCTATCACAGCAACTAGCAATCCTAGTTATTTCTACTCACAGCCACAGTGCAATGAATTAAATAAACAGCACAGACGACACAAGAAATTTTATAGTGGTTCCCTCTAAATAGGTACGTCCACTCTTCTACCACCCTGGTAGGAATCCACTACAGGTTTTTGTTCAGGTGCCCTGCCACCAACTGATCTGCTTCAGGTAGATCAAGTAGACCCTTTGAGCTTTTGATCAAGAGCTCAAAATCCAACACAGGTTTTTGATCAGGTGCCCTGCCACCAAGGGTTCACTTTTGAAGGGAGTAATAACCCTTTGTACAGGAGGTTGAGAGAGTTAAGGCTTCTTCTCTATTGTTAAACAAATTAGAAAAGCTAGTGGATTGCACAGAGCTAGATAGCTCTAAAGAATCAAGGCTCCCCCTGGCTTAGATAATATCCAAGAAGGAGTCTTGCTTCAGGGTACAGGAACTCTTCTGAACTAAGACAAAGAACTGTCTTGAGGTTCTGAAGGAGAAGCTTGAAGAAGACTCTTGATTGGGAACAGTGTTCTTCTTCAAATAGCTTCCTTTCTTCTTCTTCTTCTTCTAAGGGCCTCTGAGTGAAAGTCTTCTTGTAAGCAGGATGAACTCAGGATGAAGAAGAATGCTGAAGAGATTGATCTTCTCAGTTGAATGTGAATTTCTGAGAGCTGTAGAACTTTCTTGCTTTCTCTCTTTCTCTATGCTGCTGAGTGTATCTCCTCTTGTGATATTGTATATGAGTTCTATATATGATCTTCTTTCAAAAGAAGCTCTTTTTATATGAGCCTTTGCAACGGCTTTAATTTGAGTTTGAATCTTTGTCTTCTTCTGGAATCAGCAATCTGAGCTGCAAAAAGCAAAAACAAATCCTGCAGATAGACATACTATAAGAGGATAAAGCTTTCTAAGAAGCTGCATAACCAATCAGATAAGAAGGGTGCAAGAAAAAAGGTCACATCAGAAAGAACTCTTTACAGCCAGAAAAGACTTTCTGAGTCTAACGGCTATAAAGGACAGCCTGGCAGATAAAGCAGAAAATGTATTTTCAACTAATAAGACAAAACACTTTGTCAGATAAAGATTGGCTCATGCATAAAGAATGGAGCAGAGATTGCCTGGAAATAATAGCATAAATATACTGAAATAATATGCCAAATAAATATGAAATAAATCATAGAATAGAAGAGGACAAAATTACTAAAGACATACAGCAAAACGTCGAACGACCCTCGGAGATCGTCGACCGAAGCACAGAGATCGTCGACCTATCAAACAGATAGTCGAACGATACAGATAGTTGAACTACCAAAGCAGATAGTCGAACTACCACAGCAGATAGTCGAACTATCAAGACAGATAGTCGAGCTATCAGATAGTCGACCTATCAAGACAGATAGTCGAGCTATCAAGCAAAAACAGATAGTCGACCTATCGAACAGATAGTCGAACTATCAAGGAAAATAGATAGTCGACCTATCAAACAGATAGTCGAACTATCAAAGAAAACAGATAGTCGACCTATCAAACAAATAGTCGAACTATCAGGTAGTTGAACTATCCAAGCAGATAGTCGAACTATCAAGCGACACAGATAGTCGACCTATCAAACAGATAGTCGAACTATCGACAACACAGATAGTCGACCTATCAAAATGATAGTCGAACTATCAGATAGTTGAACTATCCAAGCAGATAGTTGAACTATCAAGAAATCTGTCTGGTCAGAAAAAGTCGAGCGGGGTTTGACGATCGGCGAGGTAGATTTCACAGAACGTCAAGCTACCAAGAGTTGAACTAACTCAGAGATAGACGATCTGCTGACAGACAAACATCGACCAATTGATAGACGATCGTCGAACAGTCGATAGACGATAGTCGAGCGGCGTTCGACCATAGTCAAACAAAAAACAACTTAACCAAATTTTCATCTGGAAAAGTGACTACTCTAAAACTAGAGCAAACATACTAAACAACTAACCTTTGACCATAGATAAATCTTGGGTCAAGAGACAGAAGGAGAGGACAGAAATCAAATCCAAACTAGGGTACCAACAATCTCCCCCTATTTGAGTTACGTCTCTCAACAACAAAACACACAAGACAAACTACTGGAAATAAAAACAATACAGGAAAGAAAATATCTAAGCAGCAGATAACATCAATCAAACAGATAAATAAATAACTGTCAATCAATGAAATTTAAGAGGCATCAGAATCAGGTTTAGGAACAGATGAACTAGGAATAAAAGTAATTTTCCTAAAAGGGTCTAAAGCTTCTTTCTTTGACAGCTTTAGATCTTGCTCTCCAATAATTTTAGACTCAGATTCCCTTGGAACAACTGCTTCAGGATGCTTTTCCATGTATTTTGAAGGGTCAAATACCTCAGGTCTAACCTGGAATTTATCAAGCTCCTTCATTCTGAATTTGGACATAGTTGTTAATCTTGTAGTATCTTTACCTTCAGCTTTGGCTTTCCTAATTTGGGCTGATCCAACAAGCTCAAGAAATTGAGCCATCCTGAAATCAGGATCAAGCTCTTGGCTTTCATACACATTTTCACAAGTTGGATCTATAGGTTTCACAGCTTTAAATTTAATAGACATATCTAGCAGCCGCTTTCAGCTGGCTCTTTTTCCTGAATAACTAGAGAAGAAGGAGCAAACTCAGCAAATTTCTTACTCGATTTTTCAAAGAAAATAACTCTTTTACCTTTTGAAACAGCTTTCTTTGCATGATCTGGCATTGAAGAAGATGTGCTCTTGGATTCTTTGGAAGGAGGAGGAGAAAAGGTCGGTTTCTGATAAACCACCTCCTTCACTTGTTCCTTTGCATCAGCATCATGTCTTTAGTAACCAGATTGCGATCTGCCTTGATATCCTTGATAGCTTTTCCTTTGAGAAGACTGGGATGGAGTAAACCTATCAGACAGAGCAGAAGGATTTGCAGACAAGTTTCCAGAGGCTCCTGCACTGGGAGATGGAGGAGGAGGACCTCTAGGAGCCCATCTTGGGGCAGGACTGTCATACCTTTTAGACTTCTTCCTTAATTTTTGCTGATTCTTAGAAAATGCCATCCAATGCTGAAATTCTTTAGATTTGGGATCAATACCTTTCAAGATATAATAGGGGATATCATTATCAGGATTTGGAGGAGGAGGAGCCACAGCTTTTCTTTTCTTCTTTGCAGATTTCTTTTTCTTGGATTCTTCAGATTCATCTGAATCATCCTCATCCTCAGAGTTTGAAGAGGGAGGATGATCATAAGGATCAAACGCCTCTAGCACAGCTTTTTCTTTCTCTTTTAAGGCAGCTCTTTCTAAATCTTCTTCCAGGGCATCCTGTGTTAGAAGAGTGTCTAAATCTAATCCAGGAGTGTCATCCCAGACAGTAGACTTTTCCATTTGAATTTCTGAAACCTTTTCTTGTTCATCAATAACTGTCATGGAGACTAGTTCTTCTTACACTGCTAACTGAGCTGGCTGAGCAGCCTCAGGATCTTGAACAATTGGTTCTGGATCAGGTTGAACTTCTATAGCAGGTTGATGATCAAGCTCTTGAACAGCTAACACTTCTTCAATTATATCTGTAGTATTATGAACACAAATTTGCTAAATGACATTTTATCATTCCTTCTAGGTATTCCCATACTAACATGTCAGTTATCAAGTCTAGAAAATGAGTAAAAGGGATACCTTCAGAATTTTCCTTAGAATGTCCTAACTCCCATAATTCATCTAGGAAGGAGGTAATGACTCCTTCTAGGTAGAGGGCAACCAGGGGAGTGGAGCATTCTTCTAGGCAGACTTTGACAACAAACTCAGATTTCATTATGGCATCAGAAATATCTTTTTCAGTCAGAGGAGGAGCTGATTCTTCTATCTCTTTTTGTGCATCTGCATGAGGATCTGCTGGAAGGGAGGCCAAGGGCAGTTCAGAGGCATCTTCATAAAGCATCTCCCCCTGCCTTATTTTAGTGGAAACTGAAACCAGGCCCCTAGATGAAGAGGGCTCAGCAGATTTTGAGAGGGCTTGGATGGAGGCAGTCAAAGAAGAGATGGAGGAAACAAGGGGAGCAATTGCCTCTTCAATCATGATTTTGATTGAAGGAGTAATTAACTCCAAGATGCTTGAGATGAAGGCTGGGGTAATTTCAAATGAGGGTGGGGGAATCACAGTAAATGGATGAACAGCAGGGATGGTGTGTTCTTGATGAGATGGAGAGTAAACTGGAGAATGATGGGTGGATGCAAGAAGATCAATATGATCTGAATGAAGAATTGGTGACTGAGGAGGAGGGGGTAGCTCAGAGGCCAATAAATCAAAACTAGGATGTGAGATCCTAGCAAGATGAGAAGGGAGAGGAGATGCATGAGGTGATGCATGGAGAATTGTGGTTGAATCAAGAAGATGAGATGCAGAAGAAGGAACTTCAACTGAAGTAGATGGTGGCACTTCAGTAGAGGTTGAAGGTAATGCAGAAGAGGTGGGTGGAAAGGAGAGATTGGCTGAGCCTGCTTCTTGAACGAGGGGAGTGACTGAAGTAGTCCTTGTGCTCTCAGATGTAACTGGAGCAACCCCTGCTGGAGCGGGCTTCAGAAAACTCCTTTTCCACTTGACATTGTAGCGTCGGGTCCATCTTTTTGCTGGCATTGATTGATGTGGAAACTGAGACCAATAGATGGGGATATTTCTCCTTTAGAAAAATCCCAAGCACCCTACCCAGGGTGACTTCCTTCTTGCTATTCTTTTTCCTTATTAAATCAAACAAAACTCCTGCCCAGTTAATCTGCTTCTTGTTCACGATGGCACACATCAGGGCAAACTGTTGCCTGGTAATATTATCATGGGTAGAGTGCTTTCCCAGTAGCACTTTTCCGACTAGTTCAGCAAGGAACTTTATCTTCAACGGAAAATTCACCTTTAGCAGCTTAGAAGGAATGTCGTCGGCATGTCCTAGTTCAGTCAACATCCTCCCAAACTCAGGGGTATCTTGCTCATAATCCTCTTCCCCATTTAACAATCCAAAAATTTCAGTTAAAACGGCGGGAGTCAAAATTACCTCTTCTCCGCCTATCGTTCCGGTCATAGAGTCGTCATTGGAGGACGAAGTGAATGCCCATTCTTTAATCTCGGGAATGTTTATCTTTATTCTTATTGACATGAGCTTTTCTAATCCTTGATCTTTGCATAGGTTGAGGATTTCCACTATCGCAGATTCGCAGCAGCTGAAAGAATCAAAGTCCACGCTGAAACCAGCATCGAACTTTACCATGGACAGGAGGGCTGGAGCAATCGCCATCGAAGAGGTTGGGGAAGGCGAGAGAGAGACGGCGAAGGCGAAATGGCAGAAATCGCGAGACAGGGAGCAAGCAAAAAGACGAAATGCGAGAAGACGCTCTCCGTCGACGATAAAAAGAACGATCTCTTAACCTAGGTCGACCATCGGTTTTATATTAAACTAGCAATAGTCGATCTATTTTAAAAGATACTGGAGATGATGGTCGAACGGTCATTCGACGATCGTTCCTGAAGCAGAGTAGTCGATCAATCGTTCGACTATTTCTGTCTTCACAAACAACAAGTTGTCGTCAACCATAGATCGACGATATGCTCGACCTGTTCGACGATCTTCGAATGTCGGTCGATGATCTTCAAGCAGATAAGCCATCATCAACCATAGGTTGATGATAGGCTTGATCTGATCGACTATCTTCGAACGTCGTTCGACGATCTTCAAACAGGCTTCAACAAAGGCAGACGTCACACTTAGTCTTTTCCATTAATCATGCCTAGTTGAACCAAAAAGAACAGATGCTTCTATTCATCTAAGGGCTTCGTGAAAATATCACCTCTCTGAAGGTCAGTGGATATGAACTCAAGGCTGATCTTGTTCTTTTTCACACAATCTCTCAGGAAATGGTGTCTAATCTCAATGTGCTTGGTTCTAGAGTGGTGCACAGGATTTTGTGCAATAGAGATAGCACGGGTACTGTCACACATGATTTTTGTGTTCTTGTGTGCGTACCCATAATCCAAAAGCTGGTTTTGAATCCACAGGATCTGTGAACAACAACTAGCAGCTGCTATATATTCAGCCTCTGCAGTTGAAGTTAAGACAGAAGCCTGCTTCTTACAGAACCAAGAGACCAATCTCTCTCCCAAGAACTGACAAGTTCCTGACGTACTCTTCCTATCAACTCTACAACCAGCATAATCAGAATCAGAGTATCCAATTAACTCAAATTCTGATTCAGCTGGGTACCATAGTCCTAGATTTGGACATCCCTTCAGGTATCTCAAGATTCTCTTGAGAAGAATCAGATGAGATTCCTTGGGTTTGACCTGGAATCTAGCACACAGGCATGTAGCAAACATTATATCTGGCCTACTTGCAGTTAAATATAATAGGGAACCAACAATGGCCCTATAATTCTTTTGATCAACTGGCTTACCCTAATCATCAGAATCTATAACTACATTAGTAGCCATAGGTGTATGCATTGCTGAAGCATTATCCATCCCAAACTTCTTTACCAATTCCTTGGCATATTTGGATTGGGAGATGAAGATGCCATCAGCATCTTGCTTTACTTGGAGACCAAGAAAGTAAGACAGCTCACCCATACTACTCATCTCAAACTTAGAATGCATCAAGTCAGAGAACTTTTTGCACAGTTTGGGATCAGTGGAACCAAAAATAATGTCATCCACATACACTTGAACTAACAGGATTGTGTCCTTGTGGTGCTTGACGAAAAGGGTTCTATCAATTACTCCCCTAACAAAGTTGTGCTCTAACAGGAAACTAGCTAGAGTCTCATACCAGGCTCTGGGTGCTTGTTTGAGTCCATAAAGAGCTTTTTGCAACTTGAAAACATGTGAGGGCTGAGTTGAAGAAACAAACCCAGGTGGTTGTTCAACAAATACCTCTTCCTTTAGCTCACCATTTAGAAAGGCACTTTTGACATCCATCTGAAAGACCTTAAACTTCATATAGGCTGTATAGGCTAGAAAGATCCTTATTGCTTCTAGCCTTGCAACAGGAGCAAAGGTTTGGTCATAATCTATACCTTTCTCCTGTCTGTAGCTCTGAGCTACAAGCCTAGCTTTGTTCCTTACAATAATTCCATTTGCATCCAACTTGTTTCTAAACACCCACTTGATGCTTATGATCAGTTGGCATTTAAGTCTTGGAACCAAAGTCCATACTTTATATCTTTCAAACTGATTGAGTTCCTCTTGCATAGCAATGATCCAGTAGGGATCTAGCTCAACATCTTTAATGATGAGGGGCTCAATCTGTGAAAGGAAACAAGCATGCATCACATCCTGTCTTAATTGATGTCTTGTTTGAACACCAGCTGATATGTCTCCAATCACTTGAGATGTAGGATGATCTCTAAGTGTGACAACATCAGCAGGTGGGATGTGATCTTCAGCAATAGTTGGGATTAATTCCTCAGGAGGAATTTGATCTACTATTGGTGGTACAGCAACAGCTTCTGCAAAGTCTTCATCACTGTCTGATTCAGTGATATGAAGAGTTGATAGATGGAGAATCTCTTGAGTGACATCTTTACTAGATTCTGGTACCTGCAATGAACTTGAGGAAGGAGAGGTTTCCTTCTCCTTGTAAAACATCTAAGATTCATCAAAAGACACATGCACAGATTCCTCAATTTTAGAAGATGATTTATTAAATACCCTATAAGCTTTACTTACTTGAGAATATCCAAGAAAAATTCCCGTTGAAGCTTTTGCTTCAAACTTTCTAAGGTATTCTTTATTATTGTTATGAATGTATACTACACAACCAAATACTCTAAAATAATTAATTTTAGGTTTCTTTCCTTTAAGCAACTCATAAGGAGTTTTACACTTAAGCTTGTGTATAAGACTTCTGTTCAAGACACAGTAGAAAATCTGTAAGAACTTTGAAGTTATCAGCCTTAGTTCTCAAGAAGAACACCCAAGTGAACCTAGAGAAGTCGTCTACAATTACTAAAGTGTAATACTTCCCTCCTAGACTCTGTACATTTATTGGGCCAAAGAGGTCCAAATGTAATAAATACAGGATTCTAGGTGAATCACTTTTATTTACAGATTTAAAGAAATTTTTGGTTTGCTTGCCTAATTGACAAGCCTTGCATAGGCTCTCCTTCTTGTAGGGGCAAGAAGGTAAACCTTTAACAAGGTTGTATTTAGATAACCTAGATATGTTCTTGAGGTTAACATGGCTAAGCCTTTTATGCCATAAGGTATTGTTATTTGTTACTTCATTAAATAAGCATATTTCAGAATGGGTTGAATTAAAATCTACTAAATAAATATTGCCTTGTCTAATACCTACTAACACAACATTACTATTTAAAGTAATATTACAAAGAGTGTTAGTGAACGATACCTGATATCCTGCATCACATAACTGACTTACTGAGATGAGATTATGCTTCAGTCCAGTTACATATGCAACCCTCTTGAAAGTTACTGCTCCAATGGTAATCCTACCATATCCTTCAGTTTGACCACAGCTAGAATCCCCAAAGATCACCTTTGGTCCAAGCTTGGCCTTAAACTTTGACAGATTTTCTTTGTTCCCTGTCATATGTTTGGAGCAACCACTATCCAAATACCACTTGTCCTGAGTGATAGGATAGGTCTTCACCTGCAGTGAGTTAAGTTAAACATTGTGGACCCAGGCAACCTTGGGTCCATTATTCTTCACATAATAAAAACTAGAAATAAAAGAATAAGTAGGTTGGGGTTTATAACCTAAAGGGTAAGATCTCCTAGATGGGATGCTCCATGCAGTTAATGGGTCCACAAACCTAGGGTTTCTATTCATATTAAGGTTTCTAGGGTTCTACTTATAATTTTGAAATTCATAATGAAAACGTCGATCGATGTTCGACGATGTATGCTCAGATCGTCGAGCTTCGTTCGACCATTGAGCCTGCGATCGTCGAGCAGCGTTCGATGCTTTTTGTATTTCCTTAAACTTTTGCTTCCTCTTTTCTCTCTTAGCTTTATTTAAAGCTTTATTAACCTGATTAACTTGCTCAGTGTTTTTTATTCCACTAGCTGAAACAAAATTCACTGGAGTTGAAAGGTTATTTTTAAGAATAATTGGTGGTTCACTAGGAGAAGCTCCTAAGCCTAATTTGTTATTGCCTAACCTAGTGTTAGACATGCTGGTTATTTCAAGCAACTTAAGGCTTCTACCATTCAGAGATTCTTCTAACCTTTTTGACTTAGCTAATTCATTCTTAAGGAATTTTATTTCTTCACTAGAATTAGTGAGTTCTGCTGTTAACCTAATGTTTTCATTTGAGATAAATTCAGATTCAGCAAGCTTATTCCTAAGGTCCTTAATTTCCTTTTCAGAACTAATTAAATCTAAACACAAAGATTTAAAATCTAATTTAAATTCAGCAGATGTAAAATCGTAAGAAGACAATACCTCATCTTCTGTTGGCATTTCTTCATCAGAATCTGAACTCTCTGCAGCTGAGTGATTGCTGCAGGCATCAATTGCCATCAGGCAAACTTCCTTTGCCTTCTTTTCTTCCTCATCCTCACTAGAGCTTGAGGAGGAAGATTCCTCATCTGAATCACTCCAAGTTTCAGCAATAAATTCCTTCTCCTTTTTCTTGTTTTTGTAGGAGGAGGACTTGGAGTGTCTCCTGTGATGTTCCTTTTCCTTTCTCTTTTCTTTGCTCTTTTCCTCTGGACACTCTGGTAGAATATGTCCAGGCTTCCTACAACCATAGCAAATTATTTCTTTAGCAGGAGAACGATCATACCTAGGTTTATCTTCATATCTTGAAGATTTCTTTCTGAAGTCTTTTCTTCCCATCTTGAGAAACCTTTTGACAAAGAGTGCCATCAGCTCCTCATTAGATTGGCTTCCTTCAGAAGCATCAGCAGCTTTGAGAGCAAGAGTTTGCTCTTTCCTTGCTGGAGTTGGGGTCTTTGCTTCAGCCTCAGCTTCCCTGGTCTTCAGCACTTGCTCAAAGGACTTGAGCTTGCCAAGGAGAGCTTCTGTTGAGATTTTATTTGTACTTCTGGCCTCCTTGATAGGCCAGATCCTCAGATCCCATGTGCTAGGGAAGCACATAAGAATCTTATCATTGACCTCTATCAATGATATATCCTTGTCAAGAGTCCTCAGCTCATTGATGATTGAGCTGAGCCGGGTGTACATTGCTTCAACTGATTCAGCATCAGTTTTCTTGAAGTTTTCATACTGGGAGATAAGGTTGGACCTTCTGTCCTTCCTTTCATCAGCTGAACCAGCTACAATCTGGTTCAGTGTATCCCACATTGCTTTTGCTGAGGAGCAGTCAACAACTTTCTGGAATACTTCATCAGACATTGTCTAAGCCAGAATATTCATTGCTTTGGCATCTGCTATCTTTGCCTTTATGTATTCATCGTTGTAATCTGGAGGAGGCACTGCACTCATATCAGTTGATGATGAAGCAGTAGCTGCAGCAGGTGCTCTTGGTGGTCCTGTCAAAATAGAAGCAAAAATACTCTCATTAATAGAGTTCATATATAACTTAATCCTTGCCTTCCAGATGCTAAACTTAGCTAAGTTGCATGCTGGAGGTCTGGTGCTTGAGTAATCCTTGGACTGGGCCATGAAGTGAATATCTATAAGCTTGGTATCTATCAGGATCTTGTGACTCAGGTGTTAGCTTGTATAGTCAGTCAACCTCCCTCTGATACCAATTGAAAGTGATGATAGATACAACTCTAGAGGGGGAGTGAATAGAGTATTCAAAAATTATGACACCCTACTCAACTCCCTTAGAGTTAATTTGCGGAATTAGTTTATAGATATTGATAACCCTAGAGCCTAACACAAAGTGTAGTGCACAAGAGAGAGCTAACTATAATTACAATTAAGCTAGGGATCCTATCACAGCAACTAGCAATCCTAGTTATTTCTACTCACAGCCACAGTGCAATGAATTAAATAAACAGCATAGACGACACAAGAAATTTTATAGTGGTTCCCTCTAAATAGGTACGTCCACTCTTCTACCACCCTGGTAGGAATCCACTACAGGTTTTTGTTCAGGTGCCCTGCCACCAACTGATCTACTTCAGGTAGATCAAGTAGACCCTTTGAGCTTTTGATCAAGAGCTCAAAATCCAACACAGGTTTTTGATCAGGTGCCCTGCCACCAAGGGTTCACTTTTGAAGGGAGTAATAACCCTTTGTATAGGAGGTTGAGAGAGTTAAGGCTTCTTATCTATTGTTAAACAAATTAGAGAAGCTAGTGGATTGCACAGAGCTAGATTGTTGGGTACATTGGAAAATGTGTACCTGATTTGAAGAAGCCCAACCTAGCTCAATGATATACATCAAGGTGTATTTGATGTTGCTTTTGAGTTGACATGTGCAGGTGAAGAATTGATAAAGTATGCAGAAAAATTCTAAGTCCAAGTGTCGACACAGAGAAGGATATGTCGACACATAGAAGAAATTAGTCGACACAACACTGGGAAGCAGTGTCGACACATAGCAGTTAGTCTACAACTACACTGGGAAAAAGTGTCGACACAGAAGAAGTAAGTCGACACAACACTGGGAATTTGTGTCGACACAGAAGAAAAGCGTCGACCTCAACATTGGGAAAATGTGTCGACACAGAAGAAAAGCGTCGACCTCAACATTTGGAAAATGTGTCGACACAGAAGAATATAGTCGACCTCAGGTTTGTCGACACCAGCAGGATGTGTCGACTCAGAAGAATATAGTCGACCTCAAGTTTGTCTACACCAGCAGAATGTGTCGACACATTGTGATTAAGTCGACACATTACAGCAGAGTTAAAAGAAGACTGTGTCGACACCTGAAGGCTAAGTCGACACTTACTAAGTTATGATTCTACAACAACTGTGTCGACACACAGGACTTGTGTCAACACACTGAAGAGTCAAGACCAAGTTATTTTCAGAAGAAGCTGTGTCGACTCAAAGGCAACTTAGTCGACATCACTGAAGACTGTGTCGACACCAAAGTCAATTGTGTCGACACAGATAGACAGATGGTCTCGACACTTTCTGACAGACTGTCTCGACAACTTGTGGTTCAAGACTAAGGCACAGGACTTGTTTGAAGACTTGACAGCTGTGGGTTGCCACCGGTTAACTGAAGCTGTCAGACTTGTCAGAAAACGGTTAGAAACCGGATCAGCCGGTTACCATGAAGAAAGTCTATAAATAGACAGATTCAGAAGGAGAAAACAACTTTTGAAAAACATTGTTGAGAATCAAAAAGTTGAGAAGGATTACGATCCAATTCATTTCAAGAAAGTGCTAGGCACTTAAGAAGATCTTCTCCAGAAGATCTAAGAAGACTATCTAAGGATAGATCAAAGAAGAGTTCTAATCAGAATTCAGAAGAATCATTCAAAGTGCTGGATAGAGAGAGATCAAGCCAGAATTTGAAGAAGAAGAAAGAAACCACCAGTGGATTCTCAAGAAGCTGTTTGGAAATCAACTCAGCTAAGTTCTTATTCAAGAAGCTTTGAAGAAAGCTCAGATACAGTTGATTTCATCAGCTGATCAAGAATTGTCTTGGCCTTTTCTCTCTCAATTTAGGCAAGACAGTTAGATAAACTTTTCTATATTTCTATAGGATCTGTTTACACAGATCTGAGTTGTAAGCCTATGTTATAAAGGCTGAGTGTAGGAGTGTTGTACTCTGAGTGGTAGGGCTGTGTGCCTGAGTGTAGGAGAAGGGTCTTCTCTGAGTTGTAGGCCTTGGGGCAAGGCTGAGGTAGGGCTGTTGTGCCTGAGTTGTAGGAACCAGTTGGGTTCTGAGTTGTAGGATCTATTGATCTGAGATTAGTGGAAGTTTGGCCGAATCTAGCATACTGCTAGATAGGTGAAGGGGGAAAGTGGATGTACCCAGACCTTGGGGAACCACTATAAAACATTGTGCAATCTGTGATGTTTTATTTTCTGTGATTGCTGTGATCATTGTGTTAGCCATTAAATTGAATTCTGCTTAAAAGTTTTTATAAACAAGTAGAACCTATTCACCCCCCCCCCCCTCTAGGTGTTTAGGTTGTCTTGAAAGTTAAACTATCAAGTGGTATCAGAGGGAGGTTCCTCAAAAAGGACTTAATAGTCTGAGGTAGATCTGAAAGGCAGATTCAAGATTCAAGAAGATGGGTTCTAGAGAGAATCATAAGGAGCTAGGGTCTATGAAATTACCCATATGCAAGAAAGAAATTTTTGGAATTTGGAAAGAAAGAGTCAGACTATTTATGGAAGCATCTGACCCAAGAATTTACATCACAGTACAGGAAGGCCCCTTCATTCCAATGAAGGTATCAGTTCTTGATGCAAATATCCAAACTCCAAAGAGTTATTCAGAAATGACCAAGGATGAAATCATCTTGGCAACCATGGATAAAAGAGCTCAGAACATTATTGTGAGTGCCATAGATGATTCAACATTTCAGAATCTGATTCACTGCAAGACCTCCAAGGAAATGTGGGACACATTGATTGTCTACATGGAGGGATCTGAAGAAGTAAGGCTGGACAGGAAGTCTATGCTAAATCAGGAGTATGAAAGCTTTAGACAAGGAAAATCTGATAGCATAACTGAGTGCTATAAGAAATTCTATAGAATTGTGAATGAGCTAATATCCTATGGAAGAGTCTTCAGTACCTATGAACTGAATGACAAATTCTTAAGATCCTTATCAAAGGATTGGGATACAAAGATCTGTGCCATAAGAGAAGTGGCTAAATTGGCAGAGATATCTCCTCCAACCCTGTTTGGAAAGTTGCTATCCTATGAAATGCAACTTATGGTGAGAAAGGAGGAGGAAAAGAATTCAAGAGGAGAGTATAGAGATAAGGCTGTTGCATTAAATGCAGAAGCCACTAGAAAGAATAGGAGGAAATCACCATCTCCTCCTAAGGAAGTTACAGAAGATAGTTCTGAAAGTTCAAACAAGGGATCTGAAAGCTGTGATTCAGATGTAGATTTTGCTGCATTCACAAGACAATTCCAGAGGTTCTTGAAGAAGAAGCAGTGGAAGTCTAGGCCTTCCCCATCACAGCAAGTTGATGACTATTATAAGAAGAAAAGGTCATCAAGGAAAGAGAAGAGCAGATCAAAGCCCAGCAAAGCCACTACTTCAAAGATTGTCTGTTATTGTTGCAATAGGCCTGGACATGTAGTGGCTGATTGTCCTGACAAGAGAAAGGAATCTTCAGAAAAGAAGAAGACTTATCAGAAAGGCAAGAAGGAGAAATCCTTTGTAGCAAAGAAAGATAAGAGTCTGTCAGACCAGTCAACTTCAGAATCAGGATCTGAAGCTGAAGCATATATTGGACTATATGCTGCATCTGAGGAAGAGGAGTTTATGCAGTTGCTAGACTCCATCAATGAACATCAATGCATGGGGTTGATGACAAGATCAGAAGAGGACATATGCCAGAATCAGTCTGGTCCTAATGAGGTAAAATGTCCTTCCAGTACATCTGTTTGTAGTACAAGTGAAGAATCAGCTACATCTGCATCAAGTGATGAAGATGCATCTGAATTTGAAGGAGATGTCTATCAATTGATAGACAAGTATGGGGACTTGTTGCAGGCCCTTAAGAAAAGCAAGAACCTGGTTAAAACTCAGGCTCAGGAAATTGCTGAACTAAGGGTTGCAACAACTGAGTTAGAAAAAGTCCTTGATCAAAAATTAAATGAAATTGCCAAGCTGAAGAATATAACTATTATTCAGATGGGCACAATTAATTATACTAATGATCAAGTGAAGAGTCTGGAGGCCAGACTTAAAATTGAAAGGGATTTAGTGGCTAGTTACTCTAAGCCAAAATCTGTCTTACCCTTGATAGATGAATTTGTCACTCAGAAGGGTAAGGCTGGATTAGGATTTAAAGGTAACTCCAGGGCTGGCAGATTCAAGAGGAAAGGCAAAGCCCCTATTCAGCCACTAAACCTTTCAGTCCCCATAAAGTTTAGTAAGGTGAAAGTGCCTTCTAATATATATAATCATGAAGACATTCAAGGTCATATTAAGACTAATGTTCTGAAGAACAAGGGTGTTAATGCAAGCAGGCCTACCTATGGTCATAAACCCAATGGTTTTAAGAAATCAGTAGGTGAAGTTGCAACAGCACCAACAATGAACAGAAATTCTTCTGACAAGGATGTATCTAGATCTAGATACAATAAGTTTGAATGTTGGTGCTGTGGCAAGAGAGGCCATTTTGCATTAGACTGCTGGTATAACACAAGTGTTATAAAGAATAAGAGTCTACCTGTTAGAAGAGGTTATGATAGCTTTATTAATGCTAACCTGAACCAAGGACCCAAGACTTACTTGGGTTCTAAGGGTAAGTAATTCTGTATTGCAGGTGAATCCAAGTTACCATGCCCCTATATGGTACTTGGATAGTGGTTGTTCCAGGCACATGACTGGAACAAAGGGGCTGCTGAAGGAGTATTCATCTGTCAAAGATGGACATAAAGTGATCTTTGGTGGATCTGAAAAAAGAGTCATCAAAGGGTTTGGTAACATTTCTTCTAACCTAATTACTATCACTCAAGTGGCTTATGTAAAGGGTTTGAAACATAATCTAATAAGCATAAGTCAGCTAAGTGATTTAGGATATGACATTTCATTTGTTAAAGATGGATGTCATATCAAGAGGTCAAGTGATCAAAAGATCATATTGACTGGGTATAGGAAGAGAAATGTATATTGTCTTAATTTTGAATGTGAAAATAAGGCTTCCCCCGTTTGTCTTGTAGCTGATGACAATGCTTCCCATTGTGTTAAGTGGCACAAGAGATTGGCTCATCTAAACTACAAGACAATTGGCCAACTCATTAGTAAAGAACTAGTGAGGAATGGGCCTCAAGTTAAGTGTATAAAGGAAGGGGTATGCTCAGCTTGTCAAAAGGGCAAGCAGACAAAATCCTCATTTCAAAGCCTTGAAAACAAGGATTCTATGAGGTGCTTATACCTCTTGCATATGGATCTTTTTGGTCCTATGCCAGTTCATAGTCTAGGTAGGAAGGTCTACACTTTTGTGGTTGTAGATGACTATTCTAGATTTACATGGGTGTTCTTTCTAAGACAAAAATCTGAAACCCCAAGTGTACTACTTAATTTTGTAAAGCAAATTCAGAATGAATTGAATAGTACAGTGGTCAAAATCAGAAGTGATCATGGTACTGAGTTTCATTCTGAAAGCATAACAAATTTGTGTAAAGACTTTGGGATTTTCCAAGAGTTCTCCTCACCAAGAACACCTCAGCAAAATGGAATTGCTGAAAGAAAGAATAGAACATTAATTGAAGCTGGTAGAACTCTATTGAGTGACACCTCTCTCCCAGAATATTTTTGGGCTGAGGCAGTTAACACTGTTTGTCATGTCATCAATAGGGCCTCTATCACCAAAAGCCACAGAAAGACTCCCTATGAGATTGTGAAAGGCAGAAAACCAAATCTATCCTATTTTAGGATCTTTGGTTGCAAGTGCTATATACTTAACAATGGCAAGTCATATTTGACTAAGTTTGCTGCCAAATCCCAGGATGGGATATTTGTTGGGTACAGCACAAATAGTAAGGCCTATAGAGTCTTCAACTTAACTACTCAAGTTGTTGAAGAATCTGTGCATGTTGTATTTGATGAAACAAGATTAATCAATTGTGAGTTGTCTTGTAGATCAAATGACTCAACAGGTATAAGCAAGAGGATGGACAAGCTCTCCATTGCTGAAGCTTCAAAGGAAGATGGAGCATTGGAAAATGAAGGCTGCTGTCCAGGGGGAGTACAAGAGATAATGGAAGCTGATGAAAACCAAGAGGTTCAGCAGAATGAAGAAGCTGGAGATGCTCAACCTGGAGGGAATCTTCCTCCAGCTATAAGATATCTAAGAGATCATCCTGCTGATCAGATAATTGGTGATCCAAGACAAGGAGTGCAAACTAGAAGTAGAAATCAAAGCACAGTTTTGCATTCAAGTTTCTTGTCTCAGATGGAACCTAAGAAGTTTGAAGAAGCTATCCAAGACCAGCACTGGATTGATGCTATGCAAGAGGAGCTGAATCAATTCAGAAGGTGCAAAGTCTGGGAGCTTGTTCCTAAACCAAGAGGCCACAACATAATTGGCACTAAGTGGATCTATAGGAACAAGCTAGATGAAAGTGGGATAATAGTGAAGAATAAAGCAAGATTGGTTGCAAAAGGATACAGGCAGGAAGAAGGGATTGACTTTGATCAAACCTTTGCTCCAGTAGCAAGGCTGGAGGCTATCAGAATATTCCTTGCCTATGCAGCCTACCAAGACTTCAAAGTATACCAGATGGATGTGAAGTCAGCATTTCTGAATGGTGATCTTAAAGAAGAAGTATATGTAGAGCAGCCATCAGGTTTTGTAGATCCTCTTAAACCTAATTCTGTGTATAAGCTTAGGAAAGCTTTGTATGGGTTAAAACAAGCTCCAAGGGCTTGGTATGAAACCTTGTCTACCTTCCTCATTGAGAATAAATTCTCAAGAGGAAAGATAGACAAAACTCTATTCCTTAGGGAATCCAAAGGTAAGATCATCTTAGTTCAGATCTATGTTAATGACATAATCTTTGGATCTACTGAAAACAACCTTTGTAAAAAGTTTGTCAAACTTATGCAAGGGAAGTTTGAGATGAGCAGTATGGGAGAACTTAAGTTCTTCTTGGGACTCCAAGTAAGACAGACTGGTGATGGATTGTCCATATCCCAGTCCAAGTTCACCAAAGAATTAATTAAGAAATATGGTATGGAGTCATCCTCCACCATGAGAACTCCTATGGGAACAAGTATCCCTATATGCAAAGATGAGGCAGGAAAACCTGTTGATGAGTCATTGTATAGAGGAATAGTTGGGTCTCTACTATATCTTACTGCTAGTAGACCAGACATTATGTATGCAACATGTGTCTGTACTAGGTACCAAGCCTGCCCTAAAGAATCTCATTATACTGCAGTCAAAAGGATTCTGAGATATCTAAAGGGCACTCCTAATCTAGGTCTTTGGTACCCTAGGAATAGAGATTTTCTACTAACAGACTATTCAGATGCAGATTTTGCAGGATGTAGAGAGGACAGGAAAAGTACTACAGGTACTTGTCAATTCCTGGGGGGAAGACTAATATCATGGAGTAGTAAGAAGCAGACCAGTGTGGCAATTTCCACAGCTGAGTCAGAGTATGTTGCTGCTGGAAGCTGCTGTGCACAGCTATTATGGATGCAGCATCAGCTTAAGGATTATGGTATTCAGGTAAGTAGAACACCTCTTTTATGTGATTCTAAGAGTGCTATTTCTATTGCTAATAATCCAGTTTCTCATAGTAGAACTAAGCATATAGAAATCAAATACCATTTTCTTAGAGAACATGTAGAAAAAGGAGACATCTCATTGGAATTTGTAAAAACAGATTATCAAATAGCAGATGTATTTACTAAGCCTTTAGATGAAACCAAATTCAATAAATTCAAAATTGAATTAGGTATGTTAACCATTGATTAATGTATTAACAAAAACATTAACAATGCAATTGAAGTGGTATGTAAGTAAGTAAAAGTAATAACAACATAAACAAGTGTTAAAAAGGACACATTGAAGTAACACTTACAAGTGGTGTTGAACCAACAGAAATTGGCTAAGTAAGAATGTGTCGACACATTTAGTAATTATGTGTCGACTCAGAGAAATAATGTCGACAAGTCAGAAATATTGTGTCGACACAGAGAATATGTGTCGACACTTAAGAGTTATATTGTCGACTTAACCAGAAATGTAATGTCGACTCAACCAGGATAATGGTGTCGACACTTACAGAATATGTGTCGACACTTATCCTTAGAGTCGACACAGAATTTCTGTCTATCTATTATATATCCAAGGTGTCGACATAACCACAAATTGGTGTCGACACATAGTAAGCTGAAGTAATGTCGAGACAATAGAAGTTTGTGTCGACACATTCCGTCTGTGTCGACACATTTAGTTTGTTTTTGGCGCCTTTTGAACTTCTTTCAACAGAAGGTATAAATAGGTCAAAAACTCTATCTGTCGACACGCTTCCAAGGTTTTCGAGGCTAAAACCCTGTGTCGACAGTCTATCTTTCTCTCTTCTCTCAAGCTTTCTCGACAAATCGATGGCGCTAAAGATGGAAGACAACGTCAATGAAGGGTATGAGTTGGTGCGCCAGGCCTTTGCAGATGCGCCGCCAGATGTTCAAGGGGTTATCACCCTCCTCTCCGAGTCAGGGTTAGAATTTCTAATCTCAGAGCCAACTAAAATCTGGAAGAAGGAGGTACACGAGTTCTTTATCTCTGCATCAGTCCACTCAGATGGCTTCAAGATTAAGTCCATTGTTCAAGGAACTAAGGTCAAGATTACTCCAAGAAGTTTAAGAAAAATCTTTCAATTACAACTAGTTGAGAATGAAGAGGAAGTTCCTAGTTCTAAGACAAGGGAAGCCCTTCAATGGTGTGGACTGGACTCGAGTATGAAGATTGGAGCTGCATTCAACAGGAAGGGTATGAATCAGCAAGGGAAATTCTTGTCTGAAGTTGTTGGGAAAGTAATCCTCTGCAAGACAGGTGGACATGATAGGATTTCTGCCTATATGTTTAGCCTTATGACCAGGATTGTTTTTACAATTCCTACTAATTGGTCAGGAGTACTCTTTGACAAGATCAAAGAAGGAATCAAGAAGCCCAACATGGCTAGAATCATGAGCTTATATCTCATTGGAGTGATCCCTGAAGTGATGCAGCAACTGCCAGGGACTAAGATCAATCATATGAGAAGGATGGATATGAGACTGTTCTCTAGGTGGGATAGGGTGCTGTCCAAGGATGTGCCTGAAGAGAGAAGGCCAGACATGTAAGATCCTGTCTCCTCATCCCGAGGCTAACCCGGATCTTATGCCCAGAACCGCCGCCTTACGGTGACACTAACTCCTGAGTTAGTCGACACCGTAAGACGCCGATTCTGCCGGCTATTACGATCATTTTTCACTAGAGATGCGGAAGTAAAAGTGTATAAACAACCCAATACACATGTCCACAGAAGTCACAGAGCATATCATATATAAGGAATGAAAAGCTACTACAGTCCAAAATGAGTACAAAAGTGAAATAGGGCTTATGCCCATATACATCAATAGAAATGAGGCTCTCTCTCACAAAATAGAAAGCTGTAAACTAAGCTATCCACTACATCTCCTCCCACCTGAGGACGTGCGGTAGTAGTGTCTGGTGGTGGTGGTAGCTGCTCCTCATGCCCTGCCTCCTCGTCCCGCTGGACGTGCTGGTCCACCTCCTCGAACTCCTAAAAAGGGGGAGTCAACGTATGTTAGTCAAAAAGACTAAGTCGTATCCTCAACACCTCCTCCTGTCGCTCTTAGGCACCGGATGGAAGGAAGATACGGAGGACAACAAGGGGTAGCAAAGTGGAGCAGGTGACATTTCTATCTAGCAGGAGTAAGTAAAGTCTAGCAGTTATATATATGATCTAGCAGTTCTATATATGATCTAGCAGTTCTATATATAGTGCAAGTAAGTAAAGACTGTACAGAAAGAGAAGAACTGCAGTAAAAAGGTAGAACTTAAAGTAAAGGTAGTACAGAAAGGAGTGTACGCTACTGCTACTCCTACTCCTATCAATATCACATAAGTACCCTAACTTATATGAACGCCCATACGAACTTATAAGTTAGGGTTTCCAAAAGTAACTTATCATATAAACCGCCCATACAATTTATATGATAAGGATCTATGAAGCGTATGCCCTAATGAATGAATGTATGTTATGATGAATATGTTAACATGCAAGTGCAACACACACACACGACTCCGTGATCACAGACCTTTAGTTCCCTCTTTTTGAGAGCTTGCATCACTCTCGGGTACTACCATTGTGGCTACGGCAACAGTGGAGCGGGCTCTCCACTTCTAGGTAGGTATAAGCACTACCAGACCTAGACCCCTCTCATACGCCTCTGTACACGTCCTAGGTGCACTCTAGAGTTTTGCGTACGTATTTTGCTGACTACCCGTCAGTCTTGTAGGTCGAGTGTACGTCTTCGGGGATTCCGTAGTATTATATATTTAAGCATACTGGCCCCTCCACCCGTACTCCTCGCCCGAGTCATCGTACTGCCATCGGTGCATCGACTGGCCAGTCCCGCGTGACTCGCCACTAATTTTATGCACATGCAAGGTATTAATCTGAGCTTCCCGCTCGTACTGACATTGTTAACACATTCCCTCCAATCCAATTTGGGTGAGTAAGCGCTTGTATCCCTCCAACCTTAAGAAACAGGTGAGAAAGCCACTCCAACCCGGTTAGGATGAGCTTGTTACTTGTATCCCTCCAACCTTGTGAAACAGGTGAGCAAGTAACCCATATGATGTTCCCAACCTTATTTAACCGGCGAACCTATCGCGTAGGACTCCAAACCTATTAGACTACTCTTGTTTTAAGGTTTATTATACCTAGTGATTTAAAGTGAATCCCAGGACTGCCCAAGGCATGCCCCGTGAGGGGGTCTCGAGGGCACTAGGAACCAAGACGGGCATGAAACCCGAAGTTCCCTTTCGCAAGGATAATTAGTTTTAGTTGATGTTTACCCATTACCCACGATTCTCCTTTAGTGTTACTCCTTAGTAGCCTAATGACTTATGGTATTATTATCGGAAAGGCGACGGTCTTCCGTCGGACTCCGTTATGCCTATTGTAAAGTGATTTGCACTCTATCACTCGTTGCTATACTTATGATGCCATCAACACCACCCGGGTTTATTCCCAATTTCCACGACTATCCCATTTTATTCTATCTCCCGGTGGTCCTAGTAGAGTAATCCTACTTATTCTAAATGTAGCCCCAGACCTAATACCACCCTGCCATTTCCAAGTTATAATACCATCCCCATCGTTCTGTTCATTAACCTAGGGTGGTATTCTCTAGATAAGCATTTACGTACGACACGTCTATCGAGACTGAATGACTAGGGTGAGATAACCTATCTAATGATCCATTGAATGAACTTCCAAATGCATTGTGTTGTGTTTAATCACATGAGATTATTATAAATAGGACACGTCGATTTATTTATTACTTATCATCATCAGAATCATTCAATTACTGTTAAGGGTAAAATCGTCATTTTCCCGAATACTTATAATTCAAATCTTCGATTTATCAAGTCGAATCTCAAGGGCTCGAATATGTCTCCCTTGAGTTTATATAATATCCTTAGGGTTTTATGAATCTTCTAAACCCTAGTTTGAATCATTTTAGAAAATGCTTACGTGTTCACCAAATTATCAAAATAGTCAAATTCATTAAGTGTGGGATTTTTGTTCCCAAAAATCCCAACTACCTTATGGTTTTAAATTATACCCTACTGGTCTACTAAATCAGGGGGGGTGTGCATTCTAACTGCACCCCTTTAGGTAAATATCAAAAACTTGCTATTTGCACCCCGAGCCTAAGTAGTTCAATTCTTGCATGTGGGTCTTTCCCAACATGACTTGTTCCAATTTCAGAGAAATTTCTACCACTGGTCTATATGGTCCCTAATGGCCAGCCACCAAAATTTGGGGCCATTTGGAGTTAGCTAACTCCAAGAATCACCTAGTTAAGCCCTAGGGGTATTTTGGTAATTTTCCCACATTTTGTTTTCCAATCAAGCCAATTTTTGGGCAGAGCCTGAATATGCCCTAATTATACCTCTGACCAAAATCTCAGGTCAAGGGGGCTTCTGGTTTGGCTTGGGCAGCCATTTGAAATTCTGCAAAATTGCTATTTGCAGCCCAAGTCAAATTTCATTTCTCAAACATGCAAGTGAGATTCCTCATCATGCTGTGAATCAATATAGCCCAAATTTTAACCATGGGTCTAATATACCCATGAGAGGGAGCCACCAAAATTTGGGGTCATTTGGAGTTAGGAAACTCCAAATATCACATTTATTTACTTTTGGGTATTTTTGTAAAAACTATAGCAAAATGTTCCCCAAAAATTCTGATTTTTGGGGAGGGCCTAGATTTGACCAAATAAGCCACATGCCCAAAATCTCAGTCCATTTGGACTTAGGGTTTGAGCAGGGCATCAGTTTTAATTTCTGCCCTAGTTAAGGGGCAGTCCCAGCAAAACAGCCCTACAGGGCAGCCTACTGGTCCAAACCCTATGATTTCTGTGGCATTTTAAAGTTAACTCATCTATCTAGATTTGCTATTCAGGGTCCATCCTAAGGTGGGTCCTCTAAGTACCTCATAAACAGCATGCAAAATAACTGTTACCATGTGACACTATTTCATTTATACATAAAATTAAATGATGCAGAATTAATATTAAAACTCCTGCACGAATCTTAAAGCAATCTAACGGCTACTGTATCTTCTTCTTCATGCAGGCATGCATGGCCAACCCGTGCAGGTGTTCCTTGCGGGGCCATTTCCGGCCATTGCCGGCGGCGGGACCTCCGGCCAAGACCTTCCCCGGCCTCACGGTGGTCGGGGCTAGGGCTGGCCGGCGACTGGGCGGTGGAGAGCGGCGGACGGCGGCGGCGCAACCAAACCGAAAAACTCCCAGGCCGCCATTTTTGAAGCTTTTTCCAAGCTTTAGAGGCCTACAGTCGAGCTCTTTTGAGCTTGACTACTAACCTAGAAGACCTAGGAAACTAGTACAGTAAGAGGGGAGGGGATACGGACCCGTGGTGGTGGTCGTGGTTGAGGGTGGCGGCGGCTTCCCCTAGCATGCACATTCCGGCGAGTTCCACGGCTTTCCATGGCTTCCTTCCTCTCTCTCTCTCTCTCTGGGGTAGGAGTGAATGGAAATGAGAGGGGGAAGTGGTTTGGGGGCTGAGTTAAGAGAGGGGGGGCGACATCACCAAGGCTTGGGCGATTTCACCAAGGAAGGGTGATTTCACCAATGTGGGGAGGGCTCGGGTTGGTGTGTGTGGGCTAGCTGGTTGCTTGGGAGTGGGTCCCACTACTCCAGCTGGTTTAATTAACCCCTAATGGTCGGGTTTTAGGGTAGAGTTGGGTTGGTGAGAGGAGAGAAGGGGGAAGTTGGCTCACATGCATGGAATGGGCTAGGTAGGTTCGGGTTTGGGCTTGGGCTTGACCCAAGGCTGCATGGTGGGTCCCCACACCTCCTAATACCCCTACATGGTCAGCCAACCCATGGTGGGTTGGTGGGGTGAGCCCAAGTGGCCCACACCACTTCCTTAACACTTTCTCTCTCCTATTTGTCACATTTTCTCTCTCCTAGGTAATTCCCAAAATTACCATTGCATGCCCCTATTTTTCTCTCCCCTAGGGTTTATAAGGCCACTTTAGGCCCACATGATGAATTTGGGTTGATTTGGGTGGACCCAACCTAGTGAAATGGGCTAGGGCACCATATTCACTATTTAGGTCAAAATGTTGACTTGACCCAACATGGGTCAACTAGTTGACCCCATGGCCTACCTTGGGGTCCACTTAGATTGTATTTAGGGTTAGGGCAATGTGGTGGGGTCATGGTGTGGCTAGGGTTTGTATTTAGCCTAGTTTGACCTAGGTTGACTTGGGCCCCATAGTGGGCCCCACATGGTCTAAATCCTCCTCCTAGGGTCAAACCTAGCTAAACCCTAGCATCCACCACATGTCTAACCCAAATCTAAGTCGTTTGAAATTTGGGATGTTACAAACCCTATAAACAAAAAAAATAATTTCGTCCCCGAAATTTAAGTTCGGGCTACGGGGTTTCTTCGACAAGCTTATAAAGATTCGAAACGTAACTAGAAGGGAAATACAAAACTAAGTTGTACCTGAGGAGAATAGCTCCGGGTGTCGCTCCATCATGAGATCCCTCGGCTCCCAGGTGTGTTCCTCCCGTCCGTGGTTGGACCACAACACCTTCACGAGAGGGACCTTCTTTTTCCGCAACACTCGGACGGCGGTATCGTCGATCCGGACCGGCTCTAAACGAACTGATCGATCTGATGCTACTGGCCCGTCGGTAGTAAAAATATGCTGCTCAGGGCGAAGGAGTGCTCGTCGTAGGGAGGAGACGTGAAAGACGTCGTGCAGAGTTCCCAACTCTATCGGTAGCTGCAGTCGGTAAGCCAAGGGGCCGATCCGCTCCAGGATCAAGTAAGGCCTCATATATCTCGGACTGAGCTTCTTGTGCCTCCGCACCCGGGAAACACCGTGCACTGGACGTATCTTCAAGAAAACCCTGTCTCCCACCTGAAACTCCACCTTACGATGCCGCGCATCGTAATACTTCGCCTGTCTGCTCTGGGCCTCCAACATCCGATCTCTGACCAGACGTATCTGAGCCTCCGTATCCTCGACATACTCTGAACCGTGAGCTCGTGTATCCTCATCTTGTACCCATGATAGAGGTGTCCGACACCTCCTCCCATATAGTGCCTCGTAAGGAGCCATCCCAATGCTCGCCTGGTGACTGTTGTTATAAGAAAACTCAATCAAGGGTAACAGTCGCTCCCAGGGCTTCCCCGTATCCAAAATACAAAGACGCAGCAGATCCTCCATAGTCCGGTTGGTCCGCTCTGTCTGACCGTCGGTCTGTGGATGGAAGGCAGTGCTGAAAGAGAGCTGCGAACCTAAGTAAGCATGCACTGCCCTCCACTCCCTAGAAGTGAATCGACCGTCACGATCCGAGACAATCGTCTTGGGGACGCCGTGGTATCTAACGAACTGCTCCACAAACAATCTCACCAATACGGCAACTGGGGCGTCCTTCCGGATCGGTATGAATCTGGCTACCTTGGTCAATCTATCGACGATGACCCAAATGGAATCGTGCCCAGAGTGGGAGCGAGGCAACCCATGCACAAAATCCATAGCAATATCCTCAAACTTCCACTCTGGCACCGGTAATGGCTGTAATAACCCTCCTGGGCTCTTGCATTCAGCTTTCACTAGCTGACATGTCTCGCAGTGTGTAACATAATGTATGATCTCCCTCTTCATCCCGGGCCAGTACATGCTCTTCCGCAAATCAGCCGTCATCTTGGTGATACCGGGGTGCACTGAGTACCGTGATTGGTGCGACTCCCTGAGTATGTCCTCCCGGATACCACCCCCTGCGGGTATATATATACGGCCACGGAAATGAACGAGGTCGTCGCGTAGCGTGTAATCCTCTGCCTTGCCCTCAGCTAGGGCTCCGAATATCGGCTCTAAATCTGCATCCTGCCTCTGATGCGCCCAGATGCGCTCCCGAATGTCACAATCACTAATCATGGAGTTCAGATACTCCCGATACTGCTCTGGCTCAGTCTCTGACACCACAGTAATGTGCAGGCCCTCCACCATTTGAGCCAACGACATATCTCCCACCCGAGGTTCCGGACCAGTAGTGCCGGCTCTCCTGCTCAAGGCATCCGCCACAGTGTTTGCCTTCCCCGGGTGGTAATGGATCTTGTACTGGTAGTCACATAAGAATTCTAGCCATCTCCTCTGGCGTAGATTCAGATCCTTCTGAGTGTCGATGTACCTGAGATTCTTGTGATCGGAGAAAATATCACAATGGATCCCGTACAGATAGTGCCTCCATATCTTTAATGCGAATACCACTGCCCCGAGTTCTAGGTCATGGACTGGGTAGTTGTGCTCGTGCTTCTTCAACTGTCTCGAAGCGTATGCTATCACATGACCGTGCTGCATTAGGACAGCACCCATCCCCTGGTATGATGCGTCGGTGTAAATCTGGAATCCTTCCTTCCCAGCTGGAAGTGCAAGGATAGGGGATGAGGTGAGCCTGCTCTTCAATTCCTGGAACGCTGCCTCGCACTTCTCAGACCAATGAAATCCTGCCTCTTTCTTCGTCAACGATGTGAGGGGGAGAGCTATCCTGGAAAACCCCTCCACAAACTTGCGGTAGTAGCCTGCTAGCCCCAAGAAGCTGCGTATCTCCGTGGCCGATTTCGGCTGCGGCCAATCTCTAACTGCCTCGATCTTAGCTGGATCCACGGCTAGTCCAGCCCCACTGATGGTGTGTCCCAAGAACGTTACCTCCTCAAGCCAGAACTGGCACTTAGAGAACTTAGCATACATGCTATGCTCCCTCAGCTTCCCCAAAACCAACGATAGATGCTGCGCATGTTCCTCCTTGGTCTTGGAATAGACCAAAATGTCGTCGATGAAGACTATGACGAACCGATCCAAGTAAGGCTCGAATACACGGTTCATCAGACTCATGAATGCTGAGGGCGCATTCGTGAGCCCGAAGGGCATCACCGTGAACTCAAACAAGCCATACCGAGAACTGAACGCCGTCTTTGGTATGTCCTCCTCTTGGATCCGCAACTGATAGTATCCAGATCTCAAGTCCAGCTTCGAAAACCAGAATGCTCCCTGAAGCTGATCGAACAGCTCATCAATCCGTGGCAGTGGGTAAGTGTTCCGGACCGTAAGCCGGTTCAATTCCCGGTAATCAATGCACAACCGGAGCGAACCGTCTTTCTTCTTCACGAATAAAACTGGTGCTCCCCAGGGTGAAGAACTAGGCCGGACAAATCCGGACTCCACTAGCTCCTGTAACTGCGTCCTGAACTCTGCCAGCTCCCTTGGAGCCATCCGGTACGGTGCCCGGGATACGGGCTTGGCATCCGGTATCAACTGGATGCGGAAGTCGGTGTCTCTGGCCGGTGATAGTCCGGGCAATTTCTCCGGGAATACGTCGGAGAAATCCCGGACCACGGGTATATCGGAAATGGCCGTCTCCGCCACTATCATCTCGAAGCATACAAGATACACCTCCTCGCCCTGCTCGTAGGCTTTGACAGCCTGTATGGAAGATAATGAAAGAGGTGGGATAGGTCGGATACCTTCGATGGTGACGTAGGAGTCGCCATGCCTGAGGGTGATCCTCTTGGACAGGCAGTCTATTTGGGCGTAGTTCCAGTGTAACCACACCATGCCCAGAATAATGTCGAAGTCCTGCAGCATCAGGATCGTCCCCGGTATCTGGAATATCTTGCCAGCGATCTCTCCCTCCAAGTTGCAATGCTCCGTAGTCACTATCTCCGAGCCGTCAGGCAGACGCACCCTTCTCTCCGCGCCTGTGAATCTTTCCACACCATCTAGCCCCTTGATGAAGGCTTCTGATATGAACGAGTGTGTAGCACCCGTGTCGTATAAGGTATGGGCAGGTTTGCCATTGACGATGACTATGCCTGAGGTTTTGATTATTTTAACGAGTGTTATTCTACGAGGCTTAATGAGCTTATAAGATCAAGTAATTTGAAGGAAATGAAACTTTTAAGGTTTTAAATTACCTGTAATGACCTCCTCTGGGTTTCTTGGAACGGCAAGATCCAAGGCGTACATCTGATCACGACCCCTGCCTCGGCCGTGATGTCCTCGTCCTCGGCCTCGGCCTCGTCCTCGACCTCGACCCTGGTATGCTGGAGGGGCCACTGGAGGGGGTGGAGGAGGAGGAAGCTGACGGAACTGCTGCGGACAATCAGCTCTATAGTGCCCCGGCTGGTGGCACCCAAAACAGACCACTTGTCTTTGACCTTGATCTTCCTGCCCGATCGGTCCATGAATCTGAAGAGGTGGAGGAGCATACACTGGAGGAGGCCTCTGCTCCTGCCTGTAGTTCTCCTGTCTGTAATTCTCTTGCCTGTAGTTCTCCTGCCGGTAGTTGGGACGGCGACGTCCCCCGCCTCGTTTGAACCCAATGACCTTGCCCTTCTGGGGGCCTCTACTACTCTCTCCGTGCCATGGCCCATCAAGTGGCCTCTTCCCTCTACTCTGTGTCATAAGCTGGTCCGCCTCGTGCTTCTTTGCCATCTCGATGATCTCTGTCGATGATCCATGAGAAATAAATAGCAGTGCCTGCCGTACTGAATCCCTAAGTCCTCGGTAGAACTTCTTTGCATACCTCCGGTCCTCTAGATCATGGAAGCCTGCAAATCTGGCCAAATGGGAGAATTCCCTCTAGTACTCAATCACTGAACGAGTCCCCTGCTTGAGGTTCAAGAACCTCTCCTCCAACTCATCTCTGTCTGTATCTGACACAAAATGTCCAAGGACGGACTCACTGAACTCCTCCCATGAGATCTCTGATGGGTCCCTATCAGCATATGTGGAATCCATCATGGATTTCCACCATCTCCAGGCATGTGAATCTAGAGCAGAAGTCGCCAAGGGTACTGCCTGTTGCACCGGGCAACTGATGTCTGCAAGCATCTCCTGTATGGCCTCCAGCCATTCCTCTGTCTTCACAGCATTCTCCGTCCCGTGGTACATGGGCGGGGACAGGCTCCTGAATGCATTCAACCAGTTTGACCCTGGATTTGGCAGCTGTGCCGGGGCCTGCTGGGCTCTAAATGCATCTAGGATCGCAGTAAGGGTCTGTCCCATCTCAGTCTGCATGAACGGAGTGGCATCCGGAGGGAGAGGGACCACGTTCTGTGGCACGGCGACCTGTAGAGGTTGCAAAAAGGTGATTCTTAAGTCAAAATTCTTCAAAATTTGGCCTAACTCATTGTTTAATGGACTATTTAGTGTGACTTTTTACACATGGGCACACCATTGCTTCCGCTGAATAGTTTGTCCGCAAACTACTCTCGAGCGGGGTGTTCCAGTGTTGTGGACTTCTTTCTCTAATGATCGTGTTTTTCAAGTGATACCAGTTTGTAAGATCCTGTCTCCTCATCCCGAGGCTAACCCGGATCTTATGCCCAGAACCGCCGCCTTACGGTGACACTAACTCCTGAGTTAGTCGACACCGTAAGACGCCGATTCTGCCGGCTATTACGATCATTTTTCACTAGAGATGCGGAAGTAAAAGTGTATAAACAACCCAATACACATGTCCACAGAAGTCACAGAGCATATCATATATAAGGAATGAAAAGCTACTACAGTCCAAAATGAGTACAAAAGTGAAATAGGGCTTATGCCCATATACATCAATAGAAATGAGGCTCTCTCTCAGAAAATAGAAAGCTGTAAACTAAGCTATCCACTACATCTCCTCCCACCTGAGGACGTGCGGTAGTAGTGTCTGGTGGTGGTGGTAGCTGCTCCTCATGCCCTGCCTCCTTGTCCCGCTGGACGTGCTGGTCCACCTCCTCGAACTCCTAAAAAGGGGGAGTCAACGTATGTTAGTCAAAAAGACTAAGTCGTATCCTCAACACCTCCTCCTGTCGCTCTTAGGCACCGGATGGAAGGAAGATGCGGAGGACAACAAGGGGTAGCAAAGTGGAGCAGGTGACATTTCTATCTAGCAGGAGTAAGTAAAGTCTAGCAGTTATATATATGATCTAGCAGTTCTATATATGATCTAGCAGTTCTATATATAGTGCAAGTAAGTAAAGACTGTACAGAAAGAGAAGAACTGCAGTAAAAAGGTAGAACTGAAAGTAAAGGTAGTACAGAAAGGAGTGTACGCTACTGCTACTCCTACTCCTATCAATATCACATAAGTACCCTAACTTATATGAACGCCCATACGAACTTATAAGTTAGGGTTTCCAAAAGTAACTTATCATATAAACCGCCCATACAATTTATATGATAAGGATCTATGAAGCGTATGCCCTAATGAATGAATGTATGTTATGATGAATATGTTAACATGCAAGTGCAACACACACACACGACTCCGTGATCACAGACCTTTAGTTCCCTCTTTTTGAGAGCTTGCATCACTCTCGGGTACTACCGTTGTGGCTACGGCAACAGTGGAGCGGGCTCTCCACTTCTAGGTAGGTATAAGCACTACCAGACCTAGACCCCTCTCATACGCCTCTGTACACGTCCTAGGTGCACTCTAGAGTTTTGCGTACGTATTTTGCTGACTACCCGTCAGTCTTGTAGGTCGAGTGTACGTCTTCGGGGATTCCGCAGTATTATATATTTAAGCATACTGGCCCCTCCACCCGTACTCCTCGCCCGAGTCATCGTACTGCCATCGGTGCATCGACTGGCCAGTCCCGCGTGACTCGCCACTAATTTTATGCACATGCAAGGTATTAATCTGAGCTTCCCGCTCGTACTGACATTGTTAACACATTCCCTCCAATCCAATTTGGGTGAGTAAGCGCTTGTATCCCTCCAACCTTAAGAAACAGGTGAGCAAGCCACTCCAACCCGGTTAGGATGAGCTTGTTACTTGTATCCCTCCAACCTTGTGAAACAGGTGAGCAAGTAACCCATATGATGTTCCCAACCTTATTTAACCGGCGAACCTATCGCGTAGGACTCCAAACCTATTAGACTACTCTTGTTTTAAGGTTTATTATACCTAGTGATTTAAAGTGAATCCCAGGACTGCCCAAGGCATGCCCCGTGAGGGGGTCTCGAGGGCACTAGGAACCAAGACGGGCATGAAACCCGAAGTTCCCTTTCGCAAGGATAATTAGTTTTAGTTGATGTTTACCCATTACCCACGATTCTCCTTTAGTGTTACTCCTTAGTAGCCTAATGACTTATGGTATTATTATCGGAAAGGCGACGGTCTTCCGTCGGACTCCGTTATGCCTATTGTAAAGTGATTTGCACTCTATCACTCGTTGCTATACTTATGATGCCATCAACACCACCCGGGTTTATTCCCAATTTCCACGACTATCCCATTTTTTCTATCTCCCGGTGGTCCTAGTAGAGTAATCCTACTTATTCTAAATGTAGCCCCAGACCTAATACCACCCTGTCATTTCCAAGTTATAATACCATCCCCATCGTTCTGTTCATTAACCTAGGGTGGTATTCTCTAGATAAGCATTTACGTACGACACGTCTATCGAGACTGAATGACTAGGGTGAGATAACCTATCTAATGATCCATTGAATGAACTTCCAAATGCATTGTGTTGTGTTTAATCACATGAGATTATTATAAATAGGACACGTCGATTTATTTATTACTTATCATCATCAGAATCATTCAATTACTGTTAAGGGTAAAATCGTCATTTTCCCGAATACTTATAATTCAAATCTTCGATTTATCAAGTCGAATCTCAAGGGCTCGAATATGTCTCCCTTGAGTTTATATAATATCCTTAGGGTTTTATGAATCTTCTAAACCCTAGTTTGAATCATTTTAGAAAATGCTTACGTGTTCACCAAATTATCAAAATAGTCAAATTCATTAAGTGTGGGATTTTTGTTCCCAAAAATCCCAACTAACTTAGGGTTTTAAATTATACCCTACTGGTCTACTAAATCAGGGGGGGTGTGCATTCTAACTGCACCCCTTTAGGTAAATATCAAAAACTTGCTATTTGCACCCCGAGCCTAAGTAGTTCAATTCTTGCATGTGGGTCTTTCCCAACATGACTTGTTCCAATTTCAGAGAAATTTCTACCACTGGTCTATATGGTCCCTAATGGCCAGCCACCAAAATTTGGGGCCATTTGGAGTTAGCTAACTCCAAGAATCACCTAGTTAAGCCCTAGGGGTATTTTGGTAATTTTCCCACATTTTGTTTTCCAATCAAGCCCATTTTTGGGCAGATCCTGAATATGCCCTAATTATACCTCTGACCAAAATCTCAGGTCAAGGGGGCTTCTGGTTTGGCTTGGGCAGCCATTTGAAATTCTGCAAAATTGCTATTTGCAGCCCAAGTCAAATTTCATTTCTCAAACATGCAAGTGAGATTCCTCATCATGCTGTGAATCAATATAGCCCAAATTTTAACCATGGGTCTAATATACCCATGAGAGGGTGCCACCAAAATTTGGGGCCATTTGGAGTTAGGAAACTCCAAAAATCACATTTATTTACTTTTGGGTATTTTTGTAAAAACTATAGCAAAATATTCCCCAAAAATTCTGATTTTTGGGGAGGGCCTAGATTTGACCAAATAAGCCACATGCCCAAAATCTCAGTCCATTTGGACTTAGGGTTTGAGCAGGGCATCAGTTTTAATTTCTGCCCTAGTTAAGGGGCAGTCCCAGCAAAACAGCCCTACAGGGCAGCCTACTGGTCCAAACCCTATGATTTCTGTGGCATTTTAAAGTTAACTCATCTATCTAGATTTTCCATTCAGGGTCCATCCTAAGGTGGGGCCTCTAAGTACCTCATAAACAGCATGCAAAATAACTGTTACCATGTGACACTATTTCATTTATACATAAAATTAAATGATGCAGAATTAATATTAAAACTCCTGCACGAATCTTAAAGCAATCTAACGGCTACTGTATCTTCTTCTTCATGCAGGCATGCATGGCCAACCCGTGCAGGTGTTCCTTGCGGGGCCATTTCCGGCCATTGCCGGCGGCGGGACCTCCGGCCAAGACCTTCCCCTGCCTCACGGTGGTCGGGGCTAGGGCTGGCCGGCGACTGGGCGGCGGAGAGCGGCGGACGGCGGCGGCGCAACCAAACCGAAAAACTCCCAGGCCGCCATTTTTGAAGCTTTTTCCAAGCTTTAGAGGCCTACAGTCGAGCTCTTTTGAGCTTGACTACTAACCTAGAAGACCTAGGAAACTAGTACAGTAAGAGGGGAGGGGATACGGACCCGTGGTGGTGGTCGTGGTTGAGGGTGGCGGCGGCTTCCCCTAGCATGCACATTCCGGCGAGTTCCACGGCTTTCCATGGCTTCCTTCCTCTCTCTCTCTCTCTCTGGGGTAGGAGTGAATGGAAATGAGAGGGGGAAGTGGTTTGGGGGCTGAGTTAAGAGAGGGGGGGCGACATCACCAAGGCTTGGGCGATTTCACCAAGGAAGGGTGATTTCACCAATGTGGGGAGGGCTCGGGTTGGTGTGTGTGGGCTAGCTGGTTGCTTGGGAGTGGGTCCCACTACTCCAGCTGGTTTAATTAACCCCTAATGGTCGGGTTCTAGGGTAGAGTTGGGTTGGTGAGAGGAGAGAAGGGGGAAGTTGGCTCACATGCATGGAATGGGCTAGGTAGGTTCGGGTTTGGGCTTGGGCTTGACCCAAGGCTGCATGGTGGGTCCCCACACCTCCTAATACCCCTACATGGTCAGCCAACCCATGGTGGGTTGTTGGGGTGAGCCCAAGTGGCCCACACCACTTCCTTAACACTTTCTCTCTCCTATTTGTCACATTTTCTCTCTCCTAGGTAATTCCCAAAATTACCATTGCATGCCCCTATTTTTCTCTCCCCTAGGGTTTATAAGGCCACTTTAGGCCCACATGATGAATTTGGGTTGATTTGGGTGGACCCAACCTAGTGAAATGGGCTAGGGCACCATATTCACTATTTAGGTCAAAATGTTGACTTGACCCAACATGGGTCAACTAGTTGACCCCATGGCCTACCTTGGGGTCCACTTAGATTGTATTTAGGGTTAGGGCAATGTGGTGGGGTCATGGTGTGGCTAGGGTTTGTATTTAGCCTAGTTTGACCTAGGTTGACTTGGGCCCCATAGTGGGCCCCACATGGTCTAAATCCTCCTCCTAGGGTCAAACCTAGCTAAACCCTAGCATCCACCACATGTCTAACCCAAATCTAAGTCATTTGAAATTTGGGATGTTACAAGACACCCCTGTGAAATCCCCTACTCAAAATCAAGAAACTGAACAACTACAAGAAGACCCACTGAGGACACAGGTTGAAGAACAGCTTGACTCAACTATAGTCCAGCAAGTGTCAACACCTGCACAGATGCAGGGGGAGCCAGTTTCCACTCCTGCTCAAAAGGAATCTACTCCTGATCAGGTACAAGTATAGGGGGAGCTAATGTATTTTACTATAAAAGACATTGCTCATATTCTTATTACTGCACAGGTTCAGGGGGAGCTATTGTCAGTACAAGTGCAAGAGGAAGCACATTTAGACTTATCTCAAGATTTAACTGCTGCTGAAGTTACAGCTCAACAGGAATTTACTCTGGAGGAGTTATTCCCTGATGTTGATACTACTACAGATAAAGTAGGAGGAGAACCAGACATTGAGAAGTCCATAGGTATGGACATTGATCAGGAAGCTAAAGTTGAGCCACAAGTTGAGGGGGAGCCAGTGGATGTTGAGACTGAGCAACAGGTCACTGGGATAGATACACTTCATCCTCCTCAAGAAAAAATTCATTTAGATACTTCATCTGAAACTGACACTGAAGGAGCCAGGATGGCAAAGAAAAGAAAACTTGTTGTCTTTAAGAGAAGAAGCAAGAATTATAAGCAGGCTTTACAAACAACACCTCCACAAGTATCTCCAGCCTTTGATTATAACAAATTTATGGTGGATCTACAGGTAAAATTGGATGAACAAAGGATGGCACTGGAAAAGTATGTTGATGAAAATAGCAAGTCACTTCAGTTTGACTTAGCTCAGGATATAAAGTCCATCCAGTTTCAAGTCAACATGCATAAAAAGGAAATGACAGATTGCTTCCACAAGGGTGGCAATGCTGTGGTTTATCTAGCTCAACAACAGGAGGCTATTACTACAAAGGTGGATGACATTGCTTTGAAGCAAAGCTATGTTTTGAAAAACCAGCTAAGAATGAATGATAATTTAACTGAATCTCATAATGAGATCATTGAGGAGGTAAAGAAGATTGTTCCAGGTCTGCCTGCAGATAGAGCCAAAGAAAGGGAAGAATTTGATAAGAATTTTCAAGCTGTCATTGCTTCTGTTAAGACTGCCATCACAACCTCTCAAAAAGAAATATCTGAAAAGCTTCAAAGATTAAAACCATTTTTTAAAGAGGGTGTGAATTATCTGGATGGCCAAATCAGATTTCAAAAGGAAGATCTAAGAGATCATGTATCTAGAGAAGCCATAAAGGGGGAGAGGATGCTAATTCATGCAGGCTCAGAGCACTCCAAATGGGTGACCAATAGTATCCGAGCCACATTGGGATATCCCCCATTGTGTGATGATGCTATGGTGGCTGAGTCAGGAATACAATCAAATCTACTTGAAGGCAATCAACCTGAGATTGCCCAAGTCATTTACCCCCCTCCAGATTTTGACATGATTGATCAGCAGGTTCAAGGCATGTATAGTCCTCCAAAGGAGGTTACTAATATTGTCATTGGGAAGGTTGATAAGCCAGAGGCTACTCTGAAAGAACAGCAAGATGCTCTATTAGCAAAGAAGAGATTCAGAGAGCAGGCTGCACTCAAGCCAGATTATGAGCAGTGGAGTCCTACTTCAAGGAACATAATTCTCACTGCATGGAAAGCTGTACAAGACAAAGTTCATGAGAGAGGGAAGTGGTACAATGAGATAGAATGGCAAAAGTATGAGGCAAGACAGGAAGCAATAGTACAATTCAGAAGGAAAGCTAAGCTGGGAAGGCTGACACCAGATGCTAAGGAGCCAAGCAAATACTTTCCAAAGCCTTTTCACTATTTTGAAAGGCAAAGGATCAAGGAAGAAGCTCAGAAGAAAGCTGATCAAAAAGGAAAGAAGATAGCTGAAGAATCAGAAGCTCCTGTGACAGCTACAATTCAATCTGGCAAAGGGATTATCATTAAAGAGCCTGATCAATCCTGATTATGTTTTTAGTTCCTTCATAATGTTTTTGTAATATTGTGATGTGATCATTAAATGTAAAACAATGTAATCAAACATCACCCAGTTATAAACAAAATGTTGATTGGCATATTATAATTTTCATTCTGTGATGGATTGTTTTTTATATTAAGTATTCCTGTTATGTCATATATCATCAATTTAGTACTGTTTATAAATGGTGTATATCATTGGCTATAAGGGTTATGACTTCTCCAAATAGGGGGAGATTGTTGGGTACATTGGAAAATGTGTACCTGATTTGAAGAAGCCCAACCTAGCTCAATGATATACATCAAGGTGTATTTGATGTTGCTTTTGAGTTGATATGTGCAGGTGAAGAATTGATAAAGTATGCAAAAAAATTCTAAGTCCAAGTGTCGACACAGAGAAGGATATGTCGACACATAGAAGAAATTAGTCGACACAACACTGGGAAGCAGTGTCGACACATAGCAGTTAGTCTACAACTACACTGGGAAAAAGTGTCGACACAGAAGAAGTAAGTCGACACAACACTGGGAATTTGTGTCGACACAGAAGAAAAGCGTCGACCTCAACATTGGGAAAATGTGTCGACATAGAAGAAAAGCGTCGACCTCAACATTTGGAAAATGTGTCGACACAGAAGAATATAGTCGACCTCAGGTTTGTCGACACCAGCAGGATGTGTCGACTCAGAAGAATATAGTCGACCTCAAGTTTGTCTACACCAGCAGAATGTGTCGACACATTGTGATTAAGTCGACACATTACAGCAGAGTTAAAAGAAGACTGTGTCGACACCTGAAGGCTAAGTCAACACTTACTAAGTTATGATTCTACAACAACTGTGTCGACACACAGGACTTGTGTCAACACACTGAAGAGTCAAGACCAAGTTATTTTCAGAAGAAGCTGTGTCGACTCAAAGGCAACTTAGTCGACATCACTGAAGACTGTGTCGACACCAAAGTCAATTGTGTCGACACAGATAGACAGATGGTCTCGACACTTTCTGACAGACTGTCTCGACAACTTGTGGTTCAAGACTAAGGCACAGGACTTGTTTGAAGACTTGACAGCTGTGGGTTGCCACCGGTTAACTGAAGCTGTCAGACTTGTCAGAAAACAGTTAGAAACCGGATCAGCCGGTTACCATAAAGAAAGTCTATAAATAGACAGATTCAGAAGGAGAAAACAACTTTTGAAAAACATTGTTGAGAATCAAAAAGTTGAGAAGGATTACGATCCAATTCATTTCAAGAAAGTGCTAGGCACTTAAGAAGATCTTCTCTAGAAGATCTAAGAAGACTATCTAAGGATAGATCAAAGAAGAGTTCTAATCAAAATTCAGAAGAATCATTCAAAGTGCTGGATAGAGAGAGATCAAGCCAGAATTTGAAGAAGAAGAAAGAAACCACCAGTGGATTCTCAAGAAGCTGTTTGGAAATCAACTCAGCTAAGTTCTTATTCAAGAAGCTTTGAAGAAAGCTCAGATACAGTTGATTTCATCAGCTAATCAAGAATTGTCTTGGCCTTTTCTCTCTCAATTTAGGCAAGACAGTTAGATAAACTTTTCTATATTTCTGTAGGATCTGTTTACACAGATCTGAGTTGTAAGCCTATGTTATAAAGGCTGAGTGTAGGAGTGTTGTACTCTGAGTGGTAGGGCTGTGTGCCTGATTGTGGGAGAAGGGTCTTCTCTGAGTTGTAGGCCTTGGGGCAAGGCTGAGGTAGGGCTGTTGTGCCTGAGTTGTAGGAACCAGTTGGGTTCTGAGTTGTAGGATCTATTGATCTGAGATTAGTGGAAGTTTGGCCGAATCTAGCATACTGCTAGATAGGTGAAGGGGGAAAGTGGATGTACCCAGACCTTGGGGAACCACTATAAAACATTGTGCAATCTGTGATGTTTTATTTTCTGTGATTGCTGTGATCATTGTGTTAGCCATTAAATTGAATTCTGCTTAAAAGTTTTTATAAACAAGTAGAACCTATTCACCCCCCCCCCCTCTAGGTGTTTAGGTTGTCTTGAAAGTTAAACTATCATAGATAGCTCTAAAGAATCAAGGCTCCCCCTGGCTTAGAGAATATCCAGGAAGGAGTCTTGCTTCAGGGTGCAGGAACTCTTCTGAACTAAGACAAAGAACTGTCTTGAGGTTCTGAAGGAGAAGCTTGAAGAAGACTCTTGATTGGGAACAGGTGTTATTCTTCAAATAGCTTCCTTTCTTCTTCTTCTTCTTCTTCTAAGGGCCTCTGAGTGAAAGTCTTCCTGTAAGCAGGATGAACTCAGGATGAAGAAGAATGCTGAAGAGATTGATCTTCTCAGTTGAATGTGAATTTCTGAGAGCTGTAGAACTTTCTTGCTTTCTCTCTTTCTCTATGCTGCTGAGTGTATCTCCTCTTGTGATATTATATATGAGTTCTATATATGATCTTCTTTCAAAAGAAGCTCTTTTTATATGAGCCTTTGCAATGGCTTTAATTTGAGTTTGAATCTTTGTCTTCTTCGGGAATCAGCAATCTGAGCTGCAAAAAGCAAAAACAAATCCTGCAGACAGACATACTATAAGAGGATAAAGCTTTCTAAGAAGCTGCATAACCAATCAGATAAGAAGGGTGCAAGAAAAAAGGTCACATCAGAAAGAACTCTTTACAGCCAGAAAAGACTTTCTGAGTCTAACGGCTATAAAGGACAGCCTGGCAGATAAAGCAGAAAATGTATTTTCAACTAATAAGACAAAACACTTTGTCAAATAAAGATTGGCTCATGCATAAAGAATGGAGCAGAGATTGCCTGGAAATAATAGCATAAATATACTGAAATAATATGCCAAATAAATATGAAATAAATCATAGAATAGAAGAGGACAAAATTACTAAAGACATACAGCAAAACGTCGAACGACCCTCGGAGATCGTCGACCGAAGCACAGAGATCGTCGACCTATCAAACAGATAGTCGAACGATACAGATAGTCGAACTACCAAAGCAGATAGTCGAACTACCACAGCAAATAGTCGAACTATCAAGACAGATAGTCGAGCTAATCAGATAGTCGACCTATCAAGACAGATAGTCGAGCTATCAAGCAAAAACAGATAGTCGACCTATCGAACAGATAGTCGAACTATCAAGGAAAACAGATAGTCGACCTATCAAACAGATAGTCGAACTATCAAAAAAAAAACAGATAGTCGACCTATCAAACAGATAGTCGAACTATTAGATAGTTGAACTATCCAAGCAGATAGTCGAACTATCAAGCGACACAGATAGTCGACCTATCAAACAGATAGTCGAACTATCAGACAACACATATAGTCAACCTATCAAACAGATAGTCGAACTATCAGATAGTTGAACTATCCAAGCAGATAGTTGAACTATTAAGAAATCTGTCTGGTCCGAAAAAGTCGAGCGGGGTTCGACGATCGGCGAGACAGATTTCACAGAATGTCGAGCTACCAAGAGTTGAACTAACTCCGAGATAGACGATCTGCTGACAGACAAACATCGACCAACTGATAGACGATCGTCGAACAGTCGATAGACGATAGTCGAGCGGCGTTCGACCATAGTCGAACAAAAAACAACTTAACCAAATTTTCATCTGGAAAAGTGACAACTCTAAAACTAGAGCAAACTTACTAAACAACTAACCTTTGACCATAGATAAATCTTGGGTCAAGAGACAGAAGGAGAGGACAGAACTCAAATCCAAACTAGGGTACCAACAGTGGTTCCCCAATCAACCTGGGTACATCCACTCTTCTACCACCCTAGGTAGGAATCCACTGCAGGAATAGTTGATCAGGTGTCCTGGGCACAAATGAGCTTTTGATAAGGTGCTCAAAAACCAAACCAGATTTTTTGATCAGGTGTCTTGCCACCACTGAGTTTTGACAAGGTCTCAGAAACCAGCCACAAAACTTTTGAAGGGAGTTTTGAGAAACCCTTTTACAGCAAAGTAAGAAAAAAGAAAAGAGTTATTGTTCTTCTCTGTCAACAGTCTAAGAGAAGACTAGTGGATGATGTTGTCAAAGCTCCCCCTGAGATCTGCAATTGTTCAGGAAGAAGAGCTTTGCATAGGGTGATAGGTCTTCAGTAACTTTAGATCTCCAGCAAGAGATGATTTCAGCAGTTACTGAAATGTGATGTGTTTGGATTCTTTGATTGATGAAGCCTTTGAACACTTGAATCAAGAAGATCTTGAAGGAGTAGAGTATAAGTTTGATGATCTTCTTCACAGTATTATTCCTTGTGTTCTGTATGAATTCTAACTCAGTAATCCTGTAGACTTGTGTCTCTTGGGTCTATTCCCAGAATTCTTGATTGATATCTCTTGTTCTATCTTTCTCAAATATTCTTTGGAGATATACTGAAAATCTGTCTTTGAGATAGCTGTTAATCAGTCATAATTGACTGCCTTAAATGACATTTGTCTCTGGAGGAAAGTCCTAAGAGACATTCCTTTTTGTCTTCCTTGAAACTTGCTCTAGATAAGTTGAAACGGCTATAGAATCCTTTGAAATAAATGCTGATAATAAATCTGATTGAATTCCATAACTGACTGAATTTGAATTCCTGAAATCATCGATCTCTTCAGAAAAGCGTCGATCTGAGCTCAACTATCGTCGACGTGAGCTTAGAGACTGAAGCTAGACTGAAAATAGAAGTTGTCGATCTGAGCTCAACTATCGTCGACCTGAGCTCAGAGATTGGATTTTGGCTAGAGACAGAAACGTCGATCTGAGCTCGAAGATCGTCGAACTGAGTTCGACGACTCGTTGAACTGAGCTCAGAGATAGTCGAACTGAGTTCGATGTTTCGTCGACCTGAGCTCGATGAAAATTGTCCTAGTCTTCAGCACTTGAATTCTGATCTTAGAAGGTCTTGGGGGCAGCTTCCAAACCTAAGTCTAACCCTTAGACTCATTCTAATTGACCTTTAAGTCTATACAATAAGGTTAATATAATTTCCTAAGAACATAGTGATCCTTGCCCAAATTAGTAATAGGGTGTTCCAACACAGGCCTGTAGTTCTCAATGCGTGTAGCTAAGTTATAAGTAGAATGCATGAGATGGTTCCTGAATATCTTGTTCGAATCATCATCTGTAATAGATGGTATATTAGGAAGGTACATGCCCTTCTTTGCATCAATAGTGAATCGTTTGAGGACATATTTCATTGGAATTTGCTTTACATTCCTCAAATTATAGACTCTTAAAATTTATTAACATAGTAGGCCTTTGGTCTCAAATCCTCTACACAAATAATCTGAATCAAATGTGCTTGAGTTGAATTTTACATATCATCTCTTTTCATGCTTAGAACCATCACAATTATTTGTTACAAATAACATGTACTCATCATTATACTATATTTCATCCACAATGCTTAATCCAAGTGCTCCCTCTGTGTATGCCTTCTCAAAAATTGCGTACACTTTTGCACTGTACAGTTTCGAAGCGTGCTTCAGTAAGACACATGCCTTGTGCTTCAAGGTAACCAGATCACGCTTGCTTTTAAAATCCTGCTCACGTTCACCCCTACGCCATGACGCGATAAGCCTTTCTAAGCTAAGAAAACACTCTACTAGAGAACTAGTACCTTTAGAACACCCATGCAAATAATTATTAGCTGATTCGATTCTTTGGGTTGATAGAATTCCAAGATCAATCACATCCTTATTAAAAGCAGTCGACCACTTCCTTCTTGTGTTGAGCAAATCGTTCAACCATCTATTATCTTGTAAATTTCCTCTCATGATCATCTCGTACTAATATCTATCAAACTCAATTTCTCCATCACAGCTCGTCTTGCATCGATAGAAATATACCTGAATACAACTGTCGTTGTTAAAGCTGAGAACTTTAGAAGGTGCCTTTTTGCAGATGTGTCATTGGCACAACCGATGTCTAGTCTTGGTGAACACTTACTCAATAGCAGCAGACATAGCTTTATCTTGATCTGTAAAAATAGATATTGGTTCTTTGTTACCAACACACTTCAATAATGACCCAAAAACCCAACAGAACGACTCGATAGTTTCTTACGCAATGAAACCCCCCCCTATGAAATTGTTCTGCCAATGATGGTTCACCTCAATGAAAGGTGCACATGCAAGATTATACTTATTCAAACGATACGTTGTATCAAAACTCAGAACATCACCAAAACAATCATAATCCAGTTTACTATGACCATCCATCCAAAAAAAACCCGTTAGCCTTTTTTGCTCATATGTCTGAACATAGTAGGAGAACATGTTATCATTTGACTGTTTCTCTTGTAATATGTGAAGCAAGCTACTTGCGTATCCGCTTTCAATTAAAGTTGTTCTTTGACGCTGAATATAGATAAAAGCATCCATCTTACGAAAACCAATATTTTCAGAACCTCCGGCTTCATCCAATATCAAGTTGTATGCATTAACAGGTTTAATACCTGCCCCAGTCATGCTTTTCATGATATTACCCTGCATTTCAGATATAGAACGGTGAGATCTCAATAAATGGCTCACTTTCTCTGTTACTAGCGGGTGGTTGTGTTCCTCGATAAATTTTGTTACTTTCCAATTTTTGTCATTTGAATCGAAGTGGAAATGGATACAAACAAGGTAACCGGTGCCGGTATCTAATTTGCGGTACTACTTTGGGGATGGCTTTATGTGTTTACTTCCCGATTTTGAACAACTATATTCTCTGACTTTGATAGTTCTTATATGTGTCCAGTAAGTAACGTGTTGATTTCACACATTAAATCCAATTCGATGTGCATAATCACAATACATTATATAAGCCTCTTCCTCCAAATGCACAATCGGAAACACAATAGATTTCTTTACAAAGGACACAATTTATGGCAGTAATTTTTTTATTTTAAAACTAGTTATAATTAGAGTTCAAAATCATAATAATAATTCCAGTTCAAAATCATAATAATAATTCCAGTTAGAAATCACAATAATAATTCCAGTTAAAAGTTACAGTTCCAAAATAATTGATAATTACAGTTCAAAAAAACAAACAGTAAAGTTATAACGTATGAATGTAAAAAACTATAGACAATTAGACCGGACCAGTTTTTACAAACATCAAGATTCCAGAATAATGCAGATACATGAAACATCAAAATTAGATTCATCAAAAATTTTAGCATGAGATGAGTATTTACAACCTAACATACAGTAAAAATATATTCCTTGAATTACAGTTCCAAAAAGCAATACTAATTACAATTAAAATTTTCAGTTCTAAAAAAAAAAGATAATTCAGGTTTCTTTACAAAAAACACAATCTATATCAGTAGTTTTTTTTATTTCAAAACCAGTTATAATTACAGTTCAAAATCACAATAAAAATTTCAGTTCAAAATCACAATAATAATTCCAGTTGTAAGTTACAGTTCCAATATAATTGATAATTATAGCTCAAAAAAATAAACAGTAAAGTTATAACGTATGAATGTAAAAAACTTTAGATAATTAGACCGGATCGGATTTTACAAGCATCAAGATTTCAGAATAATACAGATACATAAAACATCAAAACTAGATTCATCAGAAATTTTAGCATGAGATGAGTATTTACACCCCAACATACAGTAAAAATATGTTCCTTGAATTACAGTTTCAAAAATAATACTAATTATAGTTAATTTTTAGTTCTAAAAAATAGATAATTCAGGTTTCTTTACAAAGAACACAATCTATGTCAGTAATTTTTTTGTTTCAAAACCAGCTATAATTACAGTTCAAAATCACAATAATAATTCCTGTTAAAAATCACAATAATAATTTCAGTTGAAAGTTACAGTTTCAAAATAATTGATAATTATAGTTCAAAAAAACAAACAATAAAGTTATAACGTATGAATGTAAAAAACTTTAGACAATTACAGTTAAATTTTCAGTTCTAAAAAAATAGATAATTACAGTTCAAAATCACAAACCACCGAGTTATAACGTGCCGGACTTAAAAAAAATCAATATTTCCCCAAATTTACAGTAAAATAGAACCTCAAAACTATATTCAAGAGAAATTTTTGGAGGAGAAGAAAAATTGCAGTTGTTTCCGAAGACAGTAGGGAATCGCTTCTTGTTTCATTTTGAAGCTTTCTCAAATCACCTGCACATTTGCGTTAACTGAATCAGAAGTTACACATATGTAGTGCATCGTAAGAGGAACAATAAAAGGAGAAATCCTAAATTTCACGGGCGTCAATATAAAGATCAAGATAGGAGGAGAACCAGTATTTATCGAAGGTAGATCAAGGTCGGCACTCGGAGGTGATAGTGAAGAAACGCGATCTTCTCCAATAGGAGAAGTATCATCTAGGTTGTCGCCTACCAGGAAAGAGACACCATCACAAAGACCTATTGTGTTTTCCGACATGAGTGCGAGCAGCTCGGTTGTCGCTGGTCGCCGGGAAGAGTTGTGATGTAGAAGAATCACACATTTTTTCCTTCCCGGAGAGGGAGCAGCTATGTCCTCGTCTCCTGCGAAGAGTTGCGAGGCAGCATTTTTGGGAGAAGAACTTTCCGCCAAAAGTGCAAAAAATATATTAGAGGCTTATTTATTTACGAACCATCGTATCCAACGCTCAGCATATAGAATTTTTTCTCCATCCGGAGTGACCTTCTGTTCTGAATAATAATCTTTTCATTTTCAGTATTTACAGGTAAATATATTTTCCGTATTGTTTTTAAAAATTAAAATACGAGAAAAAAAGTTGTACAAACAAACATCAAATCAATCGAAACACAGAACTGGCTGTCGTGATGCGGCGCCGCCCGGAAGCGCACCCAGTGACGTGGTAGCCGCTGCACCGCTGGTTGCGCCACCCCAATTCGGATCCCAATCCTTCTACCGAATGCGAAAACCGGATCAGCATGGACCGATCCATCTCGATGCCAACGCGGCTGCTCTATCGCCCACGTCGTTAATTAAATATTATATAAATAACGAATTTACGGAAATGGACACAAGATTGATTATATTTGCATTATTGTCCTACCTCGTTTCTTTCTGCCTGGTCGCCGTCCCCGCCGTCCTCTCTGTCCCTTCCTGTCATCTTTGCTATATATTACCCCTCTCCCCTTCCTCTTTTCCTCTCCCTATCTATTTCAAACATATGAGCTCCAATCTATCCATGGGGGTTCCGGCGAACCCCAACGACTTTGGGCTGTTCTGTGAGGCTGCGGCCGACTTCCATATCGTCACCTCCGGTGGCCGGTCCATCCCCGCGCATTCCCGGGTTCTGGTAAAACACAGCCAACTAACCAAAGTAAATTGACATTGGTGTTTCCCTTTGCTGGAATTTTAACAAATTTCTATTTTTGTATAAAATCAAAGGCTTCTGCATCCCCAGTGCTAGAGAAGATGATTATTAAGCAATGTAAGAAGGGGAGGTCCGGCTGGGCGATACAGATCTCCGGTGTCCCCTGCGACGCGGTTGTAAATTTCCTACGCTTCCTATACGCCGGAGAAAGTTGCCAACCGCTGGAGGCGGTGGCAGCGATGGAGCGGCACGGTGTGCAACTTCTGGTTCTTTCACATGCGTACAGAATCAGATGGCTGAAGCGCCGTTGCGAGACAGAGATATGCGGGCAGGTTGTTCCAGACGATGCCGTCGACGTGATGAAGCTCGCGAGGCTCTGCGATGCGCCAAGGCTTTTCCGACGGTGCCTCGGCGTGGTGGCCAAGGACTTCGCCAACGTGCAGCGGTCCGAGGGGTGGCGGTTCGTGCAGACCTATGATCCTCGTCTCGAGCTTGAGGTTCTGCAGTTCATGGAAGAGAGGGAGCAGAGGAGGCGGCGGTGGCGGAGGGAGAGGGTGGATCAGGAGGTGTTCATGCAGCTCAGCGAGGCCATGGAGTGCCTGGAGCATATATGCACGGAAGGCTGCACGGTGGTCGGGCCGCACGACGGCGAGCCGCCAAGTAAGAACAGGGGACCCTGCATAAAATTTCGCACGTGTGAGGCGTTGCAGTTTCTCATCAGGCACTTCGCCACGTGCGGCAAAAAGCTCGCCGGCGGCGGCGGATGCATACAGTGTAAGCGAATGTGGCAACTCTTCCGCCTCCACTCGTCCCTCTGTGACCGCGCAAGCTGCAAGGTGCCTCTTTGCAGGTATTTGCCTAATTTTTTTTGGATTTTATCAATCACTTCATTAAAACAGGTCAAACCTTCTTTTCCAGTTTTTAATTAGTAAATTGTACTTTAATGTTTCAGGAAATTCAAGATTAGGATGCCGGAGGAAGGGAAGATGAAGGGAAATGAAGCTACGTGGAGACTGCTGGTGAAGAAGGTCACCGTGGCCAGAGTGATGTCGTCGTTGGATGCGAGGAAGACACCGGAGCAAATCCACAAGGCGTGGGAAAGATACCGGAGAAGGAATTAGATCTGCTCATCTGCATCGCATTTTTCTTCCTAGCTAGATTTATTTAGGTTCAAGTTTGTTCTCCTGTTTTTTATATTATATTTATACAGTGGCAAGTTATCAACAGATATTGCCATATATTGGCTTCTTCTTACACTTTAAAAAAGGGTAAATTTCTTATCCAAATTTATGCTGATTTTTTATTATTTGCTTTGAAAGATTTTTCTAGATGTTTGGCCGTTTGGGTACTTTGGGAGTGTAGATAATGAAAATGTTTTGGGGGGCATTATGTTCTTGCATAATATTACATTATCAGATTCTCGTGAAGATTATTATGATGGCACGAACCACGCACACTCGCACAGCCATTTCTTATCTGTAAATATTTGTTTTTTTAATTTGTGATTTAGTCAAAACTTAAAAATTGAGAAGAAAAATAAGGGCTTTGTTAGGTACACATCACTTTTGGCTATGTGTGTTAACCCCCAAAAATCGACGACCCCTCCCAAGGTCTCTAGCTCGCAAGTCGCGGTCCACTCAAGGGAACCCCCCCGAGGATCGCGACCTGCCTCGGCTTTCCCTTTTTGGCCCAAGCGTTTTGGCCAGGCTAACATGCAGCATTGCTTTCTTGCAGGAGGCAAACCTATATCAGTTCGCAGGTTCGATCTGCCGGTGTCGGCACCCGACCGAACCATCGCAAGGCTCGGCTCCCCTGTCCAGCCTGGCCCCAGGCTTCCGCCGTCAGGCCGCCCTTCCCTTAGGGGCGGCCTGGCCCTCAGGCCGCCCCCCTTAGGGGCGGCCTGGCCCTCAGGCCGCCCCCCCTTTAGGGGCGGCCTGGCCCTCAGGCCGCCCCCCTTAGGGGCGGCCTGGCCCTCAGGCCGCCCCCCCTTTAGGGGCGGCCTGGCCCTCAGGCCGCCCCCCTTAGGGGCGGCCTGGCCCTCAGGCCGCCCCCCTTAGGGGCGGCCTGGCCCTCAGGCCGCCCCCCTTTAGGGGCGGCCTGGCCCTCAGGCCGCCCCCCTTAGGGGCGGCCTGGCCCTCAGGCCGCCCCCCCTTTAGGGGCGGCCTGGCCCTCAGGCCGCCCCCCTTAGGGGCGGCCTGGCCCTCAGGCCGCCCCCCTTAGGGGCGGCCTGGCCCTCAGGCCGCCCCCCCTTAGGGGCGGCCTGGCCCTCAGGCCGCCCCCCCTTTAGGGGCGGCCTGGCCCTCAGGCCGCCCCCCTTAGGGGCGGCCTGGCCCTCAGGCCGCCCCCCTTAGGGGCGGCCTGGCCCTCAGGCCGCCCCCCTTTAGGGGCGGCCTGGCCCTCAGGCCGCCCCCCCTTTAGGGGCGGCCTGGCCCTCAGGCCGCCCCCCTTAGGGGCGGCCTGGCCCTCAGGCCGCCCCCCTTAGGGGCGGCCTGGCCCTCAGGCCGCCCCCCCCTTTAGGGGCGGCCTGGCCCTCAGGCCGCCCCCCTTAGGGGCGGCCTGGCCCTCAGGCCGCCCCCCTTAGGGGCGGCCTGGCCCTCAGGCCGCCCCCCCTTTAGGGGCGGCCTGGCCCTCAGGCCGCCCCCCTTAGGGGCGGCCTGGCCCTCAGGCCGCCCCCCTTAGGGGCGGCCTGGCCCTCAGGCCGCCCCCGGCCTGGCCTCAGGCCGCCCCCTCTTCCTGCTCCGGATCCGCCTGCTTGCTCCTCAGGTCGCACAGCTTGCCTGCCCTCTTCCAGCTGCCAACAGGAAGACTGCCCCAGCAGAGGAAGATTCCAGTCCGCGGAGTCCACCGAGGTCGTCGATCTAATTTTCTCAGTCCGCGGAGTCCGCCGAGGTCGTCCAGGATGACGTCACTGGGCCCCGCTTCAAAGATTCTCCCCGGGCCTATAAATACCCCCCAAGGCCTCTCATTCGGGACGCATGGGAGGAGAACTGCAACCTTGATTAAAGGCTGCGGACTCGGTTTTCTCAGTCCGTCAAGGTTGATCAAGCAAGGTCGGCGGACTCAAATCTCCAGTCCGCCCAGGTCGTCAAGGGCTGTGGACTTGGCTTTTTCTGCTCTCAGCAGCTTGCGCAGCCTCCGCAGCCTCCGATTCCCAGGTCTCCCAGGTCGTCAAAGCTGTGGACTTAGTTTTTTCTGCCATCAGCTGGCAGCTTGCGCAGCCTCCGCAGCCTCCGATTTCCAGTTCTCTGCAGCCTCTTTTGCTTAGTTTCTGGCATCTCCTTCCTTAACCGCCAGCTTCCCCCATTGTACCCTTTACTGCTCTTATATGTAATGGTGCATTAGCAAGTTGTAACTCTTCTTGATTAAAGGAAAAGCCCGTCGCAAGAGTGGCATTCAAGCCGCGGCGGGCGAAGCCTGCTGTTGCCGCTGCTAGCGGCCTCCTCTCTTCTTCTCTCCTCTCTCGGCATCAACCTGCAAAGCTAACCACTCAAGTAGCTGTCTGCTCGACAGTACCTGAGCAAGCTTCCTCCCTGCTTGATCAAGCTTCTCCTCTGCTCAAGCAAGCTTCTCCTCTGCTCAAGCAAGCTTGCTCCTCCATCCCCGCAACCCTTCTTCCTTCATCTTTAGCTTGTGAGATCGAACACCCGTTAACTGGTCGGTGTCATTTTCGTGCATCAACAGTTAACACGCGACCTTCAGATCTCGATCAGATAGTGAAAGCAGTGGTTACTCATGACTGACCATCAACCAGCCGAGAGTCTTTCTCCAAGTCCCAGTGATGATCCTCTTTGGGAGGCCTTAGAGCAATCCCGCAGAGAAACTGCCCAACAGTTTCAAGCCATCAACCGAACTCTAGCAGCTCTCACGCAGCAATTGGCCGCTCAATCTTCAGCAGCGCCAATCCCTCCAATCAATCCAGCACCAGCATCAGAGACTCCTCAAGTTTACCCACCGGCTTATCCGCCGGTCTATCCTCCCCTTTATACTCCAACTTTTCCACAAGGACCTGCAGCTCCTTTGCGATCTCAAGATGATGAGTTTGCAGCTCGTCAAAACTTCTTCCGGGAAGCTGCCCGGGGAAGTCCAGCCAGATTTTTGAACTTTCAGGGAAGTCACCCCTCCTCTTCAGCTCCTGCCTTTGCTCCTCCCGCAGCAACCTTTTACTCCTATCCTCCTGCTCCTTTTGCTACTACTGCTCATGCTCCTTACTTTCCTTATGCAGTAGAGCCAGAGGAGCCATCGCCGTTTACGGAGAGTGTTCGGTATGAACCAACTCCAGTTAACTTCCGAGAGCCACGGTTGCCCATTTACACCGGGGAGACTGATCCTGTCAAGCATCTTCAAGCTTTTGAATCAGTCGTTGCTCTCAAGACCCTCTCCGATGCTACCAAGAGCAAGCTCCTCGTAACGACCTTTGATGGTCAAGTAAGAGACTGGTTCTATGGACTGCGACCTCAGTCAATCTCTTCCTTTACGGATTTGCGAAGGGAGTTCCTGCTCAGGTTTTCTACCTCTTCAAAGAGGAAGGGAGGCCCGGAAGCCCTCTTTGAGATCAGGCAGCGAGATAATGAGACTTGGTCTCATTTTGTGGATCGTTTTCAGAAAGAAATCCTAGACATTGAGATCGTTGATCAAGAAATGTATCGAGTAGCTCTTATTCACGGCCTGCGTGAAGGTCCGCTAAAGTTTGAAGCTAACGTCCGAGCGCCAAGAACTTATCAAGAGTTGATTGGTTTAGCCAACTCGTATATCCGCGGTGAAAAGAGCAACCCCAGCTTCGTCTCCAGGCTTGTATCAGAGAAAAATTCTTCTTCTTACAAGCAACCTCCGAGGTCTCCTCGGAAAGACTTTCCATCTCTCTCTAGGAAAGCAAGAAGATTTCAGCATCATCAACACCCCTTCCAAGGCCATGATCATACCCAAGAGCGGCTGCTGCCATTATCAACATCATCTTCGCTAACAGCTGCAGTTCATCAGCAGCAAGAAGGTGATCTGCCAGAATTTGAGCTAGATGAGGTCATGCAAGAAGTTAGCCAAATCATGAAGGATAAGGCATATCCCAAAAGGCCTTACCAGCCGGCGAATCAGAGATCAAGAAATTCAGACCCATTCTGTGAATTCCACAAAGAGAAAGGTCATTTAACTGAAGATTGCAAGGCCCTTCGGCGATTAGTTGAAAGATTACTTATCGAGGGCAAGATCGATGACCTGGTCAAGAGAATTGATTCTGCAAAACCTTCCACCTCCAAGGGCAAGGAGGTGGCTGAGAGGCAGCAGGAGTGTATAGAGATACATGATGAGGGCCGGCTGGGGCTCGTTGATATTCCAGGTGAGTGCATCGATGTCGTTGACGAAGGTCCCCTTGGAAGGCTGTTTTGAAGCAAAGAGGACACAGTTCTTGCGTCATCAGCTATGACCAATCGCAGTCCCACAAAACCCATCACGATCGTAGCTGGTTGTCTTTACTTTACTCTTCAAACATTCTATTCTTCAGCACTTCTGAGTGTTTCATTTTTTTCATTCAATAAAGCTTACGTCAGAAATCTCATACTGACACAGTTCCCTTTTGGTGATGCTTCTTCTCCATATTTTTCTCTTTGCCAAAGAGATCACTGAACCAGCGAGATATCGCCGAGTCTTGCTCAATGCCCCCTCGAGATTGTCCTCTGGCGTAAAACCACAGTGACCACATATGATGAGGAGTTTTCTCATATGTGTGTAGTGGGGGCCGTTCAACTCTCGTGCGGAGGATGACGGGGCTTTGGATCCCGGCCGATGTCTAGAGCAGTGTGAGTGCCTAGGGGAGGCCTCCTGTGATAGTTCTATCGTGCTTCGTTAGGGATACGTTACAGTTACGATGATCTTCGCGTGACAAGCAATGGCGATCAAGTGTAACCTTGTCTCTTTGATCATCTCACAACTGTGACGGCCGAACACTCTATGGTACTCTCAATCCGTGCCTCCGCGGGACTCACAACTCCGCTGATCAATCCGCAGACAAGCAATAGGCCACTTGGCGCAACTAGTCTAATTGATCAGCGATGCTTGTAACCCGAGGCAAGAGAGCAGTGCATCTGTCGATCCTTCTTGGGATTGTTTCTTGTTTATTTGTGCCCTTCTAAAGGATGCGCGGCCAGCCCGCTTTGGTTAGGACTACACCCAGGATGACTTTGGCAAGTGATGCATAACGCCCACGGGGAACACCTGTGGCAGCATTCAAACTTTTAGTTCATCCTCGGGATGTAGCCCCTCTTCTCTCCTTTCTTATCTTCTTGCAGGTTAGCAGGTTGAATACAACCTATTCTAGAGATCTGCAATATCTCTCTTGGGTTATGATCATCCTATATACACTACCTGTATAAGCTCTTATCAGATGATGGTAAAAAAGTTCTCCTATCAGATGATAATCACACATCACTCAATGCATATGGATCTTCTGGATTGACGAACCGTGCCATCGTGAATCTGATTTTAGAGTTTCTTATCTCGCTGATCTAGGTTTTCATGTCGACATTATACCTTGATCACACAAGATGATCGTCATCGCAGCTTAATCATTACTCAATCGATAGCAGAGTGCGTCAGGTATCTATTCTGTTATCCGATTATGTCTTATCATACCAACAGTTAACAGCCAACATTCGCAGGTTCCGCCCAGGTACTTGTGAACTTAGTTTTCTCTCCTATCATATCTGTTGCTTACTCTTCTTTTGCAGAGACTAGCAGATAGTAGCAAGTTCCCCCCAGGTACTTGCACCTTACTCTCCTGTCATATCTGCCTGCTTACTCTCCTTTTACAGAGATTAGCAGATAATAGCAAGATCCTCTCAGGTACTTGCAGTCTATTTTCCTTTTTTCTATCTGCTCCCTCACCTTACTTTTGCAGAAGCTAGCAGATAGTAGCCAGTTCCTCTCAGGTACTTGCAGCTTATTTTCTTTTTCTGCTCACTCACCCTACTTTGGCAGAGACTAGCAGATACCAGCAAGCCCCTTTCAGGTACTTATAAGATTACTATCTTACTATATTATCTCTCATCTGTACTTTGGCAGAGTTCAATAGAAGACGGTTATCCTCTTCCTCATTTACAAAAGCAACTCAGGTACACGCAAGATGTACCTCTTTGTGCCTGCAATAATTTTTTCTTTCGCAGGTAAAAGATAGGCGCTGATAAATTTTTCCTGAGAAGGGACATCAGGTTCTATCTCTCCTGACCTCTAATTTTTTCTCTCCTTATTATTGAGGGGAGGATTACGATTTTTGTGGGTCCTCTACTTTTTCAAAGTTCCTTTCAGAACTTAAAAAAGTGCGGGGATTATGTTAACCCCCAAAAATCGACGACCCCTCCCAAGGTCTCTAGCTCGCAAGTCGCGGTCCACTCAAGGGAACCCCCCCGAGGATCGCGACCTGCCTCGGCTTTCCCTTTTTGGCCCAAGCGTTTTGGCCAGGCTAACATGCAGCATTGCTTTCTTGCAGGAGGCAAACCTATATCAGTTCGCAGGTTCGATCTGCCGGTGTCGGCACCCGACCGAACCATCGCAAGGCTCGGCTCCCCTGTCCAGCCTGGCCCCAGGCTTCCGCCGTCAGGCCGCCCTTCCCTTAGGGGCGGCCTGGCCCTCAGGCCGCCCCCCTTAGGGGCGGCCTGGCCCTCAGGCCGCCCCCCTTAGGGGCGGCCTGGCCCTCAGGCCGCCCCCCCTTTAGGGGCGGCCTGGCCCTCAGGCCGCCCCCCTTAGGGGCGGCCTGGCCCTCAGGCCGCCCCCCCTTTAGGGGCGGCCTGGCCCTCAGGCCGCCCCCCTTAGGGGCGGCCTGGCCCTCAGGCCGCCCCCCTTAGGGGCGGCCTGGCCCTCAGGCCGCCCCCCTTTAGGGGCGGCCTGGCCCTCAGGCCGCCCCCCCTTTAGGGGCGGCCTGGCCCTCAGGCCGCCCCCCTTAGGGGCGGCCTGGCTCTCAGGCCGCCCCCCTTAGGGGCGGCCTGGCCCTCAGGCCGCCCCCCCTTTAGGGGCGGCCTGGCCCTCAGGCCGCCCCCCTTAGGGGCGGCCTGGCCCTCAGGCCGCCCCCCTTAGGGGCGGCCTGGCCCTCAGGCCGCCCCCCTTTAGGGGCGGCCTGGCCCTCAGGCCGCCCCCCTTAGGGGCGGCCTGGCCCTCAGGCCGCCCCCCCTTTAGGGGCGGCCTGGCCCTCAGGCCGCCCCCCTTAGGGGCGGCCTGGCCCTCAGGCCGCCCCCCTTAGGGGCGGCCTGGCCCTCAGGCCGCCCCCCTTTAGGGGCGGCCTGGCCCTCAGGCCGCCCCCCCTTTAGGGGCGGCCTGGCCCTCAGGCCGCCCCCCTTAGGGGCGGCCTGGCCCTCAGGCCGCCCCCCTTAGGGGCGGCCTGGCCCTCAGGCCGCCCCCCCTTTAGGGGCGGCCTGGCCCTCAGGCCGCCCCCCTTAGGGGCGGCCTGGCCCTCAGGCCGCCCCCCTTAGGGGCGGCCTGGCCCTCAGGCCGCCCCCCCTTTAGGGGCGGCCTGGCCCTCAGGCCGCCCCCCTTAGGGGCGACCTGGCCCTCAGGCCGCCCCCCCTTTAGGGGCGGCCTGGCCCTCAGGCCGCCCCCCTTAGGGGCGGCCTGGCCCTCAGGCCGCCCCCCTTAGGGGCGGCCTGGCCCTCAGGCCGCCCCCCTTTAGGGGCGGCCTGGCCCTCAGGCCGCCCCCCCTTTAGGGGCGGCCTGGCCCTCAGGCCGCCCCCCTTAGGGGCGGCCTGGCCCTCAGGCCGCCCCCCTTAGGGGCGGCCTGGCCCTCAGGCCGCCCCCCCTTTAGGGGCGGCCTGGCCCTCAGGCCGCCCCCCTTAGGGGCGGCCTGGCCCTCAGGCCGCCCCCCTTAGGGGCGGCCTGGCCCTCAGGCCGCCCCCCCTTTAGGGGCGGCCTGGCCCTCAGGCCGCCCCCCTTAGGGGCGGCCTGGCCCTCAGGCCGCCCCCGGCCTGGCCTCAGGCCGCCCCCTCTTCCTGCTCCGGATCCGCCTGCTTGCTCCTCAGGTCGCACAGCTTGCCTGCCCTCTTCCAGCTGCCAACAGGAAGACTGCCCCAGCAGAGGAAGATTCCAGTCCGCGGAGTCCACCGAGGTCGTCGATCTAATTTTCTCAGTCCGCGGAGTCCGCCGAGGTCGTCCAGGATGACGTCACTGGGCCCCGCTTCAAAGATTCTCCCCGGGCCTATAAATACCCCCCAAGGCCTCTCATTCGGGACGCATGGGAGGAGAACTGCAACCTTGATTAAAGGCTGCGGACTCGGTTTTCTCAGTCCGTCAAGGTTGATCAAGCAAGGTCGGCGGACTCAAATCTCCAGTCCGCCCAGGTCGTCAAGGGCTGTGGACTTGGCTTTTTCTGCTCTCAGCAGCTTGCGCAGCCTCCGCAGCCTCCGATTCCCAGGTCTCCCAGGTCGTCAAAGCTGTGGACTTAGTTTTTTCTGCCATCAGCTGGCAGCTTGCGCAGCCTCCGCAGCCTCCGATTTCCAGTTCTCTGCAGCCTCTTTTGCTTAGTTTCTGGCATCTCCTTCCTTAACCGCCAGCTTCCCCCATTGTACCCTTTACTGCTCTTATATGTAATGGTGCATTAGCAAGTTGTAACTCTTCTTGATTAAAGGAAAAGCCCGTCGCAAGAGTGGCATTCAAGCCGCGGCGGGCGAAGCCTGCTGTTGCCGCTGCTAGCGGCCTCCTCTCTTCTTCTCTCCTCTCTCGGCATCAACCTGCAAAGCTAACCACTCAAGTAGCTGTCTGCTCGACAGTACCTGAGCAAGCTTCCTCCCTGCTTGATCAAGCTTCTCCTCTGCTCAAGCAAGCTTCTCCTCTGCTCAAGCAAGCTTGCTCCTCCATCCCCGCAACCCTTCTTCCTTCATCTTTAGCTTGTGAGATCGAACACCCGTTAACTGGTCGGTGTCATTTTCGTGCATCAACAATGTGCATATCATTGATATGTGTACATCATAAATTTTATTTGTGGGTCAAAATGTCAAGTAAACATCATAAATTTTATTTGAATCACAAATTATTAAATAAACCTCAAAATAAAGTTTAGTTTTTTTTACTTCAAATACAAAAATTTCTTATCTTTTACATTTCAAACCAACAAAAAAAACTAAATAAAAAACAAAAATCTCAAATTATTTTCACTGATATAACTAAAAATTTGCACGGTCCATTTTTAAGTTCATGTACACATGCACGAACATAAAGATGTGAATATTAGTTGTGTTAAATAAATAAAATATTTGCATGTTACTTAAAATTGAATATTTATACCTGTTCGGTCATTTTATTTGTTCAAGCTTCCTTTGATCGTCCCTTGAAGCGACCCGGAATCAAGGGTGAAGGATCAAGCGCATACCCAACTGCACCAAAAGCCCGGACTGTTGGAGATGACGCTACTTAATTTTTTATATGAGTAGCAGAGCGCCACGGGTCAAGTGAAGGAACGCCGGACCCAACAATCCCCCCCCGGCGTCCAGCACAACCCGTCGGCAACCGTGGACATGTGGTAACCCCACCTCAAGAGTTGTATCTATCCTCATTTTTAATAATTAGTTTCTCAATTAGTTTGGATTTGAGTTTAGTCTTCTCAATTAGTTTCTTGACCCAAGATTTATCTATGGTCAAAGGTTAGTTGTTTAGTTAGATTGCTCTAGTTGTAGAGTTGTCACTTATCCAGATGAAAATTTGGTTAGGTTGTTTTTGGTTCGACTATGGTCGAACGCCGCTCGACTATCGTCTAACAATCGTCTATCAGTTGGTCGACTATCGTCAGTCAGCAGATCGTCTTTCTCTGAGTTAGTTCAATTCTTGTTAGCTCGACGATCTGTTGTATCTGCCTCGTCGATCGTCGAACCCCGCTCGACTCCTTTTGACCAGACAGATTTCTTGATAGTTCGACTATCTGCCTTGATAGTTCAACTATCTGATAGCTCGACTATCTGTTTGATAGTTCGACTATCTGTTTTGTTTGATAGTTCGACTATCTGCCTAGATAGTTCAACTATCTGATAGCTCGACAATCTGTTTGATAGCTCGACTATCTGTTTTGTTTGATAGTTCGACTATCTGCTTGGATAGTTCAACTATCTGATAGCTCGACTATCTGTTTGATAGTTTGACTAACTGTTTTGTTTGATAGTTCGACTATCTGCTTGGATAGTTCAACTATCTGATAACTCGACTATCTGTTTGATAGTTCGACTATCTGTTTTGTTTGATAGTTCGACTATCTGCCTTGATAGTTCAACTATCTGATAACTCGACTATCTGCTCTGATAGTTCGACTATCTGTTCTGTTCGACTATCTGTTTGATAGTTCGATTATCTGCTCTGTGTTGATAGTTCGACCATCTGTTTGATGGTTCGACTATCTTTTTGATAGCTCGACTATCTGCGTTGATAGTTCGACTATCTGTGTCGTTCGACTATCTGTTCTAATAGGTCGACGATCTCTGTGGTTCGGTCGATGATCGCCGAGGGTCGTTCGACGATCTTCTGTCTGCCTTTAGTAATTTTGTACTCCTTCTGTTCTTTGATTTATTTCCTGTTTATTTAGCATATTTTATTAAAGATTATTTCATTGATTTTGTGTATACATCTTAAGGCAATCTTTGCCCCATTCTTTGTGCATAAGTCAAGCTTTATCTGACAAAGTATTTTGTCTTATATCTTTTTGCTTTATTCTGCCATGCTGTCCTTTATAGCCGTTAGACACAAAAGTCTTCTCTGGCCGTAAAGAGTTTTGTCTGATGTGACTTTCTTTAGTACTCCTTTTATCAGATTGGATTTGCAGCTTCTTAGAAAGCGTTATCCCTTTATAGCATGTCTGTTTGCAGGATATGTTTTGTTTTGTGCTACTTGCAGCCCAGATCGAAGAACTCAGAAGAAGACAAAATTCAAACAAAGATTAGAGCCGTTACAAAGGCCCATATATAAAGAGCTTCTTTTGAAAGAAGAATACATACACAACAACACAAATACTCACAGATATTCATATACAGATTCAAAGCAAGAAGAGATATACAGCTCTTAGATATTGTTGCATTCAACTGAGAAGATCGACCTTCTTCATCTCTCTCTTCTTCAATCCTGAGTTCATCCTGCTGGCAGGAACATTCACTCAGAGTCTCAAGAAGAAGAAGAAGAAGGAAGAAAAGCTGTTGAAGAAGAACATCCATTACAAATCAAGAGTCTTCTTCAAGCTGCTCCTTCAAGAACTTCAAGACAGCTCTCTGTCACAAGTTCAGAAGAGTTCCTGCACCCTGAAGCAAGACTTCTTCCTGGATATCACTAAGCCAGGGGGAGCCTTGATTCTTTAGAGCTTTCTAGCTCTATGCAATCCACTTGCTTCTCTAATATTGTTTTAACAATAGAGAAGATCCTCTAACCCTCTCTCAACCTCCTGTATAAAGGGTTATTACTCCCTTCAAAAGTGAACCTTGGTGGCAGGGCACCTGATCAAAAACCTGTGTTGGATTTTGAGCTCCTGATCAAAAGCTCAAAGGGTCTACTTGATCTACCTGAAGCAGATCAGTTGGTGGCAGGGCACCTGAACAAAAACCTGTAGTGGATTTCTACCAGGGTGGTAGAAGAGTGGACGTACCTATTTAGAGGGAACCACTATAAACTTCTTGTGTCGTCTGTGTTGCTTCATTTAATTATTGTGTAACGACCCCATCCGTTAAATGACGTATAGTAGAAGGTCCGGCCGGGGCCCCACACTATATGCCACAAACAGACGGTGAGGTCACAGGATAATACCAAACCAACCACGAATCCTAACTCAGAGCATTCTAGCGGAAGCTTTAAGTTGCAATTTGAACTCTAACCAGGAATGTCCAATATATAAACCACTTTATATATAACCACGGAATGTACATAAATACATAGAGTTTGGCCTTAAGGCCTTACAGTTCCTCTTTTCACACCGTATGGATTACAAACCTCGGCGCGCAGGCCGGCCATACATGAGTAAAAGAAAATAAGCAAGAACATTCGCTTAGCCTTCAAGGGCTCGCCGCAGCAGCAGCAGCAACAGCAGTAGGGCTTCAGCCCTTCACTTACCACTTGGCTCTCCAGCACCTGTAAGGGAACAATCCACCCAACCGGTGGCAAACAATGCAACGGTCAGCATTCAGCTGACCCAATTATAACAATCCTACCCCTTTCTCGGGGCATTAGCATTCTTTCCCTACAAAGCATGGCATCATCATATAGCAACTATGTGCGCGCAAGCACATTCAAGCCATCACAACTATCGGCCACACGGCCCGACAGTCCGTGCACTCAGGGCACATTCTTGGTGTACCGGAATACCAGGGTCAACACCACCGTCTACACGGTACTTGAGCATTCTAGTCTTTCCGGCGCGCGGGCCTAAGACTCTCATTAGGCGCTCCAACAAAACCCATAACCAGGCTTCCAAGTCGGACGGACCTAACGCAGGTACGGATCAGCCACCCCCCGTTGCTCAAGTCGCCGTGCTACCTCGAATACGGAAGTATCCATGGCTATTTATAGGCGCGGGTCGGTTTCACCTTTCCTGTTCGGCAATCTGCCTTTTCATCGAGTTGCAGCCCAACGGCTCAACCGCTCATAAAGTGGCAACGCACGGCCACAAGAGTTGCATCCAACCCTCTTCATTTCCTGGACATCATCCAGTACTTCCTGCTGCCCCAAGCAACAGGTAGGCACAAGGCAACACAAGCCATAAACACGGAGCCTTCTCCGATATGCAAACAAGCATCACCAATCCAGACCATGTCCAGATGGGTTTCATACAGCATGCCTAGAGCCGTACTCCAATTCCGGCCTCTAACAAGGGGGACTTCACATATCTACCCCAAGGGACACCACAACCCACCGCACACTCGCGGGGAAGGGCTTTCCCTATGCAATGCAGAAAAGGACTTCACATGTCCAAGAAGGGAGATCGTTACCCTTGTCGATCTCTTGGGAGCCATTGCAAACTAGCCGGTGAGAAAGAACCGCAGCAGCCTTGCCTTCACAATGCCGGCTTCAGATCACGAATCGGACCACGGGAACTCCGCCGGTGGCTTGATCTCCTCCTCTTTCTTCTTCCTCCTCTCTCTTTCTCTCTTCCTTAAGCAAATGAAGAATGAATTCTTCATCAGCCTTCACAGATTAAATCCAGCCAGGAAACCACCCGAGCCCTTGGATCAAAAGAGAGAAATCTGAACGGCCACGATTTGCCCAAAAACTCAATTTTTGGCTGACACGGCCTGTGACACGCCCGTGTCATAGGCTGTGTACCCTTAAGCGGTACACGCGGTATTCGTACCGACTGAGATTTACCAGAATACGGGAATCGACACGCCCGTGTCAAACCTGACACGCCCGTGTCATTCCTGAGACACGCCCGTGTCACTCCTGCCTCATCGAGCTGCAAGCAGTACACGGGTAGGCACACGGCATCGGACACGCCCGTGTCCAACCTGACACGCCCGTGTTCAAGGCTTGGTTCAAGGCCGTGTAATCTTCTGACTCAAAACGCATTTTATTTGCGTGACACGCCCTGGGACACGCCCGTGTCCCAGGCCGTGTACCCCCGACACGCCCTGGGACACGCCCGTGTCCCAGGCCGTGTAAACTGACCTGCACCTCAAAACCATTTTAAGTCTTTTTGGGGTCTTTTTGGGGTGTTACAATCCTCCCCCCCTTAACAAAATTTCGTCCCGAAATTTGCCCGGTAAGGAAACAAGAACCAACAATACGCTAACTTGAGAATTCTGCTATAACAAAAGGTACACGGTCTACAGTTTATACAAACAGCTCGGGAAATTCAGCTCGCATGGTCTGCTCTCGCTCCCATGTTAGCTCTTCACGGCCACAATTGTCCCATCGGACCTTGACCATCCCGATCACTTTGTTCCGCAACTGTTTCTCGGCTCGATCCTCGATCCGAATGGGTCTAACCCTCGTCGTTAGCCCATAGTCGACCGGTACCCGATCATTCTCCACTACTTGAGCTGGATCCTTCACCGTCTTACGAAGGACTGAGATGTGAAATACATCATGTAGTCCACCCAAGTCTGCTGAAAGTGCTAGTCAATAAGCAGCTTCCCCAACTCGCTCCACCACCTCAAACGGACCAAGATACCTCGGACTTAGCTTTTTCAAATGCCGAATCCTGGACACGCCTTTGAAGGGTTTGATCTTCAAATATACCCAATCACCCACCGCGAACTCCACGTTCCGGTGTTTGGCATTGTAGTACTTTGCTTGACGATCTTGGGCTATCAATAGCCTCTCCCGAATAGAGTGTATGAGCGAGGTAGCTTCTTCGACTTCCTTTTTCCCACTCAGCTTAGATTCGCCTGCTTCTGCCCAAGCTAACGGTGTACGGCATTTCCGACCATATAAAGCCTCAAATGGTGCCATACCAATACTCGCTTGGTAGCTATTATTATAGGCAAATTCGACAAGAAATATATAATCTTCCCATCTCTTACCAAAGTCTAGGGCGCACATACGGAGCATATCCTCCATCGTCCTGTTGGTTCGTTCAGTCTGGCCATCCGTTTGGGGATGAAAGGCCGTACTAAACGCTAACTTTGTACCCAACATTTGATGAACGAGCCGCCAATCATTCGATGTGAACCGCCCATCACGGTCCCTAACGATGCTCCGGGGAACACCGTGCAGTCGAACAACCTGCTCCACATAAAGCTTGGCCAAAGTTTCCACTGAATCGTCTCTTCTGTTTGGAAGGAAGTGCGCCACTTTTGTCAACCGGTCCACAATCACCCAGATTGAATCATGACCGCGTTGAGATCTCGGCAACCCGTGCACGAAATCCATCGAAATGTCATCGAACTTCCACTCCGGAATAGGTAACGACTTCAGGAAACCGCCAGGCTTCTGGCATTCTGCTTTCACCAACACACAGGTATTGCATTCAGCCACATAACGTGCGACATCTTTCTTTAATCCGGGCCACCAGAACAGCTTTTTCAGATCTCTGTACATCTTTGTGCTCCCTGGGTGAACTGAGTACTTTGCAAAGTGAGCTTCGTACATCAACTCTTCCCTCAATTTACCCACACTTGGGACGCACACTTGACCATTTCGTCGTAACAAACCGTTATCCCAAGAGAATTGGTCATCCGGCCCATCTTTTGCATAGCGCTAGAGGCTTTCATCAAGCTCCGTTGCTCGCCGAACTCTGTCCGTAAGGTCATATTGAACCTCTGTCCAGTTCAAGCATGCATCGGTCGACGAACCTTTGTCAACACAAGATATCTCCAATGCTTCCAATTCCTGGATTAAACGCTGATCATGCCTCTGCAACCAGCTTGCCCGTACCGGAGTCTTTCGACTCAAAGCATCAGCGACCACATTTCCCTTCCCGGGAGTATAGTGAATCTCGAAGGTGTAGTCCCCAAGGAACTCCATCCATCTTCGTTGTCGCATATTCAGATCTTTTTGATCCAACAAATACTTTAGGCTTTTGTGATCTGTATAGATATCCACTTTAACGCCATAAAGATAGTGCCGCCATGATAGTTTAACTTTCAAGGCAGCCTAAACACCTAGAGGGGGGGGGGGTGAATAGGTTCTGCTTTTCTTATAAAAACTTCTAGGCAGAATTCAATTCAATAGCTAACACAATAAGTACAGCAATCACAGAAAATAAAGCATCACAGATTGCACAATGTTTTATAGTGGTTCCCCAAGGTCTGGGTACATCCACTTTCCCCCCTCACCTATCTAGCAGTATGCTAGATTCGGCCAAACTTCCACTTATCTCAGATCAACAGATCCTACAACTCAGAACCCAACTGGTTCCTACAACTCAGGCACAACTGCCCTACCTCAGCCTTGCCCCAAGGCCTACAACTCAGAGAATATCCTTCTCCTACACTCAGGCAAACAACCCTACCACTCAGAGTTCAACACTCCTACACTCAGCCTTTATAACATAGGCTTACAACTCAGATCTATGTAAACAGATCCTACAGAAATATGGAAAATATTATCTAACTGTCTTGCCTAAAATTGAGAGAGAAAAGGCCAAGACAATTCTTGATCAGCTGATGAAATCAACTGTATCTGAGCTTTCTTCAAAGCTTCTTGAATAAGAACTTAGCTGAGTTGATTTCCAAACAGCTTCTTGAGAATCCACTGGTGGTTTCTTTCTTCTTCTTCAAATTCTGGCTTGATCTCTCTCTATCCAGCACTTTGAATGATTCTTCTGAATTCTGATTAGAACTCTTCTTTGATCTATCCTTAGATAGTCTTCTTAGATCTCCCGGAGAAGATCTTCTTAAGTGCCTAGCACTTTCTTGAAATGAATTGGATCGTAATCCTTCTCAACTTTTTGATTCTCAACAATGTTTTCCAATAGTTACTTTCTCCTTCTGAATCCGTCTATTTATAGACTTTCTTCATGGTAACCGGCTGATCCGGTTTCTAACCGTTTTCTGACAAGTCTGACAGCTTCAGTTAACTGGTGGCAATCCTCAGCTGTCAAGTCTCCAAACAAGTCCTGTGCCTTAGTCTTGAACCATAAGTTGTCGAGACAGTCTGTCAGAAAGTGTCGAGACCATCTGTTTATTTGTGTCGACACAATTGACTTTGGTGTCGACACAGTCTTCAGTGATGTCGACTAAGTTGCCTTTGAGTCGACACAGCTCCTTCTGAAAATAACTTGGTCTTGAATCTTCAGTGTGTCGACACAAGTCCTGTGTGTCGACACAGTTGTTGTAGAATCATAACTTAGTAAGTGTCGACTTACTTCTTCTGTGTCGACACTTTTTCCCAGTGTAGTTGTAGACTAACTGCTATGTGTCGACACTGCTTCCCAGTGTTGTGTCGACTTACTTCTTCTGTGTCGACACTTTTTCCCAGTGTAGTTGTAGACTAACTGCTATGTGTCGACACTGCTTCCCAGTGTTGTGTCGACTTACTTCTTCTGTGTCGACACTTTTTCCCAGTGTAGTTGTAGACTAACTGCTATGTGTCGACACTGCTTCCCAGTGTTGTGTCGACTTACTTCTTCTGTGTCGACACTTTTTCCCAGTGATGTGTCGACAATTTTCTTCTATGTGTCGACACTGCTTCCTCTGTGTCGACACTTGGACTTAGAATTTTTCTGCATACTTTATCAATTCTTCACCTGCACATGTCAACTTTAAAACAACATCAAATACACCTTGATGTATATCATTGAGCTAGGTTGGGCTTCTTCAAATCAGGTACACATTTTCCAATGTACCCAACAATCTCCCCCTATTTGGAGAAGTCATAACCCTTATAGTCAATGATATACACCATTTATAAACAGTACTAAATGATGATATATGACATGACAGGAATACTTAATATAAACAACACATAAAAAACAATTCACCACAGAATGCACATTATAATATGCCAAACAACATTTTGTTTATAACTGGGTAATGTTTGATTACAATGTTTTACATTTAATGATTACATCACAACATTACAAAACACTATAAAAGAACTTAAAACATAATCAGGATTGATCAGGCTCTCTAATTATAATCTCTTTGCCAGATTGAATTGTAGCTATCACAGGAGCTTCTGATTCTTCAGCTATCTTCTTTCCTTTAAGATCAGCTTTCTTCTGAGCTTCTTCCTTGATCCTTTGCCTTTCAAAATAATGAAAAGGCTTTGGGAAGTATTTGCTTGGCTCCTTAGCATCTGATGGCAGTCTTCCCAGCTTAGCTTTCCTTCTGAATTGTACTATTGCTTCTTGTCTTGCCTCATACTTTTGCCATTCTATTTCATTGTACCACTTCCCTCTCTCATGAACTTTATCTTGTACAGCTTTCCATGCAGTGAGTATTATGTTCCTTGAAGTAGGACTCCACTGCTCATAATCTGGCTTAAGTACAGCCTGCTCTCTGAATTTCTTCTTTGCTAATAGAGCATCTTGCTGTTCTTTCAGAGTAGCCTCAGGCTTATCAACCTTTCCAAAGACAATATTAGTAACCTCCTTTGGAGGACTATACATTCCTTGAACTTTCTGATCAATCATGTCAAAATCTGGAGGGGGGTAAATGACTTGGGCAACCTCAGGTTGATTGCCTTCAAGTAGATTTGATTGTATTCCTGACTCAGCCACCATAGCATCATCACACAATGGGGGATATCCCAAAGTGGCTCGAATGCTATTGGTCACCCATTTGGTGTGCTCTGAGCCTGCATGAATTAGCATCCTCTCCCTCTTTATGGCTTCTCTAGATACATGATCTCTTAGATCTTCCTTTTGAAATCGGATTTGGCCATCCAAATAATTCACACCCTCTTTGAAAAATGGTTTTAACTTTTGAAGCTTTTCAGATATTTCTTTTTGAGAGGTTGTGATGGCAGTCTTAACAGATGCAATGACAGCTTGAAAATTCTTATCAAATTCTTCCCTTTCTTTGGCTCTATCTGCAGGCAGACCTGGAACAATCTTCTTTACCTCCTCAATGATCACATTATGAGATTCAGTTAAATTCTCATTCATTCTGATCTGATTTTCCAAAACATAACTTTGCTTCATAGTAATGTCATCCACCTTTGTAGTAATAGTCTCCTGTTGTTTAGCTAGATAAACCACAGCATTGCCACCCTTGTGGAAGCAATCTGTCATTTCCTTTTTATGCATGTTGACTTGAAACTGGATGGACTTTATATCCTGAGCTAAGTCAAACTGAAGTGACTTGCTATTTTCATCAACATACTTTTCCAGAGCCATCCTTTGTTCATCCAATTTTACCTGTAGATCTACTATAAATTTGTTATAATCAAAGGCTGGAGATACTTGTAGAGGTGTGGTCTGTAAAGCCTGCTTATAATTCTTGCTTCTTCTCTTAAAGACAACAAGTTTTCTTTTCTTTGCCACCCTGGCATCTTCAGTTTCTGTTTCAGATGAAGTATCTACATGAATTCTTTCTTGAGGATGATGAATTGTATCTGTTCCAGGGGCCTGTTGCTCAGCTTCAACATCCACTGGCTCACCCTCAACCTGTGGCTCAACTTCAGCTTCCTGATCAATGTCCATACCTATGGACTTCTCAATATCTGGTCCACCTCCTACTTTATCAGCAGTAGTATCAATATCAGGGAATAACTCCTCCATAGTAAATTCCAGTTGAGCTGTAACTTCTGCAGCAGTTAAATCTTGAGACAAGTTTAACTGTGCATCCTCTTGTACTTGCACTTCAGTATTTGTAGTATCTGGAGTAGGAGTGGACACTAGCTCTCCCTGAACCTGTGCAGTAATAAGAATATGAGCAATGTCTTGTATAGTAAAATACATTAGCTCCCCCTATACCTGAGCAGGAGTAGATACCTTTGGAGCAGGAGTGGAAACTGGCTCCCCCTGCATCTGTGCAGGTGTTGACACTTCCTAGACTATAGATGAGGCAAGCTGTTCTTCAACCTGTGTCCTCAGTGGGTCTTCTTGTAATTGTTCAGATTCTTGATTTTGTGTAGAGGATTTCACAGGGGTGTCTGGCCTGCTCTCTTCAGTCACATCCTTGGACAGCACCCTATCCCACCTAGAGAACAATCTCATATCCATTCTTCTCATATGATTAATCTTACTCCCTTGCAGTTGCTGCATCACTTCAGGAATCACTCCAGTGAGGTACAGGCTCATGATCCTAGCCATGTTAGGCTTCTTGATTCCTTCTTTGATCTTATCAAAGATCACTCCTGACCAATCAGTAGGAATAGTAAAAACAATCCTGGTCATCAGGCTGAACATATAGGCAGAAATCCTATCATGTCCACCTGTCTTGCAGATGATTACTTTCCCAACTACTTCTGATAAGAACTTCCCTTGCTGATTCATACCCTTCCTGTTGAATGCAGCTCCAATCTTCAAGCCTGAGTCCAGTCCACACCATTGAAGGGCTTCCCTTATTTTAGAACTAGGTACTTCCTCTTCATTCTCAACTACTTGCAATTGAAAGATCTTTCTTAAACTTCTTTGATTAATCTTCACCTTAGTCCCTTGAACTGTGGACCTAATCTTGAGGCCAGTCGAGTGGACTGATGCAGAGATAAAGAACTCGTGCACCTCCTTCTTCCAGATTTTTGTTGGTTCTGAGATGAGAAATTCTAACCCTGACTCAGAGAGGAGGGTGATAACTCCTTGAACATCTGGCGGCGTCTCTGCAAAGGCCTGGCGCACCAACTCATACCCTTCATTAATGTTGTCTTCAATCCTTGGCGCCATCGGTTCGTCGAGAAAGCTTGAGAGAAGAGAGAAAGATAGACTGTCGACACAGGGTTTTAGTCTCGAAAACCTTGGAAGCGTGTCGACAGAATGAGTTTTTGACCTATTTATAGCTTCTGTTGAAAGAAGTTCAAAAGGCGCCAAAAACAGTCTAAATGTGTCGACACAGACGGAATGTGTCGACACAAACTTCTATTAACTCGACATTTCTTCAGCCTACTATGTGTCGACACCAATTTGTGGTTATGTCGACACCGTGGTTACATAGTAGAAAGACAGAAATTCTGTGTCGACTCTAAGGATAAGTGTCGACACATATTCTGTAAGTGTCGACACCATTATTCTGGTTGAGTCGACATTACATTTCTGGTTAAGTCGACAATATATCTCTTAAGTGTCGACACATATTCTCTGAGTCGACACAATTCTTCTGACTTGTCGACATAATTTCTCTGAGTCGACACATTATTACTGAATGTGTCGACACAGTCTTACTTAGCCAATTTCTGTTTGTTATTACTTAACTTACTTAAATCCCACTTCAATTGCATTGTTAATGATTTTGTTAATACATTAATCAATGGTTAACATACCTAATTCAATTTTGAATTTATTGAATTTGGTTTCATCTAAAGGCTTAGTAAATACATCTGCTATTTGATAATCTGTTTTTACAAATTCCAATGAGATGTCTCCTCTTTCTACATGTTCTCTAAGAAAATGGTATTTGATTTCTATATGCTTAGTTCTACTATGCGAAACTGGATTATTAGCAATAGAAATAGCACTCTTTGAATCACATAAAAGGGGTGTTCTACTTACCTGAATACCATAATCCTTAAGCTGATGCTGCATCCATAATAGCTGTGCACAGCAGCTTCCAGCAGCAATATACTCTGACTCAGCTGTGGAAATTGCCACACTAGTCTGCTTCTTACTACTCCAAGATATTAGTCTTCCTCCCAGGAATTGACAAGTACCTGTAGTACTCTTTCTATCCTCTCTACATCCTGCAAAATCTGCATCTGAATAGCCTGTTAGTAGAAAATCTCTATTCCTAGGGTACCAAAGACCTAGAGTAGGAGTGCCCTTTAGATATCTCAGAATCCTTTTGACTGCAGTATAATGAGATTCTTTAGCGCAGGCTTGGTACCTAGCACAGACACATGTAGCATATATAATGTCAGGTCTACTAGCAGTGAGATATAGTAGAGACCCAACTATTCCTCTATACAATGATTCATCAACAGGTTTACCTGCCTCATCTTTGCATATAGGCATACTTGTTCCCATAGGAGTTCTCATGGAGGAGGATGACTCCATACCATATTTCTTAATTAATTCTTTGGTGAACTTAGACTGGGATATGGACAATCCATCATCAGTCTGTCTTACTTGGAGTCCCAAGAAGAACTTAAGTTCTCCCATACTGCTCATCTCAAACTTCCCTTGCATAAGTTTGACAAACTTTTTACAAAGGTTGTTTTCAGTAGATCCAAAGATTATGTCATCAACATAGATCTGGACTAAGATGATCTTTCCTTTGGATTCCCTAAGGAATAGAGTTTTGTCTATCTTTCCTCTTGAGAATTTATTCTCAATGAGGAAGGTAGACAGGGTTTCATACCAAGCCCTTGGAGCTTGTTTTAACCCATACAAAGCTTTCCTAAGCTTATACACAGAATCAGGTTTAAGAGGATCTACAAAACCTGATGGCTGCTCTACATATACTTCTTCTTTAAGATCACCATTCAGAAATGCTGACTTCACATCCATCTGGTATACTTTGAAGTCTTGGTAGGCTGCATAGGCAAGGAACATTCTGATTGCCTCCAGCCTTGCTACTGGAGCAAAGGTTTGATCAAAGTCAATCCCTTCTTCCTGCCTGTATCCTTTTGCAACCAATCTTGCTTTATTCTTTACTATTATTCCACTTTCATCTAGCTTGTTCCTATAGATCCACTTAGTGCCAATTATGTTGTGGCCTCTTGGTTTAGGAACAAGCTCCCAGACTTTGCACCTTTTGAATTGATTCAGCTCCTCTTGCATAGCATCAATCCAGTGCTGGTCTTGGATAGCTTCTTCAAACTTCTTAGGTTCCATTTGGGACAAGAAACTAGAATGCAAAACTGTGCTTTGATTTCTGCTTCTAGTTTGCACTCCTTGTCTTGGATCACCAATTATCTGATCAGTTGGATGATCTCTTAGATATCTTATAGCTGGAGGTAGATTCCCTTCAGGTTGAGCATCTCCAGCTTCTTCATTCTGCTGTTCCTCTTGGTTTTCATCAGCTTCCATTATCTCTTGTACTCCCCCTGGACAGCAGCCTTCATTTTCCAATGCTCCATCTTCCTTTGAAGCCTCAGCAATGGAGAGCTTGTCCATCTTCTTGCTTATACCTGTTGAGTCATTTGATCTACAAGACAACTCACAATTGATTAATCTTGTTTCATCAAATACAACATGCACAGATTCTTCAACAACTTGAGTAGTTAAGTTGAAGACTCTATAGGCCTTACTATTTGTGCTGTACCCAACAAATATTCCATCCTGGGATTTGGCAGCAAACTTAGTCAAATATGACTTGCCATTGTTAAGTATATAGCACTTGCAACCAAAGATCCTAAAATAGGATAGATTTGGTTTTCTGCCTTTCACAATCTCATAGGGAGTCTTTCTGTGGCTTTTGGTGATAGAAGCCCTATTGATGACATGACAAGCAGTGTTAACTGCCTCAGCCCAAAAATATTCTGGGAGAGAGGTGTCACTCAATAGAGTTCTACCAGCTTCAATTAATGTTCTATTCTTTCTTTCAGCAATTCCATTTTGCTGAGGTGTTCTTGGTGAGGAGAACTCTTGGAAAATCCCAAAGTCTTTACACAAATTTGTTATGCTTTCAGAATGAAACTCAGTACCATGATCACTTCTGATTTTGACCACTGTACTATTCAATTCATTCTGAATTTGCTTTACAAAATTAAGTAGTACACTTGGGGTTTCAGATTTTTGTCTTAGAAAGAACACCCATGTAAATCTAGAATAGTCATCTACAACCACAAAAGTGTAGACCTTCCTACCTAGACTATGAACTGGCATAGGACCAAAAAGATCCATATGCAAGAGGTATAAGCACCTCACAGAATCCTTGTTTTCAAGGCTTTGAAATGAGGATTTTGTCTGCTTGCCCTTTTGACAAGCTGAGCATACCCCTTCCTTTATACACTTAACTTGAGGCCCATTCCTCACTAGTTCTTTACTAATGAGTTGGCCAATTGTCTTGTAGTTTAGATGAGCCAATCTCTTGTGCCACTTAACACAATGGGAAGCATTGTCATCAGCTACAAGACAAACGGGGGAAGCCTTATTTTCACACTCAAAATTAAGGCAATATACATTTCTCTTCCTATACCCAGTCAAAATGATCTCTTGATCACTTGACCTTTTGATATGACATCCATCCTTACCAAATGAAATGTCATATCCTAGATCACTCAGCTGGCTTATGCTTATTAGATTATGTTTCAAACCTTTTACATAGGCCACTTGGGTGATAGTAATTAGGTTAGAAGAAATGTTACCAAACCCTTTGATGACTCCTTTTTCAGATCCACCAAAGATCACTTTATGTCTATATTTGACAGATGAATACTCCTTCAACAGCCCCTTTATTCCAGTCATGTGCCTGGAACAACCACTATCCAAGTACCATATAGGGGCATGGTTACTTGGATTCACCTGCAATACAGAATTACTTACCCTTAGAACCCAAGTAAGTCTTGGGTCCTTGGTTCAGGTTAGCATTAATAAAGTTATCATAACCTCTTCTAACAGGTAGACTCTTATTCTTTATAACACTTGTGTTATACCAGCAGTCCAATGCAAAATGGCCCCTCTTGCCACAGCACCAACATTCAAACTTATTGTATCTAGATCTAGATACATTCTTGTTAGAAGAATTTCTGTTCATTGCTGGTGCTGTTGCAACTTCACCTACTGATTTCTTAAAACCATTGGGTTTATGACCATAGGTAGGCCTGCTTGCCTTAACACCCTTGTTCTTCAGAACATTTGTCTTAATATGACCTTGAATGTCTTCATGATCATATATGTTAGAAGGCACTTTCTCCTTACTAAACTTTATGGGGACTGAAAGGTTTAGTGGCTGAATAGGGGCTTTGCCTTTCCTCTTGAATCTGCCAGCCCTGGAGTTACCTTTAAATCCTAATCCAGCCTTACCCTTCTGAGTGACAAATTCATCTATCAAGGGTAAGACAGATTTTGGCTTAGAGTAACTAGCCACTAAATCCCTTTCAATTCTAAGTCTGGCCTCCAGACTCTTTACTTGATCATTAGTATAATTAATTGTGCCCATCTGAATAATAGTTATATTCTTCAGCTTGGCAATTTCATTTAATTTTTGATCAAGGACTTTTTCTAACTCAGTTGTTGCTACCCTTAGTTCAGCAATTTCCTGAGCCTGTATTTTAACCAGGTTCTTGCTTTTCTTAAGGGCCTGCAACAAGTCCCCATACTTGTCTATCAATTGATAGACATCTCCTTCAGATCCAGATGCATCTTCATCACTTGATGCAGATGTAGCTGATTCTTCACTTGTACTACAAACAGATGTACAGGAAGGACAGTTTACCTCATTAGGACCAGACTGATTTTGGCATATGTCCTCTTCTGATCTTGTCATCAAACCCATGCATTGATGTTCATTGATGGAGTCTAGCAACTGCATAAACTCCTCTTCCTCAGATGCAGCATATAGTCCAATATATGCTTCAGCTTCAGATCCTGATTCTGAAGTTGACTGGTCTGACAGACTTTTATCTTTCTTTGCTACAAAGGATTTCTCCTTCTTGCCTTTCTGATAAGTCTTCTTATTTTCTGAAGATTCCTTCCTTTTGCCAGGACAATCAGCCACTACATGTCCAGGCCTATTGCAACAATAGCAGACAATCTTTGAAGTAGTGACTTTGCTGGGCTTTGATCTGCTTTTCTCTTTCCTTGATGACCTTCTCTTCTGATAATAGTCATCAACTTGCTGTGATGTGGAAGGCCTAAACTTCCATTGCTTCTTTTTCAAGAACCTTTGGAATTGCCTAGTGAATACAGCAAAGTCTGCATCTGAATCACAGCTAACTGAACCCTTATCTGAATTTTCAGAACTATCTTCTTCAACTTCCTTAGGAGGAGATGGTGATTTCCTCCTATTCTTTCTAGTGGCTTCAGCATTAAATGCCACAGTCTTTTCTCTATGCTCTCCTTTTGAGTTTCTTTCCTCCTCCTTCCTTACCATAAGTTGCATTTCATAGGATAGCAACTTTCCAAACAGGGTTGGAGGAGATATCTCTGCCAATTTAGCCACTTCTCTTATGGCACAGATCTTTGTATCCCAATCCTTTGATAAGGATCTTAAGAATTTGTCATTCAGTTCATAGGTACTGAAGACTCTTCCATAGGATATTAGCTCATTCACAATTCTATAGAATTTCTTATAGCACTCAGTTATGCTATCAGATTTTCCTTGTCTAAAGCTTTCATACTCCTGATTTAGCATAGACTTTCTGTCCAGCCTTACTTCTTCAGATCCCTCCATGTAGACAATCAATGTGTCCCACATCTCCTTGGAGGTCTTGCAGTGAATCAGATTCTGAAATGTTGAATCATCTATGGCACTGACAATGATGTTCTGTGCCCTTTTGTCCATGGTTGCCAAGATGATTTCATCCTTGGTCATTTCTGAATAAGTCTTTGGTATTTGGATATTTGCATCAAGAACAGATATCTTCATTGGAATGAAGGGCCCTTCCTGTACTGTGATGTAAATCCTTGGGTCAGATGCTTCCATAAACAATCTGACTCTTTCTTTCCAGATCCCAAAGATTTCCTTCTTGCATATGGGTAATTTCATAGACCCTAGCTCCTTATGATTCTCTCCAGAACCCATCTTCTTGAATCTTGAATCTGCCTTTCAGATCTACCTCAGACTGTTAAGTCCTTTTTGAGGAACCTCCCTCTGATACCACTTGATAGTTTAACTTTCAAGGCAGCCTAAACACCTAGAGGGGGGGGGGGGGGTGAATAGGTTCTGCTTTTCTTATAAAAACTTCTAGGCAGAATTCAATTCAATAGCTAACACAATAAGTACAATAATCACAGAAAATAAAGCATCACAGATTGCACAATGTTTTATAGTGGTTCCCCAAGGTCTGGGTACATCCACTTTCCCCCCTCACCTATCTAGCAGTATGCTAGATTCGGCCAAACTTCCACTTATCTCAGATCAACAGATCCTACAACTCAGAACCCAACTGGTTCCTACAACTCAGGCACAACTGCCCTACCTCAGCCTTGCCCCAAGGCCTACAACTCAGAGAATATCCTTCTCCTACACTCAGGCAAACAGCCCTACCACTCAGAGTTCAACACTCCTACACTCAGCCTTTATAACATAGGCTTACAACTCAGATCTGTGTAAACAGATCCTACAGAAATATGGAAAATATTATCTAACTGTCTTGCCTAAAATTGAGAGAGAAAAGGCCAAGACAATTCTTGATCAGCTGATGAAATCAACTGTATCTGAGCTTTCTTCAAAGCTTCTTGAATAAGAACTTAGCTGAGTTGATTTCCAAACAGCTTCTTGAGAATCCACTGGTGGTTTCTTTCTTCTTCTTCAAATTCTGGCTTGATCTCTCTCTATCCAGCACTTTGAATGATTCTTCTGAATTCTGATTAGAACTCTTCTTTGATCTATCCTTAGATAGTCTTCTTAGATCTCCCGGAGAAGATCTTCTTAAGTGCCTAGCACTTTCTTGAAATGAATTGGATCGTAATCCTTCTCAACTTTTTGATTCTCAACAATGTTTTCCAATAGTTACTTTCTCCTTCTGAATCCGTCTATTTATAGACTTTCTTCATGGTAACCGGCTGATCCGGTTTCTAACCGTTTTCTGACAAGTCTGACAGCTTCAGTTAACTGGTGGCAATCCTCAGCTGTCAAGTCTCCAAACAAGTCCTGTGCCTTAGTCTTGAACCATAAGTTGTCGAGACAGTCTGTCAGAAAGTGTCGAGACCATCTGTTTATTTGTGTCGACACAATTGACTTTGGTGTCGACACAGTCTTCAGTGATGTCGACTAAGTTGCCTTTGAGTCGACACAGCTCCTTCTGAAAATAACTTGGTCTTGACTCTTCAGTGTGTCGACACAAGTCCTGTGTGTCGACACAGTTGTTGTAGAATCATAACTTAGTAAGTGTCGACTTACTTCTTCTGTGTCGACACTTTTTCCCAGTGTAGTTGTAGACTAACTGCTATGTGTCGACACTGCTTCCCAGTGTTGTGTCGACTTACTTCTTCTGTGTCGACACTTTTTCCCAGTGTAGTTGTAGACTAACTGCTATGTGTCGACACTGCTTCCCAGTGTTGTGTCGACTTACTTCTTCTGTGTCGACACTTTTTCCCAGTGTAGTTGTAGACTAACTGCTATGTGTCGACACTGCTTCCCAGTGTTGTGTCGACTTACTTCTTCTGTGTCGACACTTTTTCCCAGTGATGTGTCGACAATTTTCTTCTATGTGTCGACACTGCTTCCTCTGTGTCGACACTTGGACTTAGAATTTTTCTGCATACTTTATCAATTCTTCACCTACACATGTCAACTTTAAAACAACATCAAATACACCTTGATGTATATCATTGAGCTAGGTTGGGCTTCTTCAAATCAGGTACACATTTTCCAATGTACCCAACACGCCACAACTTGAGCGCAAAGATTACCGCCGCCAACTCCAAATCATGGACGGGGTAATTTCGTTCATGCACTTTCAACTAGCGCGAGCCATAAGCAATCACTTTCCCAAACTGCAGAAGAATGCAGCCTAAGCCGCTCCCAGAAGCATCACTATAGATCTCATACCCATCGGTACCACATGGCGATGTCAACACAGGCGCCGTGGTCAAACGACTCTTCAAGTCTTCAAAAGCTCACGCGCACTCCGGCGTCCAAATGAACTTTTGATCTTTTCTCGTCAGCGTGGTCAGAGGTAAAGCAATCCTTGAGAAGTTTTCCACAAACCGTCTATAGTAGCCCGCAAGTCCAAGGAAGCTCCTGACCTCGGCCACTGAAGACATCACTGGCCAATCCCGAATGGCACTTATCTTCAACGGATCCACCGCAATACCTTCTCCACTTACCACATGGCCTAAAAAGGCTACTGAAGAGAGCCAGAACTCGCACTTTGAGAACTTGGCATAAAGCTTATTCCTCCGCAGGGTATGCAAGACCAACCGTAAATGGTTTGCATGATCTTATTCCGACTGAGAGTATACTAAGATATCATCGATAAACACAATAACGAACAAATCCAAGTACTCTCGGAACGTTCGATGCATTAGGTCCATAAATATCGAAGGCGCATTACATAGGCCAAACGGCATTACCGTGAACTCATAATGACCGTAGCGTGTTCCAAACGCCATCTTGGGAATGTCACCTTCCCTAATCCGCAGCTGATAATATCCCGATTTCAAATCCAAATTGGAATAGACCGTTGATCCTGCCAGCTGATCAAAGAGGTCATCAATTCGTGGAATCAGATATTTGTTTTTCTCCGTCAGCTTATTCAATTCGCGGTAGTCAATACATAACTGTAAGCTACCGTCTTTCTTTTTCACAAATAGAACAGGCGCGCTCCAAGGTGACATACTTGGGCGTATATATCCCTGCTCCAACAACTCTTGCAATTGGACTTTCAACTCAGCCATCTCATTTGGCGCAATGCGATATGGTGAGCGGGCCACAGGTTTCGCACCTGGCACCAACTCAATAGAGAAGTCAATCTCCCGCTGGGGTGGTAACCCAGGAAGATCTTTAGGAAATACATCGGCAAACTCTGACACAACGAGTACTTCACCGACACTGGCCTTTGGCTCAACAGCCTGAATTAGCGTGAAGAATAACTCCGCGCCCTTCCGAACAGCATTGACGACTTGGAGTGCAGACAACAGAGTCCCGCCAACTCCTCGCATACCAGCGAACTTCGTCACAAGTCCGGTATTCTGGCCCAGTGTAATCTCCTTGGAGTTGCAATCAATAAAGGCACGCTGCTCCGAGAGCCAGTCCATACCAAAGATCACATCAAACTCCGATAACGGTAGCACCGCTGCTGTAAGACCCCCTTTTTTTTTCTTTTTCAACCACCGGGGTCTTATGCCCAGAACCGCCGCTTTGCGGTGACACCTTCGCACCCGGGAAGGTCGTCACTACAACGCGCCGATTCTGCCGGCCTTTTTGATCACAATAAGTAGCTCAATAAGAGAGAAGCAAGTCCACCAAAAGAGAATATCACATATATATATAAATCTCCACGAAGGGAGAGTCCACAGAAAACATCAGAGTACTATAAATGTGGGCTTATGCCCGGTACAAAAATGTCCTCACTACAATATCACTCATGCGGAAGCTGAAACCGAAACTACTCAAGGTCGAGACTCACGGTCCCGGCTGTATGAACTCCGGAGCTAGACTGCCCCATCTCCAAGCGCACCGATCTCTGGGGCTGCTCCTCCATGCTGGGCTCCACGATCCCCTAAATGATACGGTTCGAAAACCGTTAGTCATAAAGACTAAGCCCTATCATCCCCCACCCCTTCCCCCATGGCTCCTAGGTACCGAGCGGAGAGGAAGAAAGGGGAGGACATATTTGTGGAGAATAAAAGTAAACAGGTGACAGTGGACTTAATCTAGCAAGTTGTATTCGGTGAGCAGTTAATATGAATGTTATAATAGGTCTAGCAGTAAGAAAAGCAAATATATGAATTTAACCTTCACTTATGCGAGAACACATAAGCAAAAGGGATCTTTTGCAAGGCTCCCATCGTATAAGTGTCCCATACCACTTATACCTTGGGGGTGTCGGTTATCAAACAACAATGGTTGTTATATATTGAAATTAACCTTTGATTTATAAACTTGCCCACACAAGCTTATAGACCAAGGGGTCGTTTTGCAGGTCCTAATGTATAAGCGTCCCATACCACTTATACTTTAGGTGTCAGGGTTTAATGAAACGATTATGCTATGACATGCTAGTGGGTATGATGAAACATGCAAGTGCAACTCACACACCCGACTCTGTGCACACAGACCTTTAGTTCCCCCTTTCGGAGCCGTTACCTCCCATGATACCTCCGTAGTGGCGGACGGAAGCGGTGGGTTGGGCCTCGCCCACCTCAAAACCAGTAAAAGCACCACTGGTCTGACCTATCGTACGCCTCAACGCTTGGTGCACTAAGCGGACGCCTGCATACTCTTGCCGGCTGGCGCACCGGACTTCTGTTGGCGAAGTGCTAATCACCCCGCCGAGTCAACGATATCGGTGTCGGTGTAATCGAACTCCCCGATATCGAAAGACCCACCACCTTAACTTTTCCTATTTTATGCACATGCAAGTTTATTCGTAAACACACAAAACTGAGCCGAAGCTCCCCGGACCAAACGTCCGTCTCCAAACAAACCGAGCCGAAGCTCCCCAGACCAACACGTCCGTCCCAAACCAACCGAGCCGAAGCTCCCCGGACCCAAGCGTCCGTTTCCAAATCACCCGAGCCGAAGCTCTCATCAATCTTCCTGTGCCAACAGTGTTTGTGAAAAGTGCAGACCTAGTTACTAAGTTACTCTTGCCAGTTCGTTATTACAGTTTACGTTAGCCCAGGACTGCCCCCGGTATTCCCCGTGAAGGGCTCTCAAGGGGCACTAGGAACCAAGACGGCGGCATTACGGCCCGAAGTTCCCTTTCGCAAGGCACTTATTATTATTGGTTTATCTCCCTTAGCCCGATTCCCTTCTCATATTACGATAGACTATCCTAGGGTAATTTTTAACCTTCCTCTCTTCGGGAAACGCGATCTTTCGCCGAACCCGAGCACCTCTTAACTCTAGCTATCACCACTTCTCGCTACTCTCTATATCTTCCTATTGCGTTTCCCTCCACATTTCCACCCAGACAAAAATGTTTAACTCCAATGACTTCCTCAGATCATGTCCTAATGTATTTCACAAATTGCTATATGCAGACCGACCTAGGCTACATGTCGAACCGATTATGCAATGATCCATTACTCATCCAAATGCCCTAAATTATTTACTGGAGACTTACCATGATATAAATGACCTAAGTCCAGAAAAATGGAAATTTTCCTAATTTATTTGGCATTTAATTAAATTCCTCGAAAATCCCAAGGGCTACCGGTTTGAACATGAACAACCCTAAGTTCTCATGCAAGATGTCCAACAAATTTATGATAAATACTAGGTTATCTTAATAGGTTAAATCCTAAGTATCATAATTTTTCTATCATTAAAAGGGCATGAAAACTATTTTAGAAATAATCTCTAACTTCTGTTGTTTATGAATCAAGTATAGAAAATATTCTTCCAAAAATTATAAATAATTTATGCCATGCAGATAAAGGCCTAAAATTAGCACTGGCCAAGTCTCATAATTTTCCAGCAAGTATTTTATCCATAATTAATTTTTAAACATAAGAGCCCTTTCTATCATCTGTGAACAAAGTACTAGATTTACTCAACATAAAATTCTATGAAAATCCAGAGATCAATGTCCTACTAGTCAAGTTCTAAATACAGAAATTTAACTGATTATAATTAATTTTGAAGCCTCCAAATAATTGAAACAACAAGTCGAGCAAATAATCCTTTAACACGTGAAGTATAATAATTATCAATCATAAAATTCCAGGAAAATTATCATAAGTCTAAAACATCCTAAAACTCCCTCCTCCCGAGTTTCATAATATTTGGATTAGATTTAGTGCTTAAAATATCTACAATACATATTAATCCTAAAGCTAAATCTCAACTTCCGAGTTACCTAATTACCTCCAATGCCTTCACCATTTCAACCAGAGAGTTTTCAGCATATCAGGCCACTCTCCTCCAAATTTCAAGGGCATACAAGAGCTTTTGCTCCTATGTCCTTCACAAACCTCAAACTACCACACACTGGGTTTGAGCCGATCTCTTAGGGTAAAATCCACCCTAATCCACACCATGTTACCCAAGAGGGTAGACATAGACTTAACAAATCAGTGGCCATAACTTCAGCCTCATTTGAGGAGATTTGTCCACTCCATTTCCAATTGTACTTTTCCCCAAAGTACCCCTCACCAAGACCTGTCTAGGACTTGATACTTCCCTATTTAAAACTCGACCAATTGAGTTGAAATTCTGTACGGATCTTAACATCGATGCCAGGGACCACCACCCAAAATTTGGGGGAGTTTGGACTTAATTTCGTCTCCTAATTAATTTTATAAGGTTTATTAAAATTTTACAAAAACTTTAGGCAAAAGTTCTCCAAAAATTCTCATTTTTGGGCAGCCTCTTGATATACATATTATAGATCTCCAGTCCAAATTTCAAGTCATTTGGACATGCTATGAACCGTGGGCAACCATTTTAATTTCTGGTTAGCCTAGGTCTTGATCCCACCAAAGTGAGTGCTGTGGTCAAACCACTCACCCAAATTGAATAAAATCAATTTTAAATTAAAGAAGACCCAGAGGGCTACAACTTTTGTGACTGGTCATTTTTCCTAATTTGGCCTCTAAGTGCCTCGTTTTGCAGCCTCAAAGTACATTCAAATAATCTATTTTTCCATTATGTAATATATAATAATCTATGTATTATAATATTGATTTTACTGTTCATCTTCTTCATGAACCCGAAAACAGACAGAAAACCATTTTTCCTGTAAGCATTACGTGATCCGTCGCCGGCCGTCCGGTCACTTCCCTGGCCAGCCACCACCACCACCACCTCCGTTGAGGCGATGGCTAGCGGTCGGCGGTGGTTTGGCCGCCGGAGGTGGCGGTTTCCGGCGAACTCAAAAATACCATTTTCATGGTTTTCCCATGAAAACGAGAGACGGGTCCGGCTCCGTTGAGCGCGAACTTCTTTTCTAAGAATCCTAAGATCTACCCATGAAAAAGAAGGAGCAGAGGAGGACCTTGTTCGCGGTTTGAAGGCAAGAAGAACGACGGGGTGCCATGGCGCGGTGGTGGCGTTGCTGAACTTCTCCTACAGCAAGAACAAGGCTCTGATCCGATTACTTGAGCGTGTAACCTTCTCCTCTTGCTCAAAGTGGGCTTTTATAAGTCAGAAAGTGGGAAGATGAATGGGTAAAGCCTTAATGGCCATGAAGGTTCTTCCCCTTAACGCTTCGGTTATGATGAAGGGATAAGAAGCGGTGGAAACTGAACAGGTGTGTCCAGCTAGCGGCTTCCTATTGGATCATATCTTCCTCATTTATTATATTATTATAGAAGGAAAATGGCCTGAAATTACTCCTGGTGTAACTTCCCACACCCGTATTTATTTCCACGCGTGTTAAAATAATTTCGGGCCTGAACCGTCGTTTCGGCCAATGTCACGGGCGTGACACATGGGTCACGGGCGTGACAGGCCCGGATAGCCAATTCTGGGCTCGACGATCGTCGAACTAAGATCGACGATCGTCGATGGATGGTCACGGGCGTGACACCTTGGGTCACGGGCGTGACAGGCCCGTGTGGTAAATTCTGGGCCGACGATCGTCGATTTGAGATCGACGGTCATCGAATGGTGGTCACGCCCTAGGTCACGGGCGTGACACCTAGGTCACGGGCGTGACAGGCCCGAACGGCAATTTCTGAGGTCGACGGGCGTCGAACTGAGCTCGACGGGCGCCGAAGGCTGGTCACGCCCTAGGTCACGGGCGTGACACTTATGTCACGGGCGTGACATGCCCGGGCTGCAAGGTCGACGATCGTCTCACGGCGATCGACGATCGTCGATGGGGTCACGCCCTTAGTCACGGGCATGACACCTTGGTCACGGGCGTGACATGCCCAGACAGCACGTTCGACGATCGTCTCGTGGAGATCGACGATCGTCGGAGCAGTCACGCCCAAGTCACGGGCGTGACGGGTCGGTCACGGGCGTGACCAACCCGTGACCCGAAAATATTGATCGCTTTATTTCGAATTTTGGGCTTCCTAGGGTTCTGTCACGACCAACTGACCCCTAGGGGTCTAGCCGGAAATGGGATGTTACAGCTGCACTCAAACCGAAATCCCGACTTCCTATTTGAACATCCACATCGCAAGCCCTATTCGCAAGCATCACACAGCCATTCGGCAATAGCACCCTTGTACTATCCACCGTCACATGACTTGGTACCCCAATGCGAGATACGAAAACCTCAGACAGGAACGAATGCGAAGCACCCGTATCAAATAGGGCTCTCGCCAAATTATTCCGAATCAGGACAAAGCCTGCAGCACACACACATCATGCACAAGCTATACATAACCAAAAGCAATATCACTTAAGCAAGTAAGCTAATTACTCGTACCTGTGACAACGTCACTTTGCTTAATCGCCTCCTGCTGGCCAAGCTGATAGATTCGGGGCTGTGCCTGAGACGCAGAGGAATCAACCACCGCTTTGCCCTTCTCAGCATAAGACGCACCCGTCTTCTTGTCCCCTTTGGGCTGAACAACCCGACAGTCACGGGCTATATGCCCCACTCGGCCACAGTTATAGCATGTACGAGAATCCGGCCTTGATGTCGCTCCCGACACAACGGTCGTAGTCACTTGCCCAGACGGCTTGGACCTCTTGCCCCCTTTCTTCTGGTAGAATGATTTGCTCGGGCGAGGTGCTTGAACCTCTGGCTTTGACACAACCAAGCCTTTGTTCCCTTGCACCCGCCGCATGTCCTTCTCCAACGCACACGCAGTATCAACCAATGCCTGAAACCCTTGGTTCACTGAACTCAAAAGCAGGAACCTCAACTCATCCCGCAATCCTTCATAGAACTTATTAGTTTTCCTTTGGTCATCCGCGAAGATTGTGCCCGCATACCGTCCCAACCTGGTAAACTCATGCAAGTAGATATCCACGCTATCTTCCCCTTGCTTTAACCGTTGGAACTCATTTTCCATAGCAATGCGTTGCGCCACTGGGACATGTTTCGCCAGAAATATCCGAGAGAACTCCTCAATCGACACTTGCGTTAATTGCCTGCCCGCCAAATGGTGTACCTCAACCTCGTCCCACCACAACCGCGCCTCTCCTTCAAGCATGAAGGTGGCCAAGGTGACCTTTAGAGTTTCCTCCGCCCTGATCGCTGTCATTATTCTCTTGACACGCGATAACCAATATTCTGCCTGCGTTGGGGATCCCATTCCCGTAAACGTAGGAGGACTGAAGCTCATGAATTGCTTCAACTGTCGGTCAGCTGCTCGTGGATCTACAGCCTCAACCGGCTCGGGTCTTACAACAACACGAACTGGCTCAACTGCCGGCTGCGCTTGCCCGGTCGGCTGAATCATGACAAATAGAGCCTCAGCAACTAAGCGAACAGTTTTCGCAGATGGAGGAGGTGTGGGCACCTCAGCTGGTGCCGCACTCTCATTAGAGCGCTGGGGCTCAGACTGCCCAGCACCACTACGTGTCACCTATAGGTGGACAAGACACACATTAGCGAACGTATGCAAGCAAAACAACACAAAAAGGAACGCGCAGATTCCTCAAACAAGATTTTGTACATTCCTTAGTGGACATTCCAGAGTTCATTAGCGTTACAGCAGGGCGCATACACACGCGCTCGCCACCCCATAAAAGAATTCGTCCACGAATTCGATAGAGGAAGACCGAACGAATCTGATACCAAAATGTAACGACCCCATCCGTTAAATGACGTATAGTAGAAGGTCCGGCCGGGGCCCCACACTATATGCCACAAACAGACGGTGAGGTCACAGGATAATACCAAACCAACCACGAATCCTAACTCAGAGCATTCTAGCGGAAGCTTTAAGTTGCAATTTGAACTCTAACCAGGAATGTCCAATATATAAACCACTTTATATATAACCACGGAATGTACATAAATACATAGAGTTTGGCCTTAAGGCCTTACAGTTCCTCTTTTCACACCGTATAGATTACAAACCTCGGCGCGCAGGCCGGCCATACATGAGTAAAAGAAAATAAGCAAGAACATTCGCTTAGCCTTCAAGGGCTCGCCGCAGCAGCAGCAGCAACAGCAGTAGGGCTTCCGCCCTTCACTTACCACTTGGCTCTCCAGCACCTGCAAGGGAACAATCCACCCAATCGGTGGCAAACAATGCAACGGTCAGCATTCAGCTGACCCAATTATAACAATCCTACCCCTTTCTCGGGGCATTAGCATTCTTTCCCTACAAAGCATGGCATCATCATATAGCAACTATGTGCGCGCAGGCACATTCAAGCCATCACAACTATCGGCCACACGGCCTGACAGTCCGTGCACTCAGGGCACATTCTTGGTGTACCGGAATACCAGGGTCAACACCACCGTCTACACGGTATTTGAGCATTCTAGTCTTTCCGGCGCGTGGGCCTAAGACTCTCATTAGGCGCTCCAACAAAACCCATAACCAGGCTTCCAAGTCGGACGGACCTAACGCAGGTACGGATCAGCCACCCCCCGTTGCTCAAGTCGCCGTGCTACCTCGAATACGGAAGTATCCATGGCTATTTATAGGCGCGGGTCGGTTTCACCTTTCCTGTTCGGCAATCTGCCTTTTCATCGAGTTGCAGCCCAACGGCTCAACCGCTCATAAAGTGGCAACGCACGGCCACAAGAGTTGCATCCAACCCTCTTTATTTCCTGGACATCATCCAGTACTTCCTGCTGCCCCAAGCAACAGGTAGGCACAAGGCAACACAAGCCATAAACACGGAGCCTTCTCCGATATGCAAACAAGCATCACCAATCCAGACCATGTCCAGATGGGTTTCACACAGCATGCCTAGAGCCGTACTCCAATTCCGGCCTCTAACAAGTGGGACTTCACATATCTACGCCAAGGGACACCACAACCCACCGTACACTCGCGGGGAAGGGCTTTCCCTATGCAATGCAGAAAAGAAGGACTTCACATGTCCAAGAAGGGAGATCGTTACCCTTGTTGATCTCTTGGGAGCCATTGCAAACTAGTCGGTGAGAAAGAACCGCAACAGCCTTGCCTTCACAACGCCGGCTTCGGATCACGAATCGGACCACGGGAACTCCGCCGGTGGCTTGATCTCCTCCTCCTTCTTCTTCCTCCTCTCTCTTTCTCTCTTCCTTAAGCAAATGAAGAATGAATTCTTCATCAGCCTTCACGGATTAAATCCAGCCAGGAAACCACCTGAGCCCTTGGATCAAAAGAGAGAAATCTGAACGGCCACGATTTGCCCAAAAACTCAATTTTTGGCTGACACGGCCTGTGACACGCCCGTGTCACAGGCCGTGTACCCTTAAGCGGCACACGCGGTATTCGTACCGACTGAGATTTACCAGAACACGGGAATCGACACGCCCGTGTCGAACCTGACACGCCCGTGTCATTCCTGAGACACGCCCGTGTCACTCCTGCCTCATCGAGCTGCAAGCAGTACACGGGTAGGCACACGACATCGGACACGCCCGTGTCCAACCTGACACGCCCGTGTTCAAGGCTTGGTTCAAGGCCGTGTAATCTTCTGACTAAAAACGCATTTTATTTGCGTGACACGCCCTGGGACACACCCGTGTCCCAGGCCGTGTACCCCCGACACGCCCTGGGACACGCCCATGTCCCAGGCCGTGTAAACTGACCTGCACCTCAAAACCATTTTGAGTCTTTTTGGGGTCTTTTTGGGGTGTGTTACATATTGCACTGTGGCTGTGAGTAGAAATAACTAGGATTGCTAGTTGCTGTGATAGGACCAAAGCTCAACTGTAATTACAGTTAGCTTTCTTTAGTGCACTTCACTTTGTGTTAGGCTCTAGGGTTTCAAATATCTATAAACTCATTCCACAAATTAACTCTAAGGGAGATTAGTAGGGAGTCATAATTTTTGAATACTCTATTCACCCCCCTCTAGAGTTGTATCTATCCTCACTTTCAATTGGTATCAGTGGGAGGTTCTTGAGAGGACTTAGCGCAACCAACTCGACCAAAAGCCCGAACTGATGGAGGACGGCGCAACTAATCTTTATATCAAAGGTCCTCGGGCGGATCCACGGGGCAGCCAGTTAAGCCATTATCGCATAGCACCGCAGCGCGGGGGCGATTCCGGACCGCAGCCCCAACAATCCCCCCCGGGAAACGATCCCGGGGTTTCGAACCCGCAACCTCCCTCTGATACCACTTGAGAGGACTTAGCGCAACCAACTCAACCAAAAGCCCGGACTGATGGAGGACGGCGTAACTAATCTTTATATCAAAGGTCCTCGGGCGGATCCACGGGACAGCTAGTTAAGCCATTACCGCATAGCACCGCGCGGGGGCGATTCCGGACCGCAGTCCCAACAAAGGGTTCTATAGTTTGGCTTGTTATAGGA